>SEMN01000179.1:0-600000 GCA_005408345.1 Macquaria australasica | reverse complement strand
TGAGAACACTGCTGCTAGGCAACGACAACATGGACGCCAAAAGACTCCTCAATGTTCTATTGACATTCTTTGCTTCTTCCCAAGAAATGTTGACTTGCTTTATATTTATATCAACATTTTCCTCTGACATATAAAATTACGAAGATAAACTACAATATATTAACTTGATATCCAGCGAAAAATGAACTTCCACGGCATTTCTGAAAACGTCAGCACATCACAACTCGTGAACTCAGGTTACTCTGAGCTTTTAGAAAATGTCCACTTACGAGGTTGTGAATACCACAAGAGGTCATGTGGACTCTTCTTGTAAACACGGTAAACAAGACCCCATTTGAAGGCACCATTAGTGTTATCTTGAAAAAATCCAAACCTATCAAAATTACGGAGAGAAAAAAAGAGAGAAATGTAATTGCTCACATTAGGGCAAATGACTCACAACAAATCAAAGTTAAGAGAACTACTTTTACTGCCACAATTGTCTGCGCTGATCCTTTTGAAGTCATTGTGTTCTCTACCCTCTGATTTTTCTGCACTTTCATTTTTAAATAGGGGGTTAACAGCATTGTAGTTGGGGAGCAGCTGAACTGTACATTTAATTTTAATTGCAGGCCAGCTGAGGCACAGGTTGACAGTTGGCTGAAAGAAATCAAGCAATAAAGGGGCATCTGGTGTGCTTGAATTAGTGTACATGCAGCCGTGATGGGCCAACAGCACATCAAGCAAATCCCCATCAATACCACATAAAAAATGTGTATAATAAATATAGATAATATCACTAAGTACATTTGAATAATAAGAAGTGAGAAGTATCCAAATAAAATCATTTTGAAACAACAGATTCAAAAAATTCGAAATTCAAAATGACCCACAGCTAAAAAAAATGTAGGGGGAAAATACAGGGTTTGATGTGTGCTACATTGTTTCATCTGCTTCATATTCACTTCCACAGTCATTATTCCACTGGATACGTCACCCTTTTTTAAATTACACTTTATGTAAAGCATTTAAGCAGGGCCCTCTTCTTTATCTTTTTTCCTTTTCCTGTCTCTTTCAGCCTCTTTTCTTCTTCATCTGTGAAAGGTTGGGAGACACGCCACACTCTCTCTCTCTCTCTAGGAGACGCTCTGGAAACTGGAAATGTTAGCTTGCAGACCGTCTTGTCATTTGAAGCTAATTGCATGGTTTAGCCCAGCTCTGGCAATTATAGCTCCCCTCCTTTGTATAAGCGCGATAGCTTTCAGGGGTCTAGTGGTTAAAGAAGATGGGGCTGCCGCTTCCCTCACACAGTTCAATGCAGTGTTTTACTTACCCTGTGAATGCAGATGTCTTATAAAAGAAGGAGAACAACAAGTTCTAGGGAAGCGTTAGCTTAAAGGTTACTGACACTTAACATAGAAAATAGAGCAGTTTTCATTGATGGGTTGATAGTCTTGATCCTATAAATTATTATTGCAGCTAGAATGGCAGAAAGCTGGTATTGTGTCAGTTCTACATACAAATAGGACATTTATCTCCTCCAGTGTTATTTTAATCATGAGGCTGAGTGAGGGTGAAGAGGGGAGTATTTGTTTTTCTTCTCTCCTTCTTTCACCTCATCTTCTCACATTCTTACTTGGGAATACATGGCATGTGAACACACTCCCAGTGGCACAAAGACACACACGCACACACACACACACACGTAAGCATGCACACAGGGGAACATCAGCAAAGATGGAGCCTTTGGGGTCAGGGCTGTCTGGTGAAAAAGGTCAAGTGTCTGGTCTGTCTGTTTTTCGCCAGACGTGTGCAGTGCTGAATACAAGGTTTGTGGATATGTATGTGTGTGTGTGTGTGTGTGTATTCACTTTTAAAGTCCTAATCATAGGAATGGGAGTGCATTTGGTCACAGTCCTTTTTGTGAAACTTGCTTGGACACACACACACACACACACACACACCAATACTTGCGTACAAACAGAGTAGCAGGGCTAAAGTAACATAGGCGTTTGCCAGAAGGCGCCTCAGATAATTTCACAATCTAAACAGGACTCAAGAATCGCTGACAGACCATGAGCATGCACACCAGAGCAAAGTCGTGCACCTCCCTTATGGCTGGAAACTGTTGGAAGCAGTCAAAGGAAGCCCACTCGAAGACTAAAGCTAATGAGTCCTTCATTGGGTAAACCAGAGCCTGATTGGGGCTGTTGTTGTAGTCAGAGGGCCAAATGTAGAGGGATTACAAGGGAATGGGCAGACGATGAGGGTAGACAGTTGATGTGGAGGAATCGTTGTAGGAACAGCTTCGGCAAAGGTAGTAGAAATGTTTGGGGCACATAGTGGCATGGCATCTATCATAACTACTGTTTGATTCAGAGCGGTTTTAGTAATGTAGGCAGAATTGGCTCACAGGTACACAAAGGCAGCACTATGCACACGCTGCACACATGCAGGTGTGTGGGCTATATCATGTGCATTTATGCATACACACATACAGCTGCACAAACAGAGACACATTTAGTACTAACCCACGTATTATGCATAAACTGTTGCCGCCTGTCTGTTTATTGTTTTGCTCTGTATGACCTGCCCTGCTAGGTTTTTGAATAATGGCAACATGGTTAGTTTTATTATCACAAATAGGGGTTATACACTCTGTGTTTCTGCCATTATAGATTAGTGCAAATGTGGGTGTGTCAACTACTCACGTCCATATGAATGTTTTTTTTTTCCTTTTGTTTTAACAAGAGGCTTTTAAAGGTGCTGTATGTAGTTTTCAGAAAGTCGTTGTTTTTGGTAGCTTGCACAGTAAAGGCTAGTGACTTTGAACTAATCCATTCTCGTTGCATGATACATTGACTGCATTTATATGACACTTCAACGTTAGCTAATGTTAGCTAGCCAGCTTTAGCAATGGCCATTTGTCAAGCTTCCACCGAGAGACTCAGCAATGTCAGCATAGCTAAATTTGCTGGATGATAACGCTAACGGTCAGTGATCTAGACGTTCATTATTGACGTGATACCTAAATCGATGTGCTAATGTTTCAGCATAATAGATGAGACTTTTTTATTGTCAGTTAACGTTGCTGTACTGAAGGGGTCTGGGCAGTGGGTTTAGACAACAATAATACTAAACTAACGTCAGTTATAAACAGATGATAGGAGTGGAATGACTAACATTACACTGGAGATAATGCACATAAAGTAACGTTTTTGCCAACAAATCCTATGTATTCATCAATTTGGGCATCATTGTAGTTCACCTTACTTTATTACCATTGAGTATTTCACTGTTACTGTCAATCGAAGCACCATTTAGGTGAAATTTAAAACTGTGTTCATTGCCCCTGCATGTGAGCTCATTACCTCAAAGAAAAACTACATTTTATTTTTTTTATACAAGCTCATTTATTTTATATTTTCAGTGTCTTATTTTTTTACAAGCTCTACAGTGTCATATCTTAATTTGTTTTCTTAGTTTTTCAAAAGGTATTTATAATAAAGAAACTATGGTACTGTAAACCACACTCTCAGGACTTCTCTCTTTTCTTGATCCCATTGTTGTCATTGCTCATGTAGCTGAGGTCATGTCCTTTATGGAGAGAGAGAGAGAGAAAAGCAAGAATTATAACCTACACAATGACAAGTCAACCAGTAGGTAAATTCATTACATGGGTATACATCAGCAGAAATATATGACGTATAAGCATGGGTGTCATTTTGTCAGGGGGGAAAAATCAGGCTGATGATATCCAATGAAATGAAATGACCTTACAGTGGCATATAATCCACAGAATAGGAGATTGAGCATAAGAGGTAACAAACATGTCTACAGTATTGGAGATAAATACATCTTGACATTACAGGGCATGATTTGTAGGCCTGAATTCTCTATGAATTATAATCAAACACAGTGGCTCCTTGTGATAGATCAGATAGGACGTTATTTTGATAGAGATAATGTTAGCGAGCAAGCAAGCTAAGAGAGTCTGGATGAATTAGCTGACGCATTATACCACAAAATCTGACCGCAGTCCTCTACATAGAAATCAGTCCACAGGCTACTATAGGCAACCGAGAAAAACGGGAAAGGTCTCATTTTTTAAGTTACATTACAAGTCCATTCACACACAGGCAATATAAAGTGATTAATACATGTAAAATGTTATGAAAAGTTACATACAGTACCTTTAACGTTTCAGCATTTGAGTTTTTCACACCATGTTGGGTTTGGCCAACATTTTGTTTCAATTCAATTCAGTTTCAATTCAGTTTTATTTATATAGTGCCATATCATAACAAAGTTATCTCAGGGCACTTTTTCGAATAGAGCAAGTCTAGACCGACTCTTTATATTTACAGAGACCCAACAGTTCCCACCATGAGCAAGCACTATGCTACAGTGGCAAGGAAAAACTCCCTTTTAACAGGTAGAAACCTCGAGCAGAACCAGGCTCAAGGTGGGCGCTCATCTGCCTCGACCGGTTGGGTTGAAGGGGGAAGGGGGAGCGGGAGAGAGAGAGCAGGAGGAAAGAGAACATACAGCAGCTCAATACAGCATATATATGGTAATGGCATTGATGTTAACACCAACAGAAACAACACTAAGAGCAACATTATAATAGCAATACTAATAACAGCAACAACAGCAATAGCATCAGCGGGTGCAGAGCAGGAGCACGGGGGCAGCAGGCGGCAGCAACCACAGACCCAGACTCCACAGCTCCAGAGGCAGAAACACCTGCAGAAAGCAACAGAAGGGGAGGGAGAGAGAGAGAGGAGAGAAAGCACACAACTACGGGAAGAAGTTGAATTAATAACAAGCATTGATGGGATATGAGGGCGTACAGATGGAGAGGAAGAGGAGGAGAAAGGAGCTCAGTGCATCATAGGAAGTCCCCAGGCAGTCTAGGCCTATAGCAGCATAACTAAGGGGGGCTCAGGGGTCACCTGAGTCAGCCCTACTATAAGCTTTATCAAAGAGGAAAGTCTTAAGCCTACTCTTAAATGTGAGGAGGTTGTCCGCCTCCCGTACACAAACTGGGATCTGGTTCCACAGGAGAGGAGCTTGATAGCTGAAGGCTCTGGCTCCCATTCTACTTTTAGAGACTCTGGGAACCACAAGGAACCCTGCATTCTGGGAGCGCAGTGCTCTAGTGGGGTAATAGGGTACTATGAGCTCTTTAAGATATGATGGTGCCTGACCATTTAGGGCTTTGAAGGTGAGGAGAAGGATTTTAAATTCTATTCTGGATTTTACAGGGAGCCAGTGTAGAGAAGCTAATATTGGAGAAATATGTTCTCTTTTTCTGGTTCTTGTCAGTAAACGTGCCGCAGCATTCTGAATCAGCTGGAGAGTCTTAAGGGATTTATTGGGGCAGCCTGATAATAGAGAGTTGCAATAGTCCAGCCTAGACGTAACAAATGCATGGACTAGTTTTTCTGCATCTTTTTGAGATAGGATGTGCCTGATTTTTGCAATGTTACGTAAATGAAAAAAGGCAGTTCTTGAAGTTTGTTTTATTTGGGAGTTAAAGGACATATCCTGATCAAAGATAACTCCAAGATTCCTTACGGTTTCGCTGGAGGCCAGGGCAATGCCATCTAGAGAAACTATATCTTTAGATAATGTGTTTCGAAGGTGTTCGGGGCCAAGTACAATAACTTCGGTTTTGTCTGAGTTTAACATCAGAAAATTGCAGGTCATCCAGGCCTTTATGTCCTTAAGGCATGCCTGAAGTTTAGCTAATTGATTGGTTTCATCTGGCTTGATCGATAAATACAATTGGGTATCATCTGCATAACAATGAAAATTTATGGAGTGCTTCCTAATAATATTGCCTAAAGGAAGCATATACAAGGTAAATAGAATTGGTCCAAGCACAGAACCTTGTGGAACTCCGTGACTAACTTTGGCGTGCATAGAGGATTCATCATTAACGTGTACAAACTGATATCGATCTGATAAATAGGATTTAAACCAGCTTAGTGCAGTACCTTTAATGCCAATAAAATGTTCTAGTCTCTGTAATAGAATGTGATGGTCAATGGTATCGAATGCAGCACTAAGATCTAGTAAGACAAGTACAGAGACAAGTCCTTTGTCTGATGCAATTAGAAGGTCATTTGTAACTTTCACCAGTGCTGTCTCTGTGCTATGATGCACTCTAAATCCTGACTGAAAATCCTCAAACAGCTTGTTGTTGTGTAGAAAGTCACACAACTGATTGGCGACTGCTTTCTCAAGGACTTAGAGAGAAAAGGAGGGTTAGATATAGGTCTATAATTTGACAAAATCCCTGGATCAAGAGTGGGCTTTTTAAGAAGAGGCTTAATTACAGCTACTTTAAAGGACTGTGGCACATAGCCTTTAAATAAGGACAGATTGATCATATCTAGTACATAAGTGCTAACTAAGGGTAAAATTTCTTTAAGCAGCCTAGTTGGGACGGGGTCTAAGAGACACGTTGATGGCTTAGATGAGGAAATCATGGAAGTTAGTTGATTACGGTTGATGGGAGAAAAGCAGTCTAAATGTACAGGTTTTACAGTTGTTTCTAAGGTTCCTGTGTTTGAAGATAAGTCAGTACCAACTGAGGGCAGGAGGTGCTGAATTTTTCTCTAATAGTTAGAATTTTATCTTTAAAGAAGCTCATGAAGTCATTACTACTGAGGTCTATAGGAATACATGGCTCAACAGAGCTGTGACTCTCTGTCAGCCTGGCTACAGTGCTGAACAGAAACCTGGGGTTGTTCTTATTTTCCTCTATTAATGATGAGTAGTAAGCTGCTCTGGCATTACGGAGGGCCTTCCTATAAATTTTAAGACTATCTTGCCAGGCTAAACGTGATTCTTCCAGATTGGTGGAACGCCATTTCCTTTCAAGTTTTCGCGATGTTTGTTTTAATTTGCGGGTTTGCGGGTTATACCATGGAGCTAACCTCCTCTGTTTTATTATCTTCTTTTTTAGAGGGGCGATAGAGTCGAGTGTTATTCGTAGTGAGCCTGCAGCACTATCAACAAGATGATCAATTTGGGAGGGACTAAAGTTAGCATTGGAGTCATCTGTTACATTGAGACATGGAACTGAATTAAATGCTGATGGAATCACTTCCTTAAATTTAACTACAGCACTATCAGATAGACATCTAGTGTAGGAATGTTTGCCTGATGGCGTGTAGTCCAGTAATAGGAATTCAAAAGTTAATAGAAAATGGTCTGATAAAAAAGAATTCTGTCGAAAGACTATTAGATGTTCAATTTCTATGCCATAAACAAGAACAAGGTCGAGGGTGTGGTTAAAACAGTGAGTGGGTTCATGTACACTCTGACAGAAGCCAATCGAATCTAGTAATGAGATAAACGCAGCACTAAGGCTATCATTTTCTACATCCACATGAATATTAAAATCACCTACAATAATTATTTTATCCGTTTTAAGGACTAAACCTGATAAGAACTCTGAGAATTCAGATAAAAATTCAGAGTACGGTCCAGGAGCTCGGTACACTATAACAAATAGAATTGGCTGTACTGTTTTCCAGGTTGGGTGTGAAAGGCTAAGAACAAGGCTTTCGAACGAGTTATAATTTAATTTAGGTTTAGGCTTGATTAATAGGCTTGAGTCGAAGATGGCTGCAACTCCACCTCCTCGGCCTGAGCCTCGAGGAATGTGAGTATTAATGTGACTGGGGGGAGTGGATTCATTTAGGCTAACATATTCACCTTGACATAGCCAGGTTTCAGTAAGACAAAATAAATCAATATTATGATCTGATATTAGATCGTTTACTAGAACAGCTTTAGATGAGAGAGATCTGATGTTTAAGAGTCCACATTTAATTCTCCTATTTTGTTGTACTGTTGCAGTGGTGGTTTTACTTTTTATTAGGTTTTTATGTGTAACTCCTCTTCTGTTTACTTTGGATTTAAATAATTTAAGTGGTCTGGGGGGCAGACAACCTCTCTGTGGAGTTTAGGGTGGGTAACTGCTCTAATGGAAGCGCAGAGAAGCGTGTAGGACTGCAACTCTGCCTCCTGGTCTGGACCACAGACTGTATTAAGTCTATGGTCTGAACTCTGAGCTGTCATGGCTTTGGGCCACTAATAAATTCGGCCAGATTTCTAGATATGAGAGCGGCTCCATCCAAAGTGGGATGAATGCCATCTCTCCTAATCAGACCAGGTCTTCTCCAGAAAGTCCGCCAATTATCTACAAAGCCCACATCATTACCTGGACACCACCTCGACAACCAGCGGTTGAATGATGACATGCGGCTATACATGTCATCGCTAGTAAGATTAGGCAGGGGCCCAGAGAAAACTACGGAGTCCGACATTGTCTTTGCATATGTACACACCGACTCCACATTAATTTTCGTGACCTCCGATTGGCGCAATCGGCTGTCATTACCGCCGACGTGAATAACAATCTTAGCATATTTACGTTTATCCTTAGCCAGCAGTTTTAAATAGGATTGAACGTCGCCCGCTCTGGCCCCTGGGGTGCATTTGACTATGGCCGCTGGTGTCGCTAATTTCACGTTTCGCAAAATGGAGCTGCCAATAATCAGAGTTGGTTTCTCAGCGGGTGTGTCGCTGAGTGGAGAGAACTTGTTAGAAACGTGAACGGGTCGGTGGTGAACCGTGGGCTTTGGTTTAGGGCTATGCTTCTTTCGGACAGTCACCCTGGCTAGCTACGGCTGACTGAGCTACGGCTGACCACTCTCCATGGTGCGGAGCCGCGACTCTAACTCACTGAGCCTCGCCTCCAAGGCGGTGAATAAACTACATTTGTTACACGTACCATTATCGCTAAAGGAGGCAGAGGAGTAACTAAACATCTGACACACCGAGCAAGAGAGAGCAGGAGAAGGAGAGAGAGACGCCATCGCTAACTGAGCTAAAGTAGCAACTAACTAGCGTGTAAACAACTGTGGGATTAGCGGAAAGTCGCTAACAGGAGACAGATATGAGTGCTTAAACAGAGCTAGTGTATCCTTAAATGTATAGCGGGTAATTAACCGCTATAGTAAAGAAAATATCAAAATTAACTGGGTTTAGCTGGAGCAGCGAACTTTGCAATCAGTAACACAGAAACACCGGTAACCGGAAATGAGACAATACGTTCACCTGAGCACGTCAGCACGTCAGATCCACCACTTCAGATTGTTTTGTGTATACAAAACACACTCCATACACACTTGTTTGTGTATGGAAATAATGTCAGCGTATAAGAGTGTATGATAGGGTGAAAGTGCCACTTTTGGTCACTTGTAGAGGCATATTCACGTCTGGTCATACAGTCTCCATAGGCATACTCATACAGATAAACGGCTACACAGACTACAGTTGGGGTTCGTTAGCATTTCATCAAATCTGTATCGAGGATCAAATCAGTTTATCAAATGAGAATCCTTTCAAATCCCTTATCTAATCTAATTTAGTTCAGCTTTAAATATCTGCAAGTAACTGAGCAGAGTAAGATGTAGCATGCTGATTAAGTATATCTGACACTTTAAAATAACAGGTGTAGTTCTACTAACTTTGCACACCTTACTTTTCACAAGCGACTTGCTCCAAATAGAGGATGGCCTGATTCAGAACGATTAACTCGATCTGCTTAAAATGTCAATAAGATAAGGATAAGCAAATTGTCCTGAAACTGATGTGATGTGATTAGCCGGTTATTTCTTTAGAAAAGAGTTGCCAACAGTTGATCTGTTGAACTACTAAAACCCCATTTGTAGAGTGGTGTTACAGAGGGATGTTTCTTTCCCCTCCTAACAATCACTGCTTGAAAAATGCTTGATTTTCAACATCATCTACACAATCACTCATGTAAACCAAGAATCTGGAAATGTTTGGTTTAGGTACCTTGAAAGAACTTGAAAAGTACTTGAATTTTACTCTTAAAAAGCTGTACAAACCCTGCATAACATAATTAGCTAATCTGTGTACTGTTACCCAACCAGGAAATGTATCCATAATTGGAACCAATCCCAAATCAATATACTATGATCATAATCAAATAATATCCATATGCACAAACTAACTTAGGTCATATACCCATGCAAATACACATGGGAACAGTCACATAGCATGCACACATTTGATAGACATAGACATAGACACAAACAGTACATATATATGTGTGTGTGTGTGTGTGTGTGTGTGTATATATATATATATATATATATATATATATATATATGCCATAACATTATGACCACTGACAGGTGAAGTGAAGAACATTGATTATCTCGTTGCAATGGCACCTGTCAGTGGGTGGAATATATTAGGCAGCAAGTGAACATTTTGTCCTTGAAGTTGATGTGTTGGAAGCAGGAAAAATGGGCAAGCGTAAGGATGTGAGCAACTTTGACAAGGGCCAAATTGTGATGGCTAGACGACTGGGTCAGAGCATCTCCAAAACTGCAGCTCTTGTGGGGTGTTCCTGGTCTGCAGTGGTTAGTACCTATCAAAAGTGGTCCAAGGAAGGAAAACTGGTGAACTGGCCACAGGGTCAAGGGTGGCCAAGGCTCATTGATGCGCGTGGGGAGCGAAGGCTGGCCCGTGTGGTCCGATCCAACAGAAGAGCTACTGAAGCTCAAATTGCTGAAAAAGTTAATGCTGGTTCTGATAGAAATGTGTCAGAACACACAGTGCATTGCAGTTTGTTGCATATGGGGTTGCATAGCCGCAGACCGGTCAGGGTGCCCATGCTGACCCCTGTCCACCGCCGAAGCGCCTACAATGGGCACGTGAGCATCAGAACTGCACCACGGAGCAATGGAAGAAGGTGGCCTGGTCTGATGAATCACGTTTTCTTTTACATCATGTGGATGGCTGGGTGCGTGTGCGTTGCTTACCTGGGGAAGACATGGCACCAGGATGCACTCTGGGAAGAAGGCAAGCCGGCGGAGGCAGTGTGATACTTTGGACAATGTTGTGCTGGGAAACGTTGGGTCCTGCCATTCATGTGGATGTACACCCCTTCATGGAAACGGTATTCCCTAATGGCAGTGGCCTCTTTCAGCAGGATAATGCGCCCTGCCACACTGCAAAAATGGTTCAGGAATGGTTTAAGGAACACGACGATGAGTTCAAGGTGTCTTGGCCTCCAAATTCCCCAGATCTCAATCCAATCGAGCATCTGTGGGATGTGCTGGACAAACAAGTCCGATCCATGGAGGCCCCACCTCGCAACTTACAGGACTTGGTGCCAGATACCACAGAACACCTTCAGAGGTCTGGTGGAGTCCATGCCTCGACGGTTCTGGACTGTTTTGGCGGCAAAAGGGGGGCCTACACAATATTAGGTAGGTGGTCATAATGTTATGGCTGATTGGTGTATATACACATGCACGAATATATGAACTACACACGTGCATCACATGTAAATCATCTGAGGCAGCATGCATCTACTTCAGAAACAAGCTCTGCTCACTGTGTCCCTCAATCTTTGGGCGCTTTTTTTTCTGTTCATGTAGCTGTTTGTCGAATCCCAAAAGCTGTCCACCCTATATATCACTGTAAACATGCAGCTTTGTGGAAAGCAATTTAATCCATGGGAGGTAATAGGATATGTTTAACTCATTCCATTGCTTGTATTTCATACAGTGAAAACAGAGACCAGATCAGCCGAAAATGTCCATACATAATGAGGTTCAGATGTTATTTCAACTGCTCTATGTGCGTCTTATTTATAGATGCACAACAGACAAATAAGTTGATTCTGATATAAATTTTTCATTCTCATTACCAATACCAAAAGTATCTGCCAGTAGTGATACCAATCAGTGCAGATGTCTTTTCTCTTTAATAACTACTATTAAGAAGCCATTTATATACACTTTGCTTAAAATGGCCATTATACTTTGTCAATAAATAAGTAATTAACAACATAAATCAGTTGTGCAATACAGCTCTATATATCAGTTATAAAATATCAGCATGTCCAAATCAAAAGGAATTCACCAACTTGCTCGAATGAGGGAGCCATTTTTGGAGATGGTAACATGTAGCAAGACTCGAGATGTTCAAGCGTTGAAACATTAATTCTTTCCATTCTTCTCTCTTCTTTTATTTAATTTTCTTTGTAATTTAAAATACCTCCATACAGCTCTGTGCTTCAAATCCACGTAATCCAAGTAATCAATATTGATATGGATATCGGTGATTCTGGCCCTGGCTAATGTACTACTATTAGCTGGTAGTACATTAGCCAGGGCCAAACGACTAATGTACCAGCATGTAAAGGACAGCAATGTGTCATGATTTATGAAGTGCATGCATCATTAGCAGCCTACTTAGTGTTCATGTGCCCAGGATGTGATCTAACGTGAGACTTATCCAGCAGCACTGATACCAGCAAGACTAGTATATTTTGGTAGTAGCAGTATTGGTAGTATCGATACTTGAGGTATCGATTCTCTCACCCCTACCTCATAAGGTAATCGGTTCTTGAGGCTACTGCTTTTATCACATAATGTGTCACTAACTCTCCTTCCAGTGTTTACTTGTTAACAACAGACTGATACCGATACTAAGTAAGTGACTGGCACATTAATGTTAACTCACACTTACTGTAACTGAACTTTAGAGCAGCTTACAGTGCAGTAGATTTTAAAACTGGGCTATATTTGACACTGTGGCAGTTCCAGAAGCCAGGAAGACTTTTAAATGTCAGCACTCAAGAATGACTTCATGTGCCCTTTTTTGCCTTTCTGTGCTGCTTTACCCAAGCCAAAAACGAAAGAAGAGGCAGATGCAAATCAGGAATAATTTTAGCAACCATTTATTAAAACAAGCAATTCTATAAATCCATCTCATTAAAAACATGGAAAATTGAATAATAAAGAACCACACTAGTGACCGATTACTTACCTCAAGCAGGTTTCATGTTGTATGGAAATGAAAACATGAAAACCAGTGGCTGCCAAGTTCAAAATCCACTCAACAAGTAACTTATTTAATAATATGTCTGTAAATAGATGGTTGTTTTTAATCTTGGACCTTTTAATAAGAACCTGTTAAGTTTTGATTACCCTCTCTTTCTCTTTGGGGGTACAAACGGTAAAAGGATAACAGATTTCCATTTGGGTAAAAGGCAGTTTCCAAACAGAGATGATGTTACAGCCGAACCTGGTTACTGATGATATACAAAAATCACACCTAGTGCAGTTTTTGAAAATCTATGGGCACAAACATTGGTTTCAAGTAACCTGTATTAAGAATTCAGAGTCACCTTTGCCACAAAATAACTGTGAAGCTTGAAAGCTGCAAAGTTGAGGCCATAAGAGTTGCCATCTTTATAAAACCAACAGTAGTCCCTGTGATCTTACTTATGCATTCAATGTGGGAGTTCTCTGGTGCTATTTCCAACACAATCAAAAACACTACCCTCTGGCAGACTGGCAAGTTATGCATCAAACACAGTGTTGTAGGGAAATAATTGAGCCAGCAGGGATCAGCCAGCAGGGGTAATGGAGTGGAGTGTTGTTGGTCTTGTAGTTGGAGATGCTGAGATGTTAAAGTAGTAATGCGCACTGATACATACTGCCTATGAATAAAGGATAAAGCATAAAGAGATTACCATTGCATTATCCATCAGGTCTCATCTCTATAAACTTCATTTGCTGTGGTTTGCTAATGTGGTGCCAACCTAAATACAGATATAAAGTGAGCCTTCATGTTTGGCGGGAACACTATTATAGAACCATCTTAAACCAAGTTATGTCTCATTGGGTTTCAGATGATCAATGCTGTTCAGCCAACTGAGTCAGCACTCAGTAACTGCACAGCTTCAAGTTTAGACGGGTGGGATGAATGACGACTGTGGGGACGTGTCTGACAAGCAGCAGGAGGGAAGCAATGAGATTAATTCTGCATCCTCAAAGCTACCCTAAATACCGACATTTTTGAGTTAGTAAATTTTATGTCTAGTCAGTATTATACTATTAATTGATTCTGGTCCCAGTCTGTAGTGTTCATTGCACAGCAGTTCTTTGCCTTTTTTCCAGAGAAGGCTGAGTAATTCTGTCCTCTAGAGGGGTCTCTGGATATAAATGCAAACTTTACAGCTGTCAAAGCAACATCAGTACTGGTGGACATTTTTAGTGCTCACCCTTGAAAACCCTGTCTCCTTTTCATAACACACCATACTTACATTGCACTATCTGGAAATTATTAAATTTGCAAAGGAAATTCATTAGTTGGATTGACTGTCTAAAGATATCTCAAAGACTTACAGTGATTCTTTATTAAATTTGGTGGACAGAAAAGCCTCAGGCCATGGAACAATTGTTTTGGAATTTGGAAGTGATCCGGATCAGGGATTTCCATTATTAAATGATAATTGCTGTTTTGTTTTAGGCATAACTTTATTAACAGAGATGGAGATTCCAAATCCTCTGGGTCTGTTTGCAGAGTCAGAAAAATCTATTAAAACACAAGATTCTAGTGGTGGGGATGTGTTTTTAGATGTAACAGCAAGAGAATTGGTGGAGGTTTGCACACACTCTCTTGTTCATTGTTCAAAATATGTTACAGTTCACAATTACATCGAGAATTTCACAGGGTATAGCTTTACCGACAACACTGAGTCACTGCCTGTTTCCTACAGTTCAACATGCCCACATTGGAACTCTATCATTCCACGCCCCATCTTGATCAAGTGTTTTAACTGGAATACACATCATGGTGGCAAGACGCCATCACCAAATGCTGTTTCCTTGTGACCTGAATCACTTATTTTATTCCTCATCATTACTACTTCTCTTTCTTCAAACATCCTCTCTCCCAATTGCCCCAGCCAACCCCTCTCTGTCTGGGGCAGCAAGCAGCCGGCAGGAATGATCTTCAGGCTGTCCAGCAATTTAAAATTCAGCTCCAGGTTTTGTGTTGAACTGCTGGATTCCTTTCTTAGACCCCTACGACCCATCATTATCTGCCTAGGATTGAACGGAGATCACTCACTCATATCCCTTGGATCATCGCATATTTTATATTTTAAAATGCTTGATTTGGTGATTTGCTATAGCAGAGTATTTCAAGTATTTAGTTTGGCTACTGAGTCATATTCCTTCATAACAATGTCATGTAAATACGTAGTTAATGATGAGTTATCATTTGTCATGTTCTGTGGGTTGGCCAAGTGGTTGGACAGATTGTCCCTGAAGTAAAGTTACATTTGTTTTACAACCTGAGTCGTATTTTCATAGTTTTTCTTTATTTATCAAATCTGTTATAACATTTTACAGACCACTGCTCAGATATGTGGACAGGGTTACTCCAAAAATGGCTTTCCAATAAAGTTTACGAGGCAGACACATGAGCAATCAGATTTTAAAGTCCACAATTAACCATAGCAAATTATGCAGACCACTTATGTGGAGAAGAAAATAAAGGCAAAAGGCAACTTATAACCCAAAATCTATTTTGGAAATGCCATTTGCATCTTGAACTCATTTTTGTGTCCCTCTGGTTAGATAATTGAGGCAGCTTCTATGTATATCGAACAGAGCTCACTTTTATTCAAATTGTGCTTTCCTCCAATGCACAGGTCTGTCACATGTTCAGGTGAGCAGAGACCTTCATAGTATTTGGTTTGAAAAGACCTTACATGATGTCCTAAATTGATTAATTTTTTATCATTAAACACATATACCTCCTATGGGCAAGTCATTACAATTGACCTGGAATAGGAAAATTGCACGCCTACTGTTGGGTTCGGTTTGGCCTCAGAAGTTACAAGGCTTATCAGATGACACAGTTTTATTAAATTCATCCACAGAGTAAATCATAAACGCAGCATTAATATTTACAAGTCAAATATCACGCTCGACAAACCCTTGGTTGTTCAGAGTTGTTTAAACTTTATCTCACTAACTTCACAGAGTAAAAAATATCCCACTCCCACACACTGTGTGTGATGTGTGTGGCCATCCAGCTGGCCATCCAGCTGTTCTAATTTCAGCATCTGTAACTGCCTTTGGCATTGCTGGTTGAGTCACATCCCTCAGTTCCCACTGCACAGAAATAATTTATATTAAGATAGAGCATGTGAATTAAGACTATAAAGGGATGCATATGGAAGTGGGTGTGTGTCTGGTTATTCTCTTATGTCTCTATTAATATTCAATCTCATGTCCATGCTAATTTCTTCCTGCTTCCTTTACTATATAATCTGAATAACAGTCAACCATTTACGTTGGTGGCACTGGGAGTTACTGGGGGTGATTATATGTTTAGAGTAGAGCCTTGGGTTACTTTGAATCCGTTCTTTTGCTTTCTGTCTACGGAGACCATCACACGTTCTTTACCTCTGAAACATGCGATCACACACTCATGTTTACTTCTTTTTATTCTTCGTTATGATTCCCTTGCTGATGATGCCCTGCATTTATTGAACTACCTATTCATCAATAATAACTCTCTCTGTCGACATCTGTCAAGACTTTACCTCCCAGTGTTTGAGAGTTCAGGAGTGCTTGGCATTACCTTATTCAAATCCCACTGCAAGTGTATAAAGATCACAGGCTGGGTGTATCAGATGGGGCTGGAGGAGGGTGATTATTAATATAAATGACTAGACAAGGGTTTACACACAAGTGAACACTCACATTCACATGTACACCTGTACCAATGTGCATGTACATACATTCCACTCACTACTGATGCAGTTACTTCCCACACCTCATGCTCTTTTGTAAATAGTTATGTTTATTTCTGATAAAAATACTTGATTAGCACTTTAACCTGACTTGTCTCCCCTCTTACATCCTATCTGTATAACTACAAAATTGTTGTTCTCTTCTTTATACCGCCTTCGCATCATATCGTTTCAACCGTAATCACAAGCAGCCTCCGACTTGTAATTCCGAGTTGGAGATAGCGGGAATATCGGACACAGATGAAATCCCACTTTGTGAAAAGAACTGGTAGTTGGCAGTTACATCAAAATAAACTCTTAATTTAGTTAACGCTAATACAATCAATTCAGCTAATTTTATAGAACCTACCGTATACACTGTTTGTTTGTATCTGTATGTAACACAACACAACTGGCTAATTTAGGCAATTTATCTGGTGTGACTACAAGGTAAGCACCAGGGCTAACCACCTTGGAATGATGCATCAACACAAGTCGGAATAAGGGGTGTTTTTCCTCCTCTTCCCATTCTGCCGACATTGCATGAATGTAGCGCTAATCAGCTGTTTGTCTACAAGACACACAGAACTCCACAACAAGCTGAACATCATATTAAGGTTTTATAAAGTTGACATGGCTAACGTTTTAGCATTTTACACATGTCAGTCTCAGGTCAGGTGATCTGACAAATGGCAGTACAATGGCCACTCTCCTTTAGCTCTGATTTGATTTTTCACCAGCTCCTGATAAATATAACTGGGTATTTAAGCAAGTTGCTAACTTTGTCAGCATGCCATTTTGGTGCTGGGCAGGTAGCGTAAAGTTGTTGGAGAGCATCACAGCTGCCTGCTGTGGATGGAAACAGGGTTGATGAAGGCGGTGAGACTAAAACAAAACAGTCAAGTTGCAAGTCATAAAACCAAAACAATGAGCTGAAAGATGCTAAATGCTCCATAGAGCTGCGGGGAGATGGCTGCAATCGATTAAATTCTAATAGTTATTTATAAAACTAAATTATATTAACACTTCTAGTTATTTTATTTCTTATAAAAAATATTTTTATAATTAATTTGCTTTTTAGTTGTAACCCATCTCTTTTAAACATAAACAAAACTAAACCCTACCCTTTATTAAAATTGCTTTGCCCTTCTGTCCTCTCCCATTCCAACAAGGATGAAGATAAATGTATTATTCTGATGGTATAATGGTGTTTACAGATGGAGAACAAGTGCTGGTTATATTTGTCATTTATTTTTGATGAGGCTCTGTTTCATTTTAATTTTTCTCATTATGCCGGGCAATGCGAGCCCCCAGGACACTTCTGTTCTTTTCTGTGTTTAACACTTGTTTCAGTAAGAGAAAGAGACTGTGAGAGAAAAATGCAAGACACAAAGAGTAAGAAAACAGGGGGAGAATTTGCCAGTAAGGAGAATGATTCTACCCACAACCTGTCATCAATCACAATCAACAGGTAAGCCCTCTACCCACTTAAATCTCAAAATGAAGGCTGGTGGGAGAGAGAAGCTGTGTAGCTTCTGCTGTGGAGAGACAAGGGTAAAACCTTTATTCGTGGCAGTGGTGTTGTCAAGGCCACCAGGCTACAATTTTGGTCACTCTGGAAAACAATGCAACCAGCTAATTAAACACCTACAAAGTAAAACCGCTTGGTTAGTTCCATTCATGTGGGCAAGACATCCATCATCATACTTTGGCCTGCCACACGTTGTCTTTGACATGGGACCAGGGTTTATAGTCACAACTCACCTCACCGCTGCCACTCCAAAAGTTATGGCTGAGTGGGTTATACTTTGGACTGCGGTCTGAATGGACTGTGAGTGTGTGTGTGGGTTCATATCTCTATGGCTCTCACATCACATAGCCTTCCTTTATTGAAGAAAAAGTAAGTAAGTGAAGGGTCATTCCAGTGCAGTGGTTTAGATAATCTGGCTAAATTAAGCTTGAACTTTGATTAGGGTTAGGTTTTAGCCATACGCCCAGAGAGAAAAAAAAGTGAACTGCAAAATGATCACCCAAGCTGTCTGTTATTGAGATCATCATTCAATGTGTAATCCTTAAGATTTTAGTTCTGGTTAATTTCACAGCACCTGTGGTTAACATGGATGTATAAAGATAACTGGATTAGAGGCGGGCCCTGTTCATTCCTACGAAAATTGCTCATTGCCACATGAAGCCAAAAAAGTTCGACTTCTGGGTATAAAATTACCCTGATCGTCCACATGGCTTCCACATTGTGCGGCCCATACAACAAGCACACTAGCGCTTCCTTTAACCCCGCCTTCCAACCGCTCGGCCTTGGACTCGCTCACATGAACAACAGTGACAATGCCTAGGAAAACTCTGGATTCGGCTATTAGTGAATTTTACAACTTTTAGGACAATGATTTAAATAAGGGCTATTAAAGTCTTCGTACTGGGAAGTTGATGTACCTCAAAACAAAAAAAAAAGATCCGCTGAGGTACAGAAATCTCTTTCACAGTGTAAGATTGTGGGAAAAGTCTTTTTGGGCCAGTGTGCATCATGTGACAGACCCGGACATTGTAATTACACGGTTTGGCCACTATGTCAAATTGGCTTCAAAGCCTGGCGCACTCTGGGGGCTTGGTGGTTACTGGTGGTAACAGCAAGTTTAATACTATAGGTCCCAGAATTCTAGGGGCAGCAAAGACTCCTTGGCCAGCTACTTTGTCAGAAATACAATAGAAGGGGAACTGATGTATTTGTTCACAGTGCAGCCAAACAAACTGACTTTTAAAAAAAAGAAGTTGTTCCATTTGATTTCACGCTGCACAATGCATTAAATCTAGTCTGAGCTAGCTTTGTCATCATTGTTGTGCTCCTGTTCTGCTTTTACATTATCTGATTCATAAATGGCACAAAAATGAATTCCTCATCATCAGTAGCCTCATTAGTACTTCTTCATTTCCAGAACTACTGTCATCAACATATATCAAAGAAAAGGCTGCTCTGCACTAAACCTGACACCCCAGTGCTATGTGCTACCATGTGACTGTGACAGTAAGCTAATATAAAGACCAATTATGTGTTTGCAACGGTAAACATTTTTAAATTTATTTTTTTGAGATGCTGAGTTTCCAAATACCTAAACCGAGCTGGTCAAACCCTCAAGTCAAGGAAATGCCCCTTCATTCTTTACATCAGTTTCAGTGCAGGTGTAGATTTTGTATAGGGCCCCTTTATTCCCACTTCACAGATGAATTAAAGGATCAGCGCTATCATATTTGTAAGGAACACATTGCTAAAATTCCACAGCCATCAGAGAGGAAATACAAAACTAATATAAATATCAAAAGACAAAATCCTGCATACGCACATCCCCAAAACCACAAACGTCCGTGTTTACAGTACCATTCCTCTCCTACCTCTCTCTTGATCTAGCTGCCATACTTTAGAGAAGTGGATATTGCCTTCTTAAGAGTAAGTGCAGGAACACTTTGCCTTCAATACTTTTTCAATCCAGTCTGCTGTTTTTGGCACCCAGACTCTGGGTGTGCGTGTGTTTCACATAATCATCTCTGGAGCGCCCAGAAATCACTCGTACTTAATGCGGTGTTTCTCAGGTTTCTTTAGTTTCATTTCTCTTGTTCGGATTGTAGGCCCTCCGCTCTTTTGCTTACTTTGACAGATCGCCTGTTCTCCATCTCTGTTTTCAGCTCGAGTGAGTCTTTGTGCTCTGAATTCTGTGTTGTGGAATATTTCCCACCTGGAACGCTTTCCATTTCCATCTCCATTTCACTCTCTGCCTTTGAATGTGATGAGGTGTGTTGTTTTTCTGCTTGTTTTGTACCCTGACATTTGTGTTTTGCAGACTGCTGGAAAGTTTCTCCTTTCATTTTTGTTACCTTTGCTGCTACCTCTCTCCTCTCTTTCTGTCCCTCTCTCTTCATGCAGACATTTCCCATCTCTCTCCATTGTAACTGGGTTTTTATCCTTTGTTAACTGATAGACTATAAGTCAGAATGGTTATTTGTAAAGAGCTAGATCAAATGTGATAGCTTTAGCGCCTGCACCATGATAAGAGAAGACAATGTGTGTTCGATATTGTGGGATCTTAACAGAATAGTTAAACATTCAAAATGTGTTTAGCTTTGATTGGCATAATAATTAGAGGCAAACAAATTGCCTAGCTTTGTCTAAAATGTTTTTTTTTTAAATGGACACACTTCTCATTTGTTTAATCTGTACACAAACATTAATGTAAAAATGTTTAATTTTTTTTTTTGGGGGGGGGGGGTGCATGTAGGAACTATTTCTTAGTGAACAGGAGTTTATCCTTTTCGCCCAGTATTTCTGTTCACCATCTCCACCTATAACATGGGTCTCTAGATACGGTCAGTGAGTTCAGGTTTTGGTTTTAGTCTCTGTAGCATGGATATGAGAAGTGGAAACAGTTTTCCAGGATGGCGCCTCAGTCAAATGGAAGCTGCTCACAGGGTGCTAACGCCAAAAAAGTTCTTCAGGCTTCCTCATGCTTCTGTGTGTTTGGGCCCATAGACCATTCTCTGAGAGCATGCATGTTACAGACTTCCTCTGGTCGAGCCAGCTGACTTCCTGCTGGCTCCCCACACATAGGAATGGCACAAAATGAAACTTTGAGACTGTTCAAATTTTGATAGACCTAATGGATCAAATTCTGAACACTCATTTATGGGTGTTTGTGATGCTCAGAAATACGTATTCATCATTTTACTGACATTTGCTCTGAAATTATTGTGTATGGGAAAAGGGCTTTTTGGGCGAGTGGGCATCAAATGATCTGCAATACCTAATGTGGCCCCTAATCCAAAATAGCCTCACATACAAAATAGCCAGCACTTCTCCTAGGGACTTGTTCTGTAGGCACAATGGTACCAAACCAAGAAATCTCACTGTGACATCAAGGTTCCAGGGTGCTGTTCACAGTCAAAAAGCCCAGCTGTAGACAAGACATTTTCCAGTACATAAACCCCTCTAAAACCACAAACTGACATTTTTCCATTTCTGTTGGTAAAGGGGTTAGAAGAGACACATGTTCATTTTTTAGCTTTAGAGGTGTTGGTAGCTGTTTCTTTTAACTCTGGACACAGCCAGGCTAGCTGTTTCCCCTTGCCTCCAGTCTTTGTGCTAAGCTAAACACTGATCCAGCTCTGTACTTAACATACTACAGACGAGAGATTGACAGGGACTTTCTGATCTAACTTGTGATCTGAAGTATGTTTCCCAAAATGGTGAACTATTCCATTAATCTGACATACATCCACGATAGGTGTTCAACTGTGCTTTGGGGTAGGACAGACCAGCAGTGAGAGACTTGTCATGTGATTTCAATCTCTCATTTCATGGTTCCAATATGAAAAGTGTCAAAATTGACCTAACCACATCAATGAAATATTTCAGCTTCCAGTTGTGTGTTTTGAGGCTATAGCGCTTCATTTTCTGCTTTTGAGTGTGTTTTTAGAATGCATCTAAAATGGGCAAAGTGTACACATGAATATACATCTTATCTGGCTGACATGCTGCTTGCAGGATGTGACAGGTGCTAAAACCTCAAATGGGCAGGGTTTATTTATAAAGCATGGATAATGTCATCTGTAGGCGGCTGGCTGTGGCGATTTCTCCTTCTCTGCCTCTGTTTCACTGTCTAGGTCTTCAGACCCAGAGACAGCCCTGAATCCCCTGGCGGGAAGACATGGAGGCCTTCATCAGTCATGGGTCGTTAGTTTGATCTTCCTCACTGTAATGAGGTCAGTGTCACCTCGGCCTTTCATAATTCTCTAATTACTCTGTGTCTAGAGGTGGACTCTCATTAGAATGAACCAGGGAGAGGAAGGTGTGTTGCACAGGGTGATGAATGTGTCCACTGAGATTACTGACCATGATATTTACTTAATTTGTTTCTACAGTAAGATGCCAGTGCTACTGCACAACTCTTAAAGGGGCACTCCACTGATTTTACATCTCAAAGTCAATTTACTCGTCATGAGGAGCACTACTTCTGGAAGAGCTTTGTCAAGTTTGAGAAAATAACCCCACATGATGTCAGTGATGTCATCTGAATTATCTCGGCTTGACCTTTGACAGAAAGCCTATGTTAAAAACTGAAAGACATGGGTGTTTACGAGTTTGTGAGGGTCTAAACACTCTATTGAGTTGTATTATGGGAAATGTAGGATCTGTTTCAATATTGATGAAGGTGCAATACTAAATCACTGGAGGGCCTCTTTTAGCTTTGAATTTATGTGTTGTGTTAAGCTTTCTCTTGTCCTTTCTCATTGTTTTTTCTCATGTGTTAATCATGTATTCTGTAAGTGGCTTGTATGTCAGGACCAAGTGAAGTCAAATTTGCAGCGCACTTAAAGCAGGCAGATAAGACAGATAAAGAGAGTTTGATTTGAGAAACAGATACAATGATACATGACACTGGAACGTTTTAACACGCAGGTGTGTGTGGTAGTAAGATGTAAGACATCTTTCTTTTTGTACCTCGTGTGTAAGTGTGTGTGTCTAAGTACTGACAAGAATATGTGTGTGTGTGTGTGTGTGTGTGTGAGAGAGAGAGAGGTTGGGGGTATTTTTATTGTGTAGCCAGGTATTCAAGTGGTGTGTGTGTGTGTGTGTGGGTGGGTGTGTGTGTGGTTGTGTGTGTTCAGCCTGGTGCCCCAGACTAATAAGAATCAGGAGACCATGTCGGAAGACAAACAGGATTGTTTGTGTCTAGCTGTTTCTCACATTCAATAACTCCATACATCCATGTATGACAGTTTGGCGGTTGTCATGGCACCATGGCCCAGTGTCTTACTTTTCACTTCATCATTGTTCTTAGGACCCATTTAACTGAATTTCACTGTTGTGATGTATCGCCAGTCATGCATTGTATTGATTCCAGGTGTCTTCTGTGGATGAGATGACTGAATGTCTGTAAAATGACTGAGTAGGGAATTTGTGATTGTTACAATAATCTGAATGGAAAATCAAACGTCTTTTACCATTTAGTTAAGGGAGAACTATGAATAAGGTGAAAGGTGAATTATGAATAAGATGAAAACATGAAGTCATATGGACTGACAGGTAACTTTTTGATTGGACTGGTTTGATCACCTGTCATCCTGCATCATGATGCTTGAGGAAAAAACTGAAACTGTGTTTATTCTGATGACTGACAAGTATACTTCACTGTGCCTGGTGGTCCCTAAGAGCTCACAAAGGAATAGGTGGTCTATTGGTAGAGGCTACAACTGGACTTGATACAGCATGTAATAAATAATGATGGGCTGCTCGAAATAGG
Source organism: Macquaria australasica (assembly GCA_005408345.1). Taxonomy (NCBI): domain Eukaryota; kingdom Metazoa; phylum Chordata; class Actinopteri; order Centrarchiformes; family Percichthyidae; genus Macquaria; species Macquaria australasica. Next base: position 576,057 of record SEMN01000179.1, on the reverse strand, counting down.
GTGAAAAACAGGTGTTTTGTAACTAATGTAAAGGTACAGTAAGACAGTGATATGTTGAAGATTCTTGCACTATTCACTATGCATAGCTATATTGGAGATTTTGTTTTGACAATAGGTTATTTGAGACTTGGTGCCCCTACAGTTTTCAGAGCGCAGTTCCCCCTCATGGACAGCTGTACACGTACATTTGTTGACAAGCTGAAGGATTTGGATTTGGTGGGCTGACTTGGCTTATAGACATAGCAAGCCAGCTAATATTACTTACTAGTCCAACAGCAAGAAGGCCAGCTCAGTGTCTGTCTTGCAGCCTTTTATTTCGTGAAGCTCTCGCCAACGACTAAAAGCCAGTCCGGGATTTACTCTTGTCCGCCCTCTTGCCCTGTCACTCTCTCTTTTTCTTTCTTAGCTTCCTCAGTCAACGTCCTCTTTTCACCTCTGCCATGATGTCCATACTGAGAATACTGAGCTAGACCCATGTGTGACATAATGCTGTAAAGCGTTACACACTCGAGGGAGATCGTACTCACTCTACCCAAGTTACATAGTGCATGAACAGGCGTTCGGGGTGCAGAGTGGGAATGAAAGAAGTGCTATTCTCCCTTATACAAGTCAGTGTACCATCAAAATGATTTTGAAGCTGTTATTTTAAGGTAAAATAGTTCCATAATATTGCTTGTGCAATGCATATTTTATCTTTGCACACAGAAAAACCTGAGTGGAAATGCTAGAATTTTGTAAACAAGCTGAAATATTGCAAAACATTTTTACGCTTTCCTGAGGTAGAGGAGTTGGTGTATAGACAAAGAGATGATGTGTTTATGGCCAGTGGAAACAGATTTTTCGGATACACCTTGCTGTTGCGACACCTGCTTATGCTCCCTGTAATGTAGAGGAAGCATTCATGACATGCTGGCACTCGCCGTTGCATGTCTCCACTCCAACAGTTGGTGAAATATCTCAACAACTATGAGATTAATCTATACAAAATTTTGTACATACCTTTTCCCATCAGAATGAATAACTTTGGTGATCCCTTAACTTTTTATCTAGCACCACCATCAGGTCAAAATGAACTACTACTGCTTTGGTTAAACGTCGAAATACCTGTAAAAATAATGACATTCCCATCAGCCTCAGCTGTACTTGGGTTTAGTGCTAAATAGCAAATGTTAGCATGCTAATGCTAAACTAACATGGTGAACATGATAAACATTATACCTGCCTGCATGTTGATGCATTTAGTTCTAAGCTCTTAGTCTTGTGATAACTGCAGTAAACTCAGCCTCACATTTTATTTTGTCAAATTAAGACGTGCTTAAACTTGCATGCATACACATACACACACACACACACACACACTCAGTTTAGTAAACCAAGCAATGAACACTTGCAAAGCTACTGCTAAAAAAAAATCAGGAACACCTTTGACTTGCTCCTTCCCTGCTTTTCAACATCTATTGCCAAAATGTTCTAACCCACCAGGTCAGATGGAGCAAATACAAGCAGAGGAAGACTTGTACAGTGCAACCCCCATAAAAACAAATGACTGACAAGACATCACACTGTAAGACACAACCAGTCACTCAGTCAACCTGAATAAAGCTAATGTTAAAAACAGTCACTGCTTTACATCTGCCAAAGGCAGTTTTTGCAGGAAACAAGTTAGATAGCTGTGTGTTGTGACACTACTCCAGAAAAATGCGAGGAAAGGAAAATTCCTCAGTGGGTTGTCCTAGTAGACATGCTTGGAATAACACCCACACTTACACACTGGCATAGCATAAAATCACAGACAAATACACACATGCCCGACGACAACCACAACACACATTCATGAGCATATCCAGGACATTTATCATGTTCAATTACACAATTACCTTCAGCTGGGATTTAGAGACAAATCTGTGCCAGGATTTCAAACTACACACTTCCCATTCAACCTTACTGTACAGCTGGACATTTTCCTGGAAACGACAGATCCAACCCCCCACCCCCTCCTCTCTCTTTGCCTCTCCTTGTCTGGAAGTCCAGCATGTCTACACACACAAACACACAGAGCACATAAAGTTCTGTTCTCTTACCTATTGCCTTAATTTGAAACAGATTGTTCAGGTATGAGAAGAAAGTGGAAACAGGGAAACTTTGCAAAAGGTGTGACATCTAGCTGAATGCTTGGACAAGGCACAATTTCCCATTTCTTCTTCTACAAAGCAGGTTGATTCCTCCATTATTAGACAGTTGGAAGACATTATCTGTGCTGGGCAGCACGTTTTTAAGTCCGAGAGTCAACCGTCTCAGATGACATGTTCCTCCTGCTCTTCCTCTCGCTCTTCACCTCATCAATATACACTCAACGAAAACACTTATGGTATTTTAATAGGGGTGAGGATAGAATTATATGAGATGTCAATCATAGCTTTGTACCGAGGAATACATTCGTCAGCATTTGAAGTTCAACCAACCTTGAGGTGGACTTGAGGAAATGTTTTTAATGGTTTGTTGCCAGGTTGCCTGGAAAAGTCCATTCTCTGTGTTTTTATTTTCCTTTCCATCTTTGTAAATGGACAAAGGACATCTCTCTTTTAGCTATAAAGCAGTAAGACAAGGTTATTCACCTGAATGCTGGCCTACTGTACAAGCATAACCTTGCTGGCATATCAAGTCCACTTGGAAAGAAACAAAAACTTAAAATGACAGTTTAATGACAAACCAATACTTAGTAACTCCACTATAAAGACAGCCTCTCTTGTTTGGGTTAGTTACTCATCTTTGAAATCATATGGCAGCTGATTTTGATTGGGCAATTACAGCTTTAACAATACACGCCACAATTACAGAGCAATATGCACAAGTCCTAATCGTTCAGCTTCACTTAATACGACAAGCTGGCAACAATGGAGAAAACTCACTCAGCATCTCTATTAGGGAGTGCTTTAAGTGTGTCAAGTTGGTTTTCCTCCCCAGTGCTCTATCTCTAGCAGTCAGGTGGGAAAAGAACAATAGCTTTCTTGATTGAGGACCTAAACCCAAAATGGGTGGATTGGCTGAAGAGGAAAGGGATAATGAGGTTTTCATCATGGCGTTTTGGACAAATTCCAAAGGTTAAGGGCATGTGCTGGTGGCCTAGTGGCTCTGCATGTCCACCCCCCAACTGAAGAATCTCTGGTTTGATCTCTCTCCAGTTGTTTTCATACTGAAGTGTCCTTATGCTGGGAACAGACCGTAAGATTATCCAGTAGTTGTCATGTTTAAGTGTCCATGTGCTGGGAACAGACTGTAAGTTTATTAAAATGTACAAAGATTAGACAGCCCACACATACTGACTGCTTCCACCACAGTCAGAAAGGAGTATACATTGAACAACTGAATGTGTAGGCTAAAGTACTGACAAACTGGACAGGTACAATCCTTCAAGAATATGAATTCTTGTATATTCCATTCATTTATTCATTTAAAGTTCGGCAGTTTGAGTGGGCTAATTGAGCAAAGTGAAAAAAAAGCACAGCTTGTGCTGTGTGTTAACATTTGTTGGGTATATTGGGGGTAACACTGGCTACCTAATGGGACAATACAACATATATTCACTGTGTTTGTGATTTTCTGGGCATAGCGTCTGCTGCTCCACCAGCACTGCAGCCAGTCCACTCCCCCATGGCTTGAGTTAGCAAGTGGCTCTGATGCTCAGGATACTGTGACGAATCAACCTCAAGTCAGTTTAACAAGTTCACAGTTATTAACTTTGAAAAGTAACATCGCCAGTTCAAACAAAAAGCTCAAACACTAATGTTAACTTTAGCTAGTGTTGCTGGCTGTGGTGGTCTGATGGTCTTCCTGCTGTCAAAATGAAGCAACCCTATGCTTTTAAATATATGACATGGATTTTCTAATATTTCCTTACATCTTATGTTTTACTCTTTTAGGAGCAACTAACTATTAGTGCACAAACACTGAGTCACTGCTCTCAACACATGAGCGACCATGTGGTGGAGAAGGCTGGTTGTTTTTTTAGTGCCAACCACGTTAGCTAGACAGGCAGCCAGTCACCAGTCTAGATCTCCTGTACTAATTCGTTCTCTACGGAGCCCCAGAGTGGCCATAGAGAGAGAAAAAAAATATTTCGAGGCCACGTTTTACTACATCGAGGGCTCGAAATGCTATTGCGTGCGCACGAGATACAATTCGTTACCACGTTTTGGTTCATTCGTGCACACGTCTTAATCCAAGTATACCCACCATGCACACAACTCATTCAACAACACCGTTAGCTATCCCCTAAATACAAAAAAGAGCTATGTGCCAGCTGTTTATATATGCTTTTTCTTTTTTCTAAAACATTCAGTAACTCCATTGTCTATGGGTTTGCTCTCTTACATTCTAAATTAATCATGTTCATGCATTAACTGTGGACCTTTACTCTAATATTTGCATTGTTTTTAACTAGCCCTAATATGCCTTCAGGGCAGAAGGTTGGAATAAGCTATGATTGTCTGGCAAGTTGTCAGAAAACGGACTGAGGTTTTTCGGCAAACTCATGTGTGCAACGTTACGCATACAAGTGCCTTACGCACTGTTTCTCTGTTTGCTCTGTTTCGTCATTTTCATCTAAGGTACATGTTTAACAGGAACTCCTTCTCCAGCTCGAGCATCTGGTATTTGGTGTACGGGCACCGCTTGTTCCTGGAGGAGCGCGCGTAAGGCACTTGTATGCGTAACGTGGCACACATACGAGTTTACTGAAAAACCTCAGTTCGTAAATACTCTTTTTGTATTTAGGGGATAGCTAACGGTGGTGTTGAATGAGTTGTGTGCATCTTTACACACGGGTATACTTGGATTAAGACGTGCACACAAATTAACCTAAACTTGGTAACAAATTAACCAAAACATGGTGACGAATTAATTAAAACGTGGTAACGAATTAATCAAAACATGGTAATGAATTGTATCTCGTGTGCACGCAGTAGCATTTCGAGCCCTCGATGTAGTAAAACATGGCCTTGAAATAGTTCTCCCTCCTTGTGAACAACAATTTAAAGTATGCCTGTTGATGTGCGACAAAGCACACTTCTGACCACACCCAACACAAGTGAAAAAGACGTTCAGCAACACACTGCTTTTCAGCCTGGTGTTAAGCTACTCTTTAATACCACACAGTGTGTGATTTGATCAGCATTTGGCCCACACTGGAGTGGACTAACTTCTGCCGCAATAGTTCCCGAGAAATATTCAACTTGGTCTCATTAGTCATGATGCCCAAATCAGAACTCTAATCAGTCCAACAAGCAGAATGTGTGTTCCTGTCTTTAGAAACTGAACCTCTCACCTGCACTCATTTTAAATCACTTTATCATCAGCTAAACACCTAAAATGTAAATGTCGGTCTCAGGGTGGAGGTTGGGGGTGGGGTTCAAGATCAAGCCAAATGGGGGGGCACAACTGATGGGAAGTCCCTCAAAAAGAGCTGGCTTGTTTGTAAGCCCTTCCTATTCAATCATCAGGAATTTGCCACATATGGTTAATTCAGTTCTGGCGAGGACGAACAACAGTTAAAGGTTTTGCTGGGGTTGCAGCTGCGTTTCAAGAGAATGTGTTTGCTTCTCTCATGTTCTCTTTTTCGTTTTCCTTGTACTCCACAATCTGACCCCTTTTATCTCCAGTTCCCACTTCCTTTACTCTTCATTCTGTTTTCTTTCCCATTTTCATTCTCTCTGCCCACTACTTTGAGTACACAATCTGGTTTTCTCTCTTCTCTCCTTCCTTTTCTATAGTCCCCCTCTTTGTACAATTGAAAAAAAGTATATTATATTATATAAAGATATTATATTATATATTCATTTTTGATCAATCTAATATGACTTGCACCTCACTGATTTCTGTCTTCATCTCTCTACTGCGTCGCCTTATTTTGTAGCTGCATTGCATTCTGGTCGATTGAGTCTACAGAGGATGTAGAAACCTGTAGATGTAGATTTCTGCCTACATGACTGTTAATAAGCAAGCAAATAAGCAAAGAAATCTGATGTGACCACAGTTACAATGTCATTTTTAGGATAAGCTACGTAGGTTGCATTTAAATTAATTCGAACAAATCATGTGATTGTGACAGCCCTAGTTTACTCTGTGATTATGACCAACATCAAAACCTAGCATTCACAATAGAAATGCTGAAAACATTTTGCTGATGAGCTCCACAGTAGCTGCCTGACAGCAGAAGTACCCTTGACATAATGTGACTGAATGTCATTTACAGTTATTGGCCTGTTATTCACAAAAGTTTGATTTCCGTGCTCAGAAATTAAAGGTACACATCCCCTATAGCTGGTGGTCAACAGTTTTAAGATTTGTTTTTCTCCAAAGAAGGAAAGGGAATTTTAAAAAAGGAAAGTGAGTAGAGAAAAAGGGAAAGAAAGGAAGAAGAAAGAGGGACAGAGGCATAGAGGGAGGCAGGCCATCTTGTAACATCTGGGAACCCATGTTGAAACAATGCACTACCCCCACCCCCCCACCCCCCAGACCATTAGGAGACTGATGAGTGAACAGTTAGCTGGATCAACTCAGCATGTCTGGTTCTCCGGCTAGCTCTTTAATCATTCCTTATCTCTCTCTCTCTCCCTCCCTCTCTATTTTTGTCTCTCTCTCTCACATCCATCACCCCCCCACCCCCGCTCCCACTCCACCTGAATGTTGTTCATGGGTGGTGCTCTGTTTTGTTTCGGGGCACAGAGAAACACAGTTTGCAGTGCCATTGTGTGTTGTGTCTGGAAACAGAGGAATGCCAAAATGCCAGGGAGTGATGAATGCTGGGTAAATATAGGAGCTGCCTCCTGATTGGCTGGGTCTGTGTGAAGAACTCAGAATATTCAAGCCTGAGCCAAAATCATAATCTGTGAGTTAGATGTTGGTTATATGCTTGGTTGGCGTCTTAACATGACACATTTTAGTTTGTATTCTTTTGAAGTTGTAAACCAAATGTTTATAAAACACTGACCACAAGTTAGCATCATGACAATGGAAAAATTCAACATTTGAGAAATATGCTTATTTGGTTTAGGCTGGAGTGAGATGAGGAGATCTTAATCTCATGTCTGTGTGTTAAGGACGGATCTGGAGTCAGGATGTGGTTAGCCTACGGGGAACAGCTAGCCTGACTCTGTCAATAGGTTAAAAATATGCCTGCCAACAACTCTAAAGCTGTCTTATATACATAATGTATCTTGGCTGTTAAACCGAAATAACAGAATGTAAAAATGACAATTTGTGATTTTATGGGGAATTGCAGGGTAAATACAACAGATATAGTCGTGTTGTTTTGTTAGTTATTTTAGGTCCAGGGTTCCAAAAGTAGAAGTCGCATTCAATTTCTGCATAGATTCGATTAGGTGACTGACATATGGAGCAATTCCAAGGCTTGCACGAACATGAAACTCATCTGGACAGATGATGACCAACTAACTGTGTAAGAAAAATCTGCTTCTTTGATAAAAAAAAAAAAAAAGGGGTCAATAGTAGAAGCCTGTGTACATAAAAGCAGAGAGAGAGAAGTACAAATCTCAAGGTGCATCTTGGTATTTGGCATCCAATAATCTTTTTTTGTCACAGAGGACATTTTGACATGTCACAGTAGGACAAGTACAGATGTAAATAATAAAATTAATGATGAGTTCCATTTAGCTGCTTCAGCTACATCCAATTGCATGAAATGTTGTTTGGTGTAAGGCCAGAAAGATAGCCTATCCCCTGCTGATTCAGCACCATGGACAAGTCTGGCAGTCACTGAACGAACAGAGTGTGTATATTTTCAGAGCTATGGGCCTTCGGAGCAATGGGCATTTGTTTTCGGGATGACAGGCTGTTGGGGATTTCGGTCAAATGGGACATTTTTTGGACTATTGGGGTTTTGGAATAAAGGACCATCGAAACAATGGGCAGTCCCCGCTTAAAATTGTGTTATGTGTGCTGCTAATGATGGGTGGAAGCAACACTGCACAATCCGCATCTTAAATTAATTTACATTCAGATTATGGGTTAATTTTAGAAGATTTTGGCAACTATTGTGCTCTGTTCTGGTCCCAACTACAATGACAGAGGGTTTTCAAGTTTCCTGCAGATCTGTTTCGTTGCTCTGGTTTCTTCTTCATGGCAACAGCAGCAGAGGCCCATGTATGTGGCTTGCAGTGTTTGAAACCATCCACCATAACAAACTGATGGGACTGACGAAATATGATTTTTCTTTGTTACATTATTCAGGAGCTTCCTGTGTTTCTTTATTGAGGAAAATTGAAGATATCATAAAAAGAAAATTTTGAAACAGGAATTTACATTAGCGAATAAACACTCATGGAACCAGCTCCCACTTCACAACTCTATAAGACAGCTTTAGAGGTGTTTGTAGGAGTATTTTTTAAACTTTGGACAGAGCCAGGCTAGCTGTTTTCCCTTGGTTCCCATCTACAGTATATGCTAAGCTAGGCTAACCATGTCCTGACTTCAGCTCCATATTTAACACATAAACAACACGACTGATATCAATCATCTAATCTCACTCTCTAAGCATTTCCTCAGTGATTAGCTATCCTGTAGTAATGTTTGTTCTACAAAAAACTATATATCTCATAGAATAAATACATACATAGAATAAATGCGATTTCATTTTGGATTATCAGTTTTTTGTATTTTTCCATCACCGGCAGGTTTTTCTCATTAATGTGAAGTTCATTAATTCAGTGCAGAACTGCTCATATCTCTCCATTGTCAACCTTCATCCCCAATTACAATATGCTAGGAGAGCTTTTGATGCAGGCATCCCTTGTAGAAACTGTCAATATCAATACAAGCATAATCCTCTTGAATTTCAATACTTCATTATTCCACAGCATCCAGACCACACTGATTTATCTCATTTGCTTCACACGGTCTTCTCCCCCCTTTTCATGGCATACCTTTTGTCTGAGATTGTCTTTGAACATGTTTCATGGAATCAATCTCTCCCTTTCCCTTTCTCCCTCTTTCTCGCTTTCCGTCAGTGTGTCTTTACCTTGGGAGTGATGTCATGAGTTTAATTGCCACCAGGTGACGAGGAGCTAAGAAAAACAGAATTAACCTTGTCAGCCCAGAGCCATCCCTCTCTCCCCTCCTCTTCCTCTCCTCTATCCGATGCATCAATTAAAGTTAAGCCACCGTGGCCCATGGTTTCAACAGGCTCAGAGTCAGGTACACAAAGAAAGGGGAGAGGGAGATGTGAGAGATACAGTAGGGGGAACAAGCGGGATTTACTGAGAGGAAAAAGGAGAAACCGACCAACTGACAGGGTAGATGAGAAGGGAAGAGAGAGAAACAAGACAATGAGCCAAGGAAAGATAGACAGTCAGACTTGGCAGATAGACTGGAGGATGGATAAAGTGGGATTCAGCCGTTGTGGGATCAAGAAGAGAGGTTGATGGCACAAAGGCAGACACAGCGACAAGGAGAGAGGGTAAGAGGTACAAAGAACATGGGAGAGAGATGGAAAAATATATGTAGATAAGATATATGTTGTGAGAATGGGGGGAAAAAAGGAGGAGACAAGTAGAAGGTATGAGACAGGGAAGGAGAGGATGCAAAGAATATAGAAGTGAAAAGGGGACAGAGACTCAAAGGATAGAATATACCCGCTGATCCTTGCCACAGATCAGTTGTGACAAAGAGTTATCACTACCCGAATGTCACAGTAGGTTTCTATCTATTTTTATGTGCACAGCAAAACACTAGAAATAAAAAAAAGCAGAAAAAGGAACCAAACTTTTTACATTTGGGTGAGGTGGAATAGTATTGGAGTATGAAGTAATAAAGGCAGGTGGAAACTGATTTTTCCACTACACCTAGACTATCTGGTACCTCCGTCCGCTTATTCTTTCTCCAAAAAATACAAAAAAAACAATAAAGTGGATGGGGGTTCAAGCCCGGTTCAAGTACAGACAAAGGAAATTTAAGACATTCTCTTTTCTATGACATGGGTATGTTTGGTGGGCCAGCTGCATGACCCCTGTGTCCAGTGTGAAGAACACCAAACCACTGAACAGCGGTTTATGTTGTTGTGCTCCTTTGAGGCCGTAAGCAGCAGATTAGCACAATACTGCAAGATAAACCTGACATTCTTACTAAGTGTCTGATCAGACAAGACCGTGGCACAGCAAAATTCTAATATTTTGTGCTGAAAGGTTGGTGACATATTGACTAGTAAACAACCCTTCCTATCTGTGAGGTAGGGTTGTTTACGAGCTATCCCTAAAATGCTAGCTAGCGGGTAACACTCACATTCACACCTAGGGGCAATTTTAAGAGTTGCCAATCAACAACTAGCAACAAGATCAAGACCTGAGCCAATACAAATTCATGACTCTTGAGACATGATTATAGTCCCGTAACCTAACCCTCTTCTGTGGGAGGAAGTCGGAGCACCCAGAGAAAACCCACGCAAGCACGAGGAGAACATGCATACTCTGCACAGAAGGACACCAGCCAGCCGGCAGGTTCAAACCTAGAAATGTCTTGCTGTGAGGCGACGGTGCTAACTGCACTACCGTGCCACCCATAATAATAATGAATACAAAAACAAAACAAAAACAATATAATTATATATATTATAATAAGAAATATATAATGGCTGAATTCCATTTAGCTGTTTCAGTTTCAGGGTCCTGGTCCTTCTGCATACTCGGTCACTGTCACAGTGTGATGACTGACTGGGACACTTGAATAGAACAGAGCCATCATTAATGTTATTAGTGACACCTGTGCTAGTCAAACTGTCTGTTGTAAAAAAGGACTATTATTAAGTGAAAAGTTCATTAGTGTAGTTCAAAGTGTATAAATGAGCAACAACCCAGTGACAAATGTATGTAATTCCCAACCTTCTCCATTCACAATATGAATGCAGGTTGACTGAACGGTATGTCTTCATAAGCAGAATAACAACGATAACTGTTTGTGTTGAGTTCACCTGTCTTCACAGTAAGGTCTTTGTGTGATCCTCTAGACCCATGACGCCAGGCCTGTGCACTCTGACAGAATGATAATGGAGCTCCAAACCCTGCACACACTGTCTTTTTCTTTCTCTCTCAAACACACACACACATACACAAAGGACCTCAGAGCTTTTAGTGCCTCTCGGTTACAACCCTTTCACCATCTCCAGTAGCATTCTTATCACCTGCCCTTTCGCTTAGTCTCTTTCTTTCCCTCTCTTTCTGACACACACACACACACACACACACACACACACACACACAGTAGGCCTTCACTCTACAGGTGTGCATTTGGGGTGTGGGTCACATTTCAAATGTTCACAGTCAGATACTTTCAATGATGATGATGATACTAATGCACTTGGCCAGCTTAACATTTACCAAAAAAAAAAAAAAAACCAGTTTGAAGCATTTTTATGAGAAACCAATCAAGAACGAGATATTTTACAGCTTTTACACAACAGTTACTACCAGACAAGAACTAACTAACTAGTGTTCTCTAAATAATAATAATAATAAAGTTAACTGGTAACAATCTACAATGTAAAAAAACTTTGCACATTCTCTTGAATGGCAGTGTTGGTTGGTTGGTCCACCACTTTGGTCATGAATGAAATATCGCAACACATACTGGGTTGCCATGAAATTCTGTACACACCTCATGACATTGGTGATCCCCTCATTTTTCACCACCTTGAGGTTGACATGTTTTGGTTCAGAGTGACTGTTTACTATTAAACTAACTATCAGATGGATTGTCATGACATTTAGTAGATGCTCCTGTTCCATTATTTGAACAATAATAGCGGTTTGTTGATGTTGGTTGATTGGATGGTCACTTGGTGCACTACTTTGGTCCTGACTGAAAAATCTCAAAAATTGTAATAACTTTATTGTTCCCCTGATTTCATCTAGCACCAACATCACGTCAAAATGTATTTGATTGGATGACCAATTACCTGCCACACTACTAACATTCAATCTCAGCTGTACTTTGTGTTTAGTACTAACTTGGTACTAAACGTTGGTATGCTAACATGTTAAACTGAGATGGTGACCATGGTAAACATTACCTGCTCAACATCAGCATGTTAACATTGATATTGTGAACATGTTAGCGTAACAGCATTAACATTTATGTATACGAGCATCATGTACAGAGACTCCTATGGAACCCCTGTTGTGATATATAACTGAATATATAATATTTATTTATGAGAAAATGTCACAGGTTATAGTTTTAACGTGTCTGACCCGTCAGTTTGGTTGGCTGAAACAACTACCTGTTGCTAAAAAGAAAAAAAAAATGCCAGGAAAGAGCAAAGGTCGCCATATCATGTACATTAATTAGCTTAATGTGCTTACAACTGCACACATTAGACCAATTAGCTTGTTAAAATATGCAAATACGGACAACTGATCAAGCGTTTACTGTCACGCAGCCATATGTGCTCGGAGCAACCTCAACAGACGACGCAAACAGCAGGGGGGTGGCTAGGTGTACAAGTTCAGAAGAGAGCTAATTAAATAAAGAAGCTAGTATGCCTGATATCTTATCATTGCATCTCTCCCAATTACCCCCTCTTCACTTTCCTGTCCCTCCTCCCTGCCTGTCCCTTTTTCCGTTATGACTTAATTTGCCTCCAATCCTCCCCCTCAGCCACTCTAACTCTGGGAAAATATTTGAGCATTAATAGCGCTTGCTTCCTTGATGTTCGGTGTGTAGCACTGGCGTGCGCGGGGGTGGGTTGTTTGTCTCATGGACAGAGGGGCACTGAGGGCATGGTTCAGTCAATGCAACCAAACCCCCCTCCTGCGCTGCCCTGTTCACCCTCACTCTGTAGCACTTAACTAACTTTCACAGGCTGATAAAAAATAATTGCTGCCCCAAGGGTGGGGGACTCCAAATACATTAGCACCACAAAGAGAAGAGCTAGGATCACATTACCCAGAGCAGTGACACTATAGTCTGCAGCCTGGAAAAAAAGAAAACAAATATCAGGTCAAACACCAGAGAGACAGATGGAGAGAAAGCAGCATGCTCAAGTGCATACGCTCAACGGAGTGCAACAGCGTGAGCCACGCCGCAAGATAGTGTCGGTAAAGGGGCCCAGAGAAAGGAATGTGCTCAGTTTTTTATTTGTGCCCGATCCTGTTGTATTTCTGTCTGTGTGTCAAAGGACCTCATCTGCTGCCATGCTCCATTGCAGACCAATAACACAGGGCAGGAGGGTGGGTGGGGGTGGTGGTGGTGGTGGTGGTGGTGGTGGGGTGCGCTTGGGGACGGCAGAGGAAGCAGAGAGCAAAGGAGGGAGTCAGGCAAGCATGACTAGGTCGAAGGAAAGCTCTTGTGAAAGAGGAGAAGTGAAGGACATGGAGGGGTGGGTGGGGGGGTAACAATCCACACTGATTCAGAAACAAATTAACACATCTAATACACAACCCCCCTTGTGTGTGCCATCCTTAGCATAGCGTAATCTCCGCAACTACTGTCTATATATTGTGAATTTCTATGTACTGTAAATTTACAATGAACTATGAAGACCTGCAATGTCAATATGAGCTTTCCAGTTTCACTATGGACATATAGTAGTACATTAAGCAGAGATAATAAAATAAAGTTATCTGTTTTCTTCCTATATGATCCTCATGGAGCCTACATGAAAACTATGTTCGTACAGTAAACTTCTGATGTTACTCAGCCTGGTAAAGACAGTTTGTCCGGCTGCTGACAGGACGGTCGATTTGGATTCAACAAATGGAAGCTTCAGTAGAGTTTACGATGTCTCGCATATGATGTGAATTTAGAGTTATTGCTGACACAGTGTGAAGTACAGTTTTTTGCTGTATTACTAGCATTTGCATATTTGTGTTATTACCTTATGTTCTTGCAATTCTTGCACCTATTTCTGTTAGCTGTTTGGGTTAATAAAACAATAATGACATTGATGACATGTTAACCTTTATTTCCTTCCTTACAGCTAGACACTTAATCTAAGTTTGCACTGAGCTACATTTTTTGCCTCACTTGTAAAGGTCACTGTGTAAGATAAGATAAGATAAGATAAGATAAGATAAGCCTTTATTGTCCCACAGCGGGGAAATTTTTTAGCGTTGCAGCAGCCAGCAAAAGTGTCATATATAGAAATACAATAAAAATAAATAGAAAAATAGTCCTATACACAGTATAGACAGAAATAAATAATATTCAATTCAATTCAGTTTTATTTATATAGCGCCATATCATAACAAAGTTATCTCAGGGCACTTTTTCGAATAGAGCAGGTCTAGACCGACTCTTTATATTTACAGAGACCCAACAGTTCCCACCATGAGCAAGCACTATGCGACAGTGGCAAGGAAAAACTCCCTTTTAACAGGTAGAAACCTCGAGCAGAACCAGGCTCAAGGTGGGCGGTCATCTGCCTCGACCGGTTGGGTTGAAGGGGAAGGGGGGAGCGGGAGAGAGAGAGCAGGAGGAAAGAGAACATACAGCAGCACAATACAGTATAGATATGGTAATGGCATTGATGTTAACACCAACAGAAACAACACTAAGAGCAACATTATAATAGCAACACTAATAACAACAGCAACAACAGCAATAGCAGCAGCGGGTGCAGAGCAGGAGCACGGGGGCAGCAGGCGGCAGCAACCACAGACCCAGACTCTACAGCTCCGGAGGCAGAAACACCTGCAGAAAGCAACAGAAGGGGAGAGAGAGAGAGAGCGAGGAGAGAAAGCACACAACTACGGGAAGAAGTTGAATTAATAACAAGCATTGATGGGATATGAGGGCGTACAGATGGAGAGGAAGAGGAGGAGAGAGGAGCTCAGTGCATCATAGGAAGTCCCCCGGCAGTCTAGGCCTATAGCAGCATAACTAAGGGGGGGCTCAGGGGTCACCTGAGTCAGCCCTACTATAAGCTTTATCAAAGAGGAAAGTCTTAAGCCTACTCTTAAATGTGAGGAGGTTGTCCGCCTCCCGTACACAAACTGGGATCTGGTTCCACAGGAGAGGAGCTTGATAGCTGAAGGCTCTGGCCCCCATTCTACTTTTAGAGACTCTAGGAACCACAAGGAACCCTGCATTCTGGGAGCGCAGTGCTCTAGTGGGGTAATAGGGTACTATGAGCTCTTTAAGATATGATGGTGCCTGACCATTTAGGGCTTTGAAGGTGAGGAGAAGGATTTTAAATTCTATTCTGGATTTTACAGGGAGCCAGTGTAGAGAAGCTAATATTGGAGAAATATGATCTCTTTTCTGGTTCTTGTCAGTAAACGTGCCGCAGCATTCTGAATCAGCTGGAGAGTCTTAAGGGACTTATTGGGGCAGCCTGATAATAGAGAGTTGCAATAGTCCAGCCTAGACGTAACAAATGCATGGACTAGTTTTTCTGCATCTTTTTGAGATAGGATGTGCCTGATTTTGCAATGTTTAAATGAAAAAAGGCAGTTCTTGAAGTTTGTTTTATTTGGGAGTTAAAGGACATATCCTGATCAAAAGATAACTCCAAGATTCCTACGGTTTCGGAGGCCAGTACGCCATATCTAGAGAAACTATATCTTTTAGATAATGTGTTTCAAGGTGTTCAACAAGTACAATAACTTTGGTTTTGTCTGAGTTTAACATCAGAAAATTGCAGTTCATCCAGGTTTTTATGTCCTTAAGGCATGCTTGAAGTTTAGCTAATTGATTGGTTTCATCTGGCTTGATCGATAAATACAATTGGGTATCATCTGCATAACAATGAAATTTTATGGAGTGCTTCCTAATAATATTGCCTAAAGGAAGCATATACAAGGTAAATAGAATTGGTCCAAGCACAGAACCTTGTGGAACTCCGTGACTAACTTTGGCGTGCATAGAGGATTCATCATTAACGGGTACAAACTGATATCGATCTGATAAATAGGATTTAAACCAGCTTAGTGCAGTACCTTTAATGCCAATTAAATGTTCTAGTCTCTGTAATAGAATGTGATGGTCAATGGTATCGAATGCAGCACTAAGATCTAGTAAGACAAGTACAGAGACAAGTCCCTTGTCTGATGCAATTAGAAGGTCATTTGTAACTTTCACCAGTGCTGTCTCTGTGCTATGATGTACTCTAAATCCTGACTGAAAATCCTCAAACAGCTTGTTGTTGTGTAGAAAGTCACAACTGATTGGCGACTGCTTTCTCAAGGACCTTAGAGAGAAAAGGAGGGTTAGATATAGGTCTATAATTTGACAAAATCCCTGGATCAAGAGTGGGCTTTTAAGAAGAGGCTTAATTACAGCTACTTTAAAGGACTGTGGCACATAGCCTTTTAATAAGGACAGATTGATCATATCTAGTAAATAAGTGCTAACTAAAGGTAAAATTTCTTTAAGCAGCCTAGTTGGGACAGAGATAGTGACTGAGCAGCTAGGCATGAACAAATAGATAAGATAAAAATATTGCACATATATAATATACATGTATGAAAAATATTTCACAGCAACATATGAAGTAGATAACATCATGAATACAATATATGTATGAAGATAATGCACAGCAGCAGATGAAGTATAGTAGTGAATAGTCTGCACACTGACAGTCAAGTGTAGATTACCGGGAGTTGTACTGATTATAGAGTCTGACAGCAGCAGGCAGGAAGGACCTACGGTACCTCTCCTTTAGACACCGCGGGTGGAGCAGCCGGTCGCTGAAGGAGCTGCCCAGTTCTGAAAAAGTGACAGAGTGAAAGAGTGTACTACATCATTGTAACTTTGATGAAGTCAGTTCGATCAATCAACTGACCAGTCTTTTTTTTAATAGGAAGGAAATACTGCAGTGTGAATGTTATTGAGCTCAGCAAGACTCAAGCCAAAAACATTTCAACTTTAGCTACAGCATGCTGTGCTGTTAAACGGTTATTACCAGTCTCATAGCAACAGCCGGAGCCTTGACGATTGCCTCTCCGAAACATCTGCTGAGCGCTGCTGGCAGAGAGAGAGAGGTGCTCTGCAGACTGAAAGGCCCACGGAGGCAGGGAAAATCAAATAACTTACCCTCGGAGCTGCTTACACAGTAACACACAGGATGACATACAGCACTGTTGTCTTACTTGTCTCCCACTCTAACTTTTTATTGTTTAATTTTATATCTTCATATAAAGTTTGGGTGTACTGGCGGCTAACATAAACTCAGTGTCACTGTATCAAACTTTCTGTGAAATGTCAAGTGTAAATCTTAGACAGCTATTTTTACTGATTTCATTAAAAGTGTTTGTTGAGTATCTCTTCAAAGCATTGAATAGCCAAAAATCAAAGGATGAAAACACTGAACCTTAACAACAGACCTCCTTCAATTATTATTTAATCTGTTTGTAAAACAAGTACAACCAAATTGAAAGAATTCAAGGCCACTCAAATGTCTTCCTTAGGTGGCCTCCATATAAGGATTTGAGTCACTGCAGGAAAAACTTGAAGATCTGAAAAGGGGGGAAGCCAGCAGTACAGTGAAATTACACTACCATTTCGTTTTACCTGCACCGCTTTTAACAAAATGACAGTTTTTTCCCTCTCACATCTCCAAGACGGTCTGCAATTTTATAAAATAGGGGGCCTGAGGTGCGCTTTCTGAAAATAGACATGAAGGTTGTAGTTGAAGTTGGCATTTGGACTAACTAACAGTGGCTAGGTCCTGCTCACTTACTCTATCTTCCCAGTGCTACCTCTGTGCTTTGTGAGCCCAACGATCCCATTCCAATCTACTGACCCATTGTGTCCAATTAATTTTTTAAAAAGGATTACAGGTTATTTTCCTCCTCTCATGCCACTTTTCCTTTTAGGCATCCAGTTGACACCTGAGATTCAGGCCCTACATTGGTAAGTTCGAGCTACCTAAGATAATTTGTGTTTTCTAATCAATGTTCTGATTTAGCTGATGTATATATACACGTGTGTGTGTTTTGTGTTTGTGTTTCACTCCACTCCTGGAGACTCCCAGAGAGTAACAACACTTTTAGTCATTGTTAGGCCGTGTTCAGACCGACATTAGCACTGCGTGATGCGGAAGCAGCTGTTTTAGTTCTGGTAAGAGTTGAACGTCGCTCAAAAATGGCTATAGCTCAACATTTTCTGCAACACAACATCATCCAGCAACACAATGCGTAGGCCAATCAAATACCGGCAGATGCTCATTCCTGATGATTACTTTTGTAATATAAATGAGGTAATTGTACTGTTAGGCTCGCAGTCTTAAAGACAGAGGACAAAATGATCTGGTCACCATGATGACCTGTGGGTAAGTTACCCAATAAAGTTTAGCTAAGAAGACACCACATGTATAAACAAGAACTCTGCAGTTACCAGAAGGTGCATTTCTTCTGTTTCGTAGAAGCTAGCCAAATCTCCCCACCTACCCTGCACCAAGCTAACGGGTTCCTGTCACAGCAGACAAGCTGACCCGCAAATTGTCAATATAATTGAGTGTTACAAGGATTAGAAACTGTTAAGTTGTAAAATCCTTTAATCAAAGGCTGTGCACATAGAATGTTTGGCATCTGATAAGCCTTCAAACTCATGGATCTCTCTCTCAAACTGGACTACCTGGATTGTGTTTCATTGTCTCACCTGTACCTGAAGCAACATGCCCTCTCCAATGCACCTTGCATTTTTTCCTGTAGTGCTTTCTGAATGGCTAGTTACTTCTGAACAGTATTAGTTCTTCTTTCCTAATAAGTAGAGGTGTTCAGTACATGTACGAACACATTTTTATCAGCAAATTTTCTAAGTGAACTGACTATACAGAATCACCGTTGTCACTGACCGAATCAGCAGCTTTAAGCAGTGGAGCTCCCGTCACTGGTGACTGAGAGCACCATTGTCAGCTCAGCTGTGATTCAGAGCACCTTACTTACTGCCTGGTTAAAAGCTTATTAAAAGACAGCGAAAGCCACAGAAATTATCACAATCTGATAAACCTGTATAAGCTAGTTTTGTACTGAACTGAACAGCTTATTGGACTAGCAACAGACTGAATGCACTACTGAACTGAAGACAGTCATCATCAGTGCTGGTGATGCATTCATTTACTGTCATACGTACTAAAATGCCTTTGGAAACTGATGCGGTCATTTACTGAATTACATTCTACAGTGCATTTGAACAGTGACACGACAGCTTACTTTAGGAAAAAAAGGGAACAAACTACAGTCACATCGAATCTTTGGACTGAACTGAACAAAGTGATTCGATTCAGCAAAGTGTATCCTACAAATAAGAATACAAACAATGTTGATTTTCTACATACCCACTTTGGAAGCACTTACCTCCTCTCCTAAATACCCCTTTAACACCAACATGGAATAGGTTCCGTTCTGGTCCGTGCACCTAATTTTGAACCATTTGAAGCATTGAAGCGTATTGACCAAAAATACATTGGTTTGTAACCCGAAAAGTTGGGGTTCCTAGCTGGAACCAAAAAATAGCAGGTTTTCCTTGACCTGAAGTGCGAACTGTGATGACATCAGTGGGCTTGTCATATTCTACAGGTTTGGAAAAGAGGATGGAGAAGGCAACAATGGTCTATGGTCTGCATTGGTAATAGTCTTCTGTCTTCTTACCATTAATATTTGTCCCATGCTTGTTTTTTGGATTAAATCAAATATCTGTAATAACAGAACAAAAGCTCACAGGAAATCAATGCAATCCATCATCTTGCTCCTACTGTTTACTTCTGTTGTGCATTGTGCAACGCCCTCCGTTGATGACGCATCCTTGATTACAATGGTTCTGCTCAAAACTGGTGGAAACGCGGGCTGGTTCACTAGATAGCACCAAGGTTCCAAGAGTCCTGAATGGAACCGGTTCAAAAACCAGAGCTGATTTGGTGGAAAGAGGGCAAAAGTGAGACGAATTCAAGAGAAAGTAAACATAAAGAGACATTTGAAATGGAATGCAGAGGTTAGTCTGTCTATGTCCAGCACTGATAAACATGCTCATCCCCAACTTTGCCCTGAATTTTAAGTGGTTCATTCGGAAATTTGCAGCTCTGACTCAGTGAAATATATTATTCTACCCTTCTATTGATTCATTTTATCACCCTATAAGCTGTTCTTATAGCTACATTCCTTTTCACTAATCCTTAATGGCTTTTTAGATTTTTCCATTGAATTGTCCTGGCTATAATTGTTTTCTTTGTTCACTTGTTCAGACTTTGAATTAACTCAGGGTTGTGTTGTGGCCTAGCCTCTGTTTCCTCTGTCCAAAACAGCTCACCCAAATGTTGTGTTGACCCAAGCAAGCGCTTAATTACTTGATTAGATTAATCACCTCTCAGCCAATGCTGACATCACTGGCTCGCTCTCTACCGGGCGGGTGGAGACAGGAAGGGGTGGGCGGGGAGCTGAGCCCAGGAATGCATATATCTTCTCCTTGCCTGGCAAAGGATTGGTTTATTTATAGAGGGGTGATGGGGGAAGTGGGATGGCTCTAGGGGGAGCTGGACAGGTTAACATCACACTAACTGGAGAGGTCAGCACTGCATCCCCCACACTCTGTTCCCTCTCTGTTACCTCTTTGCCTAGAATTCCCACCTCTCCTTTCTCTTTTCTTTTCTTGTCTGCTATGAGAAAACTCACGTGTAATTTATTGCAGGCACTAAACTTTAAGTATGAAAAATAAGGACGTATCCCAGGTTTTGAAGTGGCCCCTAAGGACATGTTAGAAATTCCCTCTGACGGTGAATAAATTGCCAGGGCCCCTCTCATCGATCTCTTCCGCTTAAGCTAAAGATGTTAAGGTTTTGTCAATTGTCTTCAAAGCTGATTATGCTGGATTTAATGTTGTCCCCTAATGTAAAGCAATATCCCCTAACCACTTTTTGGAATGTAGTTTTATTATAAACAAAGGAAATGCTTTACCACAAACAAGGCTGTCTCTGTCTGGCTCTTTTTGTGTTATTCTGTGTCTCCTCGTGCATGTTGGCTTCATTGAATTCTCTCCTTTTTAAAAAAAAAAATATTTTAATTTAAAAGGATAAGACTGGCACTATTCTAAATATTTGTTACTGTCAACAAATCTCATTAAAAGACCAAAACCAATAATGTATTCGCTCGTCTCTCAGTTCTTTTGGACCACCCTGCCCTGTCTGTGGTTTTATTTTTAAAAAGGGCTTAGTGATTTCTTAAATCTGCTGGACCCTGTAGTTTTTACCAAATGTTACTCACGTATTTACTGCAGCAGGACAGTGTGTGTGGGATTCATTATTATTAACCTTGGAAATAGTAATAAAACTCATAAGACAAGGTCCACTTACTTCGGAGGTCTCAGCCACGTCTTCTGGCCTTTGTCAGCGTATGAAGTCACCAACACCTGATATGAAAACTTAACTTTGCTGTTCCATCTACTGATGAAGGCCATTACATCTGGCTAAAAGGTCCGGAAATATAAAGAATATCACCTTTCAAACTAAATGGAAAATTAAAAAATTCCATTCATAGTTAAGTGGATATAGTTTTCCTAAATATCCTAGATATATTAAAATATATAATATTCCTAAAGTATTTAATGCATTTATTGGCGCTAGGCATGTTATTTATTGATTTTTTATTTTTTGTCAGTTACAAATGGACGGATGGACAACATTATTCATTATTATTAGTAGTATTAGTATTATTATTGCTTTCATGTCTAACTTTTCCTGTTTCCCTGTTTTACATTTACACTTAGCATGCGTACTGTTTTAATTTTAAGTGCAAGTCTGTATGAACCCTTGAGAAAAGTGATAAGGTGAATGGGGAAGGGGATTCAAAAGAAGACGTATCATTTTCTCTTTTATCCCCTCCACCCCACCCAGTCACTTCCACATGTGTCTATCTAATAATGTTATGTATTAAGTTTCAATCAAGAAATTCTAAAGAAATGGGTTTGGTACAAATCCATGGCCAAACTACCACAACAGGTCTTATAGCCGACATGCATGGTGTAATACATTTGGCAGGTCATCAGGGACAGATATTTTAACAGCCAGTATTTTAGGATTTTAATAGCCCCTCTTGAATTGCTAGAAATATGCAGTAATGTTCAGAATTAAGCCAAAAAAACAAACATTTTTTCTTCAGGTAAGCATGACAGATTGAGTGTATATTCAGCTTTTTGATTTTTTTTAATAGAAACTCAGCTTCTTAATTTCCTCAGCTTTTGAATATCTCCCATGATACATTTTGTCTCCTTATACTGACAGTGCGTCTTAACACTGAACTTAAGGACCTAGAGCTGTGCTGGTTTTCGTCTTCTCCTCTCAGGGACAATTTACATCAGGGATACAAGTTTAATGCAATTCAGCCGGTTGCAGAAGGAAAAACCTGCAGCACAAAGAGCCCTGAAAAAGAAGCTCAGAAGTAGATAAATATTCCATTAGTTTTCTTACAAATTTAAATATAGGCTATGTTGGATGATGATTTGGAATCCATTACAAATGACACATCAAGACCCATAGGTGTACATTTTTAGTGGGAAATGTGCACCTATGTGTCTTTATTGATAATGCAACCAACCTCAAGCACACAGACCATATCAGCCTCTTATTTGTTTCTTGGAGAAAAATAACTTTTCAAGAAAGCAAGAAAATGTGGGAATAATGTCGACTCTTTCTTCATTCCTCCATCTCCTTTGGCCTCTCCTCTTTCCCACTATCTCTATCGTCTCTCTGAACGTCATAGGAACCTTCCCATCTATCCATCTGTCAGCTCCTCTCAGGAGAGCTCACTAGGCCGGAGTCATGGTTGCTCCCTCTGAACCATCAGGGATACGCTCACCTTGTCCTCAAAGCATGTTCACTCCCTCAGCACATGCACCTCTCATCTCTCATCCCCTCTTTTTTTTTCCCCTCTCGCCTTGTGTCGCCTCTCATCATGTCATCTGCTTGCCCACCCCATTGCCTGCCCTCCTGGCCTCCTCTCTGCTCATCTAACTCCATTACTGTTCCTCTCATCCCTGTACCCTTCTACTTTAGAAATGTAATACAAATTATATAAATGTGACAACAGGAAGAGGAATTAGGTTGATAGAAACAAGGACAGGGCAAACTTTTTTTGATATTGAGTAAACAACGCACAATTGCTTACTCTTCTTATAACCCCTACTCATAATCATGCATGACTACTGGAAAAGTGCAGCTGGCTGGCAATCTACTACCACCCTAGCTGCTTCTTTACCCTCCATATTTACCAACGGTGTAAGTACCACACCACTGAGAGTCTCATTACATTGACATTGCCAACTAATAAGACACTAGGGGTGTTTTTTTATGGTCCAAGCCTCTCACCTGCCATTGAATGTGGAGAGCAAGATGGCAGCATTTGAAGAAACCACAGTTATAATAAAACGTAATGAAGAGAACATGATGAAGCATCATCTCAGGAGTCCCTGTCTATTAAACCTGTCTATTATGATGCTAATGAGAGGTGTTTTTTTCATTGTAGCGATGCAGGGTTTACCAGATTATTGGGCATGCAGTTTTTATGAACACTAACTACAAATAGTCTCCCCACAAATCAGTTTTATACTGTTTTGGGACTGCTGCTGTGTTTAATGGAGAACAACAGAGACAAGGAAAAGGAAAGAGAAAAAGAGAATGGGGGGGGGGGGTCAACATACTGTATGTACATACATACATATACATACGTATGTATGCCTATTTCGTCACAGTCAGGGAGGGGCCAGAGAATTTGGCTGAACCAAACTTTCAAATCCAAGGATATGTGTTCATTATGAGCAGAAAAAATAGTTTCTGCGCACAATATGTGTATTATTGGAAAACTCACCTGTATTAACATCATATGCCAACAAGAATCTGTGATTATGTGTACAGTGAAAAAAAATAATTTAGTGTCTAGCTCCTCTTTAACTACTTTAGCTTTTTCCTTCAAGTGTTGCGTCCCAATTCCCAGAACTGTCACCTTTTTCATCCCACTGGAGTTTGCAGACCTGCTCTCAGTTAAGTGCATCAGCATGCTAAAATTTGCTAAAAATTACCACTAAACACACAGTACAGCTGAGGCTGATAGGAATGTCATTAGATTTGCAAATATTCCGTTATCAACCCAAGTATTGGACAATAATAATTTTGACCTGGTGATGGTGCTGGATGAAAAGTCAGGGGATCACCAAAGTTATTAAAATAGATCCTCTGGGCACCATGAATGTGTGTACCAAATTTCATGGCAATCCATCCAACAATTGTTGGTTGCTTAGATATTTCAGTAAAAGCCCAAAATGTCAATCTCATAGCGGCACTAGGAAAACTCAAAGAATCACCAAAGTCAGTAGGATTCATCACCTGGGTACATCTGTATATCTGTACCAGGTTTGGTTCAAATCCATCCAGTAGATGCTGAGATATTTCGCAGGATAAGTGAAAAAGTCAGGGGATCATCTGTACAAATTTCATGGGAATCCATCCAATAGTGTTATATATTTGTTATATATTTCAGTCTGGACCAAAGTGGTGGACCTAATTTTTAAAAACAGGTCATATTTTTTTCAATCAATTCTATCAATTTGTTTTGGGCTTTAATGGGATTTGTTAACAATAAGAAAAATAAAGATTACAGTCAGCCTTATCCTTGAATTTTAATTTGTTCATTTAAGGGGGTCAACGCCAAGAATTCTTCAGTTCAAAAACTTAAAACAGCTGTCAGTTGACATACTCTAATAGTGTTAATTTACTAACGTGATACAGGCTTAATGCTGCATGTACCGTATTCACTGAGTTCCACATAGCAGGATGTTTCCATCCTGTGGAATGGTAACAGACTTCATAGTTTAGACTCTCTTTATTTCATTCAAAGAAAAGAAATGGAAACTGTATTTACCTGGATCTCTCTAGCACAATACTCCGAGGACACACGATGGGAACATTCTGTTCCTCTGTCCCTTTGCAATAAGGTTGAGTAAGCGTAGAGCACAGTAACAATTATTTTCATAGAAGTAGTGTACTGAATCACAATGGAATATGAGGCACATATTGATTTTTAGTTAATTTTAGATCAATGGTGAAAAGCCCCTTCATCCTTATTCCCTTTGATTCTCCTAGTGTTTGACAGCTCAGTTCCTCTCACTGCTTTTGTAGTTTCCTTACAGTGGAGGCTATTGCAACTGTGTGAGATGTGATAATATAGGATGAGACTTGGATGTCATGGAATGACCAAAGGGTCTCTGGACGACCACCTCTGTCCCTTCTTTTGTGTTACACTCAATCTCTCTATGTGTAATTAGATTGACTGATTTATCCCTCCCCTCTTAAGATATCCAGACTCACACAGGTGCAAATGACTGAATCATCAACTAAATAAATGCATCTGAAGTGGTTATTGGGGTAATTGGTAATGAACAGTTTATACCACATCGATAAAATTGTATACAAAAAACGTACCTTCAAATGTACTGACTGGAAGCTGAGGACAATGCTACTATTAATTAACCTACAGACTAATATTCAACTATTCTAAAACAGTTCTGGCACATTCTGTTCAAGATGTGTTCCTTTGTTAGCCTGACAATTTTTTTAAAGACATTATTGTTTGAAAGTCCCCGCCATTAGCATCATCACAATTAACCATGTTTGGAGACAAAAAATGTTTTCCAAAGTGGAAGGAGTTTTTTGGGGCTTCCAGGGTTCCAGGAAGTAAATGTTTTTCCTGCATGGACGATGCTAGGTGAATTATAGTTGGAGCTTGGATGGGCAGCAACCTCTCCCGGGTGAGGCATCAGTACAAAAGATAACCAACTGTGTTACAATATAGGTAGTTCTTTGATAAAAAAACAAAGAAAGTTAGTGGCACAAGCCTGTGAACCTAAAAACACAAGTACATATGATAACCTCAGGTTAGGTATATCTCAGTTGGAAACATCCAATAACCAAGCTTAAAAGTTTGTTATGAGCGCAGCTAACAACGACACTTTTTAGAAAACTAATAATACAATCTGCAGCCTAAATGAATTCACAGAGCTGTATCTGTAGCAGATTCAAGATGCTCTGTTGTTGCATTTGGGAAGAAAAAGCACCCCTATAGTTGCAGAACTATGATCCAAAATTTACAAATTTGGCAACTATGGAGGCATGTTTTGTTCCCAACTGCAACAAGAAAGCCTCTTGAAGTTGCCACACCTCTGATTGGTGCTTCCAAATGACTTCTTCATCACGGCAATACAGTTGCGAAGTCGGAGGGTCGCTGGTTAAAGAAGGGTTTTCCCCATTCTGTTTTCCAATTAAAATTTTGAATTTAGGCTAACCTATATCCTCAGTGTGAAACACAGGACTCTCCCGTATATTTTAGCAATCATATTGATTTATGTCATGACCACCAGTTTTAATTATTTTAACTTTGTTTCTGAAAATCATGAAATCATGTTTTGTCCATTATTTTGCATCGTGGACGGCTCTAAATTCGATAATACCTATAAGCCTTGGACCCCGTTGTTATGGAGAACAAGCAAGTCAGAGGCGCAAATCAGAGTTGAAATTGCAAATTCAAAAAACTCAGATGTAAATCACTTAAAATTGACCCCAAAGTTCAAAGCGAACTGATTTAAAGGGAAACTCTGGTACAACCTGTGCCCTATTATAACAATTTTTGGGGTCAAAATGACTAATACTTACCAAAAGTTTTGGAATTGGTCCAGTAGATCGCCTCTGCCGGCATCCGTGAACAGATTTTGGATGAATTCTTAAAGAGTAAGATCCTTTCATCTTCCTGCAACATCTCAGCCTTGACCAACCAACTTTTTCTTGAGTGAGACTTCTGTATCTGGTTAAACAAAAAGGATCTTACTCTAACAAACAGTCTGTCTCTGTAGGGATCCTTTCCATAATGTTGTCAGACACTTACAATAACAGTCTGAGCCTGTCAGTGGAAAAAACAAGCACTTTTAGTGGACAGACTTTTCATGGGCGCAATTGCCCCAAAGGATTATGTTGCAGCCATTGCAGCCCGTTCAAGGATGCTGGCTGAGGCGATCTAATTCCAAAGCTTTTGGTAAATTTTAGTCATATACACCCCAACATTTGTAAAAATAGGGAAAATAGAGTTTTCCTTTAAGCTGCAGATTGTAAAATCATTTTTCTGAACACCATAATCTTTAGCTCCCGCCTGCAGTTAGTGATTCGCGTGACAGAATTTTAAACTTGGTGATTGGATGTCGAAATGTACCTATAGTTCTAAAATGCCCATGTTTGAAAAAAGAGAAGAAAAGTTTCAATTTAGTACCTGTTCCTGTTTATGTTTAGTCTATTCCAAAAAACAAAGACCCACATCCTTCAGAAGACATTATTATCAATAATCATACATTCTGCATTTGTTTTCTATTTGTGTTTCAGCGCTGTCACAAAGAGTAGACTCCGCCTCTCCCTGAATCTGGCCGTCGTGTTGACTTAACTCCTCAAGATAACCACAGTGACAATGAGTTTGCAGTGTTATGGAAACAAGCACTCGAGAGGCATTCAGACACATCAGTGTCGCTGACATTGAGCTGCCTGGGGACGTCAAAGCCAATGAGAAGCCAGTATGCAGAAGAATAATGGTGAAGCTGCAATGGTAAGGATACGTGAAAGAAACAGGTAGGAGGAAACAAAGACGTGAGAAGCACAGAGTGCGCGAGAGAGGTAAGACAACAGACATAAAGGATTTGAGAAGAGACGAAGAAAAAGAAAGAGACAGAAAGGAAGGAGACGGGAACAAACCGGGAGAGGTGGGGTGGGGTGGGGGGTTTCATTTTTGAGACAATGAAAAATTCATAGCACCTTCACTGGCTGCCAGCCTGAATCAAAGGAGGATATGCATCGCTGACGGGCCTTGCAGGAATAAAATCAATTTATCTCTGATTTCACGAGGGGGGTTAAAAATATCCCCATCACTTATTTATGTCTGTGTTGTCTCTTGACACCCTGAGAGTGAGGTGACAGCCACCCTGCAGGGAGCTATACTGTTTCTCCACCCCTTCAAGTATGCTAATTCACTAAGAGGGACTGAATATGACATCGGCACACATGCACGGCAGTTCACTGATGTGCACATCATGAGAAATAGGCAAAGTTGCCTCATGCTCTCAGAGCACAAACTTTGCATCTACTGTGTAGAACTAAATAACTTGTAGGTCTATAGAAAACATACAAAGCAGGCATGTATGAGGTTATAGGTATGCCACACATTTCAAACTTACATTTAGATAATGTGTCATAATCTGGGTTTTTGATATGCCCAGTCACTGATGTAATGGACTGATATCAGTCTTTTAGTAAATGATACTGGCTAGACACCCCATCCATCCCTAATATTATGGAGGTTGCCATCTAACAACAGCTACATAAAAAACACAACAAGTCCTCCAACATAGACAACGGAATAGGTCGTTTGCCAATGACCAAAACAACATATACAGGTGTAAACACGTGGTTCACAATGTGAAACAGTCGCTGGTTAGATTTAGGCACCAAAACTACTTGGTTAGGTTTAGGAAAAGATCATGATTTGGGTTAAAATAACTACGTCAGTTACGTAACTTAACCTACATAGGCTACGCAAGTTAAAATAAGTCAACTTTGACTTTTGGTTTATTTATAGGTTAGGGGCCTCACCTACAATAACGAGAGAAAACATCAAACAGGCAATCAATATAGATCAATATCAATCAAGATCAATTATCAATAAGATGATGATATATATTGCATGAAGCCATCCTTCAATATTTTTGATATATTTGAGATTGGTAATCTTTGATTATCATGTGATTTGATTGTTTTTCTACACAATAACTTTAGGCAATATTAAGTAATAAAGGGAGTACAGACATTTTCCCACTTTTCCAAGGATAATATTATGGGTGAAAACTTGATGTTTATTCATCCATTCATTTATTTCTTGTCATGAAACTGGTCAGTTATTATTTGGAAACAAAGTCTTTAAAAATCCAAATAGACTGAACCTTGTATTGGATGGTATAGCATTATGCGAGTACACAATTATATGCCTTCGCCATACATCCATGGTCACACGGGGACATATTCTATCAACCCATGAGGTCTCCTGTCCCATCACTGTTAAGTAATTGAAAAGTAATGGGCCTGCCCTTCCACCACATGCTGTATGATATCCACCACATGTTAGGTCATTAGAGAAAGTGAGTCTCTCCACTGAGGGCATCAGATAACGAAGGAGATACTTCATCTGTTACATGGACACAAGGGGACATTGGAGTGTGGCTGAGGTGAGCGCACACAGTCATCCATACAAACACACACACACACACACAGTGCTGGCTCAGTACTGGCATGAATTTGAGAATTAAAGCAAATGACAACATCCAGTAGGCCACCATGCGGGCATGATACACGTTGGCTAACTGAAACTTCATTGACAAAGAAGGAGCTGGCAATGGCTTGTTTACATTGATACATTCATTTATTAAGTCATGACATCTTTTATTATTAACAGGCTAGCAAACAATCTTAAAAGTAGTACTGTCTTAATTGTTAAATGCTTTTGAAGTTGGTAGGTAAGCTAAGAGAAATAGCTAGCTTAGATAACTGGACTCCATCTTGTCAGTTTGTAGCAGTGTTAGAGGACTAAGCATGTGTTTACCCAACCACTGAATAAACTCAAGGGTTTCTACTCTGGATCGATATGGACAAAGGAAAATAAATGCATAAAAAAATACTCTAAGTGTTTCTAATGGAAATAGCATTCTTAATGTTACCTAACGTTGTGTGGTTCTATGAGCCCAACAATATTGAGTTTATTTCTCCAAGAAACAAGACTAAATGTCTATAGCCATGCTAGCAAGCCTGAAAGGCTATTATAAAGCTATTTAAACTCCAGGAAATCAAATTACTAGATAGATGATATTCTTGATGATCTTTACCACCAAGGCCGAGGCTTGTACATGTGGCTTGAGTGTGTTGCCGGAGGAAATGTTGCTTATCCGCCATACAGCAATTTGTGGACAGACTTAAGCTTGTTAGACTCAGCTCATCTTATCAGTCATCCTCAGCTGTACATACACATTGTGCATAGAACTTAACACTAGAATTAGCAGTTTAGCATTCTGTATGTAAGGATTAACATGTTCACACACTTAGCATTGCTCAATAAAAGGTGGGACTGACTGAAATGAGTTATGTCCTAATAATTCGTCTGAATTACCATATTGTTTTCACTTCATTATTCAGTGTGACGTGCACTTTTTTCTGTTTGGGAGGTGGGGTTATTTTGCCTAAACAATCCATAGTGACTGATCTGTCTGAATTGTATCCGTCCCGTCAACATCATTTTCAGGTGACACAAAGGTTCAGGTTCATGTTGACTGACGTAATGAAATATTAGTATTAAAACTTTCATCACAGTTTGTAGTTTTCGTTTCTGTAAGTCTACTAACATGCATCTAACTAACATATACAGCTGCGTCGATCTTGCTATAATTTTTGTCGCCATTTCTCTGATGCTATTTTTCTGGCTCTGGTACAGAAAGACAATGTCCCCATTTTTGATCTTATCTTCAAAGCTCTGATTGGCTGGCTTCATTCCTCAACCTAAGCCCCGCTGGGCTGTGAGTCGATTTTGAATTTGTCAGAATTACAGGTCACAAACACTTCCACATGACTCTTTTCGTCCAACAAAAATTAAAAAGATTCAGTGCAGTTTTTTTTGTGCAATTTATGTGTGTGGGTCGTCCGCAGGAAGAAATTAAAGGACTGTAATGTACATGCAATATGGCTGCAAGAATGCAGAAGCCTGAGGAAGCCTTAAAAACCTAAAACATAAAAGTAATAAGTAGGTCGGTCAAATTGTACTCTGAGTTACTGCGTTACATTTTTAAAATGGAGGGTAAAGAAAAAAATTTATATGATGAAGATTTTATATAATAGACCTGTTAAATTAAAGAACACATTATGGTACAAAATAAAGTGCAGTCGACTACACACCACACCACAGATCCCTCATGTCCAAACCAACAATGTATTACTTTTCTATAGATGACACTTTCCAGCCTGTGCATACAACTGACACAAACACACATGTTAAATCAAAAAGAGAGAGAACGAGTAGTACACACACACACACACACACAAACGCTATGTTGCCTAGCAACGTTGACATTCTCTCCTGAAGAGAGTAACAACTAGCACAGTGAGTGTGTTGTTGTTCTCACCTGTCAACATCATTCTGTGAGTCCGTAAAGTCCTCCACAATCTGCTTGATCATTCTCAATGCACGATATAACCACTCAGCCTCTCTGTCCCACTGTAACCAGTCCACTGAGCCTCTCTGTCTCAGTGTAACCAGTCCACTCAGCCTCTCTGTCCCACTGTAACCAGTCCACTGAGCCTCTCTGTCTCAGTGTAACCAGTCCACTCAGCCTCTCTGTCCCACTGTAACCAGTCCACTCAGCCTCTCTGTCCTACTGTAACCAGTCCACTCAGCCTCTCTGTCCCATTGTAACCAGTCCACTCAGCCTCTCTGTCCTACTGTAACCAGTCCACTCAGCCTCTCTGTCCCATTGTAACCAGTCCACTCAGCCTCTGTCCCACTGTAACCAGTCCACTGAGCCTCTCTGTCTCATTGTAACCAGTCCACTCAGCCTCTCTGTCCCACTGTAACCAGTCCACTCAACCTCTCTGTCTCAGTGTAACCAGTCCACTCAACCTCTCTGTCTCAGTGTAACCAGTCCACTCAGCCTCTCTGTCCCATTGTAACCAGTCCACTCAGCCTCTGTCCCACTGTAACCAGTCCACTCAGCCTCTCTGTCCCACTGTAACCAGTCCACTCACCTCTCTGTCCACTGTAACCAGTCCACTCAACCTCTCTGTCTCAGTGTAACCAGTCCACTCAGCCTCTCTGTCCCATTGTAACCAGTCCACTCAGCCTCTGTCCCACTGTAACCAGTCCACTCAGCCTCTCTGTCCCACTGTAACCAGTCCACTCAGTCCTACTGTAACCAGTCCACTCAACCTCTCTGTCCCACTGTAACCAGTCCACTCAGCCTCTGTCCCGCTGTAACCAGTCCACTCAGCCTCTGTCCCACTGTAACCAGTCCACTCAGCCTCTCTGTCCCACTGTAACCAGTCCACTCAGCCTCTGTCCTACTGTAACCAGTCCACTCAACCTCTCTGTCCCACTGTAACCAGTCCACTCAGCCTCTGTCCCACTGTAACCAGTCCACTCAGCCTCTCTGTCCCACTGTAACCAGTCCACTGAGCCTCTCTGTAACCAGTCCACTCAGCCTCTGTCCCGCTGTAACCAGTCCACTCAGCCTCTCTGTCCCACTGTAACCAGTCCACTCAGCCTCTCTGTCCCACTGTAACCAGTCCACTCAGCCTCTGTCCCACTGTAACCAGTCCACTCAGCCTCTCTGTAACCAGCCCACTCAGCCTCTGTCCCACTGTAACCAGTCCACTCAGCCTCTCTGTAACCAGCCCACTCAGCCTCTGTCCCACTGTAACCAGTCCACTCAGCCTCTCTGTAACCAGTCCAGTCAGAAATCACCTGGAGGATCCACCATGAGAATTTGGCATTTAGCAAACAGCATGCACCTGTTGGTCCCGCAACATCTTGGGTTTGTTTGATTTGGGTCACTTAGGGTACTCGCCGGGTGGTGCATTAAATCAGTGATTAATTAAGGTAGATGCAAGCTTTTTTTAAACTATGCCGAGATACAGTAATGCTAATCTTAACCATAACCCATGATGATATGATCCTAAATTTTAATGCATTATTGTGCATTGTTGTTCTGTTCACAAACTGCTAGGCCTGGCCCGAGTATGACTGCACCTCTCACACCCTCTGACACTCGGGCAGTGAACTTCTGCATTTAGAACATGTATGTTTTCCAGAGTGTCAGCTGAGTGCAGACTGTCACCTCTCTGGAGCTCTGCCCTCCTGCGGCTGCAGACACACCAGCAGGACCTTTTCAGACTCTGTAATGGATGTGACTAGTGTAATACCTCAGATTAAAAAATACTTAAGTACAAGTACACAAAAAAAAAAACTTGGTTACAGTAACAAAAGGAAATGTAATTTGTTACTTCCACTCCTGACACCAGCTATATTTGAGTTATTGTTACAGTGCATAACATGGATATTAATGCTCTGATCACCAGTTTTTCATGTCATAATGCTTGGTGTCAAATAAACAGCTAAACATATAAGGAGGGAGGAGTTGTTTTGTGAGGATCTGTTTTGTAATGAGCATAATATCAAAAATTTAACAAAGGACTTTTATTTTCTCATATCATAAAATATTAAACTAACTGCATTGGACTACAGACTGTTTCCTTCATCTGAATGAAACTGAAAACCTGAACCCTGTAAACTAGGTGCAAGGCCACAAGGAAACAAACGGCATCAGCTTGACAGGTCTTCCAGGGCTCAAGTACCTATGAAAGGCGTGGAATGCAATCTTTCCCAAGAGTGATGAAACACCTTGTTATTTAGATCTGTGCCAGCCTGCATCTTATCTACCCATCTCTGCCCTAACTGAGCTGTATGGTTCTCATTTTGTGGGCATCTTACTTTAATTGTGGATATAGACTGCAGTATGTGGGAAACAGCATGGTGATTTTTTGCACACAGCATTTGTTTAATAGGCCTACTATAGCTGCCAAAGGAGTGTATATACTCCAGATTGCAATTTGACACCTAAAATGGTCAGGGGTCTGCAATAGCCCCATTTGTGACCTCAGCATTCCTTGTGTTGTAGATGATGGCGGCTGATTTATGTGTTGCGCTCTCAAGCGCCGCCGCCATTACTGCAGTGGCAGAGTGGAACTGAACACATTTACACTGACCGTGAAAGCACTGATGTTTGGGTTAATCAAGGTCGGCAACTGCAAATTCCTCCTGCGATAAATGAAGGTGTTCTGCGTTAATATGGAAGCAATTCAGTCTCAAAGCACTAGTCTGAAATTAATTGTGACACAGAATTTGGGGAAAAAAATAACATACTTCTTCTGTAATAGTGGTAATATTGTGATCGAGTAAGATTCCTACAAACAATACGTCCCTATGCTAGCGAAGTGATTTGGGCCAGAAGGTTAGATACACCAGAGGGAGATGAAATGTTTTTTTATTTTTGCTTTTCCATGTAATGGTTACATACAAAGGGCATTTCTTCTGTATTTACTGGAAAGAGGTTAATCCAGTCAATATAAATTGCTGTTTTAAACCTAATTTGTTACGCATTTTAAATGTGATGTCACCTGTTGCACGTTGGTATGGGCGTATGCACCGTTCCCTCTCAGTTCAGACTGAGAGAGATCAGTACGGTAACTATGCACTTAAACTTGTTAATTGCATAATGTAAGCTCAAATGCAGGTTATATGGTGTGGAATCAGTATAAGATAACAGCTCTATGTAAACTGTGATTCTGTATAGTTTGTAGCATTGAAGTATTTAAAATACAGACAGCTTTGTGATTGCCATTCTGGTGCAAGATAGCCTTTGAAGCTGCCGCCCCTCTGCTGTCGCGGCAAAATGTGAACTGTAGTGTTCGCTGCTGCGCAAGGCAGACTAGTTAAACCAGACAATTTATGTTGGTATATGAGACAGAGTTGAATAGTTTCCTGCACTTTACTTAACCTGCAGTGTGAAAGAGGATTGTGGCGAGGGCTTTATTGGATTTCATTTAATGTATTTTCAGAGAAAGCTGTTCATGTGAGAGTGCATTGATGTCCATCACCCTTGTCCTGTTGTATACTGTGCAGACATGTTGATTCCCATTTGATTTGAGTTATTAAATTATTTATATATATTCTTGGTTAGTGATATGACTGGGAATGCTATGTCTGCTCATGTGGTGTCAGCTATATTGTGATACACATACAAACAGTTCAGGTTTGGGAGAGATCAAGAAAACTGTTCATGTTAGAGTGCATTGATGTTCATCGCCCTTGTCCTGTTGTATACTGTGATTGCAGATCAACCAGTAAAGCACTGAAGGAGAGCTGTGTGTCCTGTTGGTTCTTTATCAAGCCACCGCGGTACCGGTGACAACACTTCTGTCTGATTTACTCAATCTGGATGTGAAAGTGCTGTGTGGAGCAGCTAACTAAACCTACAGGAATTACTTGCTAGCTTATGATTTAAATCATCAAACTCCATGATTCCTTGTAATCAGAAGAAATGCATTGCATCATTTAATAAAATTCTGAAACATGATACTGTAAAAGTGGAATTTTGGCCAGGAAACGTACGTAGCCTGGCGTTTCTCTTGCTAGTGCACATACTACGTACTAGCAAGAGATATGCCAGGCATGGCATGGCAGCTCACCATCAGCCCCATCTAGGTGGATTGCTCTGCTTTTAGCGGCCCATGGTCGCCCCTTCCTTCCTTTTCGGCAAGCTGCTCAGAATGCAATCAAAACATGAGGATTTAACAATAATGGAGATAAAAAGTAAAATAGATTTCATGGAGCTGAGGCTTGTGGCTTTTACTTTCAGTTTTGTTTCCCCAAAGTCTCAGTCAGTTTGTTGTTAGAGCAGCTGATAACAGCATAGGACAGAAAAGACATCTATGAATTTAAAAGTTTCAGTTAGTAGATTATAACCATTATTTTAATGACATTTGATGACCACATTTTTGACATAGAACAGGTTCTACAGGATCTCTTGGACAGATTTCTTGGTAAATGTGCTTAAAAAGCGAAATTATTTACATACATCACAGTGTTATACCACCGCAGTAATGACAGCTTGTCTGCTTTCACCTACAACACGGACTCATCTATATTTGACTTGGTCACATAGTGTTCCCTATGCAAACCTGCACCTTTAGGCTGTATTCAGACCAAATTAGGCGAAAATGCCAGTCCTCCCCTTTATATGAATGAGGGTAGTGCGTTTAGGCTGTGGTTTTGGTTAAAACAGATTCAACTTTTGGAGAAACACAACCAATGTCACGCTGCGGTGGCCAATCACGTAAACCCGCGAACAGACTGGAAGACGCTCAGGTGAAGAAGAACCTTGTTTACCATGTAGCATTGTAGCATTCTGCTCTTTACAGAGCAACTGTGAAGATGGAAGAGAGACTGATCGATCACCACCGTGATGACTGTACATCAGCTGTTCAACCCTGCCACGAGAAAGTACAAAGACGTTAATCGCTGTGCAGTCGCTTGACTTTTATCGCTCTTCAAGTTGGGATTGCTACAATAACCATGGCCATGTAGTGACAGTCCCACACTGCTGCACAACCCTGCACTAATCGCTGCAATGCCTGATTTGGTCTGAATGCAGCAGATACGGACAGCAGGCTTTACCTATGTTATTAAGAGGTTAAGCGAAAAAGAAGAGCAGAGTCAAGCCGCACGGTCAGGGGAGATAATGGCATCCAGGCAAACATGTTATCATTCCAGGCAGGACATGAGGTTAAAAAAAAAAAAACTTTTTATTTTACGTGTTATGTAGGGAACACTAACATGAGTAACGTGGAGTGCTGAGGTCTCAAATGGGGTTAGGTTCTACGTTATTTATTGTCACCAATACTACTATACCTGCTCTCTTAGGTCAGACTCAGTAAAGATGATTTTCACACTTCAGCCTCTTGACATCAGATGGATGAACCCATTCGCAGCTGGACTTGGTGTTTGGTTTATATAAGAAGAAAAGTGTTAGTTTTGCATACAGTATTCATGCGATGCAGCGTATCTCAGTAGACCATCAGAGGTGGCATTTTTCTCACCTCGGTCGCCATGCTAATGCTCATGCTTTGTTGGGCACAGGCTCGGGTAGGGAACCAGTGATTCTCACAGCCTGTGACCAAGTGTGATTTTAAGGCTTAGCGTCTAGACCCATGACTCCCTCATCCAAGAGAGCTTTTGGCAATTGGATGTAAGAGGCTCTGAGTGTCACAGAAGATAGGCTTAACACTCCATTATTTATTGAAAGTGGATTTAAATGAGAGATGTTTTAATCATTGAGAGACAGCACAAACTTCCTGATGTCACTGCTTCTTTGGTCTGGTGATGCATTGTATACAATATTTACTGACAGCATCATATTAATGTAATCCTGAACTGTATACAAAATTAAGTTTTGCAGTTAGGGTTGTATGCATCACCTATATTTGTATGCAGCAGTTATATTTGCTACAGAGTGTATTAGATAAATCAGTTAAGCGATACAGTATTGCTTCCTGGTCTGTATTGATAGAGTGCCTTTTTTTTAGATGAAGCTATACACCATAATGCTTTGACCCTCAGAAACTTCATGTTTAATTGATGAGTTTTGGTAGGAGCGGCTCCAAAATCCAATGAAATTAATATACAAAGAAAAATGGCCAGCTTTTTTCTTCAGATTTCAAAGGCTTCTTCTTTGAAAGATGAACCTGTTTTGCTGGGATTTTGGCAGGGCATAACGATTATTAAATTCATTTAATCTATTAAAGCTGTTCTGCATTAACTAAATGAATTTTTTAATGGGGAGCAGGCTGGCGAAGTAAAGACACACCAGGGAACATGTACAGCACTAAAGCAAACGGACATAAACAGAACCAGACAAGGGTATCTGACTGCTTACTCCCCCGAAGCGGCTCTTGCATTATGTGGTTTTAATATCCTAAAGCTCAGCGCTATGGCAGGGCTGCCTCTTATGAGCCTATTCAATAAAGCTGAACAAGGTCTTGACTTAAAATGCTGCCAGATACTGTTCTGTGAGCACAAAAAGCGGTTGTTGGGATACGAATCAGGGAGAGTAAAGGTAGAGACTAAACAGTGTCTGTAATGTATTACGTGAATCAGTTCCATAGTTTCATCTTGTCCTTGAAAATACTATTTTCTTTAAAGACTAGATTTAATCGTAATAGTGTAGACCATATGCGATGGGTTTGTGCAATATATCTGTATCTTAGAGGATATTATTAATTTATATTGTTTTTGCTGTTCCTTGACTTTGGTACAAACTCCTGCAAAATGTCAAAGTGGGCAAAATAGTTATTTTAAAGAACATATTTCTAACTCATGTTGGTGATAATGAGTCTTCCATATAACATTTTGTAGGTGTTGACAATGATTTTATCCATTGGTTGGATAATGAT
This sequence comes from Macquaria australasica, assembly GCA_005408345.1. Lineage (NCBI taxonomy): Eukaryota > Metazoa > Chordata > Actinopteri > Centrarchiformes > Percichthyidae > Macquaria > Macquaria australasica. Next base: position 537,995 of record SEMN01000179.1, on the reverse strand, counting down.
GTGTTGATGTACTCCAGTATTTTGTAAATATACTACATAAACAGGGGTTTAAGTAAAAGTTTGAATGCAGGACTTTTACCTGTCAGACTATATGTATGTATATTACTGGATTATTATTACATGCATTATTGTGTATGCAGTATTTTAATGTTGTACCTGCTCAAGGTGAAGCTAATTCTCTTGCACATTTTAATTTATTACAATGCATTGTATTTTATAAACTGATGTTCTGTATGTAAAATCTGCAAAGTTACCATTACATTTCCCTATGTTGCTTATGTTAATTACAGGTACCTCATAATTTCAGTACAGATCTTGTACTACTATCCACCACTGGAGCTTGCTGTAAGCATATATTTGCATAAGTATATGTTTTATTAGGAGTTTCATATTTTTAATTATAGTTGATGTAACAAATGTTAAAAAGTCTGCTTGTGTTCTGTGTTTCTCCTTTAGACTTAACTTCTGATTATGTAGTTTTTGTGTGTGTGTGTGTGTGTGTATATATATATATATATATATATATATATATATATATATATATATATATATATATATATATACATATATATATAATAGCTTGACTGTCTCTCTGTCTTGTTGTTTTTCCTCTTTTCCTTTTCTCTCTCCTGTATAGCACTACTGTAACTACTTCCTTGAAAAGTGATTTATAAATTAAGTTTGCTCCCTTTAAAAGCACTGTAAATAATTACACACATCTGTATATACAGTACCCTCAATTAGTTATTCAATTATTTGCCATATTATGGTGTTTTATCATGTCATATAATGGGTTTGTGTTTTATGTCATTCATTGAATTGTGTATGGGATTACAGTAATTCATATCAAGCTTTGAAGGCCTTGTTCAGACTGCTAGCCCAAATCCCTTTTTTGGCATATCCAGATTGGATCCAGATTTTAGAAAGTCTGGACAGCATAAACCACATGAAATGAGATTTTTGCAAATCTGATCCAAGCCACGTTTGGAGGTGGTTTGGATTCTCAGTCCGGACGCTATGGCCGTTCAAATCGGATTTCAGAGTTTTTTGCTTCACTCGCAAAACACAATGACAAATCTAGACTGACGGAAGTGCATCAGAGCGGCTGTATACTTTACAGCATGACTGTTTGGAGGGCAAGATGATGGATCTCCGTTTCGCATGCTTCTACGTTGGAAAGCCGTGTCACCAGCATATGTAGTTACTGATGCCCACGTCGTTACCACAGCAACCCATGCAGATAGGTTGGTGATGTCTGGACACACAAATCAGATCTGATCACTTGATAATAACAGTGCAGACAGTCTGTCTTAAAGAGCAGATTTGAGAAACAAATGTGATTTACCTGCAGTCTGAACAAAGACAGACGAGGCCAGAGTGCAGCTTTATCGGCAGGCCAATTGTATTTTAGGGGACAGTTGGTATTGATTACCAACACAGTATTGTGATTTATTGGCTCATGAACTAAATCCTTTCTGTGTGTGTGTGTGTGTGTGTGTGTATGTCAGTTTGGCTTCTTTCCCCCACTGAAATACCGACACTTCAGTACTCACCTCCCCTTGAAACCCAAGAACAAATCTTTTATTCTGCCATCATTGTTGATTTGACCAACACAACCATGACTGCAGGACGTTTGAGTGAATAATGGGTTTGGGTGGGAAATTTGGGACAGGCATGAAACGACCTACAGATTTAATGTGTATGATGGTGCAAAGAACTTTTTTTTTTTGGGGGGGTGGGGTGGGGTGGGGTACACGTATGTGTAATACCATACTTCTGTCTTCCAGATAGGTGTCAGCACTGGTTATCCTCATTCCTGTGACTCACAAACTGTAGGACAGCTTCTTGGCTTTGCCTTCTGTTAAATACCCTCTTTAAATACATCTCCGCGTCTCTCCCTACTTCTCTCTCTGGCGTTCTTTTGACAGTGTTTATTTCTAATACTTCATGGATCTTTGATGTTTTTTGATGTCAGCAGGAAGTATTTGCATCTGTTACATCACCTTTTTTTTCTGGCAGCACATTGCACATATTTGTTTAAGCAGTTCATTCACCCCTTCTAGGTGCTTGTAATGTTAAATGTGAGTGTGATATTTGAGGCTTCCATGTTTGGCCTCTACTGTTTTTCATACAGCTGACCAGCAACGTTCAACATTGTGGTTGAGGCACAAATGCAATCAAAGGCAATGGAGGCTTTGATCCATGGTTGTCAGGTTGCATTAACATGTTGTCCTACACTTCCCAGTTTGCAGTCGACAGCAACAGCCAGTGTCGTTACGACTCACTTCAATCATCTAAATGGTACATAGTGACATTGGAGAGCACAAGCCCAACATGAGAGGCTAACTTTGACGACATACACATATATTCAGTTTGTTTGTTTGGTTGTTTTTTATGTAGATAAAGTCTCATAGAGATGAGACCTGGCCTGAAAAGAACATACACCATTTCCCACACATAAACTGGTATTTATAAAAGATCAATGTGTAGTGAGAATGTGCTCACCTCACGCAGACTTCAGACCAGCGTACACACACAGATTTCCAGAGATAGCTGCGGGTGATAAGATAACATGGACATGAAATATAAGGTGAGAGACCCTTATAGTAAAACATGGTTGTTTAGGTTGTTTGCCAATTTCACTTATTATTTAAGCAGTCTACACAGCGTGAAATGTCAATCAAAGGCACATTTCTAAACTTAATTTTTAATTATTTATGAGTGATGAATTTTATCATTATTTTTATTTACATTCTAGTCATTATTATGTAGTGTTAATAATCTTTTAATTTGATCCTGAACTGGGAAAACAATTTGTAGTCTGTTTCAATATGAGCTCACCGCAATCGGTGAAATTGCACTTATTCCTTGCCGTTCTTCTCATTGACAGGTCTAATGAGTGGTGAAGCAGGCGCAAGTATTGATATGCAAACAGACGTTGAAGGGTGTTTCTACATCCATTTATAGCGAACTTGGGGAATGGAAATGAGGCTTGTGTGTCCAGTTCCACAATGATTGAGATTTATATAACCGAACCATCAAACACGTCTTTGTAGACACCAGGTTTTGACAAGGAAGAAGAATGCATGGAATAAAAACATGATCTCTGGTTCTGCTGCATTGATTTTGATCCTTTTTTAAAAACTTTCCACCGTGAGTCAGACAATGTTATAGGAGTGCAATCCTAAAGGTGAATGTCATTTAGCCACATAAAACAGTTTTTCTAGATGTTAGGTTACAGCTCATGATGCTACAGTAGCTCCCTGTTAATTGATTGCTTTTGACTGGATGAGGCTACAGATGTTTCCTAACAACTGATTTACACATAATTAAGGTCTTTACTAGCTAAGAAATTCCATAGGTGTTAATGCTGCAACTCAATTTATTAAATAGCTAGTTCTAAACTAACTAGTTGTTACTAAGACCTTCTGAAGGACTTTACACACAAACTTAGAAAGTGATTTAAAAATAGCTGGTGCAACTAAATCTTGCAATGAAGCAGTAAACTACATGTAGCTGGAATCAGCAGCCAGTTAGCTTACCTTAGCATAAAGACTGGAAACAAGGGGGAAACAGCCAGCGTGGCACTGTCCAAAGGTAGCAAAATCCGCCTACCAGCACCTCTAAAGCTTACTAATTAACACGTTATATCTCACTTGTGTTACGGGGGTTATGTGGCAGACATTTATTGGCCAGGACCAGTAAAGCCACGTTCAGACTGATTTTAGCCCTGCAAGAAAAAACACAGCCCTCTTCTTCATTTGAATGAGGGCAGCCCAGCAGCGTAGCGGGGCTGCCAACCTGGTTAAACTTGTCACAACATAACGTCATCCGGCAAGGCGCTGCAGTGGCCAATCATATGCTTGCAATCACGTATTCCTAGTGGATTACTTTGTAATGTGAATACTGCATTTCTGCAGTTTACCTCGCGATTGCCACATTGAAAGGTAAAATATTATCACTGTGATAACTTTTCAGAGTTGTAAAATCCAGAGTATAGTAAACCGCTTTGGTGTGCTTTGGCATGTGAAAAGCTTGCTAACTTTAGCAGTGGGGGCGTGTAGTTCAGGTACCACTGAAAAATGAAATACAATCCAGGAAGTCCACTGGTTACCTTTGGACAGAGCCAGTCTAGCTGTAACTTCGTTTCCAGTCTTAAAGCTAAGCATTCTCATCTTACACTTGCAAATGTGCATGAGCGAATTACCATATTTTGCAAAATATCAAACCATACCTTTAAATATTTCTGGTGAGTGCTGACTCCTTGTGATTTGAAGACTCTGACTAGATGTTCTGATGGCCCAGCCATGTAACGGATTCTCACTGGGATGCATCTGGAGGTCTCTGTTTAAGGTTAAGAGTTAAAATTTAAATATTTGACTGTGTGAGTGGGTTTCTTGCACACTGACATTGTTGTAGTATTGGTTAAATATTAAAATTAAGTTGTAATATTGGTTAAATTGCTAATGCCCAAAAATGTTTACATACACTTGTTTGTTTATATCATGGGATCAATGTAGATGTCAGTGTTGTACTTGCCCATGCTCAAACCATTAAATAACAGTCCAGTTTCACTGCACAGTCACTATGTGTGTCAATCATCTTGGCTAGTGTGGCTTTCATTCTTCAACCTAGAGCATAAAATCATAGTATCTGCTTTGTTATGGCTGGGTACACGTGGCCCTGCATCCAGATAATCCATGAAAGGCAAACATTCACCAAAGTGACCCAAAGTGGATTTCTGTTACTGCTGTTGTCATTTGAGACTGTTTGTCAACAATAAAATTATCATGCCTAGGATTGGTGGGAGAAACATTACATGACATCATCAGCCATGGCTATGAAAAGGCCTCTCTTTCCTGGTGTTCCTGATGATATGGTGAATCATGAACATGAAATTGAAGATGAAATCAAATTATTTTCAATTTAGTTGAAAATAATGGTTGAAAGCCTTAGACCAGGCTGGCTCAACGCTGACCAGGTCTTGCTTTACTCACCTATAGCCACAAGTGCACACTGGGGCAATTTGCAGTTGAGGGTGAAGTGGCTGGGATGGGTCAGCACTTCCAAGTCTATGCAGGATTACTGACCAAAAACACCCTTGCATTAAAGAAAATGTAAGGGGCTGTGTTGGTGGGGGCATGTTGTTCAGGTACTGGTGAGACATGAAATATAATCAATAAAGTCCACTTTGAGTCATAGATCCATGGGTTTGAGGGCCAATCAGATGCCGAACCGCTGGACAGGGTCTTGTAATAAACACTAAGACAGGATTTCACAACTCTGGTAAGTTATCACAGTGGCAATTATTTTATTGTTTGTCAAGACAATTGCAAGGCAAACAGTAGAAACACATTAAAAAGTAATCTACCAGTAATGTGCTTATTTGATTGCTCAATGCAGCGCCTTGCATTATGTTGTGTCCGACAAAAGTTGTGCCAGGTTTAACTTTTTTCCAGACAAACCAGCGTTTGTTTTTGCTGGAGCCCTCTGTGTTGGGGCCTTCGTTTTTTCACACAGGACTAAAGTCAGTCTGAGTGCGGCCTAAGGCCATGATACTTTGCCAGAAAAGAGTGGACTGTTCCCTTCATGTTGGGAATAAATTGCTGCCCCAACATCAACAAGTGGATCAATGCAGTATTGCACGCATTGTATTGGACTGTCGTAGTGAAGAGGGACCCAGTCATGATGGCAAAGCACTTGATTTACCGGTAGGTCTATGTTCCAAACCTCACCTATAGTCAGTGACCGAAGGAATAAACATAAAAGCAACCAAAATGGGTTTCTTTCGCAGAGTGTCTGGGCTCCAGGAGTCCAAGAGTTTGGACATCCAGAAGGAGCTCGGAGTGAACTGTTGCCCCTTCATACTAAATGGAGCCATTTGAAGTGGATGTAATTATAGCTAAAGTATCAATACTACTGATAACAAGGCTTGTTTTGAGTATTGATGCTAATGTCAGTAGGACTGATACTGACTTTCCTCACGTTCTATCACATTAAAACTCTTCTTAGTGCGTGTACTATTTGCTTCTCTGCTGCTGTTGTGTCCATGTGCATAGTGATCAAAATTTTTGTTAAGTAATTAACACAGAGTAGTAAAAAGTCATGCCTAAGCAGGGATTCTGCGTAGGTGGGGGTGTGTTGTAAAATACAGGTGAGATCATTAGACGCCAAAATGGTTTGTAATACTCAAGATTTTACAAATCATTACACACATTTTTTTTCTTTGGGAGAGCCCTCTGTGTCACTGGCCCCATACAAATGAATGAATGTTTTAACCCAGGGCTCCTTTCGGTCTGAACACCTACTAATGTTTGGTAAATCATGTGGTGGTGATGAAAATGTTTTCAGAAATAGCTTATGCTGCATCCAGCACATCAAGAACGACACATAGCTCTCCCCTACACAATAGCACATTAGCCACCTTTAATAATAAAAGTATTGGGACCAATATTGGTGATTCTGGCCCTGGTATTACTTGGTGTGAGATCAAAACCAATATAAAGTACTGCCTAAAACGTCTTATAGGGTATTGCCCACCTCTGTGAGGTGGTTCAGGTATTGGATTAGGGTGCCTCTTGGACACCTGCCTGTGGAGGTATTCCAGGCAAGTACAACTTGGAGGAGACTCCAGGGCAGACCCATAATCCCAAGGGGGAACAATAGATCCCATTTGGCCTGGGAATGCTTTGGGATCCCCCATAAGGAGCTGGGGGAAGTAGCTAGGGGAAAGCTTTGCAAACCAGACCTGGACAAAGGATTGAAAATGGATGGACAGATGTGACTCAAGTTATTTTCATTATTTTCAGTCAAAGTTGCTTTCCCGTGACCACAACCATATCCATATTATTTACATCCATACTTAAAGTCATTTTTAAAAAAAAAGATGTGATCCTATGAGAGAATCTCATTGCTGAAACTGTGAGCTTGCATGAACCGATGCATGTAAAATGTGGCTGCTGATTACTCAAGCTGTTGAGAACAGCAGTTCCAGTTAGGATGAGATAATCAATGCAACTATAGCTGTAAAGAGGGTACAATCCCCTTTCCTATCCACATGCCATGTGACGTATGACAGACCTGCTAAAGTGACTCTTAAACTTCAGGCAGTGAGGCCACTCAGCTTCCCCCTGCTTGTTCTGCTGTTTGACCTTGCAGTTTGATTAAATGGCTGATTAAACACAGGCAAGGAGGAAACACCCACAGACATTGCCCTGCACATACAGAGGCTGACACACAACATGGCATCAGGCAACTTCACACACACACGCACGCACGTAGCACGCACGCACTCACACACACAGGCACACACACGCACTCACACACAAAGAGACAGCCAAACATGCCCAATGTGCAGGCAGAGATAAATACACAAACATGTAATGACACAGCTAGAAGTACAGACACACACACACACACGCTCCTCACATCCACTTTCTGGATGTTCTTCCTGTCTACTAAAATCATCAGTGTTTTATTCCAGCTTACTATAGTGACTTATCAGTAATTTACTGTTGCTTTGTGCTGCACTAAGGAAAACAATGGCGCCACATGCCAGACTACTTACACTGCAGATGGGAAACATTCTCAAGCATAATCCTACCCTCTCGTAGATCATGTTGATTTGGTGAATAATACACAAGCAGGTCTAATACGTATTACATTGAGGTGGAGGTGGAGGGTTTTCAGCGTTCCTAATTCTCATAATTGTCTGTGCCAATACACATTCACATATGTTTAGACTGGACATGTCAAAATGGAGAGTATTAGTATTCAGTAATCAAAGGATTTTCCTCCATGCCAAGAAAATAATTCTGGGTACAAAATTTCATACCTGGAAGAGAAAGTGGTCAAATTTAAAGATGTCGAAAAATATGAATGTTGGCTCTCAAAACCCACAAATCTTTTATTTATACAGCAGAATACAACAGGATTAACAGGCTGTTCTATATCCAGATTTCTTAAAAGAGTACTCCACCAATTTAGCATCAAACTCTCAAAAAGGTCAAAATTGATGCAGCAGAGCCAGATATATCGTCCTTTTTATCCCACATATTCTCATTCTTTGTCAAAACCTGACGCCTACATTACCCACAGCCGCCGACAGTCGGAGGTTCAGGTGTGTTATGCTTGTACCAGCTAGAGATAAAGAGAGGGCTAAAGATGTCTGGTAAACTCCCTTCTCTCTAACTCCACATTCCCAGGTCTTCAGCCCCAAATGACTTAAGTGACATCACTCTCCAACACCTGCAAACACACTTTGACGTGTAAAGTCGGTGGATTTGCCCTTTAATGCAATACTTACCTGCCATATGTATGTTGAAAGAGTTGTTGGTCACTGTAATCATTCCCTCTGTTCATACTGGACATAGAGCAATTGCGTAGTGCAACAATACTGATGCCTGACAAAACCTACAGTCCTTGTTTTGTGCAAAAAAGCTGTCAGATACCCCATTTACTCTAAGCCACTAAATGTGTCGGGCAAATAGAATAGCTGCCCAATATGTATATGTGTAAATGCAACCAAGAAGCAATAGCGACAAATTGAGATGCTTTCTAGGCAGGTGCTAAAAAGGTGTAAATGTATCCTTCTCTCGAAGACTCATACATAGTCTTTACTCTTCCCAAATCTAACTACATCAGTGAGTGGAAGCCACTTACAGGTTCTGTCATAACAGCAGCTGAAATTACCCTGAAATTGCTGTTCTCCCTGTCACATACGCCAAATCAAGAAGATGTCTTTCAAAGTTAGGTCCTTCTTCAAAGTTAGGCGTGGCAGGGGGACACTTCATGGTGGTTGCATGGAGGTTTGTTGCCAGGACCCAAGGTACACACAACTACCAGGAAAAAGACATCCTCTTGATTTGCCTATTTCATCCTGTTGAACCCTCATATTAGCTTCAGATGAATTAAAGAATGCCTTTCTTGTGCAGAACTGGGTCTGTGGATTGTGTCCCCCATCTATTACAATGTAGTTTAATAGGAGCATTAAGAGGGTGCAACCTCATGACCAGTATGGACAAGAGGAATGATTAATGCCTCACATATGGCATGTGAAATTTGTTTTAAAATAGACATGAAAAAACATATCCTTTAATGCAGATGTCATAACTAAAAATCAATACTGTTAATGTTATTTTACTGTATGTGCGTGTGAGACCCTGCCATTTCCTTCTATGAAGCTCTGCATGAAACCTCTCCACAGGTGTACACATGTGCCTGAGTTATCTTGCGAAATTTGCATTTCCATCTGATTCAGCAGCTTAGTCAGATGCTGTTCTTGAAACTCGGAACACACGCGTACAGTAAATCATAGAAAACCCCAGGCACACTGACATCACCTTAAAATAGGCAGGTAATATCTTGAGCATGGGAGAATTGAATTCATTCCATACTGTAGTAAGAGGAGCAGGCTTGTAATCCGCAGTGATAACGAAGAAGTAATTTAAAAGACACACAAAAGCGATTGGAAAAACCTGTCCTCATACATATGTAATGTTGTGCGATGGTAGAGATACAGCTAAAACATGGTGATACCACATAATACCTGCATATATGCAAGAGGGGAACTGCATGCTTACTGTTCTTGCATTAAATTCTGTGTGTGTGGGTTATTGTGGATGAGAGCATGAGAAAGAACAAGAAGAGAAAGAAATGAATGTTAATCAGAGAGCTATTAGCCGGTCTCTGTCTGACTCTTTTATTTGGGTTGCCACATCCTCCGAACTCTGAACTTCAATCAATTAAATTAGAAATGGAGAATAACTGTCTTGTGATTCAGCCCTGTTACCACTCTGGTCCTGCTAGGGCTTTCTTGGTCTGTAAGTGAAGGAACTACCAATCACACATTCTGGTCACAAGCAAAGCAGTATCCATTTTGGACCCGGTTCCCAGTTGGCAGAATACCCACATTTGTTAACCTCAGACGCTCCTATCGAACCTTGTATCTCTACTGCACTCACTGTTTATTAGCAAAGAGCAATACAGAAAACATTTAGGTAGCAGGCTTCTCATTTTAAGCTGACATTGACCATCACATCACCTACAGGTCATATCAGCTGTCACTAATTAACATTACTTTCTTAACGGCTAAAATGAAACATTTGGCTGCTGTTTGATTAATGTGCTCTCTGAAAGCCGGTCTCTGTTCTCAACCAAAGGTTTGTGAGACCTTCACTATGTAATACCTCAAATGGACTGCCGTTACCACTGTTGTCGACTTTTCTCCAAAGAAATTTCCAAAAAACCTCCCAGTTTAATTTGTATGACAAGCCTGGGAGAGATACTCTATTGACGACCTAGACTGGCTGGAAGTGTGGATCCATGCTATGGAAATACCTATTCGTAATAGAACCAAATCTACTCAGTTGAGAATTCATCGCACACATATAACACCTGCTCTCAAGAACAATATGGATGCTTTTGTGTCTGCTATAAGTGTAACTCTGACACTGGCAATTGCATTCACTGTTTCTGGTCATGTGTGAAGCCACAAGCTCAGCGTAAGTTCAATCAGGAAGACTATCTTTATGCTTCATTTATTCACATCTCTCTCTGCTTCTCTTAATTAGCTGATTATGGGCGTTTTCTCTCTCACTTATCCAACCAGATTTTGCCACGATTTCCTTCAGCCAATCACATTGCTGCTGCAAACTTTAAATCTGTTCTCTTCTCGCTTGCTGTGAGCTGTCATTTCAGTGTGGATTCGTTGTGACTCTCCCCCACCCCATTCACCTCTAGTTCACCACATTCAGTGCCTGGGTCAGGCTCACCAGAAGTCCATTCATCACAGCCAGATCTTCAGCATCCTTCCACCACCACCACCAGTGTCTAGACCCCATCAGGGGGGTATCCTATACTGCTCATGGCTTCTCTACCCCGCTTAAAATATGATAACATCACAATGGGGTCTAATTGCCAAAGACTCTTAACATTTATCATCTTTATGCACATGTCAATAAATATTTGTTCACTCATACTGAAGTCTCTCCTGATTGAACTGGTATTGCGGATGAACTGTGTGTTATTTTTGGTGTTCCAATAGAGTTAGACCCTATGTGCCTCCTTCTTGGTCTTACAGATGGTCATATTATAAATATCAAACACAAGAGGTTATTCAATCTACTGACTTTTGCTGGTAGGAAGAATATTTTACTCTTTTGGATCAAGGATGCTGCTCCAACAAAAACGTTGTGGCACAATCTTATAATGGGGTGTATTCCCAATAAATACATCTCATGTATGCTTCCCTCCTCAAAAACCAGTTTTCCAGTAACCTTGCTATTTGTTTACATATTTATTTATGTGATGTTGCCTTTCTAAGTTGTAGGGGGTGCCGAGGGTTGGTGATGGATATAATGCCCACCGTTTTTATTTTTTTATTTTTTATTCTTACCTTCTAATTTTATTTGTTATGTCTGAGCTGTTTTGTTCTCTGTTGTATATGAAAGATGTTATAAATATATTATTAATAAAATAAGAATAATTGTATGACTATCACATAAACATTTTAGGTGTATTAAGTTAATATTTCTGAATCAGAACCTCCAGTAATTAGAGGAAGTAGCTCATGGAAAATAGGGTATAAAATCAGAAAACTACATCTGGTAATTCAGTGTGACAGATATATTTAAATCGGCTATAATCAATATCTTTTATAATAATAATGTATCAAATGACAATGTGAAAACAATGTGACAATGTGAAAGAGGTCTCTCGTAGTGATGAACCTACAGAGAATTATCACCTGAATCTGCAGCTCCCCTCGGCTTTACAGAGCGACTTTGCTGTTTTGGTTCACTCTCACTGCTGTCATAGCAGCCTGCTGTGGCCAAAAACAAGGCTGTTTTCAGAGAAAAATCTCTATAAACCCATTGTCCACTACCTGCTCAGCACCAAACAGCAGACAGACACAGTTAGAGAACAGATGGTGAACATAGTGGAGCATTTAGCAGCTAAAGAGCCAGATATTTCTGGTTGGTGTAGACCAAAAACAGAGCTAAAAGAGAGTGAATATTTGACTTCCATTCATCAGGGGAACAGAAACAAGATCCCAAATGAATGATACTGTTGCTCTCTAACTGCTGGAGTAAACAGTGTAAATAAGCAACTGTTTGCTGACAAGTTCGCTTTAACAACTTAAAAGGTGATGATGTCAGTGTTGTGGTAACTTGTTTCTGCTGCCCCCAATTGGCCAAAAAAAAACCCGTTATTGCTGGTTTAAGTAATATTTCATATTTTCTGTTATTTATCTAATATACAGGTTGCAGCTAAATGTGATGCACAATAATTAGGCTGCCACTCAGTACTGCAGTGTTTCTGCTTTCTCAGCCAACAAAATATGATTTGGGGTCTTTGCCTTTTGCTTATTAGTTCATTATTAGCTCTAACTTTTGTTATTCTCAAATGTTAAAGCTGAACCTAATTAAATTTCCTGAGGGATAGGAAAGGAGTCTGATTCAGTGAGTAGATTCCGTACTGGATTTGGATTTAATAAAAATGCTATCAAAGCCCAACTCTACCTCACATGAGCAATTTTTAGTCCTTTTTTTCACAGCAGACATTTTTAACCGTCACAGTAAGAAAAGGACAGGTTTTACTAATAACATTAATGATGGCTCTGTTCTATTCCCAGTGTCCCAGAAGCCATGGAATTCAGCCATCTTTCATTTTATTATTTACAACTCATCATATAATTTTAATCTACGACCGCCAACGTGAGTGTTTGTTATTCTTGAAACTTGAGACAGATGGTGCTTCACCAATAACCGTGCAATGTTGTGTGCTGCTGTGAATTTTCCCTGAAATAAATTAACCTGAGGGGACAAGTAAAGCTGCATCCTGTTGTACTGTATCATATTGCAGATTACAGAGTTTTAACCAGGTAGTCTGTGACAAATTACATTTTTAAAGCAACCTCCTCAATCCCTTTGGCCCGTACAATTTCATAGTCTTGCTGCATCACTCCTCTACTTCAATGCAATCCTTTGTGACACAGCCTCGTACACCATCCATTTAGAGTCAGCCGCCAGACATATTGAGACCTAACTCTGACCATGTGTGCATGGCTGTGGCAGCTACAGTATTCCAGATGCAGAGGGTAGAGGTGGGTGGGGTGGATGCTACCCAGATCCCCTCTCAGTTCTCCTTTCTCCCTCTCGTCTCCCTTCCTAGGTTTCACCGGAAAGTAAATCCCTGGAGACAGACACCAGTCAACAATCCACCTGTCAGTCATGCCATGCCCAGCAAAGGGGACAGGAGAGGGCTCCTTCCTTGGCCACCACCATGGTTGGAAAATCAGAGAGAGAAGGGGAGGGGGCTAGAACTGATGGGAAAGCCATGTGTGGAATATGTGACCGTCTTTAGGCTCTGAAGGCCTCAAATGGCTTATGAAAGGGAAAACTTGCTAATATGTGCCTTTGCAAGTATTGCTCGTGTGTGTACATGTGGATGTGTGTGTTTGAGCCAATGACACTGTAGGTGCTAATTGCCAATAAGCATGTTTTATCCAGTGGTAGTCTAACTCCATGCTTTTCTTTCAGCCATTCTCACCACGGTGCAGACTCATTACAGAACATCCAGTACTGTTGAATTTACAGTAAGCAGGTAGCTGGTAATTAGGAAAGAGGGGACTAATAAATGTCACATAGTGTGCTACTTCCAGGTTTTCTAGGAAATGATGGGACAAATAAAGAATAATGGATAAAAAGTGAGAAATGGGTAGAGAAGAGAGTTATTTTGCAGTCAGACTGTCTGGGAGTCATTGAACAAGGGGAGAATGGGACTACTCCTACACAGACAAACAAAAAAATAAAATAAAATAAAATAAAAAGCTCTTTTACTGCTTCTTTCCACTGATGTTGTATTAAAAGTTTGTTGCACTTTACAACGCAGCTCACATTTGTTGGAGAGTATAAAACCGTCCTCAAGTCCCCTTGACATTTTACCAACATCTATATTTAAAAATGTCCTTGAGTCTACTGGTACTGGCCTGGTCTCTGTCATTAATAGCTCTCTGCAATCTGGCCATGTCCCAGCGTGTTTTAAAAAAGCTGTATGTAAGAAAATAAATCTGAATCTCTTTACTGCTTAAAAACGAAAGACCTATTTCTAAACTGTCTTTTATTGCTAAGGTTTTGGGAAAAGTGACAGCAAAGCAGCTGTGTTGAATGCAAACAACAGCCTCAGCAAGTTTCAATCAGTTTTTTGTTGAACGCATATCACAGAAATGTCCATTCTCAGAGTCTCTGATGACATCTTGATGCATGATGGTGCTCCCCATGCATCACCAAGGGGAGCACTCCTTGGTGCTGATGAATCTCATTAGAGCTTTTGACACTATTAATCATAACTGAAGGTAATTTATGAATTGAGAGACTTGTGGGTGGGTATCTCTTGTTTTCCATGTACCTCTCAGATCTCAGGACCTTTTAAATAACTGTTGGTCATTACATTGTAGCAATAGCTGGAGTGCCACAAGGTTCTGTTCTGGGTCCTCTTTTGTTAGCCTTGTATTTGCCGTCCCTTGGCCAGATTGTTGCTATGTGAACAATATTCAATTATGCTTTTCATTTGGGCCTTATAATGATTGCACTTCAGGACTGGATAGCCTATCTGACGTGCTTCGTTGTGCCACTGACAGCCTGATCTAGAAGCTGATGAAATGTGTTGGATTCAACCTTAGAAAACCTTGGTGGTATGTTTGACCAGGCCTTGACTCTTGACCACCCTGTCACATCTTATTGTTTCTCAGACAGCATTTATTCCTCCCATCTTAGAGTTATGCAGCTCTCTTATTACTTATCAAGTAATCTCTGGATTGTCTGCAGAATTATCCAGCGGCTGATGCAAGGCTTTCCCAAGCCTACTTACATTACACCCATTGGACTCAGGATTCAAATAAACATGCTTGTTATGTTCGAGCTATGCACAGGGCCACTTTTACATTACTGTGTAGCAATTGTGTTGATCAATCAGTTAGTTTGATACTACTACTTAATGCACACAAGCTAAATTGGCAGCGACCCACATCCTCACACATGCAAAAAAACAATGTGCTCAGTTGAAAAGGCATCTAGATTGGTTAGTGAGCTAGCTAGCTGCAAGTAGATCCAATATGTAGTCAGCAACAATAGCTAATCCAGGGGGCTAATGTCTGTGTTACCTTGTAGCCTGACTTCTAGACAAGCATTTGAAATGATTTATGTTAAAATGGAAGTTCATTTGGACTGCTTGCCCCAATGCAAGTTTTTTGGAGATGGCAAGTGCAAAGTTAGCAGGACCCATAGTTAGAATGGCAACAATTATGAGAAAAAGCCCAAGTTTGAAAAAAAACCCAACAGAATTTAAGTAGAATTTAGTAGAAATAATTACAAAATACAGATAATTTTATACTTATTTTTATGTGTCATTGACTACTACTTTTCAACCCCTTTAATCCAACCTTTAAAAGGTACTACATAAATATATTTTATTAACATCTCTTCACACAGCAAGTATACAGTGCACCATTCCTGCGTATTCAGCTTGAGCGTCAGCTTTTGTTAAATTATGACTTTTGTTATGTGCACACAGACTCTCAGACACAGGATGTCCATGTATAATAAATTCTCATAATTTGGTTATTAATAGAACAAAGTTGCATATTGCAACTATAATTCATTTTTTGTCTGTTCCTGTGTAACCCATGCAGACTGAAGCCCACGGGAATGTGTGTCTGATTAGACCTCAGTAATGTAATGCATTCTGTTGCTGTCACTGTATGACTTCTCTCTCAGCTGATGAGATCTGGTCACCATGGCTCGTCACTCAATTCACCCTAACACACACACCAACCAGGTTAATGAGCGTCACCACCCCTGTGCCCTTCCAATTACATATTCACTTCAGAGATGGAATAAATAAATCTATTGTGTGTGCGTGTGTCTGTGTGTGTGTGTGTCAAAGGTTGAACTGTGCCCTTGCAGATGTTGGCTAGCATATACCAGGGGCGGTTGTAGGTTCAGTGGGGATTGTTATTATTATTATTAGTAGTACTTTAAAGACACAGTTAACTGTCAAAAAACAGGTTTTTGACAGAGAGTTTTTGATTCTTCTGTATGGTCATGTTGGAGGATGTTTGTGGTGCTGTTGAACTGTATCATGTTATACTGACAGGTGTTTCTATTATTTAGCCTACCGTCATTGATATAAATGGGGTGAATGCCCCTTGTTTTTTATTACTGGCATATTGTATGCATAGGATGCTGCAGAACTTTCACTTTTTATTAAAATATAATTTTTAAAGAGTATTTATTAAAATAATATAACATTCTGAAATGAGACAAATGTTTTACATCATGTCAAGTTATTAGTTTAAAAAAAAGAAGAAGTTAGTATACTCACAATGCATTTTGTCCCAAAACACTGGTACGGATGCGTGACAAACAATAGACCATGCAGTAAATGAAAGCCACACTATCATGATAAACAGATGTCATTGATCTAGTCCTACACAGCTGTTCCTTAGTGGCACTTGTTGATGGTGCCAACAAGAGGCTAAACCAGGATATGGGTAATCTGTAAATCTGATGGAAAGAGATCTGTCGGAGGGCGACCTTTTAAAGACGGTTTGGAGATCTCCAAGCACGATCACAGGAAACACTATCCCTTTCAGAGTGAATGAGTTAACCATACCTTGGGAACGGTTCGATTCGCTTGTCGGATGTTATGTGTGGGATTGATTTACCACATCAGAACAGAGCATAAGACTAAAGCATCCTGACTGGGAAGGCTGACAAACACACTAGCATACACATTGTACACATACAGGGACAAACAGAAAAACAGACACACATGCCTTCACTCAGACAAACAGTTAGCATCTACACTGTATGTGCACATACTGTCATATACATATGTGTAACAGAAAGTGTTTAAAATCCTGGATGCTGCTTGAATTTTGTTCAACATGGAGTTTTGGATTCAGGAGGATTTCTTTGCTTTATAAAAGAGATGAAACATGAAGCAAAGTTCAGAAGTGGAGTGACTGCATATACTGTAAAGTCAGTGCAAAGATGCAAGTGGATGCGAACAGACGCAAGTTCATCCACGGCTCTGCAAATATGAAAATGTTTTAACTTGGGCGAAAAATTTGCATTTAATCCGTATATGAATCCACTTCATAGACAGACAGAAAAATTTGAAGAAAACAGAGAGAATGTAGGGAAATGGCAATGATTGGTCGCTTTTCACTCATGCTTTACATGACTTAAAGAGTCATTCTGGGTGTCAAGTTTATTTTATTCCATTTTATGCACTTAACTACAGTTATTGTGTTTATGGGCTCTGAGCGCTGCCAAAACAATGCATTACTGTGCCTGAGTGCATCCTGTGTAGACACTGACAGGAAACTGAAGCTGCCGCTTCTGCTGATGTACTGCTTTCACTAAGCAGCCTATGTACACAAGATGTGAGCTCAACACAAATACAGCACAGACACAGTTGGTGCGTACTTCGCCTAGCTAGCTACATGAAAAGACCAAAACCAACCAAGCATTAGTCTGTGTCTTAATGCATTCTGATTTCCCTACCTTGTCTGTGGCACTCAGCCCCCCAAGTCCACTGATTATTACTAAAGATGTTCAGTACAGTTTTAATTTTCCAAAAGTCAGCAGTGTAGTTTTTAGTAAGCATTACACAGGAGGAAATAGTGCATTTGTTGGGGACTATTTTCAGCAGCGGATTAATCCACACTTGGTGCTCAAGTGAGTATTTGGGGCAGCAAGACAGTGTATGTGGGATTGAGTCAAAATAAACTACAGTGTGTGTTCATGGTGATGAAGGAACATGTCACCCAGTGCAACAGTGTGACTCATTGATGTGCTTTTAATAGTTTTTGGACAACAATGGAGCTCTGTGGCACAGAGGAAGAAGATCTATCAGGCTTTGGATACACACACAATACTTGTTAGTAGGATCAATTCATTGTTAGTTTTGGTCTTTTCATGGGATTTGTTGACAATAAGAAAAACCCCTAGCCTAGCCCCTTCATGAAGCGAGCTTCAAGGTAGATTAAACACTCTCACACCTAACCAAACACAATGTGGTTCTTACAAGGAAGAACATATAGTAATATACATCTATTGAGAATGAAAGTTAATCTCACATGTGCAACAGCATTCTGAAGCTGGGGGGCGGGGGGGGGGTCAGTTTGTGGCACTTTCTAAAAGGAGTAAGCCTTTTACTCTGCAGTTGGTATAGGTATAAGTCATTCATAAGGTCAGCGTGTGTGTTTGTGTGCGCGTTTTCTTTACATTGTATGTGAAAACAGACCCTGCATCAAAAGGAAGTAAGGTAACACAACCCACCCACAGCCC
The DNA here is from genome assembly GCA_005408345.1 of Macquaria australasica. Classification (NCBI taxonomy): domain Eukaryota; kingdom Metazoa; phylum Chordata; class Actinopteri; order Centrarchiformes; family Percichthyidae; genus Macquaria; species Macquaria australasica. The sequence goes on along the minus strand of SEMN01000179.1, from coordinate 519,639 downwards.
ACTGTGGCAGCATGGCTTGCCAAAAGTCTAAGGAAGCTATGATAACCTCTATCTGTTTATCACAGGGAGGCTGAAATTTTACAACGGAAGGCTAGGTAAACATGTAAGAATGTCATGCAAACATCATCCACAACATCAAGTTTCAAATTTGCAATAATTGGCCTTCTGATAGTAAACACTCAGGAAATGTGTAATCAAATACTAATGCTATACTGACCGCATGCCACAATGAATAAATCATGTTTTGTCAACACAGTGCAAGGAGAAGAGGTCGGGGTTATGCTAACTAATAGGCAGATGGGGAGAAAACCACCGTATGTGATGCGAAGTAAAGGCAAATATAAGGAAAGCATGACTGCGAGGAGGAAAGTGAGAATAATTGCAAGCTCAGACCAAAAGTGCTGCGTTGGTTCATTAAGGCAGATAGATTTGGGTGCTCCTGTGTCTGTTTGGCTTTAAACACTGTCATCTCCTAATGGGGATTACCTCTTTTTCTCTGTTTCCCTTGTCGGGCATGTAGCCTGTTGGTTTTTTGTGCTTGCCTCAGCAGAAACCAAACCATGAAGGGAGGAAAAGAAAGGAGTGACTGGCAGGGGGAAAGAAACAATCTGCTTTTTTTGAGGGTTAGCATTAGTTATGTTAAGTGAACTGAGAAGAGCCCTGGTACATACACATCATTTGCTATTATCCTGAGATTAACAGTGGTTAAATTGCATCCACAATTTAAAAACAATGTAAACAAATGATAACATTTTGTGATTTTATTAATTCTTTTTCTGCAGTAGAGCAAAAGCAAAACCTATTTTGTAATTTCATACGTTTCATGCAGTGAATCTAATTTTTTCTGTTTCCTGGCAACACATTCATTAAGATGAAAAGGACTGAAATCCACATTGGGTCAAAAGGTATTTCCTTAATGAGGTACATTGGTTTATATTTGGTGGAGGTCTGTGTGAGTGTGTATTTGTGTGTGTGTTGTATACCTATAAATGGTAATGTCACCCTTGTCTTTGATGACTTCTACCATTTCTGCTGCTCATTAAAATGACAAATGTGCAACACAAACAATTGATTATCTCTGCTTTATTGTTTGTGTGTAATGTCCCCGCTGGTGGAGAGACTCGGTTTGTTAGAGAGCTTGTGTCTCCGCACCACAGCTAAAGTAATTGAAGAGGATAAACTGTCAGCGTGTGCACTGGAACACAATATGATGATAGAAGTAGTGTCCCTTGCTGAAGCTACTACACACACACACACACACACACACACGTGTACCTAACAGAAACACTTGCGGCGCATTGTGAGCGAGCACTGTGGGAGATTTTATGAGAGGCGAACTTACTTTTGAGCATTTTCTCCCCAAGCTGGTGCAATGTGTGTGATTGCTCCATTTGTCTTATTTACTGTACATCAGCCTTATTCACTCTGCCCACTAAACAGTCCTAAAGTGAGTAAATGTGCCTATAATTCACAGCTAGTGCTGCTTTAAAGACCTGGGGTATTTTCTCATAGTACCTTCCCTTGCTATTACATGATGAGAGATGAAGAAAGAGAGGGAAGAAAAGACTAAGGAAAAGAGGGAGAGGACGACAGGACAAAAAACGAGTGTGAGAAATATAAATGGGGACATAGAGCGTTTCACACAAAAAAGACACAAAAGTGTAAAAACTTTGCTGGCACAATTGTTGCATCAAAGACATTTACAGTACATGACACAATTCTAAACAGTCCCCCCTGTTATTTCAATAAACCTTCTCACCACAAAAGGACTAGATGGTGATAAGCCACTTTGAATACATCTTGGAGATGTAATCCCCCATTTTAGAAGAGCCAGTCTGATATCAGCCAAGTCCATTATTGCAAATGACTACTAATAACATTACAGCAAAGATATATGTGTGTCAGTGAAAAGAAGAGAGACCCAGAGCCACTTTAAGAAGGCTATTAAGCCTTGACCATCTTAGTTGAATCTACTCTACAGTCCATCCATCCACAGAGACCTATGCTGTGGCAAACAAACAGTTGTTTGACCTTGTTATCATATTAAACTACTTCCTGTGATAGGCTGCATGTCACCTGTGCACCTTTGTGGATTGCAAGCATTTATTTCTAAGAACATGTTCAAACTCATTTTACTGTTAATGTGTCTACATTTTACCGGGTCTAAAGTGCCATTTAAGTGTGAATATAGGCCAGACGCAAACAATAAGTTGACCCACCACTGTTGCTACTGTACGTTGCCATGTTGCTTTTGCTATGATTTACATAACTTGTTGTGACTGGCTGAACCTGAATACTGCAGACAAAAACAGAAGAAAGTACACCATGACGCAAGTTTTTCACATATTCCACATTTCTGCAGAGACATTTCATTTTGTATGTGTATTTTACATTTAGTTACATGTATTTAAAGAGGTAGTTCACACTTAAAAGTGGTTTTTGAGCTGTAAATTAAATTATATGACTACTGTGAGAAAACTCATCAATGCTGGTGTTAATATTGACATTTCTTACTAAATGTATAAAAATCAGCATTTGATGGGTTTAAAATGGCTCAACTGTTTTAAATCAGCCCTGAACCTGCAAGGCCAATGCTGACATAGAGTCAACCTGCTGGGACCTGTCTACGTCATGAAATTTATATAAAAAAAGACTCTAATCAGTGTCAGTCAGTCTCCCCGTGTCCCCTGACCCACACATTACGCAGTCACGAGGCCACAACTCCTACAGTTGTTGTTCCTTCACTTGATGTATTTATTTTTGTGAACATGCTCACAATAACAATGCTAACATGCTGATGTTTATCAGGTATAATGTTTGTAGAACACGTATTATGTGATGGGAATGACAGTTTTGTCAATATTTGATCATAAACCAATGTATTGGACTAAATGAAATTTTAATGATGGCATTAAATAAAAAGTCAAGGGATCAAATGTATTAAAATCCAATAGTGAGACATTTTTCTTTGAATCATCACATCAAGATACACTCTCTAGGAACCAGTCCATCTAGAAGAAGTTAATATGTTTAGCCATACTAGCAGCATGGCCCTAAGGATGGCAATGTCTTTGGCCCAGACTGAAAGCTCCAAAACTATCTGATGGGTTACCATGAAATTTCATACAGACATTCATGATCCCCAGAGAGTGATTTCTATTGACTTTGCTGATTCCCCAAAATGTTCTCTAGTGCCGTCATCAGGTCAAAATTTCAGTTACTTGAGTTTATGACCAAATACCTGCAAAACCAATGACGTCCCCATCAACTGTATTTAGTGCTAATTAGCATGCTAAAATACTACATGGTAAACATTATACCTGCTTAACATCAGCATGTTAGCATACCAATATTAGCACTGCGCAGAGCAGACACTTAGTCTTGTTCACTAAATTGAATTGGTAAACGGACTTCACTTATATAGCACTTTTCAACCTTAATGATTGCCAAAGCACTTCACAGATTAGTCTTATTCACCCATTCACACACTGATGGTGACAGAGCTGCCACGCAAGGTGGTGGGGGATCGAGCCGCCAACCCTGGGATTATTGGACGACCCGCTTTACCTCCTGAGCCACAGCTGCCCTTGCCAAAATGAAATTTTTGACCATCTGGTGGTGCTAGATGTAAAGTGAGGCAATCAACAACATCCTTTGAGTACTACATTTTTTTGAGATACCATCCAGCATTTGTGAAGATATTTCACTCTGGACCAAAGTGGTGAACCATCCAACCGACCGACATTGCCATCCCTAGAGTCCTGCTGCTAACAAAAGCAAAGGAGAAAAGGAAGATGGAAGGAACAAGGGACCAAAAGGGTAGAAGCTTGACAAAGGAGAGGGAGGTAGAAAGACAGCCACGGTACAAAAAGAGAGGTGTAGAAGTAGAAAGTGTTTCTTTCTCTAGCTCATACCTCATTTCCTTCCCTCATCTCTTTCCCTTCCTTTCTCTTTTCTCAATTGTCTCTCAGGCTCCCTCTGTCTCTGTTCTCACTCTCTCTCCTTTCTTTCACTTCAAAGAGAGGCTGGAATTACAGGCTGGAACAGACAGCCTTACAGCTCATTCATAATGAATGGAGGCCCAGTTTAATGACTCTGTCCACTCAGAGACACCCCGCTCCTCCTCCTTTACCCCTTTGCCCAGGCTCGGGCCTCTGAACGTGGGCTAATGATGTCACCTTTGGCTCCCAGGGGAACACAGATAAGCCCCGTTCCTCTGTTTGCTTTAATTATACATATGATAAATGCCTTCATCCAGCTGATAGATAATTAGGATGGGATGCCATTAGCTGTCTCCTACCCCAGCTCATAAACAAGGGACCAATAGTGATATAGTGAAAAGGAGAATGACATGAAAGAAAAAGCCAAGGGGTGGCTAGCTGCGGAAGACAGTGAGGAAAAGAGAAATAGGAAGGGAGAAGGAATCTGTCAGTCTCCGCTGAGTGTAACAGATTGACAGATGAGGGTGTGAAAAAAAGAGAAATAAAGCCTATAGAGGTGGAGAGAGCAAATCTATCACTTTAATGACCGGGTGCAGCCTTCTCTGTTCTTTAGAGGACGATCGGCACAGTGACCTGCCTGCTGTTAGCGTTAGCTTCCAGTGACAGATGAGCCATCGGGATGAAAGCGCTGACAGGAGTCTAAGCGCTAATTTCGCCCCAGAAGACAACAGTACAGTATGGTGCTGACTGTGGCATTCAATCTGCAGGATTTTTATGACTTTTGTGAAAAATGGGCTTTGTGCTTGCTCTACGTGGCAAATGAAAAATTCAATAGGGAATGAAAAGCTCAGTTGTAATTACCTCCCAGTTGCAGGGGTTGTGAAATTTTTGTAGATTTTTTGTGAGGATATCTATTATTACTTTATTTTCCACTTTTGCATCTTGACCTCCTTACCTTTGATTTTAGTAGAAATTCTCTCCTTGCACAGAAAAGCTACTAGTTTGTGCGCTTCTGGTTTTCAACAAAAGTATTTACTAATTGCAAAAAGACTTTTGTGTATGGGAAAACATAAAAAAAACATCTGCCTGTGTCCCATTCTAACTGTGTTGGTAGAACATAATACATGCTTGATATATCACATTGGGCATTGTTGGAATTCAGAAAGAAAGAAACAAAAATTAAATTATCATAAATTGTACAAACAATACAGATACCTGGATGAATTGGGCAGCTCTACCTGAAACACAAATTTTTGGGTGTTGATTTGTCTCCATTTGCATGCGTCCACTGCTGTGAACAGGCACCTATAATGACTTCATTTGGGTCCTGCCGTGGCCCAGGTGCTGCTAAATGAGATTACACAGCTGGTTATTTCGGAGGTCTCAGTGAAGAGGCTCAGCCTGCAAAGGAGGCCACATCAGAGGAACGCTAATTGACTGATTGGACTCCTTAAGAGGGTCTTCATCATCAAAGACACCGTGTCACTTAGAGCACACAATGGAACTGATGGAAAAGAAGCTCTTTCATACTTCTGATTCTGCTGAAGTGTTTCATAGCAATTCTGTGTTGTCATGTGATGGCACACATCTTCTCTGATGCCATTATGTATTGGCTGTTTAACACACCATCATCATCCACAAACTAGGGCTGCAAAATGAAAAAGTCTGTAGTCTTTTTGTATCCTGTTGCACAAAACATCGCAGAGGTATGGAAGCCCAATTCCGCCAGGAAAAGAAAAAAATAGATTAAATGTTATTAATGACAAAATAACTCATATATACAAAAATAAATAAATAAATAAATAAAATAGATATGTTACATTTTTGACTTACTAAGTCTAAATTATGTGGTGGTAAGTCAAATATGACTTAAGTGTCTCATAATTTTGACTTTGCTGCATACATGGATAACCAAATCATCCAGATTAGAATGCTGACGATTTGACGTGAGTCTGGATTTTTTGGTTCTTTGAAGCAGAGTAACAAGTCCTAAAGCCCAAACCTGCGGTAGTGCAACTGTCAGTTTTTTAGGGTGAATCCCATACTGTACATGCATTCATTTTCACATACAAATGGCTTGCTTTCTTATAGGTATAATGAGAGAATATTAATGTAATTTTAGATTTTAGATGGGAACATGCAGGTAATTGAGAAATGATTATGATCTGTTGATGTCATTGTCACAGTTTAATTTTCATAATGAAGAGTTACCTATACAGGATCAAATAAAACAAAATAAATGTTTGTACACCAAGGACAAATCAATCCAAATATAGTTTGAGATACTGTGAGCAAAAGACAGACTTAACTGTTTGAGGATTGACAAATCAACCAACTAGCTGGATGAGAATCAAAAGGATTATTTTAGCTTGATAACAGCATGTTAGTCTAGTTGTGTTAAGCCACGTTTGAGGAACATGGCCCCGTTCTTTGTACATGGATAACTAATTTAATTTTAATTCTAATTTCAATGTCAAATCAAATGGCATATGTTCTAGCTCTATTGGTCTTTCAACAGTCAGAATATTTTAGCTGAGTTTATGTCTTTTTGCTCACAGTATCTTAAACACAATTTGTCTTGGTTCTTTTTTAGTACAAACTTTTATTTTGTTGTGTATTTTATCATATATAAGTATAGGTAACTCTTAATTATGAAAAAACATTATACCAAAATATCAAATTGATTCTTCAGTAAACTACATGTTCTCAACTAAAACCACAATTTTATCATTATAAGTCTAAGAAAGAAAGCCATTTGTATTTAAAGATTACTTTATGTGTGGGGTTCACCCTAAAACGTCTTTGCCATGATAATCCAGCTAACTGTCAATAAGCCTGCACTTTTGCAGGTTTGGGCTTAAGGACTCTGACAACAGTTCCAGATGCATTTTAAACATGCTCCTGAGAACCAAATGATCCAGACTCATGTCAAATCATGAGCATTCTAATATGGATAACTCAGTTATCCACGTACAAAGAACGGGGCCCAGAACTGACTGACTATTAATAACTTTGCTGTTTTTCTTTTACCACCAGGAATGTATTAATTTTAAATGTATGCCATGGGTTTAACTTGATGGAGCTTTGAAACGGAAATTTAAAACTTTGACCCACATAGCATTTCACGCTACACAGCCATAGAAAAGTCCTTCCAGATATCAATCTCATGGCAAAACAAAACAAACAGTCATACCAGCAATGACACACAGCTGCCCAACAAAACCAAACAATCAGTCTCTATTTTGGTCTGTGGGTGCAACCGACTCCGAGATTGATTTTGAGCAACATCTGAGATGGTTACATACAACCTTTTCCTCTCCACCTCTCAGCTGATGATAGACGCGGTCGTCAGGTAGGCCCCTCTGACCCTCCGAGAGCCATATCCTTTTGAACACAGAGCCTGATTACCTTCGAGAGCACAAACACACACACATTGTGGCCTTGGGGGAAATGAGAGTGAGAGGCAGATTACTCTGTCTTGTCCTCTGGCCTGGGACAGGTGGGCTCTTTCCCCAAATCCCACCTGGGTCATTCACTGTGTTGATCAGGGGGCAAAACATGTCTGCGTGTGTGTGTGTTTGTGAAGCTCAATGTGACACCTCCCCAAATGACTTTGAAACAATGATCTCTTATCTCCAGGGAAATACAGTAGATGGTGGATGTATGAAACTGATGGTGTATATGACCCTCATACGTCGTCTGCAATATCATTATATCTGATAAAAACATCAGATATTATTTGGTGTGCCGTTGACAATGACAGTTTCAATGACAAAAAACTTATTTTAGTCATAAATTGACTTAACATCTTCTTTGAACACTGGAAAAATATATTTCCCCACTTCCTGTCTACTAATGTACTTAAAGCACTTTGTAACACAAATGGTTCTCTTTCTTCGATTTATAATGAATATCTACTGTTGGATATGAAGGGGAAGATTATGCTTGAAAGCTGCGAGCCGAAGCTGAGATGAGAATTATATATGTTTTTCACATACTTTTGCCTGTAATACCAAATTAGCTTAAAGAGGTTGAACAGAACTCAGTATCCTGGAAAAATCTGGAGATTTATAAAATAATCAGAGAATCGTGAAAATGGCGCTCTAAAAGTCTAGTAACATATGTTCAAACTGTTGCTTTGCTTTTTTTCCTCTCTCCTTTGCTTTCTTTTAAATAACTATTTTGGAAATCAACAATTCCTCTAATTTAAACCTTATAAAATATATTGTCTGATATTGCCTTCCAAAAAGACCCATTAGAGAATTTTCTGATGGCAGGACATAGTTGTATGCATTTTGGAAGGCACTGTCAAACCGTTACAAAAAATATGAATTGGAGTATTTTATTATTCAGGTATTTTTTTGACATGTTACCACTATGGTTAAGATATGATTAGGTTTAGCAAGTTATTATCATCACTCCCTGCTCTGCTGAGCTCGGTGCTTCCTTTTAGGGAGTGACAAGGTCAGAGTCACGTGAGTGCTGACTGAACAAGGTATAAGGGTTAGATTTAGGCACAAAAACTAGAGGTTATGATTAAGAAACAAAAGTGGTCAGTAAAACAAAGCAAGATACTTGGGTTGGGAAAGATCATAGTCACATTTTGTCAGCGTCTGAACATTGACATGCTGTTATTTTTCTTGTCAGGAAAGTTTCTTTTTAGGATGATTTTTGATGTACGCTATTAGTAAAAAAAAAGAAAAATATATTACAAAGAAAAGATGTCAAAACGATGATAAATAGTTTTCTCTTTTACTTTTTGGTATTCTGGAGCACATTATGGAGAAAGAACAACAATGACACATTTGCTGTGAAAGCCCATCGGTAATGCCACTCAAGAAGGAGAAAGTAATTACAAGGATGCACTGTGACACATGCATGATCATATACAGAAGTACAATACATGAAAAGCAGAAGTGTATATTCAGTAATAAATACTCAGTCTTGTAAATTACAACCTATTGATGTGTGACTCCTCAGTCTTTGTGTCTTCTAGGGGTGTGAAGGCAAGCAGATATTTAACCCTGAGGTGGTAAATGCTGGCATCGTGTCAAGCGGAAGTAAAGAGAAGAAAAGGCTGCCTGTTGAATTATTGAATGCACGGGGGACATTTCAAGAACAAAAGAGTCCCCCTAGATAAATGCCACCTAGACCTGCTTCCCTTGAGAGGATGTTTATCAGTCAGCCTTCCCACAATGCACCTGGATGCACACAAGCACATACAGATACACACGGGTAATGGAAAACAGAAATATAAAAAGCTATTCCAGTAATGGATGGTGATGATGGCTACCATGTATTCAAGTCCTGAATCCTCTTGTTGTTCAAGGCAAAAGATGGATAATCAAATTAATTCAGCCAATGATTAGACCCATAAATGTCCAATAATGCTGCAAAGCTCACATGATAGTCCTAGACCCTTCGTGGATCTTTCTCCAAAAGGAAGATAAGATATGGTCATTGTAGAAACTTAAAAAGCTATTTTCTTGTGTTCAGCTAAATTTTGTTATAATTAGGTTTTGTATTGGGGGGCTTCTATGGTGGCCCAATGTGCAAGAAAATGTGACAAAGTGCCCTCTATGGGTGCCCTTCCAGTGGAGAAAACGTGAGGCAGTGCACTAATGGGTGCCCTTAAAATTGAATGCAATGCAGCAACTGTTTCACCATATGACTTTCTGCGTGCTGGTGCCCCACCGCATGCAGCTAGTGTCCTTTTTATTTTTTTCGCCCCTGCCCCTCAGACAGCCTAAGTCTGCCACTGTGTGTGGTGTTGGGTGACCAAAGAAAATAAAGAGCCAGAGGGATGAAAGAAATTGCATCTTTATTTTTTTCTGAACTTACTAGGCCCATAAAATGTATTTGGCAAATGTGACGTATTATAATGCATAACGTTTTACAGTTGAGGTATATTGGAAGTGTTTTTCTCTATTTTTTTCAGATTCAGATTTTCTTTTTTCCTTTGACATTGTGACATGTTGCTCTGATTAATTAAGATTACCTGAAGCTTAATAAGCCTAATATTATATCCATCCATCCATTTTCTATACCGCTTTATCCTCAGAGGGGGGCTGGAGCCAATCCCAGCTGACATTGGGACATATATTTCCTAAAAAATGTTAAATTAACATTAGCTGAGGCACTCACTGAAGCAGAAGGATTCCCTCTCCAGTTTTAACAGCTCTGTCCAATGACAGTTCATATTACACATACTACAGATTGATGGAATGCACATCCATTTTTCAGTTGTGATTCACCAAGATTTTCTCATGGGTACAAACAAGTCTGTGGTCTGCACAGCTTTTGTGAATCAGATGTAGGGTTTTTATGTTTTTGTCTTGCTTTCATTTAATTTTTCCAAAACAAATTCAAGAAAATGTTTGTGAATTAAGCCCATTGTCTACCTTTTTATGAAAAGAATGCTGGTTAGTTTTCCCGCTCCTGCTGTGCAGAAAAAATAAAATGCTGTTTGTAGGGTCAATTCTGATTTCACCTGTTCTCACAAGCAAACGAAACTTTCAACGATGAGAGCTTGAGAAAGAGAAACAGAGACATTTTCTTCTGTCCGGAAATATGATGGCTTGGTTTGCTGAAACACTCGAGTGCTGTGCACAGTAGGAGGGGAGGACAGAGGGTAAACAGAGAGAAGGGCCAGAGTTGCTTCTCATTTTCTCCCCTTCTTTCATCCCTCTTCCTCCGAACCCCCCACCCGCCTCCACCTCTTGTTTTGGCTAATCTTCACAGACCATAGTGGTGACGAGGAGCTGGTGGGGGTTCGGTGAAGAGACCCCTGAAGGGCCCCCTGGCAAAAGTGCAACCCCCCCCTCGTAGTCTTCACTTCACCTTCCTTGAAGGATGGATCCGCCACTCGCTTCCTGGCTGCTTCCAAAATACGTCCCCCTGCGAGCTTCCTGTGCATAATTGTCCCCAGCTGTAACATTGGGGATAAATAGGGCCATGGAGACAACAGATTTGTAATTTTAAGGTGAGAGTGAAAAGGAGGCAAATTGGTAGCAGGCCACAGAAATTAGCATTCTTTTGGCTTTAGAGGGCATTAAACATTAAATAGCTGCAAAGTCCCCTAAGTATTGGGGTCTTGGGAGAGAGGGTGGTGGGGAGGGGGCAGAGATCAGAGCTTCAGAAGGTTTTTGTTTGGGCCACAGATGGTTGGTTTCACTAGACTACGTACCTCCTGCAGTGTTTAACCCAGGAGATAGTGCAACCATCTATTATTGATGCTTGTTTAGAAGGTTTTGCTGTGCTTCACTGGCTTTCACTTATCAGCTTTCATGTGTCTATTACACTGCAACTTGCCTGTGAAACAATAAAAAGAGCAAAAGATCATTCAAAACTAATGTCAGTTATGTAGATGTTCTGTAATAGTTCTATTAGAACACAACAGGGCAGTTACAGAAAGAGCAACGATGCTTGCACAATATTTGGATCCAGCGAGGATGGTGTAACTGCTGGAGGACAGTGGCGAGTTGGAGAATAATATAAAGAGTGTTTTCACACAGGCTGCATCAGTGATCTATTTTAAAACTTACACTCAGTGGCCACTTTATTAGGTACACCTGTAAAATCTAATGCAATCCAGTACAACAGCTCTGCCATAAACTCTACCTTTACAAAGATAACAATGATCTGTTTTGATTAACACTGCCAAGAGAGGTATGTCACTATATGTTAATTATTGAGATTGTAGTTTGCAGTGGTGTTGAACTGGACTGCATTATATTGAGAAGCGTTTCTGATGTTTTGCCCACCCCATTTACAGACATGAGGGGGAAAGATATTAGAAAAACATGTCAATATAAATTGAGCCCAGTACGACACTACAACTAACTACGACCTCAGTAACATATAGTTGAATTAACACCTCTTGGAACAAAAACTGTCCCTTAAAAGCTTACAGATATGTAGAATGTGTGGCAGAGCTTATCAGGTAGAGAATATGATAATATGATAATATCCGTCAGTACCCAAGCAAGAATGACAAAGCATCAAGTCCGAACTCTCACTTAATCCCTATTTGCTAACATGATTATGATAATGATTGTGGTTGTATGAGGATTTTTTTATGTCTCATTTGCACCAAACTGTGAGGGGCAAAATTATGGGCATCTGACATAAGAGGAATCTTTTCTGTTTTGCAGTTTATTAAACAGTTATATTTTGTTTGTGCATAATTGATACATTTATTATGAAGAAAGACTTGTATCTAATACCATGATGTGTATTTAATCGTGTACTTCTGTAGCCTTTATTATTAAAAGAGTACTCCACAGATTTAGCATCTAACTCCTGTAACAGACAAAAAGGATCAAAATTGATGCAGCAGATATTGTCCGTTTTATTCCTTGTCAAAACCTGGTGCCTACATTATCCATAATGCAACTCAACTGCGACAGAAGTTTTTCATTTTCAAACTTGTAGCCTTCAGCCCCAACCGACGCCTACTCAAGTGACATCACTGGAGGCAATTTATCACATTTCACACAAGAACCCTGTGGAGTTTTGACCACTAGTGGCGCTATCAAGAAAATGAAAACGTCCCTCGGTTTTATGATAATACACTGAAGACCAGTTAGTGGCTGTACATGTCAAAAATCGTAGCAAACATTACGTTCAGATTGGGGCCACTCACAGCCACAGACACCCCTGTTGATGCCGTCCACAATGGAGGCGTCAATCCTTCTGGGACCTGCATTCAGTACCTTCCCGTACGTCCTAGGTGTTAAACTAAAGGTATGCCCACACTGCTACCAGCAGGAGGAGATGCTGAGATGACCATTTACACTGCCTGAATGACAGGACGCCTGAGCTCGGTCAAGGTTTCCCGACACGCTGAGAAGAATATACTGTATGTCTGTCGTCATTACTGATGGCCCAATACCATTTAGAATAAAGGAACTGGTTTTGACTGCTATCTACAACTCCATTGTCTGTCTGTTGGACTGATTTATATATACTGTTATATATTATATTTATTATTTATATATAATATTCTATGCTATTTTATATTTGATATTATATTTCATACATTATTCTGTGTTATCGTTCTGTCCTACTATTACTTTTCACTTTATACTTTGTCTTATATGCCATACTATATTATACAATATTATGTTAATGTTATACTGCTTTATTACATTAAATACTATATTATATTTCTATTATATTTATTTATATATAAGTTATATAATTTAATCATACTATTTTATTCAGTGTTTACATTTACATATACTAGTCTTTGCTGCTACTAATTCCATCACATCACTGTCACTTGTAATTTTGTCTTTAATTTGCACTTGTATAGTTTCTGTTTTTACTATTATTGCTCTAGTTTTATATACCTCTTATTATTTATTTTTTAACCTTGTCTGTTTATCTGTACTTATTTCTGTCCATGTGCTCCCCCTTGGGGATCAATAAAGGCTTATCTTATATTTAAGGTATGAGATGCACACTTCAGAGGCAAAGGTTGACCAAGACTAAACTTTCCCTCAGTTCTCAAGTCCTGGGCTTTTTATTCAGAACAGAACTCTTACATTGTACCCATGAATAATCTGTGCACGGTGCGCAGTGATGTTTTCAAGTGGAGGCTTAAAAGTTTGAAAGTGTCTTCACTGTATATGCAGTGTAACACTAAAGCTTAACATAGCCTTTGCTCTTCATTTTGTTTGACATGTTTTGACACCACCTCTTGCTCTTGAGCTCGAGCAGATGTTTAGAAGAGATGACCTATTACAGTATTTGAGCAGAAAGTTGAAGAATTGCAGAGATGTCAAAGCTGCAATAAACAGAGTTCAATAATCAAGAGTAGATAGATATTTTTTTTATGACAGAGTATGAGCATGAAGGAATTGATTAAAAATGAGCAGGCCCTGCTTTAAAATGCTTATACAACATTGTAGATTGGACATTAGAAACATCCAAACCTGCCAAGTCATTAGGAAAGAAGAAGAATGTGGCTGTCACGTAATGTAACAAATGGATTCCTATTTCTGTAGACTGAAATTTGCCTGTGACAGATTTTAATAAATTACAAGTTCCTCTCTGGAAATTGAAATAACATTTTTACAGTCAGTACGGTTAGGTTTGTTTGTTCTCTGCAGGTCTCTTGTGGTGAAAGTGAAAAATTAAACCTGGCTCCTGATTCGGCAACCTGCTCAGCGTGGTCCCACCTTTCATCTGCCGTTCGTCGCCATCGTGCGAGGCTGCAAATGAAAAACAAGACGTGACAGACTGCCTGTCATTTCTGCGCTAGCTTGATGCTCTTTAATTAATTACACTCAGCAAATAGAAGTTAGAGAAAAGAACCCTGAGAAACAAACTTTTTGTTGGTCGCTTGCTGGCTCTCATCATTGTGTCTCTCCTTTGAAGTGGCAGCTGTTTTGAAAAAAAGTGACCCTAGATTTCCTCCCACTTTCTTTTTTTCTCTCTCCCCTGCCCCCATCTGAGTGCTGACTTGCTCATCAAGGAGGGCTAAAATCAAATTAGCAGCCTCTTAGTCAATCACATGTGGATCTTTTGCTCATTACCGTTCTCCCACAGCTCACCTTCAGCAAACTCCTTGCACAGATCTTATTGCACCTTGCTTTTATTTCACGCTGTCAGCAAATGAGCACCGAGTGCATCCTAATTTGATTTGCCTCTCTGTATTTACACTTCCCATCACAAAGTGCTCTGACCTAGAAGGCCCTCGATTTCTCGCGAGCGTTTCTAATGCAATAAGTCCTTTGTTTAGAACAAAGGAAATAAAAACTCTGTGTGGCAGGACCTATTTTTATAAAACTATCTCAAAGAAGGTGCTCTGATGTGTTGCCATATGACCCGGTAAAAAGGATAGCTTTATACAGAGTTTCAAGGGCTTGGTTTTGAGGAAGTTCAGATTTTAATTTTTTTTTTCAATGATTGACATTCCTAGCTTTCTGTTTTAATGTATTTTCCCAGTTTTACCCTATAACCTAACTTTTCAGCAAACAAATGCATTTGCAATGACAGAGTATCATTTGTCATCACTTGCAGAGTGTCCTTACAAAATGACAGCATTAGTTGTTGTTCAAATGCCAATAATGACCACACATTTACCACAAAAGCACATTTTAGTGTGAATGACATTGAGAGGAGGTAGAAGCTTGTGACACCTAAGCATGACCTCCAAGCTAACTTTAAAGATGCACTAATTGTTATTTTTATATTTAAACAATTGGTCCAATGACTACATGAAATGTAAAAGTGGCCACTCGTAGTGATAAACCCAAAGAGAATTATCAATAACTGTTCCCCTCAGCTCTACAGAACGAAAAACCTAACCCACTGTACACTACCTACCCAACACATAGCGGCAGACAGAAAAAAAGAGCAAATAGCTGGTGAACACAGTGGATCATTTAGCAGCTAAAGAGACAAATATTTTTTGTCAGGAGTTGGTGGAGCCCAAAAAGCTAAAAAGAGCTAAAAAGGAGCTAAAAAGAGGGTGAAAATTGGACTTATATTCAACAGGTTACCAGAAATATGACTCCAAATAAATGCAAATGTTACTCTGTGTCTGCTGGATCTGTTAAAGGTTTGCTAACACGTTAGCCATATCAACTTTACAAGGCTATAACATGTCACATGTAGGCTTATGTGAATTTTGGCTTGTGGAGTTCTGCTCCCAAGGGACAAAAAAAGTATATTAATGCAGATTTAACCGAGTAGTTTTTGTACCTAAAACCAAATCTTAGCCATAGCAGCGGCCATATTAGCATATTTGTAGTCATATTAACAATTTGGTGACAGTCACATGTAACAGTTATGGAAGGTACTTACAAAGGATGTGGTTCTGCCACAGAGGCATCACATCGGAAAACACTCACGTGTCATTTTGGAAGACAACAGGAAACAACATATTCTGTCATTTGGTTCAGAGGACATGTTAGCATTATTATTGGTTATTGTGGCATGACATTTTGCTAGTATAAGTCTACAAACAGTTGAGCTCATACCTGGCATGTGACTTTTTATACTGTTTTACTGTTGAGGTCTTTGGTTTAGCTGCATTAGTCTCAGTTCTGTTCCAGCTTTGATTCAACACCGTTGGTTGCAAATGATCTGCCTCAGTGGTCATTACACCTCATACAGTATGGATCCAGATTTCTTCCAGTCCAATAGTATGGTCCTGAACACTTATCTGCAATAATCTCCAACTCTCCAGATCAATCGCATCCCACCTAGCTCACTCCACAGTGCAAGGCAAACTACAAAAGTGTTCCAGAAAGGTTTGTTTTATAAAGATAAAGAATAAAGGTCAATAACAAATCTTTTATATGTCCGATGACAAAGTTTTTCAAAATTCTTTCTTTCTACAATATCGGCGCATGACAGCTACAGTATTGTTAAGGTTAGGAACGATTGTGGTTATGGCAAATACACTATGGTAAAAGTGTGGTTAAGGTTAGGCAACTAAAATAACTTGGTTTACTGCAGGTAATGGCATGGGAGCTCCACTCTCCTTCATGAAAGTCAGACACTCTACACGCCCATCCACCACCTCCACATCCTTATTTTCTGCTTAACTACCTGAAGGGCACGCTACTTCCTGTATTGGCAGTGTACGTTGGTGTGCTCCAGATTTGTCCAATATGAACAGAGTTCCTAGGCATATGATGCTGGTTCAGTTTTCTTCGCCCCTTGTTAGGACCCTAGCATGAACATTCTGAAGAGCTGAAGTTGCTTGAGAGTTTGTTTGGGGAAGAGACAGTTACAATATTCCAACCTGCTCTATGTTTTGGAAATAATAAGCAGTCTTTGTTGCATACTTGTGGCTATTAAAGTTTAGTCCATGGTTATACCAAGATGAATTAGTTTTTGGCTTTTAAACAGAGAATCAAAACAGATTGTTTTGTCTGTATTTTGCTAAAGAAATTTCAGGCATATCCAATCATTGATTTGTTTCATGCACTATGGGACTGTAATCTCTTGGTGACAAAGCTAGGTCTATTTTGGTATTGTCTGCCTGGTTATAATTTTAGAGTTTTCTATTCTGTCTATGAATATTGTCTAGTCAAGTGGTTTTGCTGCATTCAGGTTGTCTTCAGCGACAGTCTCAATATCCTGTGTAACATCCAGTCAGAAGTCTGTCTGTCTTTTTCTGTCAGATTCTCAGTTCACCTAAGTCCTCCAAACTTTCTTCACAGTGAACAAGGACAAGGTGAAGCCCATAAGGGTAGTAGCTTCAATCCAGGAAGTATGAGCTGAAGCTTTCCACATATACAGACTGCCATTTATGTCACTAGCAGACAATTTTCCACACACCTTTGGCAGTGTTACAGAGACTCACAGAGGAAAGCTTTTTTTTTATGGCTGCTAATGAGGTGTTAGTCAGGACTACCTTGTTGAAAACCTTGCTGGTGAGTGGTTCCCTTTGAGTGAAACATGTAAAAGAGCACATTTTGTCCTGGGCTTTTAGGCCTTTAATATGTAACTATTAACTATTACAAGGATTTCTTCTTCTGAAGAGGATTTCTTGATGCTTTGCTGAGCTGTGACAAACAGTATGTTTTTGACTAAGTAATACAAATGATCTTTCTTGCATTGATCAGGCTTATGCTCCCCAATGGCCACATTAACTCATTCAATATTTTACAACTCCACAGAAAATGAACAACAAAACTGTGCACTCCCCAGTTTGGATTTAACAATATTTCTTACTACTTTGGTCCTTGTCACTGTTAACTCCACTTTTGGCATGTGACATTTGACAAAGACATTTTTCACAGGCGGCTCCTGCATGAACAGTAGCCTTTGCTTGACAGTGTTGTGCCACGTACAGTGTATATAAGCACGTGGGATCTATAATAGCATATCCAGCATAGGGCCTGCTACTAGCACGCGGGAGAAGTTAGCCTTCAGGGCTTTCTGCCAGAAAGGCTTGGTGCCTGCTGCTCTTATTAGGACAGCGCAGTAGGAATAGCAGTGCATTTTATTGAAAAATTGGAATTAATGACTTCTCTGGTATTTTCACACTTTGTAAAGTCATCTGGTGGGCTGGATTGGACCCTTTGGCGGGCCATCAGTTTGACACCTTTCTAGATGTTCACTAAAGAAATATCACTACATTATCTGACGTTTTAGCTTGTCCTGTCAAGCTAATCCCAGACAATGGACAGTATTTAAGTCAACAACTGAATGAATTCAGTTTCTGAATGATTCGCTGTCCTGCAGTGGAGAGAACAGGTAGCTGCGGTAATGCAAGGTGAGCAGGAACGGCGGAGAGAAAGAGCGGTTCTGTTCAGCCAGAGTTTGGAAATGACAACCCTTTGTCCTGCTGAGGAGAGTCCATCTGTTGTATTACTGCAGAGCAGAGTGACATGGACACTGTGTGTGTGTGTGCGTGTGTGTGAACAAGTGAACTGTCCTTTTTCCATAGACGAGAATGTCGCCTGGTCCATGGGAACTGTACACAACAAAGATGGCGACAGCTATAGTATTAAAATGCTTAGAAGACAAAAATTTGAAATCCATGACAAAAATGAGAGTAAAATTTCACTCATTAAAACAAAATACTAGACTAAAATCTATTTAGTTTGTGCTGACTAAAACTAACAAAAATCAAATGACTAAAAATTGACTAAAACTAATATAGATTTTCTTCAACTGCTTTGGTGGGTGTTCTGCCAGTTCACCACCTTATGGGGCACATGATGCTGTCTGTCATCAGTAACACTTAGTACTCAACATGAATGCTCAGTACACAAAGCACATGCTGGCATTCATTAATGCCTCGCATTGTGAGTCACAGCATATCATAAGAGTCACTCAGGCACCTCACAGCCAGGGGTTAGTAGGCTATGTGATTGTCACCTCATATTCTGATATTCTTTGTTTTTGGCCCAAAATACAAACTAATAGGAAAACAAGTACTGTTCCTGATAAAATGCCTGTTAGTGGAAGGTCATACAAGCCATCTGGAAGACCTGACAGAACCTGTTGTGGTGGTGGTGGTGTTTGTGTGTGTGTAGTATACTACTGCTAATGATAATAAGGCTACATAGCAGCCTTATGGGCACCCTGTGTGAAACAGCACAAAAAAAAGTATGAGAAATATAAGTGTAAGTAACTGAAGGTGCTGTATTAGAGGATATATATTATGTATTTTTGTTATCCCATAAAAAACAAAACGATCAATGTGTTTGTCCATCTCACAATACTTTTTGACTTCTCTACTCTGTCCCCTTGCCCATTGGTTCCAACCGAAGACACAAATCTTTAAAAACAAGTCAAAAAATCTACTTTCATTTTTAAAAAAAGGCTCAGTAATTTCTTAAAACTTCTTAAAACATACTCTTACTTTACTCAACATTACTTAAACAGGAAGAGATACTGCATGTTGGGGACTATTTTTAGCTGCAGATTGACACACATTTGTCGCCCTATAGTGAGCATTTACGGCAGCAGGGTGATGTATTTGACTCAAAATAACCTAATGTGCCACGTTCATGGTAATGAAGGTAAAACAGTGTGGCTCATTGATGTGTTTTTTTTAAATAGTTTTTGGACAACAATGGAACTTTATGGAACAGAGGAATAAGATTAGGCTTTGATACACAAGGAAACTTAGTTAGTAGGATCAATTAATGTTGGTTTTGGTCTCTTAATGGGATTTGCTAAATGTAAGAAAATCAAACAATATCACCAGACTTATCCTTTATGTAAGCACCATTCCAAATAAATACAATTAGTATAGCAAAGCAAATGAGATGTACTGCAGAGGTTAAGGGCTAGCTTTTGTGTACAGACTGTTCTGTGGCACATTATGAGGTTGTTGTCCATGATAGTGCCCATTATAACAATGTACATGGTAATTGTAGATAATGATGTTGCTTTTGTCCATAATTACAGTCTGATAGTCTGTAATTGGGATCAAGTGCATGCAAGTAATTACACCTGTTGTATGGAGAACATTTGCTCTAAATGTATATGATTTTCCAGTGTTGGGGTCTTAGGCTGCATGAATCTCCTCCTGACAGAACACTTTGTTAGTCAATGGGAGAAAGGATTCCCTGTAGTGGTATCATGCCATTGATGAAGGTGATGCTATGCCTAAGTATGTCTTGGAGGGGATCAGAGACATTGTCCATGATGTTTAGTAGTGTGTGTAACATACTCCTTCTATAGGAGATGACTCCTATAAACAACAAAGACAATGGAATGGCCTCGCTTGTGTCTGTTCCTCTCATCTCACCTCTTTCCAATAGAGATGTAAGAATGCAAAGAGAGAGATGCATGGATGGAGCAATCTTATTTATTAAATTAGAAGGCAATTACTCATGATGCACAGCATTTATTCAAGTATTTTTCAGGCATTTTTGCTTTTATTTTTATAGTAGATAGTAGAGGTGACAGGAAATAAGGGGAGGGGGAGGGGTGATGACATGCAGCAAAAGGTTCCCAGCTGAGAACATCCTACAATGTATTGAACCTGATGCAACCTGATTGAGTATGGATGCTGCTCCTGTATTGATCAAGAACCTGAATTAACACCAAAACGCAATTAAAATGTATCGCTGAAAGAACAGACCGGATGACGAAAGTCCAATATGCCTGTCGCTGGTACTCTCCAATGGTCATATGTCGTTTTGGGAGTCATTGGGAAATTACCTGTTCTATCATTTAGGTATGATGATGTGTTGGAACAGACATACTGCAGAAAATAAAATTACCTCTAAATACCCAAAATAAAATTCATAAAAAGGTGGCTATTATAGGACTAATAATAGCCATGATTCTGTAGAGATTTACTGCAAAATGTTCAGTGTCCGGGATGCATACACCATTTTGACACTATACTCACAAGAAAAACAACAGCATTTCTTGTTGTAATAAAGTGATGGAGGACAAAATTGACAGTCTTTGTTCTTTGCAAAAATGTATTCTGAAGTTTATTTGAAGCTAATATGAGATGTCAGCAGTCTGAGTTACACAAATCAAGTCAATATCTTCCAAACATCTGTACAAAATTCCCTCTTTATGTTTCCACAGACAGTGTTTCCTTGTTGATCTGTGCTGGATTGACAGTAACAGAAAGAGGGAATTCTGCACTAAAAACATTTTAACACGATTTAGTTAACTCAGAAGCCTCATGTTAGCCTCAGATACACTTTGGAATACATTTTTAAACAGGATTGTGGATTTTGTCCCCCATCATTTACACTGGAAGCATGTTAGGAAGGGATTTCTTCATGGCCAGCGTGAACAGGAGGAATAATTACATCAAGCAAAACCCGTTTCAGTATTCATCTGGGCACCTGACTGTTGTTTTAAGACAGACTTAAAAAAATTTTGAACCTGTCCTTTAAATGCCTGATTAGACCTCTGTTTGCATAAACTGCCCAGGGCCTCCAGAGGCTATGATTTGACTCTTGTTTATCAAGAACAAAGGTGGAAGTAGCGTAATATTGCTATTAGAGGGTGGAAGTTGGGGTGGATAATTGAGATAGTCGCTAGCCATTTACCATCTCCTACCAGCCAATGTTGCTGTTTGTTTTTTATATCTAACCAAACCTTAACCATGTGTGGCAGATCAGAAGGTTGTCATATGAATCATTTTTTTAATGCTACTGACAAGTAAAGCTGTCCTGCTGACAGGGGCATCAGATCAGAAAATATCATGTGTCATTTTGGAAAGCAATGACAAATGATGTATTTTGTTGTTTAGTTGCGAGGACTTATCCACCCCTCCTATCCACTTTCAGTGCAACTCCTGTCTTGTCATTGGAGAGCCAAGCAACCAAAGAGTCCAGAATGTTAATGTTTTCCATTATCAAGATACTGCTTGTGTAATAATGGTCAGCAAATGGAGTTGGCTCAGGTGTCATAACGTCGTAAGTCACGTGATAACAATTGGTCATATAGAAGAAGACTGAAGGCAAGTGAATGCTCCTACAAGCTAGTAAAGACCCATTCAGATGGGATTAACATTACAGGGGGAGGAGGGGAATGAAATATGACTGTAATTAAACTCATTGTTCCGGATGGCATTTTAACCATCAGGATATGGTCTGTAATAGACATTGAGTGAAAAATCGTACTCTTTCTTACAGTCATAACTCAGTCAGATCTTAACACACAGACATAAAACACATTGATATAATTCAGTGTGACTTACACTTTGAGGATATCATTATCTCTGATAGCTTATGTCCATTTTGAATAAACATCCATAAATTTGTTTAGAAATTTCAGAAAAATGACACTCCTTACAACTCCAGAAATTGCCTGAGAATTATCATATTTTTACGTTTTCTTCAGTATCGAAGTAATCCAGTGACAGTTGTCTGTACATGCATGGGTACATTGCCAACAGGAACTGCTAATAGCTAATTTGGCATACTTTTAATGCCAAATGAGTACCTACATTTAGCTGACATTACAACAGCCCATTTGATGACCCTCTACGGGTCTTGCTCTCCTGATTTTTTTTTATGTTGTCATATAGGTTCCCAAATAGGTTTATATGCTGGTGTTAGCATGTTTCCATCTTTCACATTAGCAAAGAATATTTTTGACGTACTCCATTTTCACACAAAAGTCAAATTTCACACTGAGTTGATAATACAAGAGGAAAAAAGGAAAGAACAAGCAGCTCTTCCTGTGGAAAAAAATGTAGAAAATTACAGTCATACTTTACACTACAAGGACATATCTCCTGACGGGATTTAAATAACATTAAAAAACAGTAGGTAATTGTGGCTGTAATTATTACTGGTGTGGGGGGTGAAAAATGACCCACATTCAGGCTCCGGATGGGATTACAAATCACTGACCACCGCAGGTAATGTTAAAATCACCCCACCTCACCTAGAGAAATAAATCCAGTCTGAATGGGGCTTAAGTGGACCTTTGAGTTTAGATTATTTTGTTACACAAACTGTTCCCAGAGGTCAAAAATGATTTTGGCTTCTCAAAGCTCGTATTGTCTTATGTCTGATGACCGGTGAACGTCTCCACTGGAGCATTTGTTGCACTTGTTTAGGGCCTACAATCGCCGATTTAGCATTGGCCTCTGTAGTTGGTAGGTGTTCCTTGTCTTGCTTATGGAAACTTCAGCATGTGTTTGAGGAATTGTAATTCTAATGAGTACACCACTCTCCACTCTATTATTATGTAAGATCATGATTATAGTTCAAATGAATCTAAAGTGTGGCAAAGATACATTGTTTCCTGTCAGTTAATAGAAGGAAGTCATTGATATTCAGGTAGAGAATGCCTGCCACAATTCTCCAGTCCCCACTGAAGTCATTATGAATTCAGAGTCAGAGGAACAATAATCATAATTGCATCTGATTGTTTGTCTGAGTTGCTTATTTGTATGACTTTGACCAAATGTCATTATCTGCTGCGGTGCAAATTCACCGAAGGCATACTCAAGAAGAACAAAATCTATCTGTGCAGAAACAATTATCTTCTTTCCTCAGGAGATGGGGTCATAATAACTGTCAAGACCCAACAATTTCATCTTACTGGTGATCAACATGGCCATGCCTCAGTGTCCTCTACCTCTATTAGCATAAATGAGGCTGTAATGGAAGGTATTACCATACAAGAAAATCCACTACAAAACAACTCCACTAATATTTCTGCCTCTCGCCGGGTGATGTATTTTTTTTCTATTAAGTGGACAAATGCAGACAATGTGAAACATACTGAGACATTTCCACTGGAGGTTAAAAATCATTTCAACCTGTCTAAAACCTGACTTTAGGTGTCAGTGACTCAAAATAATGGAGCAAATTGCTTATTTCTCGACTCACAATTTCATACGGATGGAGCAAATTGGGAGAAAGCCACTGCCTAAGAGTCTGAGGTACCTATTTCTCCATCATCAGTCGCCTCAATGGGTGCATCCACAAGATATGCTGCATTCAGGGGTTGCATTTACATATGCATTGATTTATAACATGCTCAATTCTCAAGCCACACCAATGTACAAGGGCTTTCTTCACTAAAATGTCTGGGAAAGACTACAAATGGCGATTTTAGTTATGAGTTTTTATAATTGGGTGCTTGCAGCAGTGTTCCAGCCTGTGATCGGTCAGTCAACATGATGCTGGCCATTCTAAGGGCAATGACTGAGATTAACTATCTTGACATTGTGTTCCATTTCAATTATAGATAGATAGATAGATAGATAGATAGATAGATAGATAGATAGATACTTTATTAATCCCAAAGTGAAATTGCACTGTTACAGCAGCCAAATCACACGTAAGAATCTCACAAACTAACAACATAAGGACAATGTGAGTTATATTACATGGGTACATGTATTGCAATTAGGCTGTTTGTTATCTGTTGAAATGACAGGCGCTGGGAATAATCCGTTACTCCTATCCGTCCCACCTGACTGCCAACGTTCCACCCACTGTTTAAGTGAGGCTTGCTCGTGAACCAATTGGTGTTTCTCGCTGTCAGTCATCATATAAATTGCCCTGGTCCTCATAAGTAAAATGAGCTACCACTTGTTATAGCAAACCAAGCCACATGTGCACAGCGAAGTTTGGTTGTGTCCCATTCTCTTTAATGGGGGAACAGGCTGTAAGGAGTTGCCTATGTTATTAAATTTCTTGTGTTTTTGTGTTGACCATTGACCCTTAAAGGTCAAAGAGGTTAGATATGAAGACATCATCAGACATGTTTTGACTAGAGTAAAAATGACTTAAAATGTACTTTATGTATAATGTTTGTTCCACTTTATCATCTTTTGCTTGTATTGTATTATATTTATTGGTTGTGATGCTCCTGTAAGTCCATAGTTGCTGCCAGTTTCGCTAAAAATCTCAGAAGGTTTCAATGATTAGTTAAATTACTGTTCTGTAGTTAGATATCATATTTGACACATTCAGAATTTTAACAGAACTTTTCCAGGCAAACCTAAATTCTACTCGCCGGCCCACACCTCCAGTTCTTCTCAGCAATTCAAATAGGTCTGGTGTTGTGCCCATTGACAGCTGTTTACCCCAGTTACATTGTAGGTGGGATTAACATCATCTTCCTACATAGCTAGCAAGCTACCTGGCTACCTCCATGAAAAATAGCAATAGAAACAAATGCGACAAAAAACAGTGTAGCAATGTTCCTTGCTCGCGGGTTCCGCTGACAGAAGCGCACACACAACTTTACCGTTTATGGCCTTGTCTGGCCCTTTATTTTGCTCCACTGAGCTCACTTGCAACACACACATACTGTCCTTCTTCCCTTCGTTTCCGTGCCGGGATGCTGTCGTTTCCTTCTCTTCTCTGGGTGCCTGGCAGCTCTGCCGTGTGTCCTTCTCTGCTCTCCAGCTCCATCCCCTTCTCCCCAGGCTGCCGCTACTGATAAACACACACCCTGATTATCATTTGTGGCACCTGTGTGCTGCCCTGACTCCCTGAGCCACTCCCGCACCTCTCTCCTCTGCAGCTGAGTGCTAAACCACGCCCCACCACCACAAACAGAAACACGTATGGCAAGTAAGATTGACACAACTGACACAACTGTACAGGTTGTTGCAAGTGCACTTACAGAAAAAACTCTGTAATTGGAATTTCTGGATCATTGTGAGAAACGTTCCCTCTAGCAGCCACTACTGCAGCTTCCGTGTCAACTGAAGATTATGTCGATGGACAGTCACTCGCTACTAATGATTTGAAAACAAAATAAAATACCACTCTGTCCAACAAGAAATTGCCTAATATGAACACATCAGTCTAAATGAATGTACTGAAATTAAACGGCAGTTCAGATTATAAAGCCATAATTCCACATGTAGTATAATCCATCCATCCAAAGCCTGATTGCAATTATACATATCAAATATTTCTTAATTTCCAAACATCCCTGGTTACTCTGATATTTTGCAATAATCCATATTTGAAGCTAATAAGAAAGGAAGTATAACAAAAACACAGTTTAAACACAGACCAAAAGTTAAAGTGATAGCCAGAGATTTCATATTGTACTTCAATTCAATTGTGGAACTCACAAGACACTGTTTAATAATGTATTTAATTAGATCCTGCCTGCCTGGTAAATGCCCACATCTTTGAAACTCCATGCTCCCAATTTGTAACGCAAGCTTTTGTTTAAAAAAAATCTGATGACATCACTATGACATCTTCAGGGTTATTTGCTTAGACTTGACAAAGAGCCACAGAAGACATTAAACAATCTTAGTACAACCCATAACTAATAATCTGACGACCTTTATGTGTAAAATTGATGGAGTTCCCCATTAACACTTTTAGAATTTAGTAAATGATGTACTGTATGATGTATTCTTCCACCTAATCTATATCACTGTCACTTTCTCCACATATCAATACAGTGCTGCAGGAATGAGTCCTAAAACCTGGAAATGAGTTAACATTTTTGCACTCTGGTTCCCTCATCTCAAAGTCAATGGGTTTCTTGAATGGGTTTATGGTTAGATGGCTGAAATAAGGTCTGTGGTTAACACAACCTTAAGAGATTTTCACATTTTGTTCTATGACATAAAATATGTCAGTAAATACCCCACTTCAAGCTTTTACATGTCTTAAAAAAGGCGGTTGCTAACAAGTGGCTAAATGAGACTACAGAGGTTGTCGGGGACGTTAAACGTCATCAAGCCGAACACAGAAACTCATCTACTCACTCGTCCGCCTTTACAGCCTCGCTGGGTTTATACTCACGTTCTTTCAAACCAAAGGCTTTTGTAGAAGATTTAAGCAAGCAAAATGAAATTACAAGTTGGAAGCTTAGTGGTGGTGATGTTGAAGTCATGTGACTGTGGTGTAGTTCCTTTATAGCCTAATGTTAGCTTATTACTTCTGGCGATTGCATTTACGTTTTGTATGATTTACATTTGTGAAGATTAGCTTGCTGAACAAAACATGTAAGTATCATAAACCTTTGTTTGCCACAGAGCTTATTTTCTGCAATAATCCAGAATCCAATGGAAAAATTCCATTGGCTTTTTGTGGAGGCAACCAGGGCGATGCTAACTTCCGGGTTGGCCTACAAAAATACATCCCTGCAGTACTTTACAGCTTTCAAGAAGGTGCAAGGTTATCTATGTTTTTTCAGGGTTGTTGCAAAGACATCTTGGCTAAAGCAGGTAAACACTACCTGGCATAAAAGACAACCAAAGTAAATTACCACACTCAATCAAAAAATATCTCCTGGAAAGCACTGAACAGCACAAAATGAAGATGTATCACTGTGTAGGAGTGTGGAATTTTCCTTTAAGGGAGACAGAAATATAGTTGTCACATCTGGACTTCTACAGGCTTCTTCCACATTGCCTGCACAGCCCCAGAAGAAAAAAGCCCTCAGAAGATTCCGTGTAACAGGCCTTCATGTGACTCACCATCTCACAGCCACAATATATAATGTCACACACCCAAATAAATTATCATCAAGTCAGTTGTCATCCTGTGGCAGAATGTGTACATTAAGTAGCTGTAATAAGACTTGCTTTTATGCTTTTGTGTTGTTGTTCTGTGGTACTTTCCATCTGAAGCAGGGTATATGGAAAGTGACATTTTTTGTACTAACAGCTATCGTGAGGCTGCTGTTTGAGGGTCCTGTGGGCTTGAGTGTATAAGAGTATAAGAGTGTATAAAGCAGTGATCTTGCCCTAAGAGGCAAAGGGTATTAGAGGTTGGGTGAAAGTCCAGCAAATCAGGAGGAACAGCTGAGCTGGTGATGATGTGTGATGCTCATTCTATACACGCAACCTGGCTAACATGTCAAGAGCACACACACACACACAGGCAAAAAAATAAAAATAAAAAAAGACTATGAAAAATTGCATGTTCAGACAAGGATTTTGTTTTGCCTTAGTGGTACCAGGACAAACTCAAGAATAGTATCCACATGAATTTTAATGACGTCCGAGGACTGAAATATGGTAAATAAATTGAGTGTACAAGCGAGTACTGTGAGGTTCTTTTTGTTTTTTTTCACAATGGAAATTGTGACTGTAGTTAAAACACTATTAGATAATAATGCACGTTATTAAAACCTATAGGCGCTGAGATTCCATCAGTTGTGTTTTTGTGTGTGCAAGTATTTTACTTAGAGTAAAGGGGTGGGGGAATGGATTTTGTGTATTGATGGGGGGTTTGTAGGCGAGTGCATGCATGGGTTTGTGTGCACAGTATACCAAGATATAGTTACAGCATTGTTATGAGTTACTGTGGAACGCAGACTTGTAATGATTTATTAGCTTAAGGATCTGCATATTTTCAGACTGATATTGGAGCTATACATGTCCAGTGAAAAACTTTACCAGGTTTTTGCTCAGCTAGAGACACATACTGCAGACACCTACACAGACAAATGGACAACACACCATTCTAGTCCTATGCAACAATGCGAACACACACAGAGTTAAAGAAACACATGTGCCCAAAGCATTTAATCCCAGTCCCAGTGAAAGGGACAAGTGGTAAACAAGGAAGCAGCGTAGGCTAACTGAAAAAATTTAACCTAGCCACAAATGTAATGTAATGCTATACTAAGTAAGCTTGGTTAGTTAGTTAGCCTCAATTTCAACGTTTAGCTAACCTGCCGATCTTCAATACCATGCATTACAATCAATAAATCAAAACAAGTCCTTGTATTAATAATTTTCAGTCATATTTGTATTTCTTTCTCTGACTGTTTCTGAGCTATTCTTGGCTCCTTTGTTGTTTAACTCCAGTCACAAAATACAACAGACTGAATGCATTTGTATTTACTTATACACAACAGCAAGTTAGATACTGCTCTATAATCCAATAATGCAGGTGTTTTATATCTAATAAATGTTCCACAGAAACACATTTGTTTCATTTAGTGGAAGTATGTGTGTATTTACTCCATTGTGCTTGCTCTACCACATCTCTTATTCACACACAATAGCAGCGCAATTGCTTTTCTTTGGGTGAGATGTGACAGAGAAGGCTCATTTGGCATGATGTGCTGTGACAAGGCTCATCTTTATCATGTGAAGGTGGTTGGGATTACCGTGCAGATGCCTCATAATGGAGCTCCAGACTGCTGTACCATTCATCTATGTCTGGGCCAATAGGGGATCACACACTCTTTCACAATACACATTCACAGAGATCATTTTGGCATTAAGAATGAGGATTATTTGTCTAAATATGCATGTAGTTGTTTTTCCCTTTGTGTCTGTAATTGTGTTGAAGATAAAGAAGCGCAGCAGAATGATTGTGCTGTTTATAGAAGACAGTTTTGTCCTTGTACTATAATGTAGTATGTACTGCAAAACAACAACCCAAAGATAACGTTTTGAATGATTGATTGTTTTGTGAATCTAAATATAATGTACATGTCCATTTTTTTGACCGCTGACTGACTTGTGTGGGTTACGGCCATAGATGCTCAAACTGCGTGACTTGTTTCTGAAATAGAAACCCAATTTCAACTTCAGTCTTTTCACCAGTTGCTGAATGTGAGGCTTAAATGAGAGAGTCATCAATTATAATTCCGAGATACTATTGAGATAGTAGTAGTATTGAGATAAAAATTGTATGTTGGACATCAACAATGAACATGAATAAATTGTGTCTATATCTTTTGAACATGTCCTTGCTCAAAATGTTATAAAATTAGGTGACAATGCAAAACGTTTAACAGTGACATTTGTTTGATTCTTTTATTGGCCAGTGATTATCCCAGTATGTTCTCACAATGTATGAAGTCTTTTGTATTAGTCACATTAGTTGTATTTTCTCTTAAACAGACAAAATCTCTGAGAAAAATCTCCCAAGGATCCAGTTGGCAGTGTACACAGGCCACTTGAGCACAGTCCCTGTAATAAAAAACCCCAACATATTTTCAAAGAACTGATGTGAACAAATCACAGGCTTGGTTACTGATATTAAATCTTCCCTCATGTAGACAGTGGTGGAGTTTAAGTAAATCACCTTATCTGCTGTAATTAAGGAAGTGAATGCACACAGACTCAGTAAAGCATTTTTTTTGTGTGTGTATGCGTCGATGCACTTGATGATATATGTGCAGCATGTGTGTTCGTGCATGCATTTACACTATCATGTGGGAAGCTTCAATTTGTAGGTTTATGAAGGAATCCACACAGTCTCAACTTGATTTCCGGTGGTTAAAGTGAAATATGTGCTGAATAAAAGCTCCTCTACCCCTTCAAACACGTGCACAGATTGCTTTCAGTGGCCCACAGTAAATGGATACAACATATTGCCATAAGAATTTAGAGAATACATATCCTGCCTTCACCCCTAGAGCACTGCAGAGAGAAAGCACAGATTCAAATGAATGTCCAAGCTATAAAAGGATGCATTTGTTTTTGTCTCAGAGCAATCAGTGCTTCCTGTACTCATGTGATTCCAACAAGACAAACCTCCAGATGAAACAGTGAAAAGCTCAAAGCACATATCTCATTACAGGCTTTTGTGTATAGCTCTGACTCTGCACGTTACTGCAAATGGATTCTCTCTTTTTTTCTCTTTACAATCCTTCATTGGCATTTTTTTTTTTTGTTCGTGTATTTCCTCTGATTCATTCCTTTTGTGCTTGACAAATTCTGTGAATTATTTGGATTTCATGGGAGTTGCTTAAGTAGCGACTTAAAGGGAAAATCTGAAATGGAACTACAGTGCCACCTGAGGTGTCAGGTGTCAGGGCCAATACCAGCTTTACTTATGAATAAGTTAAACTCTAATGATGCAAGATAGAACAGCACAACACGAGTACTAAATTAGTTAGTAGACTAAATATGGACTGAGAGTTATGGGAAAGCAAATCCGACTCAGCAATAAACACTAAACTCAATTGGTTCTTTAATACATCTAAAGTATTGTTCTCATAATGCTGATTTGATGTCAGAGTTCTCAATAAACTTGGCAAACAACAACATCAATCCTCTAAGATCTTCAGTACTGAATCATATACCAGCTTAAGGCAACTGCTAGTCCTTTGTGAGTCTAGTGCATCAAATAAATGAACATGAGTAAATTGAATTATTCAGTGCTGCTGGGACTAGTTGGAGTTATTTTGTAGTGAAACCTTTCACTTTTAGATTAAAGTAATGGGCCTGTGTTGATCATGTTTGTATTATCAGAGTAGATTTCCTCATATGCATTTATGAACTATCAACTGCTACTGTGTTTATTAAGCTTTTGGTGGAAGCTTAATAATTGGAAGCACATTCCATTGGCACCACCTCAGAAATGACATACAAGGCAAAGCATCCACACAGGTGTGGCATCGAAGAGGTAGACAATGAAGAAACAAATTGTTTAGTGTTCAAGAATGGGGCTTCTGCTCCCCAAAACCCTAATATCAGGTAACAAATTACAGATTAACTAAATACTGTTTCATTCCAACACTCTTAGCAGACAACACTGATCGAGTCTATGAAGTCTGTCCTCTCCCAGGTCTCCATGGCAGAGAGGAGGTCTTGTGGCTCAGGTCTGTTTGGGACACCTGCTCAACATCCCCCTGGATCCATTCTTCATATACTGTATGTAACATATGTATAATTTGTCATCCTGATTGTCCATACTATAAATTTTACTATGTTGGTCTATATGTACACGCAACATCTATTTCTGTCTGTCCTGGGATTTTTTCACAGTTAATTGAGGGTCTAAGGACAGAGAGTGTCGTATGCTGTACAGAGTACAGAGTGTGAAGCCCGTTGGGGCATTTTTTTTTTTAATTTGTGATATTGGGATATATAAATAAAACTGACTTGATACTGGACAATTCCGCAAATCGAACAAATGATGCTCGAAAGAAAATACTCTTGCAAAATTGAATGGTATGGTTAAGGGTAGGCACTAATAGGGGGGCTACTCCAGCCATTCAAAAAACTACTTCTGCAATTCACTATTGTACATCCATATAGTTAGGAGGCTCACAAAATACAGATTTAAAAAACACTGGTCATGCTCCAAAAAACACTGGATGTCACACTTCACAAAACGCAACCAACAACATCTTCATTAGACCCTCCATTTATGGTAAATTCTCAAGCCCTTCAAACTTCACAGTCCCAGTATGTAACGCAGGCTCTCTTTTAAAAATGTGTAACCTCAAATGCTAAGCCAAGATAACCCTGAAGACATCATCAGGGTTCTCTGACTTGACAAGAGCTTGTACCGAACCACAGAAGACATTATATAAATGCAACAACGTTCTATCCATGTGTGACGGGGTATGCAAATAATTAGACCCAAAGCAGATTCTTAGACACCAGGATGGATTTAAGGTTTTATTGAAGAGTTAGTTGGAGGCGGGGAAGGGAGGAGAAGGCCGGAGACCAGAGGTGGTGGAGGGTTCCAGAGTTCAGGGACGGAGACACGTGGCTGAAAATGTCTGCGGGATGGCGGTGTGGGAAAGGAAGGCAGGCAGGCTGGAGCACTAGCCATGACACCATGACTAGTAAACTGATCTTGTGTACGTTTTATTGCCCGAGACAAAATAAAAACTCTGGTCTCCACCTTGACCTCAACCTCAGTACAAAGCCACATTGTGCATTGGCATGTGTTGCCATTTGGTGTGCCGCAGAACTGTGAATATAATTTCTAAGGGTATTAGGCTGTGTCATTCACAGACACAGTGTAAAAGAACATGAGACTTTGAACATTGAAACCACAGCACAAGGCCAAAGAATAGATACATGTATGTATATGATATATGTTTTCCACGGCAGATGAATGTATCATTGGCCACACAGGTGTTTGGTGGTTGTTATTCCAGAGGGGGACAAGAGCAAGCAGCATTTTGTTTCTCAGCACCTAAACATGCTGACCAGCCATTCTGCGTAAATGAAGACATCTTTTCACGTGGGTTTGTATGGGTACCATCTTTATTATTACATTGTCAGCTAACATGTTAACAGTTTACCATTGCTTTACTTTTCTACCATATTCCAGGTACCAATTTTTTTTTTCTTTAAATAAAGTTGTGTTTCGTCTTGCTTTACCTTTGCTGAAAAAGCTAAAACATATTACAGCTTTGAATGTAAACAATATTAAACATGACCTACCCTACATTTTGCAGCATTTGTGCTGCTTCGGTGTGCTTATCATTATGATGTGCTTTCTTTATTGCACATGAAAGTCAGATATCAGAGCAAGAGAGCCACAAGTCATCAATCCTAACCCTAACCCAAACCTTAAGTGACAAAAGCTGTGTTTTGTGATCAGCTATGCTGACATTTACAATGAATGATCACATGGAAAGTTAGAGGTGACAAAAGGTTGTCTTCTTAACTTTACTTCCAAACACCACCCAATTGCATATTTAAATTTTGGATTAGTCAAACATCATATGAAAAAACAAACAAAAAGCAAACACTTCAATATAAACTTTACAACCATGGTAAATGAAGATACATAAAATAAAAAAGATATATATCAGCACATAAACATAACAACAAAGCAGTCATCATTTGATATTATATATGGTATCCCATATATCCTCAGCTATGAAGGATGTTAAATAAAATAATAGTCTATGCACCTATTTTCATCATTTAGACCTGGTAAAATGTTCCTTTGTTATCATTTGACCTAGCTATCATCAATTCAAAAGAAGCATTCAGTCATCAGCTTAACCCAGTCAGTAAATTCTGAGTCTGACTCTTCCAGAGGCGAAGAATACTTGTAGCTGCAGGGATGAAGCCTGTCAGTGCTAAGGCAAATTCTGCTTTAGATATTCCTGGTGGTAGCTCTGATCTATCTTTCAGTAGACAAAGTTGGGGAGATTCTGGTAAGGATTTTTCAAACCATTCACCCAATTTTCCAATAACCTCATTCCAGGAAGGAAAAACCAAAGAACATTCCCACAGTGAGTGTAAGAAGGTACCAGTCTCTACCTTACACATGTTGTAGTACTTTTTAAAAATTCTTTAAACAACATATGTTTCCAAAATAGTGGTGCCATGATGATTGCCGTACATATTAATAGCATCCTGTCATCAGTAGCCTTGAAACAGTCTGCAAAGTACAAAAAGTACAATAGAGTAATATTTTTATTGAGATTGTTTATATATGTGAAAATGTTTGGTTATGGAACAATAAACCGCAGTCTCACAAACTCCAGTAACATTTGCTGTACTCACATCCCCAAACAGATCCAACCTTTTTGTATCTCCCTGGAGCTTTCCACCCAGTCTCTCTTTTGTAATTGTAAATTCACTTTTTTAGAGGGAATCACTGAATTGTTTATAGAGACAAAAGAATCCATATAATCAATCTTTAACAACGTGGGAACAGCTCTGGTTTTGTGTCTGAGACAGCAAATGTAAACTGGTTCCTTGAAGAAATGGGAGCCTAGATGCTGGATATGGATAAAGGCAAGCTGCCAAATGCAGCAGCACAGACAATCACAGATGAATGAAAATCAGAATGCTTCTGTCTGCATGGGAATGATCACAGTTGACTTTTCCTTGATGACGTGCAGTTCAAAAGTGTATTATTCCACTGTTCCTGAGCTAACCACAGACCACGGCTGTGAAAGAAACATTGATATGTAGTTTTCTTTATAAAAGAATAAAGACGGGCTCAGTCAAAAGGAAAACAAACATCAATTTAAGAGATGATTATTTTTATTGTTCTTCATATTATAACGCACATGTGTTTTTCATTAAAAGAGCTTCACTGTATCTGTTTTTTTTACTTTGAGGAAAGGAATGGGTGGTTATGGAGACAGAGATATTCTTTGGGGATAAAAGGAATAGGGGGAAAAAAAAGGTAGGATGCAAACAAAAAAGGGATTAATGGTATTCTCCAGCTTTGCTTATTTGGCTTATTTTCCAGGTTGTGTTGACAGAAAACGACATTTCGATCGGATGGCAAAAAGGTACACTGCGTTCCTTCTGAGACACACATGCACACATGTATGCATATTAGTGTGCATAAAAACAACACACTGACACACACAGTACCCTCCCCCCCCACACACACACACCATCCCATTTCATCCCACTACACACATCATAGCCACAGCAGAACATGCTTGCCGGGAGGGCTGACATAATTGTATTAATTGTTAACATAATGATGCATTTATGTTTAATGCCTACCTTCTGGTAATTACCAAGGAGGTACCTTAAGGCCTGGAACTTGGGCCTCCTTCTCTCTCTCCCCTTGACTCTTTCATGAATATCATTCCCTTTGTTATTACTCTGGCTGCTGCCTTTGCGGCTTCAAAGACTTTCATCATTTTGTCTCTTGTAGCCAGTTTCTCTACTCTCCCTCTCTCTCTCTCTCTCTCTCTCTCTCTCTCTCTCTCAGGTACACCACAGAAACGTATCATTAAGTCATCAAAGCTTAATTTGTCTGGTCTAGCTCTATGGCATCCTGTGAAGTCCTTTTGACACACAGAATACTAAATGTATGCCTTCGATTAAACTTTGAAAAGACAAAAAGAGGGAGCAGGAATCTTCCTTAAAGCTCATATTTGCAATGAGTGGGATCATGCAGGTTTTAGTAAAAGCTTACAGTGAGGAACATAATATGCTTATATGGATGAAACATGAGTGAAAATTCAAAGCACTTATCTCATTACTCTTATTTGTGTTGTTTCAAAGAGAGAAAGGATAAATCGATATCAGTCTCACATCTGTGGAGTAAGTATGGAGCTGTGTTTAGCCTAGCTTAGCAAAAAGACTGGAAACAGCTAGTCTGGCTCTGTCCAAAGTGGAAATAAAGACTAAATCTGAAACACACAGGGGCAAACAGACCATAACCATGACAGATTCGCGACGAGACGAAACCGTTTTAGAACATCGCAGGGAAAAGTTACAGCGGTGTGAACTGGTCCGTCTCAGCTCAGCTCAAGCCGGCTGATGGCGTCGCCTGTGACTCAGCTTGTCAAGTCGCCAGTGGCTGGTTTTAGAACGTAAGGCACGTCAATCAGCTCTTAGTGAAGTCAACTGGTCATCTCGACCCATTCGTTGTTTTTTTTGTTTTTAATGTTTCATCAATACTAGAAATGCAACTGTAGCAGTAACTCACTATCACTATCCTCATTCATATTTTAAGACGCTATAAATTATATTCAACTACAAAAAACACCTGAAAAGCCGGCAGTACAGAGAGCTATGGAAACGATAAATTGTCTTGTCTAGTCGCATGGGTGTAAACTGGCAGGTTTCAGAAGGTTGCAGACTGGTGCATTGCAAGTAGCTGCAAGTTTCAACTCGAACACAAATCTTTGATCTTAATTGGCCTTCAGTAATAGAGAATATGGTCGACACATATGACCAGATATTTAAAATGCGGTTTAATAATGATGTAAACTGGGAAATTTTACATTTTACATGTCATATTTCACAAACATTACACTGAATTCATCTTGGCCCTGAGGTTGTGATATATTGCATGTTTCATCAGCACATGATCCTTTTGCTCAAACAGGAAAATCAATTATTTCAAGGGCAGACATAGAAATATTAATTGAAAAAGGGTTCTCCGTGCATCTTCCAGCAGCATGTAGCTGAATCAGGTGCTTTACAGCTCGAGGATGGCAACGTTTTAAAATCCCATTTCACAAAAATAGCACAATGTACTTCAAATTATAGAACATGCTAATAAAACTAAATGACCACATTAATTATGTTAGGTTGCATAATTTGATATTTACCACCCACCACCACTTTACCACTAATTCTTACACATATATATTTCTCAGTGTCTGCATATAAAAAACCCCAGAGCAGTTAGCAGTTAAGTTTAATATTTGGATAGGCAGTGATGCTACAGTGACTCCCTGTTTACATAGTTGATAGTTTTTAATTGGACGTCAATAAAGGTGGTCTAACTACTTTATATATCGCTAAGTTCTTTACTAGCTAACACATAGAGCAACCCTATTCAGCAAACCACTGAAACTATCTGCAGTTACTAAGAATTTATGAACACAAATTTAAGAATAGTTGGTGCAACCAATCTCTCTACTTAACTTCCGCACAATACAAGCATATTTCCCACACTGATTTTTAAAGACTATGAAAAGTATCAGAGGATCAGTTTATTTTTGCCTGGCTAGTGAGGGCATAGTAGCTGGAACTACTGAGAGTACAAATGTATTGGTAAATGTGTATCCAAATCTATTATATATTACCAAGAGAGTCAGCACAACTCTGTTTAATTGGGCTGTTTTCATCATCAAAGCATTCCCATACAGAGTTATGGCTGATTTTCTTTTATAGATCCCGACGTCTCGCCACATATTGACTTGATTCCCTTTTTGCTTGGGAGCCGTCATGGAGGCAACAATAAGGACTAGCCGCAGCATGTTATACATTATTACTGTTATTGATGACTCATCGATCTAGCAGGCAGGCCACAGTAATCAAGCACAATGTCTCCAGGGACTGCAAGGATCAAGGCCTAAATCATGACTCCCCTGGCAGAGAGGCTGCTACAAGAGATAAGAAAGAGGAGTGTGTCTCTGTGTGTATGTAGGAGTGTATATGAGTGTGTGTTAGGATGCCTCTGTTTGTCTTGGAATGGTTTTGTAATTAGATTAGAACATTCGCTACTCTGTGTTTGTGTGTGTTCATGTGTGCAGTTTTGTGGGTATAAAGATGTTGCAAAATTCATCACAGCCCTGAGTCCGTGATATATTGCATGTTTCATCAGTACATTATCCTTTTGCTAACCAAGAAAAATCAATTATTTCAAGGGCAGATATAGAAATGTTTGTGTCAGCATCGGGCTGCTGCATTGACATATCAGATGACGTTTGGGCGGCAGCATATTGCATATGATAGATTTTCAAATGTTATTGATTTGTGATGGAGACTTCTCTATGGATGAATGTGCTATTGATGTACTGCTGCCAGCCTATAATGGAACAATGCTTGAAAGATGAAGAAGACAGGTCAAGTCCAGGACCTGCCCTTGTATGGAACGCATGCATTGTGTTTGTGTGTGTGCGCTCGTGTGTGTGTGTGTGTTGCGTGTGCATGGGGGGAAGAGGTAATCTTCCTAGACAAGGGCAAGGCAATTGCATTTCTCTCTAAGTTTGTCACCTGGCGGTCACACTGTGTCTGTCTGTGTGTGTTTGAGCTTCTCAAGTCCAGCCTCAGGTTCTTAATATCTTCTCTGATGATGGTACTTGTTCTGTGTTCAATCTATAGTCTCTTTGCATTTGAGTGTGTACAACAAAAGCCCTGGTAAAACAAAAACTACATCTCTGTTCATTATTTAGAAACAGCATAACCATTATTATTGCCAATGGAAATTACAGAAAGTACAGTTTCCTATCCAGTTTTAGTCTTGAGGGTGGGCTTTGCACCCCAAGACTGGTGATCACAAGATCATAGAATTGAACAGAACTGCCCAACCAGAGCTGGAGGGAGGACAGATAGAGACATACATGCTTAGATTAAATTAACTTGTTTTACAGTGGGGATAAAAAAATAAAAATCTTTTACAGATGTCCTTTTTGGCTATTGGTGCTCTAAAATGTCAAACCGTGGGAAACAAATCTAACTCCATGTGGAAGAAGTGACGGTGATGGATGTCAAAATGGCCAGCACCGTAAGTGCTGCCCACAAGACAAACACAGCAACTATACTTAAAACAGGACATAAACAATAATGTGGTCTACAAACTCATAACAGTTCAAATGTGGACATGGCTAACCCATTGTTTAAAGGATGAGGTTGATGATATTCCATATTTTTCTTAATATCAAATCTCATGAAAAAGACCAAAACCAAGAATAAATTGATTCTACTAACAAGTATTGTGTGTGTATCCAATACCTGATATGTCTTCTTCCTCTGTGCTATAGAGCTCCATTGTTGTCCAAAGTCTATTAAAAACAGTTACACTCTTGCACTGGGTGATGTTCCCTCAATACCATGAGTACTGAAGTTAATTGAGTCAAGTCATTGAGTTTAAAACAATAAACTGTTTTTATGTATTCAATCACATGTATCATAATTTTCAGTTGCATGCGCGCCCGCGCGCACACACACACACAGAAACATCCTAGAACAACCCTAGCAACCACGTAGCAACCACTTGCCATGGCAACCACCTGGAATGCCCTACTTATACCTGTTGCTGACCTAGTAATTGCCAGCAACACCCCAGCAACCACCTAGCAACCAACGCCTTAGTAACCATAGACCTGTCTGGAACCCTTCAGTTACTTTCAGCTCACACTCAAAACTCATACCTCATGAGTATTCTTTAACTGCCATTTCAACTTCTTTTATTGATTACACTTCAACTAATTGTTGGCCTTCTACTTTGTTCCATCCTTTACTATATTCCAGAGTTCTCATAAAACTGACTATTCCTACAATTTACTCTGTCAGATGCTTCTGAGCTCACTTTTCCACTACGCAATTTGGTTCCCAGCTTTTCCAGCATTTCAGTTTGTCTCCCAGGTAGGTATTCATTAAGCATTGCAATTCAGCTCCCAGCCATTCAGGCACTGCAATTCAGCAGCCAACAACCATGCCGCACTTTCCTCAGAAAAAAAGGATTTTCTAGTTGGTTTTCTCTTTTCAGGGCATTTGATGAAATATGAAAAACACAGAATAAACGCCAGCTGTATCCTTTAACTGTACACTCCAGTCAAAAGCATCATCACTCCTGTTAACATCCCCGATTCTTCCTGCTTTGCATCCGGCAGCCACAACAGCTTACAACGCACCCACTACATTAACCTTCCCGCCAGCCAATCGATGCCATGTCACTGTTAATCTTCATTGCACATACGTGACCTTTTACAAACTTCACTGCCCTTGGTCCCAGGTGATTAATACTGGTTGGGGTAATTGGATGTTAATTGGAGAGACTATTGACCAAAGCCCTGAGAAAATAATGAGCGAGCGATTTGATGATCCATCTCATATTGATAAGCAGGCATGTAGGAAGAGGGAGACAATCGCCATTTGACCATATCCATTCATCATCATTATTCTTGGTCTTTTGTGAATGCAGTGGGTCCTGTCCTCCTGGGTGAATGTCCTTGTATGATGCGTCTTGGGAATAAAATCCATTTGTTTCTCTTTTTTCCTCAAATGGCAAGCTTGCACACAATCATTTATAGATTGTATGTGAAAAGGATTGAGTGACATAACAATTTAACAACTTAATTGTTCTTCAACAGTGTTTATATCATCTTTAGGAAGGATTAGCTATATATTTTAAAAACTGGTTAGGGTTTGATGGATGGCTCAAACAACACAGGACTTTCAACCAGGAGACCGCTGAATATGCACTTTTTGTTTGTTTTTGCTTATCTGCTTCCATTTGTTAATGAACCGTTTCAAAGACATAACACAGCCATTTGGGTTAATTAAATGGTGTGAATAGGCCTACAGGCTAACATTGAGCATGTTTTGAAATTCTACTCAACGCATGTTGGACCAGATAATGAGTTAACGGTTAGCTCGCTAGCTACAGTAGTTCACCAGCTTTCCCTGTGAGTAGTCATCACAAATCTTCTGGCCCCACCTACTTCGTGAGGACAGGCGAATGCTTAAAGCTGCCCTTAAAAAATTTCTAAATGTTTTGTATGAAAAATTAGGGAACATCAGCCTGTGTGTATGTTTGAAAGAACCATTTGTTATGCATCTTCAAAAATTGGACTCAAAGCCGACTGATGTGAACATTTATAGGTGTTGCTGTTTTAACATTTCAATTGTACACTGATTTGATCTGATAGAACATCAATTTTCATATGGATCTCTGTAATTTAGCTCAAGCTCGGGCAAATTTGAAACTGGTGTCCAATCAATAGAGCCCTGGATCACTCCTAATAACTGTGAGCTGAATGTTTGTTTTGTATATCAATAACAGTGCCCAGCAGCAAGAGGCCTGCCTCCAATATGGGCTCTACAGCAGGAACAGAGATGGACATGGACTTGGCAGGACAACCTGGGCAGGAGATCTGTGCCTTTTCTGATTTTGTCTTAAATCCATCAACCAAATAATTGATGAGAGGAAAAAGGGAAGGTGTCAAAAAAAAATCAATTTGGAGAAAATAAAAGGTAAAATTAATACCACAATAGACAAGTATGAAAATACTTAGGAAGCCTTTCTTTTAGTGCTTTACCAATAAACTGTTGATGGATATTATTTAAATAAATGTGTAGCTCAATAAAAAAGCAAGTACAATAGTACGCTTTACTCTCTTTTGAATGAAACTCTCCAAAGACAAGCTGCAAGGTCACCTAATTCCACCTCTTCTTGATGCCGTCTTTGTTTTGATTTGGAAACAAAGGCAGCAAGCTTCTCCACTGGCACTGATTACATTCTTACAATACAAGTTAGCTAAGTTGGCAAGGCTACTGAAGTGTAGCTTATTGTCTTTGGCTGTCTCCATCTGTCATGTGACCCTCATCTTGTATGAGATCTTGATCACCCTCTGGTGGCACCCCTCAAAAACTATTCCTCATCACTTCCCTTGACCTGAGGTGCACTATGTGCCATGTCATTCTTCTCACTACGCGTTTGATGACGTAGTTATGCAGCGAGCTAAACATGATCCCACAAAGAACCTGAGACTGGAGCTGGCTTTAGGCGTTTTTAATGTAAAACAGTACAAAAGACATATATAGATTTACTTTTGATTTATATTAAATAAACCATAAGTAAATACCAATTCCTGCTGAACGCATTACACAATGCTATATGCCGTATATGTCATAAGACTATGAGCTCCTAAACACTCCTAAAGCAGCACTGAAGATGACTATATGAATTGTATATACAAGTATACAAATACTATAAGTATGTAAAACAATGCACGTAAAAATCCCTTTCTTGGTGAAAACCCAAAGAAGACAAACAATGCTAAGTATTTACGGTAAGTATAATAACATAACTGAAATAGCAAGCATAACATGGTGGCATGAAAGCTAAGTATTACAGGTAGACAAATAAGTCTAAATAAACATCACAAAAGATTGTGGAGGAAGATTGTCAAAAATCTTCCTCCCCCTGGGGTGGTATTCGAAATGGCTGATTCATATAGGGTATCCAGATTTATAGCAGTCAAAACAGTATAAAATAAAAGGCATTTTATAGTCTTATGTTTATTCGTTCTCTTCTTGTCTAGCCTCATCTAACCGTAACACTGATCAATCAGATGTATCCAAATGGACAAAACCAAATATTCTTTTTTAATTTTATTTTAATTGGCACTTTATTGTCTTACTGCTATATTGGCTAATACATACTCAGCCTTTTATTTCTCTACATTATGAGTCACTTTGTAACTTGGTTTCCAAAGGCACTACACAAATGAAAGGTTGTATATTTTTATTACCTCCAACAATCTTTGTCTATTGTCTTGACAGCTGGCAGTATCAATGGCTCATTTACTGGCTCCCACATTTCAGTTTATTATCTAGAATTGTTATAAATAATA
Organism: Macquaria australasica; assembly: GCA_005408345.1. Lineage (NCBI taxonomy): Eukaryota > Metazoa > Chordata > Actinopteri > Centrarchiformes > Percichthyidae > Macquaria > Macquaria australasica. Next base: position 477,295 of record SEMN01000179.1, on the reverse strand, counting down.
GAGTTTTCCTTGTCTCTTATACACCTGTGACTTTAAGATAGAGCTGTACTGAAATGCTCATTGATACATTAATAGTTAAGGATTATAACAAGGAGGCCTGGACAGAAAATTTAAATTAACCTTCTGTAAATCCTTGTGTGGGTAGCAAATCCTACCTTTCTCAGCAGCACTGTCATGTTCAAAAACAGCTTTAGTCTGGGACATAAAACTGAGTTCCATTATGGAGGCACGAAATTATTGCATCTCCATTTAATAGCTATCACTATCCCAAGGACCTTGTAATGTCCAACCTCGCCCTGAGCTGTTTTTTCATAGATGGCTCAGGGAGAAAAAAACTTTTCAGATTTCTCTACTATAAACACTTGGTCACTGACTTCTCACTCATGCATAAAGCAAGTTCTTGGCAAGAATCAGTACATAGAGCCAAAACCATGAGGTCACTGGTCACCTGTCTCACAAATCAGTCTTTGTCTTTCAGTGACCTCTTTTATTGGGAAACAATATAGCTAGAGAAGCAATAAAAAAAGCCCCACTGGTGTTTTTGATGGAGGGCGGCCATCTTGTGATCGGAGAGACAGGAAATTCAAGTTGACACGGCTCAAGTAGCGCACCTGTGACGCCAGCACCACCTGCCTCACCACTGCAGGCAAAAATGTGTCCCATTTACATTATCCTCACACACGAGGTACATAAACTGAAGCAGGGTCTGGTTTCTAATGTCACTCAATTAAATGCCAGTAGTATTAAAACGTATTATTACTTACTTTCTTATTACCTATTGAAAAATTAATTACATCAGTTATTACATTAGCTTCGATTACTCAGTCCATCTGTATCAAAGGTGCCTTTAAACATCTACAACGCCACTGCACCTACATGTCAGATCTTCTGAAATTCAAGGATAAGGCTGTCGTACTTTCCCAAAACAGCTGGACACTGTAGTTTTTAGAAAATGTTGGGAACTATTTTTAGCAGTGGATAAATCCACATTTGGTGCTCTTGTGAATACTGTATTTACAGCAGCAGGATGGTGTACGTGGGATTGAGTCAACATAAACTACAGTGTGTGTGTTCATGGTGATGAAGGAACCCGGTGCGACAGTGTGACTCATTGATGTGATTTTATTAGTTTTTGGACAACAATGGAGCTCTATGGCAAAGAGGAAGAAGATCTAGGCTCTGGATACACACACATTACTTGTTAATAAGGTGCATTCAATGTTGGTTTGGGTCTTTTCATGGGATTTGTTGACAGTTTGAAAAAAGCAGGCCCATCCTATAACACCTGTTTTAAATAATAATAATAATGATAATAATAAAAACAACATAATGTGTTGTGTTTTAACCAACAGGCAGCCTACAGTTTGGAAGTATTTACTGACCATCAACAGCTAGCTTAATCCTGGTGACAGCACATAGCACTCCAAAAGGCTATTGTTATACAGTAATTATACAGCCAGCTGACAGTACATACAAATGATTAAAATAAGCTCTACCTGAGACAGCTATGATATTTAAATGCTGCTTGCATGTTAATGCATCAATAATGATATTTTAACCAACTGAGTAGTATAACATATACAAACGTAATACTGACAGAGCTGCATAATAAATGCTTTCACTTTTATACTTTAAGTACATTTTGCCGGTAATACGTATGTACTTTTGTGTAAGTTTTGAATGCAGGACTTTTACTTGTAACAGAGTATTTTCAAATTGTGGTGTTTTTACTTTTAGTAAGTAAATGATCTGAATACTTCGAACCTACTCTACAACACTATTCCACTATTTTATAATGGATTTCTGCCAAAAACCTCAACTTCTAACTTGAGCTGCCCAATTTGTAAAACCTTTCTCACTTATTCCTGAATGGATTTTGGCACGACAGTAAGGAAAACAATCTGAGAGCGTGTGTCTGATGGGTGTAAACAAAGACAGCTATTATGTCCCAATTGCCAGGTGCTGCATGTGGCATGCCACAGTAATTCAATGTATCCCACAGCTCTAGACGTAACCCGCTCATTGGGGGGTGGGGGGAGAGAACCTCTTATGGCCCTGTGTGCTGACCGACAAGGACTCTGTTCTCCAAACATACATGGAGCAGGAGGGCAGATTGAGTTCTTGGCAGGGTTTCAGTCCAGGGAAACAGAGGGAGATAATGAAAGATGGGCGGAAAATAAGCAGCATGGGGCAACCCGCTGCGTCAAGCTAGATCCAGAAGATGATATGAGGAAAAGAGGAAAGAGTGCATGTGTAGAGGCATCATGTTGTGGAGAGGAGGTGGAGGGTGGGCATCATGTATCCACTGGCAAGCTCAAGATTGTGCCATTAAAAAAAAAAAGTTTGTAAAACGAAAACCCATAGCAGATGATAACTTCTTTAAAATCGGAATAAATGTGCACTTACAAACACACATATGGATGTGATATACCACAAAAAGTAACAAAGTACCCAGGTTATACAACATTGTAATGAATGTGTTAGATCTTTTATTTTATGGTCCAAATCCATTGTGCCCGCATAACTGCTGCATTTAAGGATTAATGGAGATATGTGTTCATTATGTAATAATCAGCTTATGTTTCTGACTGTCAAGTGGAACTAATTAGGCCTTTTGGATTGATAAGAAGTATCCTCCTCCCAACACATGTATACAGCAGACTATGCATCAGAGAAAGCGGGCACTGCTGAACAGTTGCATGGTATAATGTTCGTTCACAACTGAGTGAAGACGAGAATCTAACTTATTGACATTAGTTTTACCATACAAAAGAAATGTATGCTATAGAAATATGTAATTTTCTTGAAACAATATGTACAATTTGTTCAAACCACAAAACAGCTAAAAACAAAACAAGTTAAACCAAAGAACCTCACTGTCTGTGCAGTAGCTGATATCTTTAATTGAAAAATATACAAAAAACAGATCAAAACAGCTTATCTAGTGCTGCTAAATATTAAATGAGTAAATATTAGTGCCAATGGTAGATGGACGTGCAGACACATAGCAAAACAAATGTACGTTTAGTCACTATGAAGTATAATTAATAGAAATAAAGTTTATTTTCCTAAATAAACGAGTCCATTTGTGCAAGAAAGTTGCAAGAAAATTCCCTGAAGATTGTCCAAAGGCAGAGGACAGTATGCTTTTTGATATTATGTATGGTCTATGCCATTTGTTTAGGGTTTTTTGGGAAAAATATCAGCCTAAAAAGGAGTACAAATGCAGTTTGTCATGCTAGCCTGAAAACACATGCTACTGGAATCTGTGCAACTCACTCATCCCCCCCAATGTCCATAAAGGAGGATGAACATCCATACATCTGCTTAGAATTCATATATGTATAAAAATACTTCTTATAACATCAGATTTTGCCTCACAATCATCAAATTTAGATGTGTTTTTAGAATAAAGGTAATCTATATGATTGTCCATGGTTACAGTGCAAACAAGAATTGCTAATAGCTAATGCAGCATGACTTTTAATTGTGCAGATTCACCAAAAGGCAAAAAAACAAAAAAAAAAAAACAAGGCTAAGGTGTAACATGCATCTAACTGACTGACTCCATGGCAACATTGTTGGTATCACCCAAAGAATGATGGGAACGATTTTGTTTTACATCTCTGACACCCACTTTCCATTCATATACAGCTACTACAGTTTTACAGTGTGTTTACAACCTGGAGACAGGCAAAAACTCAACTTTAAATAGCTTAAAACTTGTTTTCATAAAAACAGTGGTATTTAACTCATCTTATCTTGAGAAAAAAAGTAGATGACATCCCTACATAACTGTGGCAGTGTCATCAGCCTGTGAATAAGGGGAGGGAAAACTAAGCAAAAACAGTGTAGGGTTCGAAGGGTACCCTACTTTATCCGCTTCCCTGTGTTTTTGACAGATTAGGTATAGCTGTATAATATTTACAGGAAAGACTGTTGGTCAGTTGGTTAATAATACCATTGACTTTTATAAGCCAATAAGTGTTTACATTGACAGTTACTGAAATTGTTTAACCTCTGCCTGAACCAAATGCTTTTCCATTTATACAGTGATGACATTCAGCTAAGAAGAAATTACTCTTTTGACCTCTTTCACATGGTCTTTTATACTGTCAAGCTTAACTTGTCAATTGACGGCACCATTTTGATGAAGAAACAACAAAGAAAAATATCCTGGCAGGAAGTCTAAAGGGGGAATATAATTGCTGCTGTAGTGTGCTGAAAAGGCTATTCAAATGCCATTCTGCACATAGTGATTGGCTTTCCTCCCCTCCTCCCATTTGCCCTCTCTCAATGCTTTCCCTGTCATTCAAAACATGAGGAGGCCTTTTCACAAGCCTGGAATAGTTTGCATGGCAGAATAACAAGCTAATTAAAGCTCCTCCAGTGATGGATGGTTGTGAGAGGGCACAAGATGTGGGCACGAGGGCAGCACGGCACCCCGATAGCATCACAACCATCTGCCCCACTTTGACGGCTTAATTGGAAGAGCGATGGGGGATATTTGGGATCCAGCCTAATGGCTGGGCCGACCCTGTATGGATGTCTAATGCCATTTTGCCCCTTTTTGTAGCCCATATGTTTGGTACTCAGCCCCCCTTTGTTTTGTTTCTCAGGTTGGGATGGTTGAGGTCAATAGGGGTCAATAAGTTGCCTAAAGCGGCCATCTTAGTGTCAAATTCAGAACGCAGGATGAGGAGGGTTGAAAGTCGTAGCTTTTAAATTTACCACTTAAACCCAATCAGGCCTATCTCAAGGTCTTGTTATTCTTGGGTAAATTTAGTCAACTGAGCAACGCCTTCTCCCTTCATGCTTCTTTAAGAAGACCTTTGGATCCAACCGTGTCTTCTACAAATTATCCTTATATTACTTAATGGTTATGCCAAAACATTTTGTAGGAAATGTAATTGCTGCATGGATAAAGCTTGACTGGAAAGTTTTTTTTTCCCAGTCCAGGAAGTGTTATGTTCTTGTACCACACAAAAGCCAAAGGAAGGTTGTTGGGGCGATTGGTGGCCACGCAAAGCACAGAACTGGAGACCAGGGTTTGTGGTTAGGTTTAGGCTACTAAACACTGTGGTTAAGGCTAGATTGTGATTTTGGTTAAATATAGAGAAAGTAAATTCTTACTGTCTCATGTGACCTTTAACCTTTTTCGATATTAAACCAAGACAATGATATTACCCTTTGCTAAACCTGCATTCATTTTTTTCTTTTTTGGCAACTCTGCGGCAGCAAAACAAGCTGTAAACAAACATAATCACTTGATATAGCTAACATTGGCAAATTATTGCTAGCTTACATATCCATTAGACACAGAGCAACATTAGCATTTATTTGGAGTCATGTTCGTGTCCACCGGAGAAAGATATCTGGCTCTTAAGCTGCTAAATGCTCCACTATATTCAGCAGCTAGTCACTAACTTTATCTGCTGTTTGGTGGTGGTGTACAGTGGGTTAAATTACTTCATTTTTTGCTTAAAAGAAAAAAAAAACATGCCTGCTGCATCATGAAATGACACAGATAAGAGCATTGACACTAAACTGAAACGGTAAAGTCGATGCCTGAAAGACGCTAAAAAGCTTGTTAGAGCTGAGGGGAACTGCAGAATCGGGTGATAATTCTTTGTTGGCGAGCATTTTCACATTACACATACCCACCCAAACCACTGGTAATATGAAAGTAATGCTAATTATTAGTGCAACATAATGTTTTGGTTGCTATGAGCAGATATTGTATGAATACGTATTAAAATTGTTGTAATGTATTAAAAAGTATTGTGAGTGGCATTAGGTTTCTTTCAATAAATATTTGTTATTGCAATTTAGCAAGTATTAGGATTCATGGGATGCCAATTTAGAAGTGCATAGATATTTTTTAGGGAACAAGGTTGTTGGATCCAACACTGCATGTGTGAAATGTAAAAGAAGAAAAAAAGTGAGCAACGGTGATTCATGAGGCTGCTTCCTCCTTTACATTACTTCTGAACTAATGCAAGTTCCACACTTTTTGCCAAAGTTTTGCTTTTTCTTTTTTCTTTTTTTTTCCCGGGATGGATCTAATTTTGCTGAGCCATATGTCTTCCCCGCCATCATTCCTCACTAAGACCTCTTAAAAGCTATTTGTCTGGCCCCCTCTTCCTTTGCCCATTTAGAGTATACAGGCTTGCCCTGAGAGGTGAGATGCTGATGAGGCGAATATATTATTAAAAACGCATTAGACATCAGTGCAAGAGAGATAATTTGTCCTGCAGCTAGCTCCACATCAGGTTACAACTGTTGGATCTATCACTGTGGTGTAGGAACCAACGAGGCTTGGGTGCACTGAGTTTGTACAGACCCTGGTTCTGACCTGTTTTACCTTCTCTGTCAATTCCATCCATCCAAACAATTTTCATGCCACTGTGGTTGAATAGCATGAGTTTGACGTGAAGCTGGATGACGAGATGGGGAAGTGAATCCCACTCTCATGAATTTTTACTCTCTTAATCTATTACCACCTCTCTGGCTTTTTATTCATTTGGACATTCGTGCTAGTAATGCTAACGAGGCTTGAGCTCAAATATCATTGGTTGTGGAAACATTCCTGAACCTCATGTGTATTTCCCCTCTCATTCCTCCAGTGAAAAAGAAGAAAAAAAGTATTTGAAAAGAAGCAGATGTCAAATATCAGGTTTGGTTGAGATTGTACAACACATAACAAATTACTACGGATCACCATCCCATAATTTTCAAAAGCCGCCGGATCAATGGCACTGTAACTGTTAGATGCTGCTAATCACTTCCTGATTACATCACCGCTCCCTGTAGCTTTATTGCACAAACAAAAGGGTCACCACATGCTCGTGGCACTGAATGATCCAGTCACCCCCTCAGAGCGCCCTACCTCAAATTATTCCCCTGTTGACCAGTGGAAGAAGGGGAAAAGAAAGGGGAAAAAAGAAAAGAGTGGCCCAGCGAGCACAGGCTATTTCTGTCAGGTATTGTGAGCCTGATTCACAATGTCACATTTAAAGAGGAGAAGGAGACTGGCCCGGCCTGGTCCTCATTAGTGCGCTTTTGGCTTCAGGTTAGAGTCAGACCCAGGCCTATTGTCACACTGGATCAGATGGCCAGTATAAACACCTTTAATCAAAGTAGGGTGTCTGCTCAGCGCTGCCCACAAACGCAAAGTGGCAGTCCAGCTCGGCTTTACAGTAACCATAGACCTGCTGTAACATTCCCATCTAATCTAGGGCAACCAACGCCACACCAGCAGCTTCTGAAAACATCTGCATATTTTCCTTCGATTTTTTTCCTTCGATTCTCTGAAATCCAAAGGGTTGTTAGTTTTCCTCATTAAGCTCGAGGTCAGTTTAAACAGGGCAGACCACCCATGGAGATCAAATTGCCTCCGCCATCCTCAATCCATCCCTCCTCCACCTACCGACTTCTGTATTCATCACCAGACATGTGCCACACATCTCGCATATAACTAAGCTGCCATGTCTAGGAGATGAAACGGGGGAGTGAAACGTTTGGTCTTTTGTCACAAGGCCGTTATCATGGGAGGTTCTGTTAAAATACATGGACAAAAAAAGAAGATGGAAAAGGACTTGATGCAGAGGATGAAAGGCATTGTGGGGGATTGGAACAGATTAGTGCAGGAAAGCAGTTATTTAGAGTGCACTGTGGTAGTTTTGGGGTGATAAGTGAACAGAGGGCTGCGGGGGTGTGTTGTGTCTGCAAGTGGATTGATGAGTTGGCGAATTGGGCCTGCTATAGCAGCGAGGGGAGACAGAACCCTGCCATTATCTGGAAATGAGTTACACGTCCTCCCCCGCGACCCGGCCCCTGTGACACACCCCTGACTGAATGATAAGAGCTGTCCAAACGCACCGCCGAGGGACGTTTGCACACACAAGTGGACATAAATATGAGATATTTTGTGGAGGCAGCTGTAAGGCTGATTTATTGGATTTTCATCGACATTTGTTCTAAATAACATATTTCAGAAAAAGGTGGGTCTAGCTCAGAGGCTTGTATCATTTTGCCAGACTCCTATGAGAAGATGTTGACATTAGGATAAGACAGTGTTAGGGTAGGCTATAAGCAAACTGACAAAAATGTAGATGACAATGTATTTTAAATACACAGGGAGACTGTGGAGCTGCATAATATATTGTAAGTTTTCTTGATCACTTAATGCATCAATGTGCTCTAAAAAGTCAGGGCATCAGGGCAAATATTTTCTGTTGAGTTCCTCTTTGGTGAACTTTGCTATTGGTGATGAATGCATATTCAAACTGCCTTGACAGTGCTGACCTCTGAGGGAACTAGAGAGCCCAAAACTGGAGATGCTATCGTACCTAGCTGTTTAGCACCATCCGCTTTTATCTCCTCTGTATGTTCTCTGGAGTATTAACTGCTTCACAAAAGATAAATAGATTGTAGGCAGTTATGAGATAGGAGTTGATGGTACAAATACGTCTCTTAAATCAACTTTGTCAATTTATTGTCCCTGTTAGCGACCGAGCTATTGTAACTGACTAGTGCTAGCATATTCCTGGCTGGAGACTGTGTTAGCAGTTAGCTCGCCAGCTACAGTAGTTTGCCAATTAACCCCGCAATCAGTCTGCCTATCACCTTATCAGGTAGAATAGAATGTGTCAGAATTAACTTGCTGCCTAGTCTGCTAATTCTTTTCCAAACTCTGACCATCTTGCCACCAAACACCATGTTTCTAACTATAGATCGCTTTATCTCCAGGTTTATTTGGCATGGTAGGCGTCCATGGGTAAGATACAAGGTCTTGCAGCTACCAAAAAACCTAGGTGATTGGGTGCTCCCCAACCTCAGGCATTACTGGTGGGCCCGTCACTTGAGGGCACTGACAATCTTGGTTCCATATAATACAGAGACAAGATGGTTAGAGATTAAGAAATCGGCCTGTATAACAAACCCTTTGACAGAGGTGGTATTCACTGGTGATAAATCCCAGAAGGCTGCCTTAGGCAGATGGTCCAAAACAACTGTCATGGTATGAAGAGAGGTACAGCAGACATATGGTCTCTCTGGTGAACTGTCAAGTCTGTCAAGTATTGCCCATTTGAGAAAGTTTAGCCCCATAAAATTAGACTCTGGATATAAAAGATGACATATAATCTTAAATTTGTCCACTAGTTTATTAAAGAGCAAGAAGTAAAGATGTTCAAAAGCTAAGTAATGAATTGAAGTGACCTAGATCTGATTTATTAGATATCTTCAAAATAAAAAGCTTCCTACTGAAAATCTCAAAGTGGAATATTCAAATTACTCAGTAAAGTATGTGGTTCCAGTCTCCCTAGAGACCCACTGTTAGTCATTCTTGGGGTATTGCCCAGAGAAATTAGAGATAAAAAAAATAAATACTTATTGTCCATACTTCTGGCAGCTGCCAAAAAAACAAACACAGAACTGGCTCAAGAAGGAACCTCCATCCCGTGACAGATGGTATTTCATAATCAAAGCAATCTACTCAATGGAAAAATTACTTTTATGTTGAGACTACACTTTGGTTTAAGGCAACAGGAGAAGAGTGGCTCTAGATTGGCTTACCTTAGCGACAGGTACACTTGTGGGTGGAGCAGCTACGGGCATCAAGGTAATTATACAATCTTAATACTTATCCTTGGTGTGTTTGCTCTTGTTTTCATATTGTGTTATGTTTCCTGGGTAATCTGCAACAGGATTGATAAATGTGTTAATATTTTTCAGATATTATTACTGTATGAATAGACCTGAGTTACAGAGATGTAGAGAATGAGGGGTGGTGTACGGGTAGGATGCATGCTGGACTGGGTGAATGGGAAGTATCGATGGCACTGTATCATAACACAGACTGACTGAATATTGACAGAACGAACGAATGTTGGAGGTCAGTACACTAAGGGTAGTAGGGTAGATCAATAGGGTATATAAGGGTCCTTTCCTACCCCATATGTTTTAAAGAAGAATGGAAAATATGTGAATTGTATATGCAAGGCTTTTGTACCCAATAAAGAACAGGTTGCAAAAACAAGTCTTCGTCCATTGATATTTAAACTAAAACTTATGAAGCTTAGTGTTCAATCAGGAAGACTATCTTTATCCTACTCATTCATTCACATTTCTCTCTCTCTCTCTCCCTCCCCCCCTTTTCTCTCACTTTCTCCATAATCAGCTGACTATGGCCGTTTACTCTTTAAGTTAAACCAACCAGATCAGCCAATCATATCTTTGCTGTCAAACTTTAAATCCATTCTCCTCTCTGCTGCTGTCAGCTGTCATTTCAGTGCGAATCGTCGCAACCCTTCTCCACCCCATTCACCTCCAGTCACCTCCCAGGTCTGAGCTCACCAGAAGCCCTCTCCTCTTCACATCTATCCAGATCTCAGCCATTCTTTTCCCCATCGTGATGTCGTCATATTGACGTCGCCTGATGCAGTCTAGACAAAACGCCAAAGACTCTTTACATTTCTCATCTTTATTGTGCACGTCAATAAAATATTTTTTCACTCTTAATGAAGTCTCTCCTGATTGAAATGTAATAGCATTGTCAGGCAACAAGACTCAAACACAGAGGCCAACAAAGGCCAGGCTTAATTAAAGGAGACTTAGACAGATAAACCTACAGCAGACATCAGCCTGGTAGAATCAGGCAAACCTTGGTAAACAGCCAGTAAATGGTACACAACATATAAGCAGACTGGTAAACAGCACTGGTCTCTATTCCTTATTGTCTGTAAAACACTTTGGATTATCAGACAAATGAGGGAAACTTGAGGGAAAGAACTCCGAGACTAATTAGATAATTGAACACACCTGGGGACATTGGAGACAGGCAGCAGGGCAGGTGGGGGGGTTAGCAACAGGTGTGGAGAGCAGTGCAACACTGGTGGACAGGTAAAGAATGATGGATCTAATGCACAAACACACACACACACACACACACACACCATAGTTTTTGTCACTTAGGAGGACATTTCATTGACTTTTAGACTTTCATTCATTCCCTGTAGACTTACCCTAAACTTAATCATTACTCACTCTATGACTAACCTCAACTCTTTCCCTAAAAACCAAATGATTTAATGGGGGAGGTGAGATGCCATAAGGTGAACATTTCCCACTTTTGTAAATGTTGCAGACATTGTCATGTCACTACGTTTAAGTTTTCAATAGGTATAGAAACAGCAAACAGATTGAACAGATATGTTCAGCACCATGAACTTCACTATTAGAGGTTAAACGACTATGATTTTTATCTTCATAGTGACATTTAGTTACTGTTAGGGATTGCCATTTCCCCCCCATAACCTAATAGCTGTGTTTGTAGTCTCACAACGCTTTGGCTTATTAAACTTAACAGGTTCAATTAAACGTGTTAACAACCCAAAGCAAAGTATTGCTACTTTGAAAAAAAAGGCACATTTGGTTTCAAATTGGCCAGCCTCCATTTCAGTAGAGATATGTAGATTTGTCTTTCTTTTGACAGACATTGACTATATTTCTTTTGACAGACATTACTATATTTAAGGGCAAAAATATTCCGGTTTTTGCCCTTATTCCCAAAAAGGCAATATTTACGTGGCTAATAAAAATTAATATTCCACTAATATTCCCGTTTACATGCCGCCGTGCATACTCCACCTGTGTTTGACAGGGGTCGCTCGTTTATCATTCATTCTGAGTCAAAATAGAATTTTTTCAAAGTTTTCCACCGGTGGTGGACTTGTTCGACCGTGCAAACTCAGCCTCCCTTTTTCATTCGTTCAACCACCTTCTTGAAAAGGTCGAAGATGTGATATTTGCACATATGCAAAGACCTGTTGATATCCAAGTCTTTCATGTTTAACAGTAGGTGTGTTTTTCCATCCCACCATTTTGTACATGCATCTCTACCCCAGCCTTGCTAGCTGACCGTAAACAGGCAAGAGTCTGTATGTCCCAAACTGAGACACATATTCTGAATGTGCTGTATAGATGTCCAAAGAATGCTCCTAAAACCCGAATAGTATCAAAATCTCCCACTTAATCAGAAAATGTTACATTCGGAATAAGGCCTAATTCGGAACATCCAAACAGAATATGCTGTTTACATGACCTGTATTAAATTCGGAATATTGTCATATTCGGATAATACTGTAAAATTAGTAACAATGTAAACTTAGTCATTGTTTATGTCATTCTTTCATCACTGCAGTGAAGTGGAGTCTGTGCATCAATAGTAGCAAACTTTAGACTGCTTTCATGATCAATAAAGCAGCACTCTTGTCATATGGAGTCGGAAATTCCACCTCAGTTATTTACATAATGATCAATAATATATAAATAATCAAGGGTTACTTTTGTTAATGCAGGGTTCATTTTTTTCATCTGCATTTTTTTAGATAAGTGGGATAAGAGTTTGACATGCTGCCCTAACCCAAAGCCTAAGATACAATAGGGTAAAATCAAAGTCTTCACTACATTAACTGGGAACATAAATGCATTGTGGTTGTTTTTGTTCTTTGGTATGTTTCTTTTAGGATCTGCAGGGTGGCAGTCATTGGTCGTTCTTTGGGTAAGTGTTCAGAGAGCCGCCCTTTGGTGACCATTGTATTGTGGCTCCTATCTGAGGCTCTGTATCCTGGCCTCTCGAGAGAGAGGCTGTTTTTCCAGACAGGCACGCCATTCTCTGTTTCTAGTGCCACAACAAACACCACTGTTTGCTTTACCAAGGTATATATAGAGGCAGGAAGTTTTTTAGCCTGCTTATTATCAATAGAAAGTAGAATGACTGGAGCAAAATGAGTTACCTTCTGCTGAACCACCTTAAAAGCTGGGTGGTATTTATCCCCAGCCCAGGAGCACATTTTTCATAGGTTTTATTATGACACGTGGTTTCACTGTTTAGCTGCTATAAAATATGTCTGTTACTTTCTCAGCTGCTTCATAACAACCTCTAACTGAAAACATTTTTACACGTTTAGGTTGAATTACAAGTCTCCATGTTGCCCAGAAATGTGCTCCTTCTTTGCTGTGGGTTTACCCTTGGCCCTGGTATTCTGGCACTGGTCAGCTCATTATCTGGCCTACTAAATATAATCACCAATGTGTTTGAGCAGATATGGAACTAGTCTCTATTTGTCTGATGGCTTTGGGTTTGTATTCGAGAGGAGAACACCTACTACTGATAAGCTTCAGGCTGGACTGTAAAAGCAATATGTTTTTTACCTCAACAAAACAATGATGTTAAAGAGGCAGTATAGTACAATAATATTTGGTTGGTTTGGATTCATGTTTAAGATAAAACAAGACATTAATGCAAGATATGTGCTTGCTTGCAACCTAACCTCTGAAATAGTCACCCCGGTGAGGAAATTATGCCTGACTCAAACACATTTAACCTCTCACGGTTTGTGACTCATCAGTCCGTCCATCCCATAATCCATTTGCACTGACAGAGACAGCAACAAGAGCATTTTTGCTTTCTCAGCAAGTGTTTCTTCTAATTGCCTCCCAAACCCTGTGGAGCAAATTAAAAAAGTTTGGCGCAAAGTTTTGCTTACTTGCTTTTCACTTTGTTCCACAGCAGCACATGCTCTGATCACTCTTCACCTTGAGCCCTTGTTGTGGATATTGTAGCATTACTCTGACTCACTAGACTTCTGAGTAGAAAGCAAAGGTGTCATTTACACTGGGGACGCTGGGGACATGTCCCACCCACTTTTTGAAATGACCCCATCACTTTTTAAAAGCATAATTTGTTCTGAAAAATAGCTTGCACCAATAAATATTAACTAACAAATGAGAACACTTTGAGAAAAGTTTATGCACAATAAGACAACATTCAATGCAATGTGAATATAGAAGAAACAAATGCGCATTGTCCAAGGATGCATATGGATTGATGCAGGCGACGTTGTGCATTTTATGCTGAGTATTTTCATATTGTTGACTCTGCAGTAGCCTAGGCTGCCTTTGTGATGCGCCGTTATGCTTTTTTCCCCCTCAAACTGCCGTAATTATCTACACTGGGATCCCCCCATTACATTGTCTAAAATCGCATATGTTGAAGACCATTTAAAAAATGGTCTTTCATCTGAGCCCTTACACCCTTGGTAGAAAGTAAAAGTGTGACTCACTTATTGGATTGTGTTTCTGACAATATACCCACACCGGCGTTTTTTACCTATACATGTTTTACCTATGATATACAACAATTAGGCAAACTTTCTCTGAGACAGATCAGACTCACTGACTGGGTTTAGCTTTACGATGCATTGACTGATTTTTGTTTTTGTCACTTTGCGCAGCGGAAGGAGCTACAAACACATCTGACATGTTAGTTGTGTTAGCAAACAATTACCTATTAACACATTCAGCAGACATAGAGCAATATTAGCATTTACTTGGAGTCATGTTTCTGGCTACCTTATGAATGTAAGTCCAATATTCAGTCTCCTTTTAGCTTTGTTTTGGTCTCCACCAACTTCAACCCCTGAGAAAATCTATCTGGTCCTCTAGCTGTTGAATGCTCCACTACGATCACCAGTATGTGAACATTTTTAAGGTGACCAAAACTTAAGTAAAATTAGATCATTTAATTTCCTTGAATTATCAGTATGTTCAGAGTGTTTCTTGGCATTTTGGATTAAAAATTTAAAAATGATTTGACATTGATCCTTACTTTGCTCCAATTACTCACATTTTTGATTAAAAGGAAACATCTCCATCTTTCTCTTTTTGTCTTTTTTATCAAAAAACACAACTACAAAAAAAAAAAACAATTATGAAAAATATAACATACAGAGACAATACAAAGGAGGAAGGCAGACAAAGACAACAATGTAAAGAGAATCAGTTTTCAGTAGTCAGTAAAAACAAACAGAATCTGTTGGAGCTAATAATAAGATAAAAGATGAACAAACTGTAGCTCCCAACATGTCATTGCACAGAGAGCTTCATCAGGCTCAGACAGATCCAGCATAACACATTAATTTAGTGTTTATTAATCAAAATTCAAAGACAAAGTAAATTTCAAAGGCGTACACGGCGGCATCACAAAAGTTAAACTATTTTTTTCTCAGCACTAAAATCTGTCATACAAGGATTCATGTAAATAAAGTAAATCAAAAGTATATATGAGCATGTAGTGCACAGGAGACAGTTTTAGAAACATAGATGCATAAAACATACAATACCTCTGAGTGGGGGAGTAAACTTTGTGCATAGGAAATATAATAATATAATTTATCCCAAATAACTAAAAAGTATTTTTGTCATTAACAGGATTTCCAGTGTTTTATTATTCAGCGCTAATTCTCTAACTTGAAATCATTATAAAGTCCCTGTAATAAAGAAATACACTGTTGGCTGTACTATATGATTTTCACACTAACACATTTTATTATCAAACCAAAATCTCTACATACGATTCAGCGGATGGATGGAAATGAGTCAGGGGATAATGCCCAATTTGAGAGTTGTCTGTTGCAAGGGATTGGGATGGCAATCTCTTCTTTCCTTTATACTGTCCTTTTCATTTGTCTCCTTTTCTTTGTCTTTCTTTCCTTTTATAGAGCATACTCCTGTGTTTCCTAGGCTGAAGGAAAATGGAGTGGAAGCACTAAGTCACATTTTCTTTAACTTTTAGAGACTTCAACCAGCCGGTAATGGTTTCCACTTAGACATTTCTAGGTCAATTCACTCACTGAGGAACCTTGCTAATCAAAAAATAATTTTCCAATGCACACCTTACCTTTTTTACTGAAATGTCAGTCTACTGTTACTTAGCCAGAGGGGAAAAAAAGGATCATCTACAGTTTTACTTCAGAACTCTGCATAGAGAGAGAAATATCTGAACACCTAAAACTCTGTCTCCATCCTCTCCTGCTGGTCAATATAGGGGGCTGATTTCATACATGGATTACTCTTGGGTGGGGTCGGGGGGGTGTTTGGACAGAGGAAGGAACCAGCTGTGAATGACAGGAAGGGGCCATGCGTTGGAACCGAAATGCAGGGCTCCATGCACTGGCAGGACAGACCCTGGGAAAGCTCCCTACACCCAAAACAGTAACACATCGAAACAATACAGCTGGGTGCTGCACAATGACAGAGCCCCTCCCAGAGAGGCTGAGCACCGCAAGGTACAACACTGCCCGCACGGACGGAGAGTGCAGGAGAGGAGACGGGTCCTGTTCACTCTCATGCTCTCTCTCTCTCTCTCTCTCTCTCTCTCAGTGTGTGTGTGTTTATGTGTGTGAGAGAATGCATTTATTATATCTCTCTCTCTGTCTGAGAAAACTGCTCTCACTCCATTTTTTTCTCTGATTATGACTCAAGAGCGCCCCCATGGGAGTAACATGAATATCCCAGCACAAAGTCAGAGATGTGTGTTCATTCACACTGAAGACATGAACGCCCCGCAAACACACAGAGGGAAAAAAAATGATTTTGATCTCAACATGATGTGCTCATTAATAGTTAATTAATCATGTTCACAGATCAAAACAATGTTTTCAAGGGTATAATTATCCCTTTTGTGCCTCAGTTTGTCACTAGTTGTTAATGTTCATGGTGACTTATGCTTGTATATTAAGAGAAAATAACTTGCAGGGCTTTTATCCAGAAATGATGGCTGTATTATTCTTTCAGTTTATTTATATTTTATTATATTATATAAAATTTTATTGTCAAATTAAAACAAAGTCATCAAAACATAGGTTTTATTTACCAAATGATATATCTACAATACAAAAGCTTCAATTACACAAGGAAGAATTTAAGGTGATGGAGGGAGGTGTGGCAGCAAGCAGAGTTGCCATGAAGGGATCAGTAACAGTGAGAAATGACTGCTGATATAGGCCACCTAGTCAATCTGTGTGATTGTGATTGGATATTTTTTTAGTCAGCTGGTCGACGAATAGATGAATGAGAAAGTGGTTCTGAGCACGAAGCTTTGGCCATGTGGGGTATGATAACATCGTACTTAAAGTGTAACTCCACCCTCAGATTCTGCTAGAAACCTCTCTCTCCCAGCATATTTAAAAAATGCAACGAGTGAGGGAACAACAACTGTAGGAGTTGTGGCCTCGTGGCTACATAGTGTGTGGGTCAGGAGACACGGGGGAGACTGACTGACACTGATTAGAGTCTTTTTTTTAATATATATAAATCTTCAACCCATGAAATGCTGATTGTTATAGATTTGGTAAGAAATATCAGTATTACCACCAGCATTGATGTGTTTCATCACAGTAGAGTCACATAATTTAGTTTATAGCTCAAAAAACACATTTAAGTAATTGCTGATATCTGGGAGGGCAGCAACACTGTTAAAAATGGGTTAGATGTGACAACAAACACGAGCAGTCACACAATCATACAGGTTATGAACGAGCTGATGGTTTGGCCACATATAGCGACTGAAAAGTGAGCACACCTGTAACGTCGCTAGAAATCTGTCATTGCGCAGGAAAACAGTGAGTGTGTACAACTACAGCAAACAAAGTAGAATCTGGATTCTATAAACTGTATTTTTAGTATTTTTAAAATGAACAGGTTGGGTTGTCATTTTACCGTTTACCTTAATTTTCTCTCCCAAATAAATTTGACAAACCAGGACATTTGTTTACAACCTGTACGACCTCTCTGACTACCTTGTCTTTGTTGCCCAATTGGACTTATTTTCAGCAATTAAGTAAGTAAGTAAAGTTTATTTAGTATAGCACCTTTCACAGAGCAAGATCACAAAGTGCTTCACAATAATAAAATTGTTCAAAAATAAGACCATAAAAACAGTAAAAAGAAACAAGCAATAAAACATAAGCACCAACAGACCTTAAAAACACACAAAAATTGAAAAAAAAAACAGCACGATGCTAGACAAAGGCCAGTTTCAATAAATAAGTCTTCAGCTGCTTTTTAAAGGCGTCAATAGAGACTGCAGATTGTACGTACAGTATATAGGAAGGGCGTGCCACATTGTCGGAGCCACCACTTCAAAAGCACGATCATCTTTTGTTTTCAGTTGAGCACGAGGAACAACCAGTAAGCCCTTGTCAGAAGACCTAAGTGACCTACTGGTGATGTAAGGATGGAGCAGGTCAGAGATAGGCACTGGTGCCTGACCATGCAGGGCTCTGTATGTAAAAACAAGAACCTTAAAAGGTATCCTGAGCTTGATGGGAAGCCAATGTAAGGAAGACAAGATGTGTGTGATGTGAGTTGTCTAGCCGGGATGATACACAAGTGTGAATGATCATTGCCGCATTCACAGATCTCATCAATGCAAAGCAACTGCGGTGAATACACTGTTCATCCTTACTGATTGATGGCTGCAGCTACAAAAACAAAAAGACCCAAGTGGAAATAATCATTTTCCTTGAAGATATTTAATGAAGGGGCCTCAACGTTAACGCAGGGCCCAGGCAGGACCTTGTCATTTCAATTACAGTCGAAATTGAAATTTAATGGTAAGCATTCACCACAGTGAAGCTGGGGCTCTAGAGGGTCTTGCACCTCACACCGATCAGCTCCATTTTGAAAAATGTGTCTGCACTTGACAAAATGTAGAACACATACATTTAAAATGCCAAAGTTAAACATTTAAGGCTTCATCTTCTTGTATAAAATCTAAAACTGAAGGTAATTATACATTTATAACATTAGGAATTAATCTCTTCAAAGTCAGTCTGAGAACACTTACATAAGACTTGTGACAATATGTTGATTGTGTATGATCTACATGTACATGTATGTGGCAGAATGAGCATGCTATTTTATATTCACACAACATAATTATTCGCTGCTCTCTGACACTAATTTATCGAAATCACAAGTGAATATAATTTGTTGTGGGAATAGTGAGGTAACGCTACAATGGCTGCACCGCCCGCCCCGCACATATTAAACAGGCACATACACACACACACACACACACACACACAATCATCCTCCTGAGGATACACATATTCATGTGTATGTAAACCCACACACACACAGACATGAAAGGCGCCCGCCTCACACAGTGCATATTCACACCCACCTACAGACTTATGACATGCACAGATGTAGAAATAAAAATGTACACACACATATGCAGACAAATAGTAAATACACACCATAAGCACACATGTACAACACATTCAATACACACACAAACATGCTCACACTCAAACACCCACATTCCCTCCCACTGGTCGTTGCACTCACATTCACATGAATGCTAATGCACATACACACTCCCACCTACCCAAACAGACTGTCACACTTCCCACATACACAGTCGCACTCCCAACATTTACAAACTCTCACACTACCCACATACACACACACACACACACACACACACACACACACACACACACACACACACACTCTCTTACAACATGTACACACACACACCCTGACAACAAGCAGGGGGACATAATCCTCCCATAACCAGTTCAGTTAGCATTAGCGTCAAAGCATAACCCTCTGCAGCCTTACTCAGCAGAAGGAAAGGCTGTGTATTTTCCTCCCACAGCTCTCCATCACTGCAGCCTTACTGTAAAGGGGGCTTTGTTGGCTTGTGTGTCCTGCTCCCTGGACAGTCTCAAGTGTCACAACGTCCAGACATGGAGCAGAGGCTGTCGGCCCGACTGCCTGCCCATCATTCCCCCACAGGGTGTAAATCAGTGAGGGCCGGCCTGGTTCTACTGTGTGCCGCGGCGACGACAGATTTATGAGAGGGCAACCTCCTCGTGAACCTGGCCTGTGCTTCATGTCCAAGCCCTGCTTTCAAGCTGAAATGAGAGGCTGACATACTGGATTTAGTTTTCCATAAAAGGATATAAAAAAAGAAACATTTTTGAACAAAAATGAGACGAATGAAGGATTTTTACTTTACTTTTACTAGTTGTTAAAACTTAAAACTCATTTCTGACTTGCCAATGAACACATTCGGAGGTCTGTTGTTTCACAACAGCCAGCTATTGTACATCTCATCATTTGGCAGTCAGTCAGGTTATTTTAGCTGATTTCAGTCTGATTTGATATTAGATTTTTGCTGCATCATTAAGTGGCAACGCTGTGCTGAAGACTTTCATTCTTGGTAACCGCAGGTGGTCCTGCTGGGTAGAGTTTTGGCAGTTCTTTGTTAAATTACTTAAATTCTGGATAAAAAAAACAAACTATTTGTTAAAGCTGCATTAAATTAGTTTTTGCCAAATTAAGGGCATTAGAACAAACTGAAAACCCAACATTTACTTATTTTCACCTTATAAAGCTGTTAAAGCTAACGTGTTAGCAAACAGTTGCCTATTTACACATCCAGCAGACACAGAGCAACATTAGCATTCATTTGAAGTTGTGTTTCTGTCCACCTGAAAAGCAAAAGTCAAATACTTACTCCTCTCTTTTAGCTCTGTTTTGGTGTCCTGAGAAGAATTTCTGGCTTTTTAGCTGCTAAATGCTCCACTATGTTCACCAGCTAATTGCCAACTTTATCTGCTGTTTGTTGCTGAGCAGGTAGTGTACAGTGGGTTTGTCTGAACATTTTCACTGAAAACAGCTGGCTGCTGCATCTGAAAATGAAACTGGTGAAAGCAGTGGGACTGAACCAAAACAGTACATTTGCAGGATGCAAACGACAAAAACGCTCCATAGAGTTCAGGGAAACCGCAGATTCTGGTGATCGTCTGTCATGAGTGACCCCTTTCATTTCACATACAGTCAATTGATTCATTGTTTATATAAAATGACTGATTACTGCAGCTTTAATATTAAATGATAAGTATATATAAGTGATAACTTTGATACCCTACAAAAAAATGTAAATTATGTTCAGCAGTATATAAAGCTGTAATTCTGCAGTAGCCACTTTAAATCCTTCAACTTTTTTGTCTCACTGGTTAATCTTTCATTTAAATCAGACCTTTGATAGAGTACAGAGTTTCAGCGATATGGCATGATGTAGATTACTGTGCCATATACTTACACCAGATTAACTGGGAACTGTGGGGGAATGATTTTATCGTTGTGTCGTCTGATGCCGGGATGCGTGCTATGGGATTGCTCTCCACAAATCATCAATTGTTTCAATGAATAGATTCAATTTGCTCTTCACTCAATGCCATAATTTACTATCCAAACATCACATGAGACAGTACTCCACCGTTTGCTTCCCCATCCATATCTCATTAATTAGACACATACTGCCTATAGAATAGCACGGTATGTGTGTGTGTGTATGTGCTAATCCAGTTTTAGATGTTGATTTCATCCTCTGACCAAGGTAAAAAGGAGGGGGACTACCCAGTGAATTCTTTTCAAATGAGGTAATCTGCAGATAATGGGGATTATAGGGAGTGTTAGAGACAGAATAATAAAACAATAACAAACTTTCCAGAGACTGCAAAGAAAATAATTAGCCTAATCCCCATGCTTACTGACAGTGCATCACTTGAGACTTGACAGCTATAGCTGCAAACGCCACCCTGAGTCTACAGAAGTGCCTAGTTCATTTTCCTTTTGCCTCCTCCAGAAGGGCACAGTCTAAGCATTACTGAGTGTGCTTACATACTTATGCTTGAGGTAAGAGGACACTTAGCCCTTTACATGTGCTCGGCCACATTAGTATGCAAAAACATGCACTTTCTATTTGTTTCTGTCTTCTCCTGTCTGTCTGGCTCGGCATGATCCTCACCACCAGACTCATCAGCCACAAACAGAGCACAAATCAACAAGCTGACACCATGTCTGTGTGCCAAAAAAAAAAAGACAATTATGTTTAATGTGCCACAGATCTAAAAGAGGAATGAGCACACTGGTATGTAAGGTTTTGGTTACCTGGCTTGACCCCAAATGCTTGCACAACTTGCGCACAAGATAAGATAACCCCTGCAACATTACCCAAATCCCAGCCCCTGTGTGTGTGTGTGTGTGTGTGTGTGTGTGTGTGTGTGTGTGTGTGTGTGTGTGATATAGTCAGGGAAAGTGACATGTTAACTGGGAATGTGCTCTGCCAAAGGAAAATAGGCAGTCACGTCATGGCGGGGGAATTACATTAGTGATAAAATAGGCTGTAAAAACAACTGACATGTAAATGGTGTTTTTGCACATGTAGGATGGAAATTTGCACAAAATCCTGTGCCTCTTTCTTTTTTTTATTTCTCAACATGCCCCTCTGGCTCTTTCAGTTTTTCCTTTCCTGTTTTTACCTACCATTAAACCTTGGCCCACTACTTGCAACTGTACTCCCACACTGCTGTTTCATTCATTGTAAGCACCAGTAAAGGCATGGGTCTCTTCTCCCTGCACACATCCCGCTGTTTGTATCCAGCCAGACAGCAGTCTTGACCAAATCACAGGTGAAAGGTCATAGACCCCACTATGGACCAATCAGAGTGGAGCCCTGCTGTGACAACGGGCTAACAGCAGGAGGTTGAAGCAAAACGCAGGATATCACCTTCTGGTCTTATGAGTAAAAGTGAAAATTATTATATTAAACTGCGACAACAACAGACATACAAAAACAGAGTCATCACAGACGGCTCTCAGGCATGTTGTGTTATTGACTCATTTGTTAAGATTAAGTGGTGCACCCTACAGAAAGAAGCAGTTTCAGATGGAGTATTAACTTATTACACATGCTGCTTAATTTGATCCCAATCTCATTAAAAATGTCATCAATTTACAGGGTACTAAACAGTAGGTAGAAGGTTGTATGCTCATTGCCGGCGAGCTAAATTGCCCCCTTACGATAAAGTCAACAAGCTTGCTGTGCAATTATGTTGTCCAAAAGGAGCATACCTGCAGAACTAATGTCATTCTATATTATTAAAAAAATGAAATGAGCCACCATCTGCAGAGACCTTTGCCACTTGCCAAGTCAGGATCTATAATTGAAGCATGTTGATTTAAAATGAGATTAGGAAAAGGCTAACACCAAAATATTGTGATATGTTGTTGTTGTTTTTTACAGTGGGATAATGTGTTTTAAGGATAAAGTTGGTGGTATTCCATATTTTTCTTATTGTTACCAAATCACTTGTAACGACAAAACAATGTGTTAGTCCACCCATCAGTCTATTATAACTTCCCTACCCTGTCTGTGTCTCTCAGCCCAAAGTTCAATTTTTCTTCTTTAAAAATAGGTTACAAATACATAGTTTCATTTTTAAAGAAAGCTCTGTGATGTCCTAAAACAGATGGGCACTGTAGATTATAATAAAAGTTACTCAAACGGCAGTAAATAGTGCATTTGTTGGGGTCTATTTTCAGCAGCGGAGTAACAAACATTTGGTGCTTTTGTGAATGTGAATGGTGTATGTGGGATAGACTGTGGGATTAAACTACAATGTGTGTGGTCATGGTAATGAAGGAACATGTCCCTTGTTTAATACTTGTTAGCAGGATTAATGTATTGTATTTGTTTTTGTCTTCATGAGATTTAATGACAAGAAAAATAAGCATCATCGCCAGTGTTTCTGTGCACCTGAATTCAGTCCAATATTCACTCTTGTTTAAGTTCTGTTTTTAAGTTCTGGTCTCCATCAGCTCCTGACTTTTTAGCTGCTAAATGCTCACAAGCTAGTTTCTAACTTTGTCTGCTTTTTGGAGCTGAGCAAGTAGTGTACAGTGGGTTTATCAGACTTTTTTGTTGATAACATCTGCCTGACTGCTGGAAATGAAGTTGATGAGAACAGAGACTGGAAACACTGAGTTAAAATAGACTAAAACATTTTGTAAAGCTGAGGGGAACTGCAAAGTAGGGTGATGAATCTATGTGGGTTCGTCACTAAGCAACTGCTTTCACTTTATATGGAGTCATTTAATTCATAAGTACAAAAAATGTGATTAGTGCAGCTTTAAGGAAAGCATGTAATCTTGTGTTTGTTTCACAGAATCAACTTGTATCTCCTGGTACATATAAAATAACATTGGCCCTGCAGAATCTTTATCACAATGAGCAAGACAGACTTCCCCACAGTGCTAAGTGAGCTAGCCTGTCTTTGTATGTTTGCTCATGACTAACATGGGAGAGACTGATGTCTAAATACTTCAGATCTTTACAAGGCTTTTCAGAGTAACAAGGGAGATTAAGACTGAATAAATGGCCAGAGCTTAAAGACTGCGGCGGCGCCTTTCTTTGGTTCCCTCGCCATAAATGGTGCATTTAAAGTAAACGCTCTCCTCAACAAGAGCCCCGGGCTGAAGAGGTCATAAATGTCAATACAAAACACAATAGCATTCAAAAGCCTTTAGATTCTGCACTGAAACTCAAAATTGGCACTGTCCTTGTTTGCACTCACTGTTGCCTAATAAAACCACTGGAAGCAACATTTGGTCAGAACCTTTTTGTGCACATTTAGTACACATTTGGGGTACAGCTAGCTAGCAATGCTACCGCCAGTTAACACTGCCAAAATCATTTTCCTCACCACTGCACAGTCAACATAGCACAGATTTTAGAATAGAGCTTTGTTTTACTGTGTGTCTTGGACCAAATGTCCAAGTGAAGTGAAGTGAAGACATTGTTGCTAGTCCATGTTTCTTTAAGGCTTTAGTTTAGGCTAGGTGTTGTGTTTAGGGTCAGTGTTAGGATTATATTGAGTGTTCTGAACATTACCCTAATGAGTGTCCTTGCATTGTCAGTTGATTCCATAGCTTGATATGTAGCCACACCAATGTCACATGTCACTCAAGGCACTTCAACTTAAAACCCTGCTTTTAGATTTGAATTCTAGCAGGGCAGCTGATTTAGGTCCTGTTGGCAGTGAGATTTTCATCAACAGCAGTGCTCCTCCAGTATCCGCAGGAAACAGGAAATCATTTTACATTCTAGGATCATTCTTCTACCAAGGTATAATGTTTTGATCCTTTTTTGAAGGGTGTGTGACAGACAGCGTATCCTCTAGTGCCTCTCAGCAATATTACGTGCGTCTGCCCTTTATCCAAGCTGTAATCTAATGGTGCATTAAAACTAAATGTGAAGTAAATTTTACCTTGCGAATTTGACCTCTGGATTGTTTTTTCATTTATTAATCACATAGAGCCAACTAACAGGATAAGCACAAATGTTCACTTAAATTATTTAGCTCTTTAAAAATATATATATATATATTTGTGCCCTGCTTTTATAAATTGAAGTCTTTAGTAGTAAACGGTGGGCTTGGGGTTGAGAGCCACAGACATGGTAGGGAGGACAGAAAGTGTTGAGAGATGGACTAACACCCAAAAAATAGGGCTTATCTGCATTAAAGTTCATTTTTGACCTTTGAGAACAGTATATGTGACAAAATAATCCACTCGCTAGCTCTCTGACCTTTCAACTGCATCTCACAGGTTTTATTCTTCAGTCTTCAATGAAAACAATGAGGTGTGGTTTAAAGCTCCAAAAACTAGTGGACCTTTGAGCCTAGTTTATTTTTGTTATATATGACTAATGTGTGTTTTAACCATGTTCTGTTGTGTGTGTAAATCTGTCTACCAAACCCAGTGAGATCGTCTTGAGACCTGATCCGCTCAGATGTGTTAGAGCTGATCACACCCCTCACAGTCAGACAACAGACAAAGCAGGAGCCCTCATACTGTGATCTGTGCCAGTTTGTATCCTTGATGTTATTTGAGGAATACAGTAGCACAAGGTGGAGGATGAATAATACATCGTGTTTTGAATGTTACTCCTCACTCAGTTTCAGTGCCCTGTATAATCTGAGTGCAGCGAAGTCTCCACACCTGACATTCAGTTTCAAGTTATGTTCAAGGTTGGCTTTTATCCCCCACTGTGTCTTTTCAGCATCTTTGAGAGATGTTACTGTAAAAAGTAATACGTTTATTTAGCACAGTGTGTGGTGATGTTCATTGTTTCATAATGATCCAGGGGAAAATTGAGATTTAAACATTCAATGCTAGGTTTTTCCCTTGGCACTTGAATTCTTCTTGCTGACAGAAATATGTGACAATTCTTCCCAGGGGTCTGCAGAGAAGAAGAAAGGGGAAGTGAGGAGATTGGAGGATGAGGCAATGAAGTCACACTCTGATTTTGAGTGCCAGTGTTTATTTTTCATCTTGGATTTACAGGCTGGCGTTGGCTCGGACCACTGCCTGGAACAAAAAGGAGGAACCTTAGTGCAAAAAGAGTGTACCATCCATTAAATTGATCATATCTTGTATCTCCCGTTGAATTTTGTTTAATCACTCTGTACTATCAGGGAGCCTCTTTGTTTCTGCAGTGAAAGAGAACCCAAAATGGGGGAATCTGTAAATTCAACAATGAAGTGACAAGTATAAGGTAATTAACGACCAGCAGCATGGCTCTAGGAATGACAATGTTGGTCTGTTAGTCCAACACTTTGGTCCAGACTGAAATATCTTGACATGGATTACATGGATTGTCATGAAATTTTGTACTGACATTCATGGTATACAGAGGATTAATCCTACTGACTTTGGTGAGCAGCATTTGTAACAGCAGACTTTCAGACAGAACAAAATCAGCGATTGATGGATTCACAAATGAAAAGAAAATCCACAGAGCTTAAAATTTGGTGAACTTTGATGTGCAAATTCGTGCCATTGACCAATTACAAAATGCCTTGCCAGTGCTGACTTTTCAGGGAATGGAGTGCCAGAGAGTCCAACCTGGAGGAACTATCAAATTATTTTAGCACCATTCGATTCTATATAACCCTGCTAAGCTCCAGCAAAGCAGGCTTGTTGCTCTGCCAAAGAGGTATGGTTTGCTGGAGTAGATGATGCAATTAGGGCTGGGGTTGGCAACAGGCTGGCAAACAAAGTCTGTGACAAACTAGACCAAACAAGGGCCTTGGCAAGCGGGCAAACATCCAGAAGGTGCAGGTAGAGTAAGAAGGCTGAAATGTTATGACAGGGAAGCACAAAAGATGATCAGACGGGGAATGAGTTGATAGATGGGGATCAGGTGTGGGAGTCAAGTGATCTGGTGATGGCAGGAAGAACAGGGATTACTGCAGGGCAGGTGGGAGTGGCAGCCTCTGGAATGAGAGGAGAGTGTTTCAGTGACATTTACAACTTTTGGGGCTTTTTCTGAGCACAATTGGAGCCCACCACCTCATCCACTTCCATTTGTGCATTGTGTGCACTGCATGGTCACACAAGTCTAAGCTGCCGATGTGGAGCTGTCAATTGCCTTATAATGTTCTCAGACATAATTATTAGTGACTTTGAAACACAAGATACTAGGTCTTGTGGTGTTAGGTGTAGAAGAATAAACAACTGACATCATCTATTCTGTGCAGTTTAAGTGAAAATATACTGCAAAAACAGAACAAAACAGAGATAATGTTAAGTATTAATGATTTTAAAAAAATGACCAGGCTATTTAACAATTTGTATGTTTCTCATTTGGAGGCACTCTGGGGGGTAATTGACTTATGTCTCTCAGGTTTGCAAGGTCTTTCTGACTCTGCTTAAGAACAAACCTGGGGATGTAGATAAATGGAAGTTCACTGCATGTCTCAGCCTGTATGTGGAATTACATGGTAGTGGTGGGCACTGAATTGGCCCTCCAAAGGTTAAAACCAATATAATACATTCCTTTAACACCTCTGATCCAACACAGGCGCCACAGATTACACTTTCCTTGTCTTCTATCCTCCCTGCCTCCTCACTCATCCACAAATGATTTCTATCCCCTCTCACCTAAGGATATACGTACAGCTTACTCATACATCTTTCTCCTTGCTGCCGAATCTAACCCTAAGGTGGCTTTCTTTCATCTAGAGAGAACTAAAAAGATGCTTTATTGTAAATATTAGCGCATTGTGTGTTTGCAAGTAGTACATAGCAGATAGTTTTCTTTGATTTTATTGATGTTTAATAATTCTATGAATCACTGCTGATGCATCTGTTTGACATTGAAACCACAGCTGAGGTTAACAGTAGTCTCAGTGCCAAAATAAAAGTCTGGTATTGCATTATGTGCACAGGAGAGGGAGAGGGAAATGAAGGGATACTGTGATGGTACTTAGGGGACTCATCACAGTAATTACATTTAGCATTCTGGCTGGAGGTTGAAGAGCTGCATTCCCAGGTGACCCCCAATTTTTCCAGCTTTTAGTGTATGCATATCTAGTTTATGCTAAATTATGTTAACTCCTCTTATAACCTAAGAGCCTTAAAGGAAAACTCTGGTTTATTACAACTTGGTCGTACTTTCTTAGTTTTACCCATCATTGCTATCGGTAATAATAATCTGGGAAACTGACAAAATTGCTAAAAAGTATGGAGCCCACTGGGGGTCTCAGGATTAAAAAAGTATTGAGGCAAAAATCTGTGCAAACAGATCAATAAACTGCCCTGCTCAATCAAGATGCATTCATGTAATAAGACCTCCAATAAGGACCTCTGAAGAAAGAAAGGGTGTTGACTTAGACATTATTAAGGTAATTTGTTAACATTTGTGAGAATTGTATAACATGTCTTATTATATTCTGTGTGCTGCACATAGATTGTCCATCCGCCACTCTATTATGTAGAAAATTCTGTAAAGTCTGTACTTGGGCACAGCGGTGCTTGAGCTAAATGCATCAACATGTTTACAATGAAGATGCTAACATGCTGCTTTTTAGTGGGTATAATGTTTACCATGTTCATCATGTTAGTTTAGGGCATTAGAAGTAGAAGTAGCTAGCGTGGCTAAATAGGAATTGTACAATGGTTAATATGCTGTGACTTGCTTGTTTTTTATCTATTGAATACAGCATATAGCATATTACACCACCAGTTATTAGTCTGTGCTGTGATTTAGCTGGTGTGACCATTAAATACTGAATTACATTACTTAAAACCTGTCTTTAAAGAATTATAATTGCCTGCTTTTATTCTGAATGAGCAGGCAAGCCCCAATATATGATGTTGTACATCCCTATGCAGTTAGCTATAATGGCTATTCCAGGCGGCTACTCTCTGTGTTTACTTTCAGCCAGACTCGGAGACAAGCGTTTGAAATGATTCATGTAAAAATCATGTTTATTTAGAAAGCTGTGGGCTCATGCAGCTTGCCCCGATATACATTGTTTTGTCCCAATTCATAATCGACCAGAATTATCTTTTAACAAATGATGATATCAGTATGGACACTTTTGAGGAACAGTTTCCTAACATGGGGATAATGACATTCACATACCTCACAGCAGAATCTCTGGAGCCAATTTTAGCGTTGGGAGCTCACTGGGAATTGAACCTTTAGAGGCTGGCAGCGTTCGACAGGGATTCTGATAGTTACACAGTTAAATGATGTTTCAGCAGCCAAGGTTGTCATCACACAAAACAGTAGGTTTCATTTGACCCAGATATGCTGTTACCAGCTTGACAGATAGGAACGGCATGTACCATATGTATGACTTTAGGGCATGTTTTGTGAATACGTTGTGATACATTCAGCCTAAATTCAGTTATATTATCAAATCCAAATTGTTCTGTGGCTGGTTTGTCTATGGTCACCTTTTTATGGTCATCAAGTATCCCTAACCATGCATCACTGGCTTTTTTTTATTTTGGTGCTGACTCTTAAAAAATACCTTCTACTACTTTATTAGACCCCAGATTCCCACTAAATATTTATTGGAGCATGCCATCCTAGTTTGACACAGGGTTATGAGCAAATATATACACATGACTCCATAGATATAATTATATAGAATGGACAGCTAAGGGCAGAGAGTGTAATTGGCACAATAGAAAAATGCACATTTCTTTCCTCACCTTTGATTTTCTGGCTCAGTGGAGGCTGTAAAGTCATGACACATACCCGCTGCAAATTATTATTGTCACATGCGAGTTGCTGGCTTCAGGTCTCCATTGACATTGCACATCTAATACCATTATGGCAAGGATAATCACAATAGGAAAATCAGAGTCAATGACTATGTTTCATTTCACATTATGGTCTACTTATTGTCTGTAAAGCCATGCCCCCCTTGGAAAAATATGAGACAATTTTGTTATTTTCCTCCACCTACACTCAGTTTTCACATATTTTTATCTGGAGATGACTGAAATTATTAGCAGCAGTTCCATTCGCCATAAAGTGTAATTAGTCAATAATTACTGAGTGGTAATTACATTTGAGAGG
Source organism: Macquaria australasica (assembly GCA_005408345.1). Classification (NCBI taxonomy): domain Eukaryota; kingdom Metazoa; phylum Chordata; class Actinopteri; order Centrarchiformes; family Percichthyidae; genus Macquaria; species Macquaria australasica. Next base: position 447,210 of record SEMN01000179.1, on the reverse strand, counting down.
AAACCCAGGGTTGATTCACAGCAGGAGCACCTCTGAAGAGACCTCCTGCTGTCATTTTCCTGTGCGCGCAAATACACACGGACTTGCACACAGAAATGGAAACTAACAATAGACATACACCTACATGGTGTACACCATTACTGATTTATTCATACAAATGTGGACCTATTACAAACATAATCACAAACACAAACATATCATGTACGTGCACACATCCTCTCTGGGGTCTATTTTAATTTATTTTCCACTCTGCTATGCCCACACTAAATTTCCCTGAAGAAACAATCCATCATGCTGTGGCAGTGGTGGCTCAGGCTAATGGTTAGGGTTTACAAGAGGTTACAATAATTTCCTTAAAGATCAAATGAGATTCTCAGTGTGAGTTTTAAACTTGTGTGTACTGTATTAATAGATAGAAAGCTCAGTTTTTACATACAACGCTGCTGACAGACACTTTCTTCCTGTCGCCTACATTATAATCAGATTTAAACATATATAAGCAGATGTACACACACCTCACCTTACTCAGGACCAAACCACAACACAGACCCGAACACAGTCCCCGCCCTCTCTGCGTTCTCATTTATCTGCAGGTATCGCTCAGTCTATCACCACCTTCCATCCTATACCCTGTAGGCAGGACCCTCTCACGCACCGTGTTAAACACACACGTGTTATCCTCATCAAGCTATGTGTTATAAACCAGACTAATCTCACATCTCTGGCTGCTCTTGCACCTTTTCAATTTCCTGGTAACCTAATCCTTTCTGTTTCTCCATACCTCATCATAGCCTGGGAGAAAGAAAATGGGGAGGGGGGGAGGGGGGTGCAGGGAGAGAAGGGATAATAAATTGTGCCTTTTGATATAAGTTGGATTAGGGAAATGGCATACCCATGTGTATGCTGATGGGGCTGAGTTGTGCGTGTGTCTGTAATGCATCATAAAGGCAAGAAGTCACTGGTGGATTGGTGCTAAAATCAACATCACACTGTACTGTTACTGTAGTTTACTTAGTACCTTCTTAAATTGTACACATTGTAATTTTTTTTACTTGGACTACAATATCTTTAATCTTTTTTTCTTAGTTGTTCTAAAAAATGCATATAATCCCATTGTCCTTCATGGGATTATTGCTGTTGACATTTGTGTGGAGTATTAGAAACAGGCATAGACGTTGTACCATTGTGTAACTGAATAACATCTGCTAATTAATTAGAAAAAAGTTTGGCAGCCTTTGAAATGTATTTTGTGAGTCCATAGGTTTTATATATGCATGTGCAGCAGTGTTCATTTAATCAACAAAAACCATGACGAAAAATATTTGTATAAATAAAAGGTAATGAAAACTAAAGGGAAAGGTCTGTCAATTTTTCTCAATGAATAAAAACTAAATGATTATGTAAAAACAAATCAACAAATAGGTATTACTGTTAGCCCGATTGGTAAAATAGTATCCTCCACTCAAAAAATATCTTGTCTTAAAGGGAAACTCTGGTATTTTTAAACCTGGGCCCTATTTTATTTGCTTTATACATGTTTCCCTTGGGTCATATTATTAGCACATTTGAAGGAATTTCTTATCACTGCTACACTGATCATATCCAGCTGTATGTTTCCTTTAAGCCTGATGACACAGACAAACTGACTGTTTTGCATGATTGTCTGACTGCCATTAAGGACTGGATGGCTAACAATTTCTTACAGTTGAACTCAGATAAGACGGAGGTCCTCATCATTGGTTCAAATAGCATAGCTTCCAAGGTTGCTCAGTGTGTTGGGTCCCTTTCTACTGCTGTACAGTCAAATCTTAGAAATCTTGGTGTTATGTTTGATCAGGCTATGTACTTCGAACAACACGTCAAATCATTGACCCGTACATGTTTTTTCCATCTACAAAACATTGCCAAACTCAAGTCCATTGTATCTCAAGCTGAGCTAGAGATGATCATTCATGCTTTTATATCATCCCGGCTAGACTACTGCAATTCCATCTTCACCTGCCTCAGCAAGCGGTCTCTGGACCGTCTTCAAATGGTCCAGAACACTGCTGCAAGGCTGTTGACCCGGTCCAGCAGGACAATTCAATTCAATTCAATTCAGTTTTATTTATATAGCGCCATATCATAACAAAGTTATCTCAGGGCACAATTCATATCACACCCAGTTTATCTTCCCTACACTGGCTTCCCATCAAGTTCCGGATTCATTTTAAGGTTCTTGTTCTTACGTATAGAGCCCTGCATGGTCAGGCACCAGTGTACATCTCTGACCTGCTCCATCCCTACATCACCAGTAGGTCACTGAGGTCTTCTGACAAGGGCTTACTGGTTGTTCCTCGTGCCCGGCTAAAAACAAAAGGTGATTATGCCTTTGAAGTGGTTGCTCCAACATTGTGGAACGCCCTCCTGTCATGGAAGGCCATCGAGGCAGATCTGCCACGACAAGCCATCTAGGCAGCAGGGAGAGGACCCAAATGCAGACAGACGGCAGGCAGACAGGAGTAGTCCAAGGATTTATTAAATGTAAACAACATAAACGTACGGGTGACAAGAACATGGAACTCAGAGAAACCAGGAAAACTGAGAATCAGGCAGGAAGACTTGACACGAAACTGACGATCTGACAACTAGGGAAACTGACAACAACAATGAACCAACGACGAACAAAGGAAAGGGACCGGTATGTATAGAGGAGTACTAAACGAGGGAATCACAGGCAGGTGAGTAAGAAAACAGGTGAACCTAATCAAAACTGGTGGGAACAGAACAAAGACAGGAAATGAAAAAGCACACAAGGAAACAAGAACAGGGATTTCAAAATAAAACAGGAAACAAGACCAAACAAGAGTCCAAACAAGAGTCCTTCGTGGACCATGACACCTCCCTATAGACATACGATCTGCGGTCTCTGTTGATGCCTTTAAAAAACAGCTGAAGACTTATTTATTTAAACTGGCCTTTGTATAGTCTGGTGCTGTATTGGTTGATGGTGTTTTTAAGGTCTGGTTGCCTATGTTTTATTGCTTGTTTCTTTTTATTGTTTCTATTGTCTTATTTTTTACTTTTGTACTTTTGTGAAGCACTTTGTGATCTTGCTCTGTGAAAGGTGCTATACTAAATAAACTTTACTTACTTACTTACTTACTTTTTTTTTTTTTTTTTTTTTTTTTTACAAATGTTGGGGTGTAAAGTTTTGTAACTGGTCGAGTAGATCACCTCCACCAGCATCCGCGAACGGGCTGCAATGGCTGCAACGTAATCCTTTGGGGCAATTGCGCCCAAGAAAAGTCTGTCCACTAAAAGTGCTTGTTTTTGCCACTGACAGGCTCAGACTGTTATTCGAAGTGTCTGACAACATTATGGAAAGGATCCCTACAGAGACAGACTGTTTGTTAAAGAGTAAGATCCTTCGTGAGAGCGAGACTTTCTGTTTCTGGTTAAACAAAAAGTATTACAGTAAACCGTCACTTTTTTCGCTAACTAGAACAAGACCTCTAGACTCAGAATGCTTAAAAGACAAACATTTGAAATGCAATTCACTGACACATATTATTGTTAACTAAGTCTACACTAAAACTAACAATAATCAAATAACTAAAATGTCAGTAAAACTAATAAACATAATCTTCAAAAGACTAAGACTAAAGCTAAATCAAAATCCGGTTATGTTCAGGTGGGCAACTTTATGTGTGCATGTGTATGAGGATGCTTACGTGTGTGTTTGCACGGCAGGAATAGCCCAAGGTCTTTGCCCCTATTAATCCCTACTGAGCCTACCAGCAGGTTCTCGCACTGAAATTCTATTGATTTGTTTGTTAAATGGTGACACAGGTCAGATAACAATCAAAACAATAGCTTATAAGGATAACTTGTATTAGTATTTTTGCCTTTGAGGATGATTTAGGACACTAGACAGACATTTTGGCATGTTTTGGTACAAGACTACCTTCTTAAATTTCTGAATTGTGTGTTCTATTAGAAATGACAGCCCAGAACAGCTGACTCGAAATGTTGCCTCCATAAATCAATAAAACAAAACTTAAAACAAACTTCTAAAGTTTATTTTCATAGGGCTTTGATTGAAATTGAAGCTGGATATTTTTTTACGACATTCCTTCATGGTCTGTGTCTATTTTGGTAACCTTTGTCAGTGGAGATATCACAGTCCTGATTTGTAGTCATAGCACTCTTTTACAGTACAGTATATCACATATTACGATGGAAAGCAAAATGTTTCCAGTTGGAGACAATTACACAGTATGAAAGCTTTAAGCCATGGCTGCCAGTCTGGCTTAGATTATATTACAGTGCAGCATAGGATATATTGTAAATGATTTTAAGGATGCCCTGTCTGCCCTAAAGAAGGCTTTTGGAAAGGCGATCCCTGTCCCTCTCACTTATGGCACTCCCTGAATAACCACTTCAAAAGGCTTGTGAAACAGCTTGCACGTATAGATCTGGGCTCTATTGAAAACACATTGGCTCATAATCTATGCCCTCTCATAATATGAAGGGATCCCACATCAGTTTCAAGGTCAAACACCAATAAAATCAAAGATGGCAATTTGTCAAGAGTCGGCAGTTGTTCCGTGCACAGGCCCTGACATCATCTGCAGTCCGTCCGAGACACGAGCGTCTACACCAAGCCGAAGAATGCCGGTTGAAGCTCAGCTGTAATTTTCATCATGGCAGATGTAAATCATACATTTCCCTATTACAGATCGGCTTCTGATGTAGCTGCAGCTGCACATGCGGATGATTCCTAATCTGTCATCTTTGGAACGTGAACGGCTGACAAACGTGTATCATGGGAACCTGTCATTCGCCGTGGGGAACATCTCTGAAAATAATGATTTGTTTAAAGGGGGTTAGTGGGTGAGGCAGGCAGGCAGGCATCTGCTGTCAATGAGCATTCACAAGCACCCAACGCACGCACCAAATCCTCATTAACAAAGTGCTGCATGAGAGTGGGCTGATTTCATGGTGAAGTTATTGTACTGAGGAGGAGTTCTTTTGGCTGTGCTGTCCCTCCAGGTGGCTTTCTCTGGCTTCCCGGGGCTTGAGCTGAATTCCCGGGCCTGCTGCCTGAAAGCCTTTGTGCGCTCTATCAGGTGCAAAGCGGGAGCTCTCCTTTCTTTCATGATGGGTTTGACGATGCCCAGCAACTGTCATCTGTTAACAACATCTGTGGGAAGCAGCTTGTTTTCAATGACTGTGGATTTTCTGCCCGTACCTGTCAGTCTGACTCATAGAGGCTCATAACAGATGCTGTTGTACATTTAAACTCATTAACTGCATCCCACACTGTGTTGTGGTTGTCTTTCATTTGGAGTGACACTTAGGGGTTCTTGGTTAAATGTGGATGAATTGGATCCAAGTGTGTAAGTTGGAAGAAATCATTACTGGATTGTCAAAACCAGCCAAATCAATGGTTTCAGTTTGGATTTCTGCTTTAATATACTATTTGACATATGAATGACTTAAATTTCAATTTAAATAGCTTACATGGCCAATATTTGCAGCACTACTGCTGCCTCAAGTTAATCTACACAATGTCAACAACAGTGCCAAGTAGAATAGAACTCCATCTCAAATATTCATCCAAGGAAATCTTCACTGATTGCAAAAACTATCCAAACCTCTCAAGGAGTTGGAATAGTTTCATGTTTAGCTTATGAATAAGTAGAGGCAGCTCATTCCAAATCCAACAGAAAGGCATGATATATATACATCATAAGTATGTATGACTCCCATTCCAATAACTCCTGAGTCGTGGAACAACCCCTGCAGACCTGTGTAATCCCTTTGACGAATAGCTACAGTGCAAATCTTAACTGCAGCCATCCCAGATCCAACAGCCCTGTTCCAGGACCAATTGGCAGGGGCCTTTAGGGGCGTTCACATACATTTAGATGATCCCTCTGTTTGCATTACCCAGGCACAGATAATCTGTGTATACAGTGGGAAATTAGGGCAGAGCAGCCCTAGGCGCTGTAGAAAGAGACCTCCACATGTTCACTTCAAAGGGGCTGAGGTTGAGTGGAAGCAGGTGTGTCTTGTCCAAAGTCAGGCACAGGGTGGGCCAGGCTGGATGGAGGAAGGAAGGCGGGATCCCCGCAGGGCCAGTCTGTGTGTGGTGTTAAAAGAGAGTCAGCGCATGTGTGTCTGTGCAGGGCAAAACAACTCATTCAATTTCAAGTCAGGTATGATGTGGTCATGTAGAAATGTGTTTTCATACTGTGTCACTGATACAACATACTGGAGAGTCAACCTGGCATATTTGTCCTGGGAAACGTCCTCTGGCGAATGCAATATTTTGATGCTTTAGGCTGCAGCAACAGCAATACAGTGCTGCAGGAATGAGTTCTAAAACCCGGAAATGAGTTAGCATTGTTGCACTTGTTGCCCTCGTCTTGAAGTCAATGGGTTTCTGAATGGGTTCTTGTTTCGATGACTGAAATAAGATTTGTGGTTAACACAAGCTTAAGAGATTTTCACGTTTTATGCTACAACATAAAATATGTCAGTAAATACCCCACTTCAAGCTTTTGCGTGTCTACAGAGGTTGTCGGGGACATTAAACATCGTCAAGCCGAACACAGAAACTCATCTACTCACTCGTCTGCCTTTACAGCCTCGCTGGGTTTATGCTCGCGCTCTTGCAAAATATTCTAACTCCAACTTTCCCAAAGGCTTTTGTAGAAGAGGTAACTACAAATTGGAAGCTTAGTGGCAGTGATGTTGAAGTCATGCGACCGTGGTGCAGTGCGTTTGTAGCCTAATGTTAGCTTATTACTTCTGCCAATCGTATTTACACTTTAAAAATCATGAAAGTGGTGTAAGCTTCATACACTTTTGTTTGCCATAGAGCTTATTTTCTGCAGTAAACCAAAATCCAATGGAAAAATCCCATTGACTTTTTGACAAGGGAACAAGGGTGACGCCAATTTCCGGGTTGGATTACAGAAATACATCATTCCTACAGCACTATTACCAAAAGAAGAAAAGGTAGCAATAGCAAACCATGTGTCCCATAAAAGACTGTATGTTAATATACAGCTAATTAGCTTAGCCAAATATGTTTTGGAGGAAACATAACTGCTGCCTGAATTATGTCATATGGCAGTAGTTTTCAAACCCAGGAAAACGTCCTTACTGCACACTACAGAGAAGTCAGGAGGAGGTCAAGGTGGATGGTTGGAGTTACAAGCACATGCCTTTGACATTGAAAACCAGGGTTAGTGTCCTGCGTCCCATGTGTTGTTAGGTTTAGGCTACTAAAACAAACAAAGGAGCAATACACCAATACACATCAAGTTCAGTTTACTTGTCAGGAGGAGTACTACAGAGCCTGTGAAAAGGTTGTATAGCGCTGAATGTACACAGCATCCAGCTGCGTTTACATTTAGTATATTACTAAAGACGCATGTAGTTTGGAGTTTTTTTTCACACATTTTTCATGTAACAAGCATAAACACATGTTTGCAGCTCATTCAGATGTGGTAACAGATGCTTTGTTTATGTTGTTGAATAGGACAACCTTTTGTTGCTTCTAACCTTCTCTGTCATCGCTCATTTTGAATGTCAATATAGCCAATCTCACAGCAGAGCCGCTGTCATTAACTTGTATTTTTGTTTATTTCAAAAGAATGATTTTATCTGCAGCATGGTAATGACTGCTGGTCAAAATAGTATTTAACTCTATTAAAGAGCCAGAACGCAATGCAGCCAGATCCACACATTATATGTGTGGCCAGACATTGGCCATAATGTCTTCTGTGGCTCTGGAGCAGCTTTGTCAGGTTTGGAAAAATAACCCCTGAAGATGTCATCAGGAGTCATCTGGACCTGGGCTGGGAGATGACACATTTATAAGAGCAAGCTTCTGTTACAAACTCAGGACATGGAGTCTGAAAGATGTTGGCTTTTATTTATTGAAATATTTAACCAAGACCTCAATCGTTCCCTAACCTTAAACAAGTACTTTGAAACAACCATAGACAAGTTAACCATGCCCCTTTATGCTTTTTCATATTGTAGGGAAAACAAGCGAAATACATTGACAGTGACAGTTTTGTATGTTCAGTGTAAACATGTTGTGTTGGCAGTGAAGAGTGTGTTGAGATGTTCAATATGAACATTTACTAATAATTATCAAAAGAATGTATCCTGGCAACTGTTTGTGTGTAACAAAATATATTTACTAGTTTTTGTTGTTTCACTGGATCTTTGTCAGCAGATGGAGTTTGCGCAGTTGTCATGAAATTGTAGATGTTGAAGGACTTCTCATCCATGTTGGGACAAGAAGGCCTAAAAGTTGAGATTTTTAAAAAATGCATGAGAGAAGAATTTTGCTAAAGCAGTAATAGCCACCGTAACAGTGCCATCTACAAATACTGAAACTTTTCCTCAGAAAATCGAAGGGAAAATATTTCACAGATGTCGCTCACACAGTTTGAGTGACATCCGATCTCTTAGACGTGCAGTGCAGAAAACCATAAACCCTAACAATTATCACTTAGAAGAAGACAAGTGGCTCATGGAAAAACGTGCCATGTGGAATAACAACCTAAATGAGAAATGTCAGAACGTTCCATTCTCATGTTTCGAGACTCGTGTCGAGATACTCAAGTATACTTATGTGACATTATCTTGATCCCATGGAAGTGTTCTGCTTCAGTTACTTTTATTGTACTCGTGCATGTAAAAATACAGGAAACTTCACTGGAAACAAGACTTTGACAGCTGTTAGTGTAGACAACATGCTAACAAGCCTGGCTAATCTGCCATGCTCTACTACAGCTTTAAGAAAACAAAAATTCTAAGATGCTGTGCAAAACTAAATGACCTGTTAAAATGGATTTTCTTTGGCTGTGTGTGTGTTATGTGTGGAGTCATGTACAGAAATTTCACATTATATGTGTGGCCAGACTTAAACACACCACCTGTGTTTGTGCAGGTTTCCTCTGATAGTGCAGGCCTCCGTCTGTTTGTGTGTTTTCCTTGAGGTTAAACACTTTGTTTCCCCTCTAATGGCTCCCTCGTTTGCTCCAGCGGAAGAAGGGGAGAAGGGGTTATTGTGTGAGCGATTTGTCACCGCCTGTCTGAGTTGTAAGGTCCTCGCTGACACCATAAATACTTGACAATAGTTCATCTGGAGAAAAGCTGTTCCTCATACTCCTTTTTTTCCTGCACTGACCTCATGCGGGGCCTTTTTTTTGGTCCCATGTGTGACTGCACTGACTCTATCGGAGCAGTATGTTTATGCTACAGGTGCTGTTCAACTTGCATGTTGAGGTATAGCTCTCTAAATCTTCAAGCATTGCTTATGGGAATTTTGTAAACAACCTTGCTGGTATAGTCTTTATAGATCATAAATACATATTTCTGAAAACTACCATACATTCACCACAATGAAATCAGGCCAGTACTGACAGTATTGGTGGCCTCTTTCATAGCACAAAGAGTGCTTCATACACAACACATGTAAAAAGACACCTGTAGGCAACAATACGTGTGTTTTCATTCAAATTGTGTGCAACTTTTAAGCACATTTCTGAAGTTACAGCACTATAAAATGTGAAAGAATGTGTTTTATCAACTACCTTTTATGTCAAAATGATGTGATTGCATAATTAACGGAGCATTAGTTACTCTGATCCATCCTGATATTCCATTGCTGCTTCCCACCAAAGATGGCATTTGTGCTTTCTCTTTTCTGTTAAAAACACTTTATCAGTCTCATCCATATCATCAATCCAAAGACAGTTGTATTGTTACAGAATATTTGGATGGTGCTGCACGCAATGTGTGGATGCATCAGGTGAGTTAAGAAAGAATTATAAAAGGAAGAAAAAATGAATTAATACATATACACATACAAATATTATTACAGCAGGCTCAATTTACAAATTTAGTAGGAGAAAGTTCATTATTAAACCTTGATATTACCATAGTTCAATCATTTTATCCATTTTGTATTCATAAAAACAAATTTGCCCTGTCATTTCCCTTCACATTTTGACAGCTGTGGATATAATTTTGCAACCAAAAATTAAAGCAACTAATATTCTCAACAGGTACTTGTCTCATTTGGTCATTTCCAAATTACAAACTAGGTCTGATATGGAATAAAAATTGAATGATATGCTCCATTACTCTGAGGGTAACTTCCTGAAAAGACTTTGATCCTGGGCAAGAGCAGAGAATATGACTCAGAGTGGCATGAGTTTTTCCACAGTCCCACTGACACTTAGAAGACAAGTTTGAGACTCTCATTGACTGCGAGACAGTCCCACAAGGTCCCATAGAAAAGCTCAGGGAAGTGGCTGTGTGCTGATTTATCAGTGGTGGGCAAGTTACCAACTAGTCTTCATCTTGAAGACTTTTCTCTTGTAAAACCAAAAAATTCTCTTTGAAAACATTTCAGATAAAGCATAAATATCACCTTTGTGCTTGTTGAAGTTAAAAGCCGCCATTACAACTGTGCTTCTCACCAACCGTCAAGTACCATCTGGTGTTTTCCACCCTTCAGCCTCAGGGGGCAGGGACAAGCCCATTACAGCTTTAGTGCACCACAACGAGCCGACGCCATATTTGAAATCTTACTTGGACAAGCAACAAAAAGGTGAGATGAATGCTTTTCTATGGCCTTTTCTAACCTTGCAGTAAGTTGCTGGACAGGTGTAATAAAAACAAAGCTCTCTTCCATGCATATTTTCTCCAAACTGATTTATCTTGTTTGTTTTAATGAATGAATTTGTCTCTTCAGTTTTATGGGGAGGGTTTCTATCAGCCACTATGGTAATAGAGAGGGCGGCATGCAATAAGGGTCTGGACCACCTGCTCTTTTTCGTCTTTGTTTTTTGGTCTTTCAGGAAGATGTGAGGCTTGTAACAGTGAGGGGCAGAGTGACATGAACGCTGTGTCTACTGTAAAAGAAGCAGAAGCCCACGGAAACTCTTGTTTCAGTCAGCCTTTGTCGCATCTCTTTTTGAATTTTTAAACTTTCCATCTCAGCCAAGGGAGTAACTTTTTTTTTGTTTTTCCACAAAGTGTCTTATTGTGCACAAATTGATAATGCACATGAAAACACAAGATATCAGAGTTAATATATCAAGAACCCTAAGTTTGAAAAAGCTGCTTGTTGCTAAACTGGCAGAACTTTAACAGACCAGACTGCTATAGTTGAAGCACATTGATTGATGAACTTCATGTAAAGGCTGTTAGATCCCCAATGGTTTTCTGCAAACAGGCGCTTTTTTGCAATTGCAAACACATGCACGAAAGAGTACTCATACATAATGCAGGAAGTAAGCATTCCCACACATTGTCTCCTGTGTCAACAGAGCTGTTGGACACCTCTGAGCTAACAGGTTTCTGATATGGAGTTTCTTCGAGAGACACACAAAGTAAAAAGGTCATCTGCTTGTTATCCTCAAATTAAGAACATCCTTTGCAAGCGCAAACAAGACACTTCTGCATCCAGCATTTCCACGACATCACACACCCTGTTACCATAAAGCAACAAGAACATTAAGGTCTGCTGCCAAGACACAGATGAGGATTTCTATCTCTGTGCCTTACTGGTCTGTGTGGAACATTTCCACAACACATACCATGAAAAAAAACACTATTTCCTTATGGCTGTATGTCATGAGCAATATGTTGAATTATGGTGTTTCCACAAACCTCTGAACTGCAGCTATGGCAGCAAAAATATTGTTGCCAAATCTTTGTCTCATTTAATTACATGTATATTAAGTGTAGAGTACACTCTGGAGTCATCCTCTGCTGCTAACCTCTGTTGACATGTACCATTGTCTGTGGAGACATATGGAGTTTTTTTGAAGCACAAGAAAACACCCCACTGTTCTCCCTGCCCGCTGGCTTGTCTAATAATCACAGCTAAAGCATCAAGAAACATGTTTTTTATGGTCTGACAAAAGCTATAATGTATATCCCTGTTGTGCTCAGCGCTCGCAAAGGTTTTAACCCAGGGGCACTAAAGTACGGGGAAATATTTATATTCTCTTCAGCAGAGGGGCTGTAACTTACAGCAGGGAAGCTAATTTCACATGCTGAAAGTCCATTCTCAGCCTAGCCTGATCTCCCGGCTGCCTCCCTGGCAGATTTTTCATTCCTTCTTCTCCCGTCTGCTTCAATAAGAGTAGTGCTCCCACTCATGGGGTTAGGGTTATATATATGCATACTTTAATCTTTTTTTTTCAGCTGAGCGTGACGTCCATATCCTTTCCCGGCGAAATGATTTAAACCACTGCAGCCATTTTTTTTCTTTTTCTGTTTGTTGTTTGTGTCTATGGATGAGTGTGAGTGCATCATTTTATTTGAAATCTGAAAATCTGAAAGACGCTAAAATACTTCGCAGTTGAGAGGAACTACAGAGCCATGTGATAATTCTCTTCGGGTTCATCTCTGTGAGTGACCCTTTTGTCATTACACAAAGAAATTTGATACATTATTAAAAAAGATATACTGATTAGTGAAGCTTTAAGTTGACTGAAAATGACATTAATTGGACGGATACGTCAGTCACCACTGATTGGTTATGGGGCTGCTGCTCAGGTTGTTAATTGTAGGGTTGGTGGTTTGATTCCCTTTTCCTCCCGTCCACTTTTCAAAGTGTCCTTGAGCAAGACACTAAACCCCAAATTGCTCTCAATGTATGTGTATGAGAGAAAATACAAGTCCCTTTGGACAGCATTTGCCAAATCAACGGATAATAAACCCTGCTTCCAAACAGAAATCAGCTAACATGAACACAATGTCAGACTGAATAATGGAGTGAAAACAAAATCTGATTTCCAGGCTTTGGAGCCACAGAAAGCAGTGAAGAAATATGTCAGTGTGTTTACTGTACCTTAACAGCTTTCCGCCTACTTCCGTAAACTGATGAAAAATTCAGGAGACAAAGGTAGGTCATCATGTCACTGGATATCAAGTTAGAAACAAAGATGCCTTCTGGGAAACCACACAGATGATATGATGAGCAGAGGGAGCTCGCAGCACCAGATGGGAGGGGTTTACCACATCTATAAACCTGATTTTATTCGGTCAGTGTCTTAGCGATCTCAGAAAATATAGACTTTTAAATACTTCTGCTCTTTAAATGTCCTGATATTTGCACAGTGCACCCATTCGTCACTCCAAAGATGTTAAAAAGTAACGAATTGCGTGCACGTAGCATTTGACCCCGGTCTGGAAGATAGATTTCTGTGGCATCTGATGGAAAAGGCTGATCTTTATAAACTCCCCTGCTACGCCGTGGCATTTACTCAGCATCGACACTTGATCTTCATAATGTGTCCATGATGAGGTCACAGCAACCCCTGGCAGACGTGCGTCTGCTGCAGTGCGGACTGGAAGCAGAAAAAGCCTGTGTTGGACTGCTTGTCACACCACATTTGAGTCTCCCACTAAACCCGCGATGCAGTGTAACTCTGTATTAACATTGTGCAACATATGACAGCCAATGCCCTCTGACACAGCTTTGTACTCTTTATAGACATGCATTTGCTCATGTGTGAATATCCATAGTGGTTAAACCTGAAGTGACCTCCGCAAGCTTCTACCCTGAGATTCCCTGCAGGATTTTCAGACCCAGTAAATCAGGTGAAGTGTATAGAAGACTCTTATCTAACTTTTATTTTATCAGGCGGTTCCATGGAGAATGAGAGTCTCTCAGCCAAGGCACAAAGTAAAATAGAGTTCACACCTCTATCTATGATGATAGATAACAAGAACTACAGAGTGTTGAAGGTTTTCTGCTCTGCTGTGCTGTGGTTGAGAATTTCTGACATTATCACTGGATTACTACAATCTCCTGGTAACTTTTTACTACCCAAATGACAACAATTTTCAGTGTGCATGAGCTTAATCATGCAGTCTCAGTACTCAAGTCACATAAAAGGTAAGTCAAATTTGCACTACACCATGCTTTGACAAATTATTTTACACAGCAGGGGCAATTTAGTGTTGAGTGTTTCACAACAGTAGTATTTTCTGGGTATGGTCTGTTGTGATCGCCAGCTCACTTGATTGAAACAGCAAAAAAACCCACAGTTGTCTGTATGTCATATTGGTTAGAGAAGGGAGTTTGTGATCGGAAGGTTGTTGGTTCAGTTCCTTGGACCGGCAGTATAAATCGCCAGTCCAAGGGAGGGGGTAAGTGAAATGCCCCTCCCTCATTACCACCACTGAGGTGCCCTTGAGCAAGGCCCTTAACCCCAACTGCTCCAGTGGAGCTGCTCAGTGACCAGCAGATGAGATTGTGGTTGTACTGGACAGCTTCAACCGCTTCGAATGTTATCACTCGATTGAATGGCCATTATCAGTGGTTATCCTATAGATATAGGATATAGGATATAGGTTAGAAGGGGCCCTCTACACTTACTAGTAGGTTCAGAAGGCTGTTCATCTATTCACATGGTTGATCATGTTTGTATGAGACGCACCAGGCTTTCAACGTAAACCCATCTGCGTCAGGTGACGGAGAATAAAACAACACAGGACTTTCACCCAGAAAACCAGGGTTCGTGTCCCATGTGAAACCAAAGACAATGCTAACTTATGATAACTTAAGTTTTAAGTTAGCCTAAACATTTCGTAATGTGACTTACGTGATTTACGTCACATGACTTACATTTTTAACCCAAACATGATCTTTTCCAAGTATTTTTGTTGTCTAAACCTAAGGTGACGTGACATGAGTGATCGACCATGTGAATAGATGATAACGGCCTTCTGAACCTACTAGTGTAGGTGTAGTGGGCCCCTTCTAACTCATATCTATGAGGCTGATAACCACTGATAACGGTCATTCAATCGAGTGATAACATTCGAAGCAGGTGACAGCTTCCAGGTGTGAATGTGTAACAGTGTGAATGTGATCAGGCCGTTCCTGAAACTCCCCCTTGAATAAATAAAGGTGCACAGACCTAATTCTAGTTCATTACACACCATTTGACAATACATTGCATCGAAAGTTGCACATTTTTGTTAACTATCACTATATATATGTATGGGTGTCCACGTATGGATGTCCACATGAGCAGTTTTAGTTGTTGACAAATACATTAATAAACACTTCTATTTATAGTATCTGCTTTACAGCCATATTATAATGTGTTATAAACCATTTATTGAATGTTTATGTATGGCTTATGAATGCTTATGAGATCTGGTATTTCACCACTCAGGGCCACATTTACTAAGAAAATGGTGTGAAAATGCACGCTATGGTTTCAGTGTGTGATTTACTAAGGCGGCAGCTCATTACACAGTCAGCTCCTGGAGTGCACCTGGTACTGAACCTCCAGGCGCACTCTGCCAGTGAAGAAGAAGAGCTCACAGGTGCAGTTCAGAGGTGGAATTTGTATGAGATCACTAAGCTCAGAGGGAGAGGGGCGACAGAGCAGCAGGTTCAGCAGGTGGAGGAGGAGATGGTGCTGATATGGATGTTAATACCGTGGTAAATGCAGCAACACCTAAATGTCTTAAAGAAAAGTTTAGTTGCAGCCTGTAGCGATTTTACAGATCATTGATGTTCAAATTCAAATTTGATGAACACAAAAAATCCCCGTCCACTATTCGTTTGTGTTACAGTAATCAGATATTGTATCTATTTTTGTTTCTAATAATCAGTTTTGGTTATGTACAAGCCTATATTTAATGCATGTTTTTTCCCCCCACACAATCTTACTTGTGGTTCATTTGAATCTCATATGAGCTATGTTTATGTCTGGTTTTCAGAGGCAGAGAATTTTCCTGGTTGCAAAATACACAACCTCAGTAAATCCAGTGGAATACATAATCAGCCTCTGTTAACATGTCTCTTCCTTTTATTTGTGTGATCCTACCTTATATACAACGATGAGAGTGGTGCACAAATGACACAGAAACTGCGACTCCAGCCTGCTGCTTCTGCTTGATAAATACAGCACGTGTGTGGGGCCTAAAAAGAAATGGAAGAAAAGTGGATTTGAATTTCCTTTTCGCTTTCTATTGTTCTTTTTACCGGGTACCACTCAATATATTGTTTAATAAGATAAAAACAGAAACTGATTTTTTAAACATGGACAAAGCCCATGAAGACTGAGTTGGTTATTCACTTATGAACATATTTGGGAAAAGCCTGGGAGATGAGGAAAAAAAGCCCTTGATCAGGATAAACTTGAAAAACTTGAAAACTAACTAGTAGTTACAGCAATAGTAGTAGTAGTAACACAAGGAGAATTAGGTGTACGGATACAGAACTAAAGCCCTAAAACTCACACAACACTTTATTAATCATGAGGCATAATAGCAGCAGACTTTGCCAACTCCATTAAGGCTCACTCAGGAGGACATAAATAACAGTGGACTGCGCTGCTTTTATGATAGCAATAATTATTCACACTAAAAAATTAAAGACTTGAAAGATTCTCAACAGCTTTTGACCTCCATGTACTGTATTTTCCAGCCACTGGGATGAGGGTTAATTATTATATACTAATTTAACTACAGCAAAATATTGTCATGAGTGAGCTCAAGTGTGGTTTGAAATGTGATCAGACTCAGTATAACAGAATAAAATTGTATTTGCCTCTGAAGGCTGCCTGCAGGGCCGTGGCCAGGGTTTTAGAACTAATGTGGTCATGAGTCCCAACAATACACAACCGACGCCTCAGAAAAGTTTGACCACACACCTGTTCCTATAACTGTTCACTTATATTTTCTATACATTTTATTTTCCAATGTGAAGGACAAAATGCTGTTTCAAAACCCTCTCCTCCCTGTCAGGAATAAAGTTCTGAATACTGAATCCTCTATTTACTTATTTATTAACCTGAAAATAATCACATTTAAACAAATATATGTGTATATATATATGTGTGTGTGTGTGTAAAGTTTAAATCATACATAAAAACGCTCGTTATAACTCCAGAACTTGCCTAAGACTCATCATGTTTTTAAGTTTCCTTCAGTATCAAAATAATCCAGTGATAGTTGTCTGTACAGAAATAAGTACATTGCAAACAGGAACAACTAATAGCTAACTTTTAATGGTGTCAGCTTTCCAAAATGTAAACATATATACAGTATATATAAGCTATATATATATATATATATATATATAAAAACACATTTTTTTTTTTTTTAATTTTATTCATGATGTTATTACTTCATCTGTTGCTGTGTAATACTTTCATGTACATGTATATTATATATGTGCAATATTTTTATTTTTATCTTATCTATTGTTCATACTTACAAATGCACTCAGTCACACTATTATTATTACTGTCTTTACTGTGTACAGGACTATTTTCTATTTATTTTTATTGTATTTTATTATATTTTATTATTGTATTTCTATATATGACACTTTTTTCTGGCTGTTGTATTGCTGAAAACTTCCCAGCTGTGGGACAATTAAAGGCTTATCTTATCTTATCTTATCTTAAAAACTGGGGCTCAAGCTGTAGCCCACAGCTAACTCACTGACTAAATTCACTGCAGTGAAATTCAGTTAAGTTCATTTTTCATGGAGTTCTGATTGCCAGCTGGATTGGCTACAATGCTCACTTCCTGTGATGTAAATATATGTATATGTAAAGTTGTGGCCAGTAAAAGCAAAACAATGCAATAAAAGAAGCCAAAATGCTCTGTAAAGCTGAGGGGAACTACAGAATGTGGTGAATTTCTCTTGGCTTCTCTCACAAGGAACCACTTTCACTTTATACGTAGTATTTCAATCCATTATTAATGTTAAATATGAATTAGTGCAGCTTTAAAAATACTAAATTCAACTTATAAAATACCCATCATGTGTAAGTTTTAAACTGCCCCCACATTGCTAGCCCCCCAAAGTGTCCAGAAAAAAAATGAGTGAATGTGACCTCAGTGTCCTTATAGCTAAGGTCCTGGCTGCCCGTCGCCTAGAGCAGAGGTTTGCAAAGTGTGAGGGGAGCATCACCAGGGAGGTGCAAGAGAGTTGCAGCGGGGCCACGGAGGGAAAAGAGGTGAGGTGAAAGGTACAGGTGCATGTCAGTGTTCTAAAAACAATGAGAAGTTAGTTTGTGTAGCTTGGCCTGCTGATTTGTCAATCTCATCAACACAGTCAGCCATTGGGGCTACTGCAGTGCTTGTGACACACAGTTCATGAAGGCAACTGAGGTAACCCTTCACACTGATATGCCGCAATTTGTGTCAAAAATCGCACTCCCTCTCGGAGTCATAACTCAGTCAAATCTGAACACACAGACATGATACACCTATTTTTAGCTTCAGTGTGACTTACACTTCCTGAGGTATCATTATTTCCCTTGTCCACTGTTCATAAATCCACTTAGAAATCATACAAATAAAACGCTCATTATAACTCCAGAACTTGGCTGAGAATCCTCATGTTTTTAAGTTCATTGCAAACGGGAACTACTAATAGGTAATTCGGCATACTTTTAATGGTGTCAGTTTTCCAAAATGTAAACATATATATATAACAAATAGGCTTAGAAACTGGGGCTCATGTAAATTTTTTATGGACCAATGATGTGCTTCCTGACAAAACATTGTCACACTGTAGCCTACATGTAAACACCACTAGTAGGCTCATGTAAGTGTGTTTCTCCACTGTGACAGAACATATCCAATATGGGGATAATTCATTTAGAAGTTGTCATAACTGACAAAATACTTTTATTTGTGCACACAGGGTAAATCTGTGGTCTTAATTAGCCTGGTGCAGCTTTAATTTCTCTCTGTGTCCTTCTCCCTGCTCCTGTGGCCCGAGGTGAACAGACTGACTTTTTCGCAGCCAGTAGCTATCATGTGGAGAGTGGGTGGTTAGAGATCAGGCCTTGCTGTTCTGCTTCCTGGAGTACAGGGTCTATCCTCCAGTCTGGGCTGTGACAGCTAAATGACCCATCTCTCCTCCTCTGTTGCTCTGTTTCTCTGGATAGTTGTGTTTATATCTGGGGTCAGTGGTATCATAGAGGTCGCAGAAACAGACATGTACCAACTGATAGTGATAGCATAACAACTGCCACATATATTGTGTTAACTTGTCAGTGTGTGGTTTAAAAAAAAAATGGGTTGAAAATGTAATTGCAGATGTGTATACATTTTAATAATAATCATATTTCTTAGAGGGAAATGTTACCTTTTTTTAAATTTTTTACCTCATATGTTTCATTTTTAACTGATGATGTAATAGTTTATAGTAATTATCTACAATTTAGTGAATATTTTACAACATATCGTTATTAATACTAATGTGATATTTGCAAGCTAGATAAAAATTAAAGCAAGAAAATATGTTTGGGGGAAGTAAAAGGGTAGTCTCATCTCCAAAAATCCTAACACGGGACTCTTAAATCTTTTAATAAATAGACTAAATGGACTTAAACTGAACAATAAATACATTTGCATTTCTATGCTTTTAAACCGTGACATGGCTCCATTAAGCCATATAATGTGTTTAATATAATCATTACATCAAAGGACTCTGTGTAATGTGAAAGGGTCACTCACACTACTAAAGAAAGAGAGAATTATCACCCGATTTTGCAGCTCTACGCAGCTTTTTGCCTTTTTACATACTTCCATATTATCCAGAGTGCCATTCTGGGTAGTTATTAACCCAAACAAGAGTCTAAGTCAAGTTTGATAAAAAAAAATGTATCCACAGAACCACCCAGACTCTTTAATATTATCTGCCGGGTCAGATTTGACACGGAACCCTACAGATGTAACAATTTTCAAAATCAGATCAAAAGAGAGAGACCTTAGAGACCTTCAAAATCAAATAAAAAGATAACCATTGGTTTTGTTGTGTTTATAGCTGTTTTGAATCCTTGTTCCAATAAAAAAAACTGGATAATATTTATGAATTTTTTTAATATTTTCAGGTCAAACTTGACCTGAAAACAATAGCAGGGGTAATGTGTGTTAACAGAATACAGAACTGGGAAACGTAGGACCTTGGGAACATAGATACCTTCCCTGTCACACCACGCTGACTGTCTGTTTGCCAACAGGTGGAATGAATTGGTGAAAGTATCCATGGCCAGAAAAGTTCAGTTGTGCTCTGTCTGGTAAGAATGAAACTGCGGCAGTGGTATTTGATGTTTGATCCTGTCCCATACTGAGGCTTTGTTCAAGTAGAATAAACAAAAGCCATAAGCAGACATAGCTCATTTCTCTATGTCTGTAACTTTTTCCTTGGTTGTTGAATGGATGATTTAAGTTTTCCTTTAAATCAGGATGTGTTGGTTGAAAGACACTCACCAAAACATACACCAAGGTAGACAGAAATGGCAAGAAAAGGTGGTATATGGAGGTGTGGAGCCTAACAAAAATTGTGCGTTCTCTCTTTTTGCTTTAGTGTGTGTTTGTGGGCTGTAGCTGCAGTCGAGTTCAACTGTCAGGTTATTTATTAAAGAAGCCTAATATTGTTTCACCCACTGTGTGGTCCGTAGCTCTTTTTATTTATAATCGTTAAGTTTAAGAGTTGTGTCCTCTTTTCTGGTTAATTCTAGTAAGGCTACACTGAGGAAGGCGGGTGTATATTTGTTAATTAGTTGTATGCACGGGCTGCAAATGTATATAAAAGGAATTTATTGTTGGTTATTGTTGTTCAGCTTGACACATTAACTCAGTACATTTGTGCACATAGTAATTTTACTTGTACTAGTAAAATATATTTATAGTAACAGTACTAGTACTTAAAATATTCTACAACTCTGGAAAAGTTCAATTTTAAGTTCAATTTATGATTGCAACTAGTTTCTCCAACACATTTACAGTGTGTTGACCATGCAGACAGCAACAGTTTGATATGGCTAATACCAAAAGCAAACCCAAACTTGATTTCCCACAGAGGTTTGGATGGTATTATGTGTCACTTCATACTGCAATGAAATATCACAATATCCAAACCTTGCTAATGTGAAAATGTCCAAATGTTCCTGACCACATGTATGGAGTGAATTTTGTCCGTTAATAAACACGCAACGAAATGTTGAGTCGCAAACCATCCAACAATAACTGCAACATAAAGTTCCTGGCAGGATATGACTGACAGTTCATCGGACCAATAGAAGAGCAGCAGAGGCACACCACACAGAATCCCCGTCTGTGCAACATTGGTCCATTTACCATAATGACCAAACTTAGAAAAACTGAGAAGCATAAAGAAAAACTAAACTTTTGGAATGATAGTCATTGTGGGTTGCAGTTTTTGTTGGATGGTTTGCAGTCCAACATTTCTTTGCATTATTTATTAATGGATAACATTAACCCCATATACAATGATGTCTGATTTGCACAAGGACCCTCAACAGAGTGTTTTGTAATGTCAACGACTTCTAAGAGTAAATGCAGTATGTAAATATGCAGCCTTTTGCAGTGAAACATTACACGGGGAATTTACAGGGTGTTGGCAGCATCTAAATGCTAATGCTAAATGCCATAAGTGTCAAATAATGCTCTGATTGATAGAATGGGCCTGATTGTGAACAGTATGAGTCTGATTGCATGAGTAAACAGTCATAGGATCCCCACCAGTAATTTCAGCTAGTCTAGCCCCAATGTGTAACAATGTGCCAAAATTACCATGTGAATAGTCTGTGATGGTGATCTATTTCATTTCACGAGTAATACTAAACTCAATTGCTCTTGATTTGCAGTGATCTCAACCGATGCTGAAGGTCAGCGATGACGATATCGGAGAGACTTTCTACAAAAAAGCAGACAGGAACCATTGACCTGTTTAAATACACTTACATGCCATGAGTCATTTAAGCGTATCACTCTGGTTGACATTATTAATTTGGTGGATTAAAGCCACTCTGTAATGTTCTGATACCTTGTAAAAAGAGTACTTCTTTCACCAAACCACTGATCAGATATAGAAGTATCAGGTGATGAACCTGACCTGAACAACGAAACCTGAAATGAATAAATGAAGATACAAACTGAACCCTACTTCAGGATCTGCATCTGTGAGATGCAAGGGTGTCATTTCCACTGGGGATGGGGGGACAATCACTTTTTAAAATCCATTTTTTTGTCCCCTTCACTTTTACAGTACAGGTCGATTTTCTTACTAAAATCTCATCAGAGCTTTGTAGGCAGGGTTAGGCTTGGGGACGTCATCTTCCAAGCATGGATGTGATCGGTATATTTCTTCAAATGACATAACAAACGTTAAGTTAACAGCTCAGAGCAATCTCTGCAGCTAAACTCTTCTCTGACAACTGAAAATGATATTGACGAGATGGATGTCAGTCACTACTGAGGGCAAAATAACCCCTAACAGAAATCGGTTCAAATAAATATGATGTCAGACTGAATAATGCAGTGTAAAGAGAATGGAATTCAGATCAGTCATTCATTGATCACACATTTCTGTTATTTGATGGTTCAGGTTCCTTACTTACATATGAACAGAATTTTGAATTACCCATTCTTTCAGATAATGTAATGAAGTCATTAAGGGATTTGATAAGCATTTGGTACACCTTGTGAAATCCCGTTTTAGCTCTGGGATGACAGTCTGCTAAGCCGAAGGGCTTTCCTGATAGTAAATTTGGCACTAAATACATAACATTTTTCATAATAAAAATATAATTACTCCAAAAGGTCAGTTTTATTAGGCTTTTCTCATTCATGACATACATTGGAAAGAATACCCTATATCTAATAAGTGAAAGAAGCATGTTCCACATCTGTTTTTTTACACTGTAATTTATACAGACTTTTTGGCAGCTTGTAACAGCTTGCTACTAATATTTTAGTTTAATTAATGGCTCTTATGCTTTTACTTTAAATTACATAAATATTTTTCTGACACAAGAATGATTATATTCTGCACATTGTCAACAAGAGATCCTTCCTCTAAGTTCTGTACATTGTCTGGTTTGATGGGTAAATGTTGTATTCAAATTCTGAAAATCCCTCTCCTAGCTTGCTGCCTTTTACTTCAGAGATCCAATGTCTCTTGCACTCTCCAAACCACAAAAGGGTTCAGTATGCTCAAAGTGAACTCAGGCAAATGATGAGTCTTCCAACCACATCTAAAGGCAAAAGTGTCCCACTTGAAGGTGGGTAGAAAAGCCTGCCATCAAATAAAGGGGCAAGATGGAATGTACCATAAAATGGTGACAACGGTCGACACTTTCGGACAGTCTCTCAGGTGTTGCACTCGTTTGAACACACAGAAGGTGACAGAGGTAGTTATGTTAAGAATAAAAAGAGAGCTTGAGAGAGAAGTTGAAAATTGTCTGACTTCCAATTCCGTTGTCCAAGGCGAGGGGGTTTCAGATGCTGTTAAGACGACCTGTCAAGTGCAAGTTTGAGTTCCACTGAGTTGAACCTGTTTCCTTCAGTTCCTTCTGTTCAGCAGTTCTATTAATCTAACCTATCCTACCTCTTGTTCTGTCCTGATTTTGGTAAGACAGCAAGATCCGAAACAGCTCAAATAACTCTGTCCTCACGTTGCCACAAGTTAAGATGCTATAACAAGACAGTTCCTCATTTGATCTCGCAAGGCTGGTGCAACACCTTTCAACAAACCTCACACCGGTAATAAGGTGCTCTTACCCATCTGCAGTGCGACGGTGAATGTTGCTGCATACTAGCACAATATCCTGAGGGCCAGGCTAGCACTCTGGATGTGTTTGATAATGACAGGAAGAAAAGAGACAGCTAGGTGTGTGAGAGGATTTGTTTTTGGCTCCTGTCTAGCACCTCTGCTAATCCCAAGGCTCTAATGTTAGCAGAAGCTGCAGGGGAAGTGTAGCTAAGAGCCAAATGCTATTGCTAGGAGAGGATTAAAAAAATAAATAAACTAAAGACATGACGGAAGTGTGGCACTTGGGTGTTGTCTGCAGTGCCTTACAGTCTGGCAGACACCTCTGATCTCTGTGGTGGATGGAATATGAATATAGACCTTATTTCCATGGTGACTGATGTGTTACCATACTTGATTCACATGCTTAAAGTAAATACAGGAGACAGCCATATTCAGAGCCCTGGTATTGAAAGCATGATTGTGGTGAGTAGCTATTTTAGTGGCAAATGCAGGAGCAGTCCAAGTTCAATATATAGTCTTATAACAACAATAAGAATATTTGAGCATTTATGTGCATCATACAGACACACATATTGGTACTCTATGCCATTCTGATTATGATATTCCTAAACACAGTGTGCAGCAGACCAATCTAGAGAATTGTCTGAGTAAAAAGCAGTTCCAGTCTCTTTTAAAAAATAATCTCATCCCATTTGAACTCATTCCTCCCCCCCCCCCCCCACATTCTGTTCAATTACTAATCACAAAGAGTGCAGGGACGCTTTGTGTTTCGTTGGTTGCCAAGGAAACCTCATTGTCATCTGAGTTGTTTGGTTTCCTCTCCAAAGGTCAATGACTTGTCTGATTGAATAACACTTTTCATGCAAATAATCTGCTCAAGCGAGTTTTTCCCCCTCGTCTGGGTTTCAGTGATATTTTGCAGCAGATGTGGAATAAAACACACCCTGTCACATGAAAGTGACGTGTATTGAAAATTTAAACTGTTAATGGCCGCTGGCAACATTCCATATTGACGACTGTCCTCTGTCTGGCTTGAGGCACACCTCTGTCCAGCAGCACAGAAATAATTCTGGCAAAAAATGAACAAACTATTTTTTGTGCCATTTTCTTTTTCAAGTTCGGTACGTACCGGGTCTGTACTGGTACGTACTGCTTCCAGGAAAGAGCCATAGCCTGAGCCCGACACTGACAAAACCTTCTCCTGCCTACTTGTATAAATGCAATTAACATAAATGTAATGTAATGTACTTGGCTTTTATATATATTACCGTACTAACAGCCAGCAATTAAAATGGATAGATTACAACCTTACTGGAGTACTGTGTGACAATGTAAAGCTTGCTTGTTAGCTAGCAGTGCAGGTGGTGACTAACTGACGTGTTTTCCGCTTGAGGCTTGAGGCTCAGCTTCCTGCTGAGATTGTTCAGCACTACAAACCCACTATATACTTGATTTGACTCAACCTGACTCGACTCAGGTGCTGCTGATATACACCGATCAGCCATAACATTATGACCACTGACTGGTCATAATGGTGGAACATCGATTATCTCGTTACAGTGGCACCTGTCAGATATATATACAGTATATATATATATATTCAGTATATACATATGTGTGAAGTCAGTTGATTACCTTGTTACAATGGCACCTGTCAGATATACATATATATATATATACATATATATATATAGATAGATACACATACAGTATATATATACAGTATATAGTATGTGTATATAGTATATGTACAGTATATATAGTATATATATATGTATATAGTATATATGTGTGTGTGTATACACATATAGAATATATATATCTATGTATATGTATATACAGTATATACATATATACATATAAACACAGTATATATATATATATATATATATATATATATATATACACACACTGTATATATCTGACAGGTGCCATTGTAACAAGGTAATCAATGTTCCACCATTATGACCAGTCAGTGGTCATAATATTATGGCTGATCGGTGTATCAGCTCACCTATATACTTCCCATACATGCCAAACTGCTCCCCATATGTCAGAGAGTACCAAAGATACCACTTGGGGGCTTTGGAGCTCACCAGATGTGTTCATGTGTCAGTGTCAAACAGTACATTGCATGTTAGCCTGTGGATTATATTCCTGGCTGCCTGTGGAGTTTGGTGAAGAGCGTGTTATGTGTTAGTGTTAGTGTTAATAATTATTTGGCCTATTAATTTAAAGCAGCTATAATCAATATTTATACATTAAGAATATATAACATGTATACTTGTATCTGAAGGGGTGACTCGTGGTGACAAACCTACAGAGAATTATCACCTGACTTCCCTCAGCTCTATGGAGTTTTCCTCCTGCAGCTTAGCTGCTTTGACTCACTCTCATGCCTGCACCAAACACCAAACAAGTTAGCAACTAGCTGGTGAAAAGTGGAGCATTTAGCTGCTAAAAAGCTAGATATATTTCTTGGGATTTTGGCCAAGATAAGTAACCAAGCTAAAACGAGAGTGAACATGAGTCTTACATTCACCAGGTGGCCAAAACATAAATTCTAATGTTGCTCTGCTGGATGTGTAAACAGGCAATGGTTTGCTAACATGTTCGCCTTAACTTAAAAAGTGATAATATGTCAATATGGCCATATATCAGTTATTGGAGGTTCAAATACTTTAATCATCTCCATTAATTTCTTATTTATGCTACTTTTATGATGTAACATACATACGTGTTCCTAGATTGCTGTCTATTTACTTTTAAACCAAAGTACAATCAATACAATCACAGAAACTTAAATAAAACAGTCCATGATTTCACAAGTTACCATCTTTATGTGGCCTACAACTTTGTATTTGGGAGGAAAATTAAGCACACATTGCTTTTCTTCCACTCATTATCAGCCCTGCACTCTGGTGGCCCAAAAGGTGCACAGCACTAAATACTCAAAACCCCAGAAAAACTCAAAAGTTAAATATAGTGAGAAGCCCAGACCTATGTTGATTCACCAGATCCAGCACTTGGAAAGGATCAGTCTGAAGTAGCAAAGTAGGGGATTGAATTTAAGCCAACTGCCTCCAGCAAGCAGTGTTAACCAGCTAACACATAAATGTGTTTCACAACGACATATTAGTTTTAAAAACAATGGTAAAGACAGTATGTGCACATCCAGATAATTATATTTATTCATGTGTGAATGGTTATGTCTGTATGCACTGGTTTGTGCCTCTATCACCCCCCCCCCCCCCCCCCTGTGATGCCAACAGTTCTACCAAAGTCAGGACAAAGTGGTGCAAACCGAGCACACACTGCAGAGCAATGAAAGAGCCACCAGCAGATCCTTGATCCTCCCAGTACAAAATGGTTCACTGTTTCCTCTTGGAAACTGAAATGTGTGCGTGTGAAGGGCTGTATTCCAAAATGAGATATCCATCATTAAAAAAGAATGGGTGAAAGGTTTTGTATTAGACATTATTAATGAAGAGTAGGTAGTCTCTGTGCCAAAATACAAAATGACTATAATGGGAGTTTGATTGGGTTTTGATCAATACCAATGATTCACTAATTTCTTGCCTAGGTGCTGAAAACTAAGGACACTATTCTTCTTTCTTTGGAGGCAGAAATAATCTCATTAGTTAAATCTGCATTTAAGCTTTAAGTTTGTGACCATTAGATGACAGAAAATCTACAGACCCCCAGAAATACAACCTTGATACACAGTTGACGTCTTAAGTTGTTAAGGCTGATGTGTGAGCAATCAACTGAAAAATGACCAGAAACACAACTCCCACCAGATGCTCATGTTGCTTTGTGTCTGCTAGATGTGTAATGCTATGTTCACAATATCGCAGCTTTTGTGCTGCCTGTGATTCTAGAGGGGATCGGAGGAGTGTGCGGGAGCTAACTTAAAGGCAAGAAGTGGCAATTTCAAAGTTTGTTTCATGCTATTTTTAAGTTTTATAACCTATCATGATCTGTTCTGAATACTGAATAAAATGATCTTTGCAAAGACCTAAAGTACAGGCTACAATGTGAATGTTGCTAATAAAACTGGTAGTGGATGGTCTGACATTACCAGGTAGTACCCAGCTTTGTATAGAGCAACTTAACTCCCCATTTTAGCTTGAACACACCTCCTCTCACAAATTCAACAAACACATACAAACCCAGACACACACCCACACCATGCCCAAGAATCTCCTGGCCCCCCACCTTCATTGATGACCACAACAATGGTTCAGAACCAGACTTGTTCGAGCTGATAGCTTAGTTTAGTTTAGCAGATGCAGCACAGGCAATATGTGACAGAAAACTACTAGCTCACTAGTAGGAGGGGTAGTAGTTCGACCAGGAAGACAACATACGTAAACAAGAGTGCAGAATGCGTCAAATAGGTTTTTAGGGATAGAGACCAATCAGCCAATCAGAGATCCCCCCAGAAACCCATACTCTGCGCCTTGACAGTGGTGGCGTTGGGGTGGTGAAGCAAAACTGTGAATCAACGTAGACAGCAATGACAGCAGAGAGATAATAACTGAAAGATGTACAAAATAGAATGATTTGTCTTTTGGTCTGAACTTGCACTATAGGCTTCATTACTAGTTCTACTACCAGGAACCCTTTAGAGGTGAACATGACATTGCCTTTTAGTTCTTAGGTGTGGATTTCCAGGCAATATCACAGATGTTCCTAGAGAACAGAATTACTTGATTTTCTCTGGAAAAAAGCAAATTACTATTGTTATAATGGACACTATAGACCAGGACTAGCTGTTGTGCTGTTTTTCCACGATAATATGCATTTTGGTCTTTAGCTTATTAGAAGCTCAGTTTTCTTTACCACTTTTCCACTTGTTACCTTTAGTAATATTCAGTTGGCTTGTTTGCTAGAAATAACTGCTTACTTATAGGTGATGGTTAATGACAGATCATAGAGTTTATGTGCTGACCTTGTACCTTGTATGAAAGCATCTGCTTTTGTTGTGTTTCTTCACTCTCATCTAATGTGTCACCTGCAGGTACATAATGCAGGCACACGCACATATTCCCACATTGTCATCTTTATCAACAGAGGTGTGGAGACATGTTATTCAGGTTTTTCCTTTGATTTGTCTCCTGTTGGTTGTGTTTATACATAGGGTCTGTAATGTTCATATAGCTGCCAGACACTGTCCTCTCAGTATTCTAATAAAGGACTGACCCATTTATCCAAGCAGGGGGAACAGTTGACCATTCACACAGGTTAAACTGAGACAGACTTGATTCAGCCCAGTAGTGCATGGCACATGGGAGATTTAACCCTGTGGGCTTTCTGCCAAAAAAGCCTAACCAAGCAGTTTTGGTGCCTAAACCTAACCAAACTGCTACGGTTTCACAATGTTAACCATGTGTTAAAAAGCCTTTGGTTAGAATTAGGAGAAGATAAATGTTTGAGTTAAAATAAGGCAGTGATGACATTTGGTTTCACACGGAACACGAACAGCAGTCTCCTGGGTGAAGGTCAGGCTTGACCCATCCATCCACCCCGACCTGTATCCTACACAGACTTCGTTGCTCTTTATACTACGTCACCTGACTTCCTAAAGCTTTCTGCCAGAAGACCCGCATAAACTACATTGCAACCAGTATGGAACAACACGCTTCTCATATGAATGTTCCAAAATGTCAACGCTTCTCGTGGCACCATGGTAACGGTACACAATGACAAACAATGCGTAGTTTTGCAAATCTAGGGTTACCATTTAGACACAACTGTGGATGAGAGGCTACTACATGTTTACTTGACAGACTACATCTCTCAGGTACATTGAGACATTTCATCATGAAAAAAAAACTATTTGTTGCTCTTCCCACTGCTTTTAATACTCAATTAATGTGGATAAAATATTATTTTCATGTCTTTTCATTAACAGTACAACATTTATTAAATAAAAACCTATACTTTCAATGTCTGACAGTTCTTGACTGCACGCCACTGTCAAGACTCTTTCTGTGAACATTTATCCTGTGTGGCATTTTAGTGCGCTTTTGTCATGTTAAATTACACAGGCCAGAGACGGCAGAGTTGTAAGACTGACACTGTCACAAATATAGTGGTCGTGATTCACTCTCGCTGAGCTGTGGAGAGCAGAAAACAGTGGCAAGATGACAATGAAGAAGGGAGACAGCTTATAGCATAGCTGTTCTTAAACAGTTCATGGTAACAGAAAGAGTATGGGTGGAGATCAAAAGCACTGGAATATAATTTAATTTAAATCTATATTAGGGTTAGACTACTACTTCAGATGTACTGAATGACTTTGATGAATGTGGCAGACTGATCTTGTCCACTGATAAACATTAGATATCAATGAGTAATGGTCGATTATGGGCAGTGTCATTGTGTGTGTCAGTCTATCCACTGATACCCCTTTTCTACCAACATTGAACGGGTTCTGTTATGGTTCGCGCACCTAATTTTGAACCATTTTCGACCAAAAATAAACCTTTTTTGGTCAACCTGAGAAGTTGGTTCCCAGCTGGAACCAAAAAATTCCAGGTTTTCCTTGACCTGAAGTGCGAACCGTGATGACATCAGTGGGTGTGTCATATTCTACAGGTTGGAAAGAGAGGATGGAGAAAGCAACAATGGATTGACATTGGATTTTTGGATCAAAAAAATATCTGTAACAACAGAACAAAACATTTGATGAACACTGATGACCTGTATCTATTGTTATTTACCAAAACAGAAGCTCATTACACTGTCAGCTCCTGGACTGCTCTTTGGACTGACCTCCAGGAGCATTCTTCTGGTGAAGGAGAGCTTCGTGGGTGCAGTTCAGTAGTAGGATTTTTCTGAAATCACTAAGCTCAGAACACAAATACATGATACATGATATTGTAGGAATCTTGATTCAAAATCATTTTCTTCGGCCACAGTTTAATTCCATAACTACCTGAGAAAAAACAGGTCTTCATGAAAGTAATATAAGTAATATGTATGGGAAATGAAAAGGAGATGGAGTGACATAATAAGACAAATTAAAGACACACAAAATATACACAAACCACTGCAGAATGTAGCAGGCAATAGATAATGTTGATACAGCTAATGTCTCATTAGACTAGTGAGATAAATGCAGCCAAATGCACTTTGTAAATGCCTTATCAAGAGAAAGAAGAGTGCAGTTATCAGCCTTGAGTGACTTCAGGGTTCTTTGATCATCAAGTTCAAATTCAAGTTTAATCCAGATCAACTTGTCCTGTTTGTTTGCTGTAACAACATCACTTTATGTCATTGCTGTCATTGAGATTTTGTTTAGATGTTTCTTTTCCCACCACAACCATTCTCATGGTATATTTAAATTCTATCTGTGCTATTTGTACATTTGCTCATCAAAGGAAGAGAATTTTCAATGCAAAACTGACTTTCGCTAATTGTTTGACCTTAGTAAATCCAAGGGAATACATAATCAACCTCAAAATATTTCCACTTCTTATTTGTGCAATCCTCCCTCAAATGCATATGCAATGAGGAGGGAGGTTGCACGGTCCATCCTGGACCACCTGTTTGATAAATATATTGCACATTTGGGGCAGAATGTGTCACATATGTGCTGCGCAAAAGACTCTTGGACTTTTGTGCATGAAAATGGAAAATAAA
Source organism: Macquaria australasica (assembly GCA_005408345.1). Lineage (NCBI taxonomy): Eukaryota > Metazoa > Chordata > Actinopteri > Centrarchiformes > Percichthyidae > Macquaria > Macquaria australasica. The sequence goes on along the minus strand of SEMN01000179.1, from coordinate 415,964 downwards.
CATTGGTATCAATCAAATCAAACCATCAAAAATCATCTATGTTTACCATAACAGCATTTTTCTTGTCCTTACAGGATATACAAGAAGAGATGAAATGATAATGTTGATTTTATGTGTTCATGATACTGTGAGTGACTTTGTAATGTTTGTTTTCACAGGAATCCATTTATCTCTTTATCACAATTAATGACAACAATAATCTTACTTCCTGCGGTATATATAGTGAATGCATAGCTGCTGCCTGCACAACATGAGAAGGGATGCTATTCACCATTCTCTGGGAAACCAGTCTGTATATACCAGGCCCTATTATGTGGAAGCGGTTGCTATTATTGCCATTATGCTCATACAAAACTGAGTGTAGCACAGAAGTCCCTTTTCTCAGGGCTGCAGCATGTGCGCTGAGAACAATGCAGCCATGTCAGGAGCACAGAGGAGAGGAAACATCACTGATGTTTACCTTAGCCTGCCATGCCAGCTTCCTGCTTTTATGCCACAACCATGTTTGTCGAGTATTGTTCAGACACAATGTTGCTATTCATTGTACCCTCAACCGTCAAGCTACCGTGGCTAGGTCTGATGTTTCTGCCAGTTCTCTCAGAGCTGGACACTTAAGATGAAAGAACAGAGAAACACAAACAAGACATGCTGATGTGTGTCTAACTTAATATATCCAACACAAGACCAAGTATACGTGAAGTCAGGTTAGCAAAACAATATTCTAAAGCAACATTATCCTCCCTCTGCACATGGTTTAGACATTAACCCTTGAAACGAAAACAACTGCTTGACATATTTCATTCATACCTTGCCACAATGCTGAGACAGGTTGTTCTGGGTCAGACCAAAGGAAACCAGGGTTAAATGTGTCTCTCTCTTAATTGTAAAAGTCAAGAGCCTAACCATTGCTCATAAACTCTTCAGAACGGGTCAGAACACTACTGAGCAAGTTGTCAGTGAGAATGTTATTGCAGTTGGTTTGACACTAATGCATCTCAAGAGATAGGAGTAAGCACTGCGGCATATTGAGATGACTACAAAGATAATAAAAAGCAATCTTTAGAAAATTTTATGGCACATAAAGACAGTACAAAGTTAGATTTGTTCTAAATGTGTTGTGCATCCCGAGCACTAGATGAAAACAACTCCCAGATATAAAAGCTTTTCATACTTAAATAGGTGGGAACACAACTGTCAGATTAGCAGCTGTTATTTTCCACTGTAAAATCCACAACTCAATTATCTTCAGGCTTAAAAATACCTCCGTAAACTGCCTGCCTGGTTCATGTTTGAAGTGGATTTCATAAGTCAACAACACTCAGAGTAACAGGTTTCATCCAGGTCCATGTTTAGCAGGGGCATCCTAGTGAATTTGAACTAACTACTCAGGGCCCCAACATTGGGCAGGCCCTTAAGAAGCCTGGAATTAAAACTTTGTTTTATCAGCAATTCTAGAAATTGACATTATTGTTGTCAGCAAATTATGATAACATTTTTTGTGTCTAAAACAATAATAATGCACATGGTTTAGGCCACTTCATAATATGGTTGGACAGTTTGTTAGAAAAAAAACTCCACACACTGGTTTACCCTGATGCCGATGCTGTGGATTCCAAAATATTTTTCAATTTTTTTTTTATAGTTTTCAAGTATAGTGGCTTTTTCTATATCAATTGTCTTATGCCCAGGGCATGATACAGACCAAAACAATCATGAAGAAACTGACGTTATAATGTACTCTCTCCAAGCAAATCTGATAATAAAAGTATTCTCCAATGTACAGTAGGTTGAGAAAAGAAGGCTGAAATGCATTTAGATTTCAGATTGTATGAGACTAAACCACATGCAATATCATAGATCCTTTGATATGTCATATAAAGACTTCATTACTGACTACTCTAACACAGTAACTACCACAGGTGCATGTGCAGTTATTTACATGCACTCAATATTTTCATTGTACATCCTTGCTGTCCAGTGTCTTGTCTGAAAGAAGCAGGTGGTCCTATAATTTTGTACTCTCACTGTAGAGGTATAGACGTTCACTTAAGGCTTTTCAAAAACATCCTATCATTTACGTAGAGATGTTTTTTTCACATCTTATCTATGTATCAAGGAAGAATGAAATAAAGAATCCTGTGTTTTTCTCGGTGTGTAAACATCTATCATTGTCATTAGTGTATCTGATCACTTAGGCCTGTTATCACACTGCGCTGCCTATATGACAATTCATCACAGTGACCTATAGAGCAGCTGGGGAATCTTAATCTCAAATACATTGAGATGTGGAGGAATAGAGGAATGGAAAAAATAATTGAAGTGTGATTACAGTCCCTCTAGAGGCTACAGTTTATTAATGTGTCACTTCCAATAAAGCTCTTGCTATTCAGATTTTGGTTGTCATGGAGATGGCAGTCACTCCTGAGATAGAGGCAAAGGTTAGAGTGCCGGTGCATGATTCCGACTGCAGAGACAGACTATAACTGCATTCCTGCCACTCAGTCAGAGCTTTTTTTACTGTAGGGAGAGAACGAGTCATCCCTGCACCAGTCTAATGACAGGAATCATTTTTTCTGACTGAAGATCTTTTTTTTTAACATCTGTCACTTCTCAGAAAAATATCTGATGGAAAACCATCCACACTTTAAAATGTACACCTCACAGGCATTTATTATCTCATAGGGTAGCAGCTTTTTGTTGTGAATTTATTTTGTCATTATTTTTTTTCAAAGTTATTTATTGTCATGTTCCCATCATCACATTCAACTGTATAGAAAGATAAAGCAAGATTGAGGCTCAAATGTGCAATCACAAAGTTGTAATGTGTTGAGGTGGGGAGATACTGCTTACTTTCATTCCAATATGTAATGCCTGAATTTATCTTACAAAACCATGAAAGAAAAATTGAAGCATCTTGAGGTGAATTTTCACAGCGGGTTTCTAAAGATGGTTTTATGTTATTGTCTGGTTGGTTCGCTCTCCTCTCTGTCACACTGACATACTGATACTATCTAAAGTCATATATTAACCCAGGATTTATCAATGGTGAGTGTGTGAGAGAGATAATTTCACGTGGATCACAAGAGGTTTAGTTTTCAATGAGAACACTTGTGCTCATGGCCTAACCGTCACCTCATCCTCAGCAGTGACACCATTTTATCAAAGGCCACATAATAATTCATTGAAGAGCCTCATTCACATGAAGCCAGTCAATCCAAACACTGTTAAGCCTCAAAGAAGTCATGTTTGTAAAAAGGCTGAGAGAGAGAGGTTTCATTCATATTTCCAGTAACAGAAAAAATGGCTATATTTTAATACTTCTTCTAGTTATTTTTTTTTTTTTACGTTCTTGCTGTTTGTTTGACACTCAAGGTTATGTAGACATGAAAGAAAGACTCAAACTCAGGTATCACAGTAACTGTAATTTGCCCTAGGTCTAAGCTTTTATTGCCTCCCATTCTACAAATCAAATCTTAAAAGAACAAGGTTGGCATTATTTTATATTTATGTTGCTGTCAATAATTCCCATCAAAAAACTAAAACCAAAAACGTGTTAGTCCTCCTCCCAATACTGACTTCCCTACCCTGTCCCAAGCCCCTTGGTCAATCTTTTAAAAACTGGTCACAAATATATACATGATTAATAAAGGCTCAGCAACTTCATAAAACAGCTGGGCACTGTAGTTTTTTAGCAAACATTACTCAAACAGGAGGAAATAGTGCATTTTTGGGGGCTAGTTTCAGCTGTGGATTAATACACATTTAAAATAATAACTTGATTTGGATAGCACATTTCAAAATATATGTTATAGTGGGCTTCACTAGGCAATATAAACAAAATAAATCAAGCAACACTGAACACCATTAAAACACAGCAGCACTGTCACCTCACAGGTTCGCACCCGCCGGCCGGCTGGGGCCCTTCTGTGTGGAGTTTGCATGTTCTCCCCGTGTCCGCGTGGGTTCTCTCCGGGCACTCCGGCTTCCTCCCACCGTCCAAAGACATCCAAGTTAGGTTAATTGGTGATTCAAAATTGTCCGTAGGTGTGACTGTGAGTGTGAATGTTTGTCTGTCTCTATGTGTCATCCCTGTGATTGACTGGCGACCAGTCCTGGGTGTACCCCGCCTCTCGCCCAATGTCAGCTGGGATTGGCTCCAGCCCCCCGCGACCCTCTAAGAGGATAAGCGGTATAGAAAATGGATGGATGGATATAGGAATAAGACAGTGTGCGAAATACTCAGTGACAATCGGGGGGTCTCGTGGCATGGCCGGTAAAAATAAATAAATAAATAAAATAAATAAATAAATAAATAAATATGTAGATATACACACACACATATATATACATATACTGTCTTTATATGTATATACTGTATAAACATACATACTGTACATAGATATATACATATATGTATATATAGATTCACACATACGTATATAATGTATATAAACTGCATATGCGTATACACTCACACGCACATATACACACACATATATACTATATACATATGTGTGTATACATATATATATACTGTACATATATACACACACACATATATATACTGAATATATATATATATATATCTATATATATACTGAATATATATATAAACTGTATGTATATCTGACAGGTGCCATTGTAACGAGATAATCAATGTTCCTCCATTATGACCAGTCAGTGGTCATAATGTTATGGCTAATCGGTTTATATACACACCAGCCACCACGCTCTATTTTTCATTCTCAGCGGAAAAAATAAGAAATGTTATTAAAAACGTTCCCACGAGGTGACCTGCTCCGATTACAGGCAAAAAATGTCGGGACGCACAACATGGAAGTAAATACATGTTAACAAATAAGTAGATACATAATTAAAAAACAGACAGAAGCTCCATGTTTTCGATAAATCATTTTCACTTGTGTTTCCTGCTCAGATAAACTCAATCTCACAGACACACACTCACACCTCTCCATAACCATGCGTATTATTACACACAGCTGACACAGTGGGGATACCTTCATTAAGTCACCAGGATTTAACTCGTGTGCTTTTCTGACACCGATGAGCTGTTCTGAAAGAGTCACAGTTTATACAGCGACATCATGTGTAGAATAGCAGCATGTTTTATTACTTTCTTTCCAGATTTAAGGACTGTTTAAAAACTTCTTCCGTTGGATAAATAAGGACATAAGACATAAATCTGGTTTTTCAAATATGGAGAAGAGGAACAGAACTGCAGAGTCAGAATTACAACCGGCACCGGTAACCACGTCAGCAGCTGCTGGCTACATCAGCTGCCTGTTCACTGTCATCAGTCGCACCAGTTGCACCTCACCTTTCAATATTTAAACATGAAAATACATTTTACAATAAGATAAATAATAAATAATTAGCTTAATTTTGAGACCCCCTTAAAATTTGATTTTGCTGTCTTCGGGGGTCCTAGTTGTTATTTAGGGGGTCCGAGACCCCCCGTATTTCGCACACTGGAAAAAGATATAGTTAAAAAACAAGACAAAGGTTTACAGCCAGGCCAGCTTCTCTGTGAGGCTGTACTTTGCCACAATGGGGCTTTGAGCTAAATGGTAACATCAGCACTTTAACATGCTCACAATGACCATGCTAACTTGTTGATGTTTACCAGGTATATTGTTTACCATGTTCACCATCTTAGTTTAGCATGTTAGCATGCTAACATTGTATGTTGCTTTGAACAAAAGCATCTGCCAAATAATTAAATGGAAATGTTAACATTTGCTAATTAGTTCCTAACAGCCACAGCTGTACTGCTGCAGCTGATGGGAATGCCATTAGTTTTGCAGGTATTTGGCCATAAACCAAAGTTTGTCCAAGTTTTACATTTTTTGTCCTGATGATGGCACTACATGAAAAGTCAAGGGATCACCAAAGTTATTAGGCTTAATTCTCTGTGGACAATGATACTGTTTCTGTACCAGATTTCATGGCAATCCATCCAATAGCTGTGAAGACATTTCACTCAAAACCACAAATGTGAACCTCATGGTGGCGCTAGAGGAAAAGACAGGTGATCACCAAAGTCAATGGGATTCATCCTCTGGGGACCATGAATGTCTGTACAAAATGTTGTGCTGATCCACCTAGCAGACATTAAGATATTTCACAGGATCAGGGAAATCATTCACCTGCTTGTGGCACTAGAGGAAAGGTCAGGGGGTCACAAAAGTCATTAGGATTCATTTTCTGGGGACCATGAATGTCTGTGCAATAGTCCATGGCAAGCCGTATGATAGTTGTTGAGATATTTCAGTCTGGACTAAAGAAGTGGACTGACCCACAGACAGAAAAATGGACTGACATTGAGCCACACCGCTAGCATGGCTGGAAATGAAACAATAAATCAAATAAATAACAAAACATGTATACCCACATACAAAAATACACATATACATAGCCTAAGTTAGCACTGGAACAGCAAGAAGTAATTGCTTAGAGGATCTAAGACCACGATCAGGCAATTTGAATCATTAGCAGGCATTAAAGTTGCTTCCGACTGAGGCAAGAACACAAAGAGTTGCAATAGTCAAGTCAGGAGAAGATGAAAGCTAGTTTGACCTCTATATCACTGAGGGACAGAGAAGATTTTATTTTAGTGCTGGTTCTTTGTGGCAAAAAACAGGCTTGGCAGGAACTCTCTTGATCTGCTCTTTAAAGCTAAGTTTTGAGTCAAATATGACAGCTATGTTTTGAGCAGAGGATAGTTAATTAGTAGTATCCATTCATTGTTGATTTGGGTCTTTTTGTTGTATTTGTTGTCAATAAGCAAAAGAGAGAATAGACTAGAAAAAAAACAGATTTATCCTCTAAAAGAAGCATCTGTAGTTTAGAACTCAAGCAAGTTGGCAGGAAAATGATGCTATTCAAATGATCATAACCTTGTTTTGCAACATTGTTTCATCAAATTCCCCTTTTATCCACTTTTAAAATTACCTCAATAGCACCAGCGCCCTATCTGATCAAAACACCCCTCCCTGGATGCCCAAAACAGAAATTACAACATGTTTTATTCTTAGTGCATGAGCAAGGATTATCCAGGGCTAATGTTCGACAAGCTGGCATGCATGGTAGTATGTTATCAATCCCACTTTGGGGGTGAAGTCACTTCCTGCTTCTGCTTCCAGCCTAACCAGATAAGAACACCCACTCTAAGCCCCATGGGAGTTTTTCTCGCCAGGAAGTGGCAAAATGGGCAAACCCATTAGCTTCAGCATCGGACCACGCCAACCTGTCAAACGGTCCAAAATAAGCATTCATTAAATGTCCCAGTCATAGATCACTTTTAGCTTGTTCATTGTGGCATTTCTCTCCCGCAGTCAGAAGTATGTGCTGATGCAGAGCACACTGTTATCGGAGGCCTTATGTTCCTAGGCCACCTCTGTGTGTGTGTGGGGTCATCAGGGCATGATAGGTTATTCAGTGTGTGTAGGAAGGAAGTGTAATTGCTCTGTGTAAATCATTTTGTGCTGTGATGACAGACAGGAATGCTTTTAGGCCAAAGTTTGTGATCAACAGATGCATGTCTTTAAGGGACAGTATGAAAATGATGGGGGGGGGGGGGTCATGAAGGGAGGGTAGTCAGTATTTTGTGGGAGAGCATGGAAGGGTCTTTTAACTTTAACTTTAACTTTAACTTAACTAGCACTGTGTCAGTTTTGAGAAACAAAATACATGTGAATCTTTAGTTAGTAGTGACTGGACATTATCTTCCCAGAGTCGTCATCCCCAGCCTCCCATCTTCACTTTGTCTGCATCATAACAGAACTACAGTAAAGTTAAATGTTAAATGTACTGGCTACAGCATCATCTGATATAATCTTTATTTCTAACCACGCTGGCGGCATGGCTCTATGGATGGCCATCACTTTGGTCCAGACATAAATATCTCCACAACTATTGGATGGATTGCAATAAAATATGGTACACACTTTGGTCATATCCTGCCTTTTTATCTAGCGCCATCATCAAGATAAATTAATTTGTCTTATACTTTGGCTAATGACATTACCACCAGCCTCAGCTGTACTGTTTAGTGCTAATTAGCAAATGTTAGCATGCTGAGATGGTGAACATGGTAAACATTATCTGCTAAACATTAGAATGTAAGCGCTGTTGTTGTTGAGCCATTTAGCCTTAAGTAGTTTGTAAGTACAACCTCATAGAGCTGCTAGCATGGCTCCAATATGCCTGGCCATGCGACTCAGGCATCATGTAACTGCTTAGATAGAGTAGACTCAAGTCTATCAGCACCTACAGAGCTGGTGTCTGTTTCTGGTTAACTTATTGGGAGACATTATTAATTGTTAATTCAGCAACCTTTTATTCAAAAATAGAGTGGCTAGTATAATCACCCTTTTGTTATGTTTGCCCTGAATATATTATAATGAGATACTGCAGGGAGGGTATTACAGTTTTTTCTGAAGCCAAGGGGAGGGTCCAAAAGAAAGGAGGAGGTCCTTCTTGTTTTTATTAAATTAAATAACACACAGCTGCCTTCCCCACTACAATAATTTTTATACAGTCCCTAAGACGATTTTGTTTTCTTTTTTGCATCTTTATGCTTTTGGTGCAATAAATCAGAAAATGTGACAATGTGATACATTGACAAATGCCCTTTGAAGTTACCCTTGCAATGTGTCTGCTCAATTTGTAATTTCAACTAATTTGATCCAATTCATTTATACATTTACCCACGTACTGAGCCCAAAGAGAAAATGCATATGCAGACGCAGATAGAAGAAACCTCACATTAATCCTACACTTCATTTGAGGCTAAGATGAAAAGTGCTATATGTGGTACACTAATCCCCTGTGTTTAGCTATGTAAATGGAGATCTACATGTAGTGCAATGCACAGCACACCCATTTGTAGCTTCTTACAGTGACCACAGGAAGAAGCTTTACTTCCATGCTTCTGAGTTTATTGATGATCAAGCCTACATTTTAGGACCAGTGACAGGCACATCACTCATCCTACACATAGTGTCGCATGAATATGTATATTCAGCTAAGCTTGTTAACATTCCCATCTAATCCTGACCAGACAGGTGAAGTGCACATGTGGAGCCTTTCACAACCAAGCTAGCTGCCACATGGAATAATAAAACAGGGCTGAGGAAGGGTCACCAGAGTCAGCTGGATGGGAGATTGACACCCTTGGTTGCCGTGTTGTTTCTCTCCCTCAATTGCTCTTATGAGGAGTACACAGTTTCTGAAGGGTTACTTTAATAATTTCCTGTCTACTCAATGCAAATAAGCACTCAGCAGGCAACAAGCTGTTTATGGCTGTCTCGTTTGCCAAGAGATTTATTCTCTATCAGTTTATAACGAAACATTTATCACAGCATCTGTCATGGGCAGCTTGAAATTGGAGGCTTGTTATGATGTCAATACTTTAACAGTCTTATTAGTGTTTGAAAGGCATAATTGTAAATCCCATGTAAGGCGGAGTTAAATTTAGATCCATCAGCACGATTTTTGTGCAGGATGTTTTCCTTCAGAACCTTGCCGCTTTGTGTCTCAGCTGGTAGATGACGCACAGGAATAAAATGGGTTCTTTTATCTTCCATGCAAATTGAATAAATTATTTTTTTAGCATGTTTAAGATATGGCACTGTGTGACTGATCCAGTTTGTACAGAGCTTGTCTTAATTGCTTCTAACTATGAATTATGCTGTGCTAAATGCAGTGCATCCTATTGATAGTACATTCAAAAACATCCATGTTGTGGCATTTTTCCATACAGCTGGGATATACATGCCAAGCCATGTGATCAAGATGTTTGCCTTGATGGCATGTTGGAGGTGTGCTGAATGTATATTTTTTCCTGGAGGGTGGCCAAAACATATGATTATTAACACAAGCCTACAAACTATGACGATTTTAGGTTTATCAGTTTATCAGTTAAAACAACCACCTCATCACCACATAAGAACAAAAACACAAACTATGACCAATCAATTGAAATATATTTATATGTAATATATTTAGCACAAAAGGCCACAGTGTACAGGCAAACGTACAGCCAGGCAAACACAAACACACACACACACACACACACACACACACACACACACTCACAAGCCCATCACACATGCTTGGATTGGTCCATTTGAAGCTTTTTAAACAAGCAACAAAGTCATGGAATCAGCCATAAGGCACATTGTGGCTCACTCAACACAGGAGTTGACTGACTGGCCTTGCTAGTGAGTGGTCACTGCAAGTCTCTACAGCTTCTACCTGTGTCCATACATTTTATTAAGCACTTTTTCAAAAGGTCTGGTTGTTAAGGTACAGGAGGTGTTACTGGTTAACTCACTTTGCAACAGCCTCAGTTTGAAAGTTATTTTGTTTGTTATTTAATGTGCATTTCCGTTAATTTATAAGGTGATTCAAAATTACATACTTTATATAACTGTATGAAATCACTGAGTGGTCAAAACCTAAAGGGACTGTTGAATGACACCAAAAAAGGTAAAGAGCAACTTAAAACCCCCAGAAAACTCTGTTTTTGCTAACCTCCAGTGGTTTAACTTCTCACATTGCTGCAGTGATGTACAGGTGTACTCCAGGACTCCATGACATCACTGTTGGGTGTGGTTACAGGTGAAACAAAGCAGCAAAATCCTGCTTTTCAGCCTGCTGTTAAGTTACTCTTTAAATATAAGAATGGAAACAGGTTTAGCTCACAGTCTGCTTTGACACTGTGTCCATTGCTCAAATTATCTTACAAGGACAACGTCACCATTCTCCTGATTTGATCACTTCACAGGATGACTTCACAGTGGGTGCTCACACTGAATTGGCACTTTTGCTTGTTTGCATAAATGGAAATAAGTAAATTACCTATAGCTTCTTATCTATCTGCTCTCCTGTCTGCAGTGTCAATCCCCTGATGAAATAGCACCAGAAATCTCCATATCCTATTATAGACCCATTTTTATTGAGTTCTGCTGCATTCACTGTGAAGCGCGTTCCTATGGCCGCTTCACAATAAAAGCCTCCCAGTGGTTTGTCAGTGGAAAGCTTTTAATGTGGGGCAGCAGCAGCAGGAAATGTTTGCTTTACATTAGCAGTAACTTAACACAGTAACTGTAGCTCTGATATGGCTGTAGAAAAGCAATTAGCATACAGTGATATCTGAGTACGATCAAATTATGAACATTAACGTAGGTCTGAAATTAACAGCACAACCAAGATTTAGGCTATGTTAGGAATCACATACTAACATACTATTCATACTAAGTATGACGTGAAATTTAGTATGTACTGTGTTCCAACTGCATATGGATTTTGTGTACGCGAGAAATGTCCAGATGTACACTAAATTAGCAAGAATTTCTGAGTATGAGTCGTGAGCTCACTTGACATACTCAACTGCCCCAAAATGCATTGCTCATACCGTTAATGTTGTGTTCGATACAGTGTGATGCAGATTTCGATCTCAGCCTTAGTTACAAGTACTGAGAGTTGAATATAGCGAAACATTTTAGAAATGGTACCCTAGTCACCAGCACGACCACTGTGTTGAGCAGTTAAGACCAACAACCAAGACACGGATTCCATGTCTGTTTGACCCTGCAGTCAAGCAGGACCACAATAGTGCGGATCAGAGTTTGGCATGCCACAACACACCTAAAGCTTGCTATACTGGGCCCATAGGAAAAAGCTATTTGAGACACTGGGTGCCTTTGTTTTGTCAGTGTTGTGCTGCAGCGAATCAAAGGTCAAGGTGTCCAAAAAAACAAAAAAAAGTTAAAATCACCATACATTAAAACTGAAACATTTCTTGTTTTGGCAATGTGTTTTTGGGGTTCTTGATGAAAAAATTGCCTAATAGTGTGATGTCTGATGCTTCAGATTTTCTGTTGGTGAGTTTTTGTAGGTGGCATTAATTTCTTTGTTGAGCTTTGGCAGTTCTTGTGCTGATTATGCAAATTCCTGCTGCTGACTGTGAGTTGAAAAAACTCACTCAAAGACAGCCACTAACCTTAAACCTACAAGCCTTAGACCTAAACTCTTCCAGCCCTGATCTTAGCTGCTGCCGTAAACATAAAATGCATTGAGTATCAGGAATCCAGCGTTCATTAAAGCCATGCTATACCGCTGTGTGCCTTAAAATGTGCTTTTTATAGCACTGATCTGCTTAATTACATAAGTCTTGAAGCACCGCATGTACTTAATAGTTATATCCACGAACAGTTTGCCTACTGTCTGATCCCTCTGGCTTCTGAGCTGTAAAACCCATTTCTGTGAGTCTGTGCATGTTCTTGTATGTGTGTGACTTTGTGATGGTCCATAGGAGTGAAGGAGAGTTGTTCACACTCATGTGTGTGTGACCTCCCTGTGTTTGTTCGACACAGCGAGCCATGGCGCTTTGCGGACAGATCATCATCAATCATGGATGAAAAATTGTCTTTTTTTCCCCTGTCCCTCCCAGGCACTTGACCTTTCCCGGACTTTTTCCCTGGGATTTCTTCCTGCTGTGATATCTTAATAAAAGATAAAGTGATCTTCTTAGTGCTGAGGTAGAAATACCCTCCAGATATTATATATACCAACACTCAGACTCTTCACTTCCAGGGGTGTAACGGCAATCCAAGGGATGTCTACATGTTGAGATGACTCTCCCAGGAGGATCATATGACAGCTCTCAGCAGCACCACCATGTGTTTGCTGCATACAAAGACACCGACCTGCACTGGTCATTAAACGAGAAATGAATCTGATTCACAGAAAAATCCAACTTGAGATGATCCCATTAATTATATAATACAGAATCACTAGCATACAGTAATATATTTGCATGATATCAATAATGCTAATGCTGTGAAACAATCAGATATGAATTAGCTGAAATATAACCCAAGATATTTGATACATTGCAAAATATGTGTGCCTACTACAATTTTTTTTTTTTTGCCAGATACATTCTGGAGGAAAAATAATTGCTGCCCAGATTATGTTCACTTGCAATGGTTTTTACGAACAAGGAACTATGACGTTTTTATAGCGCAGAAGTAGTAGGGAGGGTGTCAGGGTGGACAGTTGGACGTATTAAGTACAAGGCTTTGACATTGGAGACTGGGGTTTGCACCCCATGTCCCGTGTTTTGTTAGGTTCAGGTTACTAAAACACTTGGTTAAGACTGCTAAAATCAATATGATGGGTCAAATGACTTTGTGCATGTGAAAGGAGTCAATTGTAATGAGAAACCCACAGAGAATTATCAACCGACTCTGCAGTTCCCCTTTACTTCTATGGAGCTTTTCATCACCTTTCAGCTTTTATGTAGAAAATTGAACCGTTAAGTTTCAGTCTCACCACTCTCATTAGCATGTCATTTCAAGCAGCAGCAGGCAGATGTTTTCAGCAAAAGAAAGCTCTGATAAACCCACTGTACACTATCTGTTCCGCACCAAAGACCAGACAGACTAGCGACTAGCTGGTGAACATGGTGGAGCATTTAGCAGCTAGACAAGAGCCAGATTCATTTTTTTTAATTAGGAGTTGGTGAAGACCAAAATAGAGCTAAAAGGAGAGTGAATATTGGACTTCATCAGAATTCATCAGATGGACAGAAACACAAGTTCACCATATCAACTGTTTACAATAATAATATGTCAATGTTGTTTCCGCTGCACCTTCAAATGGCCAAAAAAATATATTGTTAAAGCAGGTATGTAGTTTGGGAAATAGTGGTTTTGGTTAAATATTGAAAAAAATATATCCCATCCCATTCTTCAAGGCAGCATTGACTTTTTCAATATTTAACTCCACTTAACAGTGGACAAGCTGAAAACACAAAATTGACATATCACCTTATGAAGGAGCCGTGGCTAATATGTTAGCAAACAATTGCTTTTTTGCACATCCAGCAACCAGCTGAAGAGCAACATTAGCATTCACTTGGAATCAAGTCCAATACAATTCACCCTTAAAAACCCTGAGAAAAGTATTTGACTGTTTAGCTGCGAAATGCTCCACTATGTTGACCAGCTAGAGACTAACTTTGTCTATATGCACAGTGGGTTTATCAGTGCCTTTTTGGTGAAAACAGCTGCCTTTTGCTGCTGGAATGAGGTTGATGAGAGCCAGATAAAGCAAACAAACAATGAGCTAAAAGAGGCTAAAAGGCCTATGGGGAATTGCAAAGTTAATAATTCTATATGAGGTTGTCCTTACTAGTGACACCTTTCACATTACACACAGTCATTTGATCCATTGTTAGTATAAAAAATATTGATCCGTGCAGCTTTAACGCTTAAAGCTGAAGTGTTAAGTTGAGTAAACATTACCTTAAAACTGCTAATCATGGTTCATTTGTTCAGGAGCAGATATTGTAGGAAAGCAGATGCGTTAAGTTTGAGTATTTTGCATTGGCAGTGAACAGTTTAATTATGTAATAAAACTGGGCAGGATTACAAAACATATTTGCTAATTCAAATTACTTGTATATAAATGTAATTTTTGAGAAGAATAGGTTGTACATTGACAGTGAGATATCTACATTAGGCCTGAATGTCTTCCCTGAGATGACCTGAACATATGCTGAAGTAGCCGCCTTGGCCTCCTCCTTCTCCAGCAGCCCTTCCCTGTGGAGATACTGCTCACTGTTTGCCCCATCCTGTTGCGAACTGGCCTGCTGTGGCCTTTTTCCCATGGAGGTGTAGCGCTGGACAGGCTAGCAGGACTTCCCATCTCCTGCACACCAGGGCCAAACAGTAGCAGCTTTCTTCCCTGAGAAAGCTCTGTCTGCACAGAGAACCCGCTGGGCCATGCCTCTCCTCCCTCTCTTCATTTGCTCCCTTATGAGAGCAATCTTGGCTTGGCGGTGCGCTAAAGGGTAGGCAGGGAGTATTACTTGTTTCTGAATGTTTAGAGGACAGGGATTAATCTGTACCTATGCAGCTCCTGTCTTCTTTAATAGCAGGGCAGAATTGAAAGAGCCAGACTCAAAAGGCAATGGAAAAAGAAGAGGTGGCAATGTGATGGACAGTAAGCACAAATTGAAAACAGAATGAAGCACAGGAATCTGTAATAAGATGGACTTCTGCTGTAACGAGCATATTTCACTTATATGTCAACTGAAGGTCAATACTCTCAGCAAGTTGCTGTTGCAAAGACAGTTAAATCTCTCTCGGTCTAATCTAAAAAGCCCAGTATATTAGCCAAGGTTCACACAGAGAGCTCAAACACCCACAATAGATGTTAAAGGACACCAGCAGAGAATACAAAGCCTTCAAACCTTTATGTAACTACGACTGGCATGTGGTCAGTTTTAAATCTCCATGGTAATTTCAGGAGGATAAGACGGACGAAAGAAACAAGGCTTCTTTATTATGTTCTTCTGTGGCACAGACTGTTTTTATTCTTTGTCATATCAGAGTCACTTCAACTTCATTGTGTTTTAATGCTCAGCCATCATTCACACAAATATGTTGGCATGCAAACATCTAGAAAGTACAAATTCACATCAAACAGAAGGAAAGAGACACGCGGTCAGCATGACTGCCCACCCATAAATCCATGTAATGAAATAGGCCAGTACAGTGGAGCCTCAGCATGCCGCTCCCTGATTGGTCGACAGCTAAAAAGGGGGACAGGCCACTGATTCTAATCTGTTCCTAACCTGGCATTCACTGTCCATGACTATTAGATCAGTTACTAAATCCTATCAAATATATTGCCATCTCTGAAGCGCTGCAGCCAGGAACACAACTCGCCACCTGCAGTCAGTCATCATTAAAGCTCTGGGTGAAAATACCCCATTTGTGTCAGTGTTACTGAGGGGAGGAGTCAGCGCTGTGCTGAGCCAGGATTAGGGCTGCCGTGGGACGGTGGGAAACATCAACAGGAATGCTACTGCAGAGATTTCCCAAGACTGTTAAAAGTCTCCAATTTTAACCCCAGATAATAAAATTGTGCATGTTTTAATGTCTGTACCCACAGATATGGAGAGAGAGATGTTATAGCAAAAAAGTGGAAACAAACTTCTAATGTGGCATAAAATGGGCAAGGTTTGGCAGTGCACAATAATAATAATAATAATAATAACTTTATTTATATAGCACCTTTAAAAACAGAGTTTACAAAGTGCTTTGACAGACAAAGCAAAAGCAGGATACTCAGAAAGCAATATAACAACAGAAAGCCAAACAGCAAGGCAAAACAAGAGCAAGATAAAAATTAGTGATCAATAAATACAAATAAAAAGAATTAAAAATGGTAAAAGCAATAAAAAGACGATGAAAAGACAATGTCACATAAAAGCAAGTCTATAAAAATGGGTTTTAAGAAGCGATTTAAAAGAAGTTACTGATTCTGCGAGCCTTATCTCCTCCTTTGGTTGTTCCAAAGCCGAAGGCAAAATCACGGTCACATTTAGATTTAAGCATCGACTTTGGAATGGCCAGAAGGGCTCCACCCAAGGATCTAAGCCTGCGAACTGGCTCCTATGGGGTCAACATTTCTGCTATATAGCTTGGGGCCAGAAAACCAGTAAGAAGCCTAGCTGCTGCGTTCTGAACTAGTTGGAGGCGAGATGGTTTATGATAAAAGCACAATGGTTCTAACGACCTGGCAAGTTATAGCATTTCGGGAGTAGAATTTGTTCATCTCTACACTGTAAACCACATCAGTTTAATTGTACAACTCACCATTTATAATCAACTCAGTGTTATTTAATATGTTTGTCAGTTGCAAGTCAACAAAAAGACCATAACAGCAAATGCCGCTGTTTAGTGTGCATAGGGCATGATGAACTAAACTCGGACAAGCCACTGTGTTATGTCTAGTTGTCGGTTGAATTTAATGTCTTTACTCTCTAGTTCAGCAAAGTTAAACAGTGAGTTCTCTCTGATGAAAAGACTGCAAACCATGATGAAGACAGGAATTCAATCAGTCCTCCATAATCTTTTTTGTTTTTTGTAACACACTTCACCCACAGGTTTCTTAGTAATAGATCAGGACTGATCCTGGGTTAAATGTGCCTTCTAGCAGTGTAGCAAAAGCTGTAATGATTAGGCAGTGTGGTGCATTGAGAGATCAGACCTGAAACTGCTTTAGTCATTAAAGAGGAGCTTAAAGCTGCCCTGTGAGGTTCTCTTGTGAACAAACAAAGTTATGTTTACATTCAGTATATTCTCTAGGTCTAACAAATGTCAGCTGCTCAACCAGTATATAAAGATGGACGACATGACAGCTCCCCAAAAGTGAAGCCAAAACATCTCGATTGCCCCCTGGTGGCTGGCTGCAGTATATAGGTCATAAACCCCGCCCCCTCTATGTTAGTGGATGGGACATGGGCCAAACTGAAAAATCAAAGTACACGTCAAATAAAATTCAATTCAATTCAATTCAGTTTTATTTATATAGCGCCATATCATAACAAAGTTATGTTAAAAATGTTAAAAGTGTTCCCACAGATGGTTTCTGTCATTTTAGGTAGTTCTTATCACGCTGATGTTTGTTAAAATGTTCATTTTTCTGATAAGGTTGGTTTTAATTAGTTATTTGACGCTTTAAAAAGGGGGTGTGTGGCGCCCCAGTGGCTCGCCTGGTGGGGTGCGTGCTATTGGGGCTGGGTCCGTGCCGTGGAGGCCCGGGTACGATTCCAGACAGGACCCTTAGCTGCATGTCGTCCCCTCTCTCTCCCACCTTTTCTGTTTGCAGCTGTCACTATCAAATAAAGGCAAAAATGGCCAAAATAAATCTAAAACAAACAAAAAAAGGGGGGTGACGTCATTATTGACAACTGTGACAACTGTTCAGGCGGGTGTGTGGGCGGGACCTCGATAGCAGCAGATCACTACTGCACAGACTGGCTCCACAAGATGGCAGCTCCCGGATATTTTGGCTTCATTTTTGTACAGTGGACGTGTTGTCCATCTTTATACACAGTCTATGGCCTCGACCCCTAAACCACATGAGCAGCTTCATTTGTTTTATATTTTAATTCCTGTATTATTTACATCCATGTCTGCTTGCCAGTATAACCTTATTTTTTCTTGCCTTTGTTGGCACATTGCTATGCTTCTTTGCACACTACTACCACCAGCTGTCTAAAAACTGTAGTCTAAAACCTCCACATGGTACCTTTAACACTAGGCTAGAAAAACTGTGTTTCCCTTAACCTCTGAATCAAGACCCAGTCTATTTGTCACAGTGATGTCCATTTAGCTGCCCTGTAAGAGCAAGCATTAACAGTAAAGATGACCAGGCTTTCATAGTCAAATTTCCTATGTTTTCACACAGGCTGTTTGAAAAAGTCAGGTTATCTTTTCTTACAGCCTTTTATCACTCTTCACTCTCCAGCTGTAAGAGTGAATTTATCTTATTTTTGTTCTCTTGCCATTCTGGCTTTGTTCTATTGTTTAGAGCGCTCTCTTGCTTTGATTGGCTATAATAAAATTATTTTTCTGTCTGTCTCTTTCCTATGCTCTTGCCTGCATTTATTACATGTATCCCTGTTTTATTTACATTACTATTGTAAGCACCTTGTAATTGTGTTTTGTAAACTGTAATATAAATATAAAATTATTAAAACTTCCAGCAAACACTCTGAGACTGAGTACTGTTGTAACTCCATCCTCTGCACAATCGTCTCAGTCTAAACCTGCAGCATGTTAATCATTCCTGCACCTGTGCCAAGTTATTACAGTAGCAAGAGCCACAAATACAATTATGATAATGTGGGGCGCAGATAGTGGAGAGGATAATTGCATATTTTTTGGATGAGCATGACTTAACATCAGGAATGGAGTCCTGGTTCACATCTCCCGCTCATCACATCGCTGCCCGCGTGGATGTTTTCAGCTGGAACGTGACAACTCTGATGGGGAAAAGCATGGAAACTCAACATCAACTCTATGACATGAAGGAGAGCATTTATCAATAAAAGAGGACCTGTTTGCCTTCCTCTGAGTTAATGGCATTAGGGCTTGTGTATGTTTGTCTGTGTCTGTCTCTGTAATGCCAAGTCAACAACTGTGGATGAAATATACCACAATAACAACAAATCAGCATTAGAATAGAGTAGCAAAGGGCCAGCTCTAGTTCACTTGTGCCCCTAGTTTGTTTCCTTTGATTCAGCATTCAAGGAAAAAGCCATTAGTCAGTCCCAGGGAGGCAGGACGCCATCGGAGTGAGTTATGTCCCGCATCATTTTCCACGGAAGCAGGATTGATTAGTTTGCTACACTACTCACTCTCCGTGTAGCAGACTGACACGCTAAAATATGCGACGAGTCTCCTTGTTTGACTCAGCAAAGTGAGGATGTTGTCTGGAGCAGATAAGGATGAATTAGTTGTCATTTGCTAATCATGTTAGCGCTGGTTTTATGAGGCTTTGAATGGCTTGGCAGAGGAACATGATTTAATTGTTGCCAATAAAAAAACAAGAATGTTATTCTGTATTTTTGGATTTGATTTGATTTATACTACAGGGAAATAATACAGCGGGTGACTAATTGTGTGGTTCTTTCTTGCGCTTCTGCTAGTCTCAATTCACATAAACATATATGCATTTTAACTGCACTTGAACTGCATTCAGTACTTCATATTCTTCCTCATGACATTACTCCTGAGTCAAATAGGTTACCAGGTAGGCTGGTTAAGAAGACGGCGCTTAGCATATAGCTAACAACGTTCAAGTTCAATGGGAAATCTCATAGAGACCACCAACAAACTTAAAATAAACACTGGATAAATTGTATATGGTATATGGATATGCAAATAAAACAGTTTTTCCATATCTTCTAACATTCTAACAGTCGCAACAGGAGACAAGACTCTCATACAAAAAATACTTTTGATAATATACTTAATAAAATCACATAATGTCACCCCACATTGCTTTGCATCACAAAATACCAGCATGGGAAAAACGTTGGTTATAAATTCAGTTGACATTTATTTTTATTTATTTATTTATTTATTTTAAACAAGACCTGAAGCAGTCTTTCCAGGCAGGATGGAGATGCAGCAGAGAGGTAATTATGAGGGCAAATAAACAAACTAAGGTGAATTTCTGCAAGACTATAAATGCCATGGCAACAGCACACACTAGGTGATTGTTTTCTTCTTGGAAACTAGGCTGAGATCAGTACTCGGCTGCATTCACAACTCCAACCAATCTGAATAACACTTCAGCATGCTGAAAAATAAGACAAAAGAAAAACAACAAACTAAAAAATAAAGGCTCTCTTCACTCTGCAATCTGAAACAGTAACATTGAACCTGAAAGCATCAAACAGCACTCTCCTTTTTGTTGTGGTTGTCGAGAGAAATCTCAGGACCCCTGGTGATTTTATTGCCACTGTATCACTTTCAGTGCCACACTTCTGAGAGGGGAGGGGGCTTGGCTTTTTGTTCTGAGAGCTGCCGCAGCTTTGTGTCACAGGTGAGGAATATGGGCGCCGACTTTCTCAGACAATTCCAACCTGCGTCTGAATAAAGGCCAGGCTTCGTCTCTGCTGGGTCCTCTTCGAGCTCTTTACTTACAGCTGAAATATTGAGATGCTCTTTGCCAGAACTTGAAAGGAAAAACACTCAGGGGGGATTTAAAGAAATGGGGGCATGGCCATGACTACAAAGTTGAATCATTCCCTGCTGGGTTCATCTCTGCTAAATGCAATTTTTTATCATGTTGAACTGAGTGGGTAACAAAATGGGGAGACTGAACAAAAGGAACAACACCTGCATGTGTAATTATAAATCAACACATTTTAGTTATGGAAAGCCATGGCAATGTACTCTCAATGGCCTATTGTACTGACTGAGTGACTGAATAAATGTAAGGCATTACAAAGCAACATGTGATGGTGGTTATTACTGTACTGCTCAAGGAGAAAGTCTATTAAGAACGCCTGTTTCCTGTTTACAGACAATTGAGGATGCGTGTCCAGCAGCAGGGTAGAGAACTCATTGACACAATGTCACGGTAGCGTAAAATATGTTCATTTTCAGTATTTAGCTATGAAGCAACTCACTGGAAACCAGTAAAATTACTTTTTAGAGAGACATTTGTGTGCGGCAGCTAGCAGCAGTAATAATGCTAACAGAGACTACACAAAGTTAGCTCTATCAGTTATAGAGAATGGATCAACAAGCAGCATGGGTTAATAGCACAGAAGCTCCCCTCACACATTAGCGTGTAAAATTCCTGTTGTTTGCCTGCTGCACTAGAGAAGCATGACTCATCTTAGTGGAAATTTGTAACATTAGCATGTTTGAACATCCTACTGTTTACCATCTTCACCATGTTATGTTAGTGCAAAAACTTGGATGTCCGTGGTGTATACAGGCAAAAAAAAAAATTGGTGTCAACATAGGATTTAGTCAGTATCATTTTTTTATTATTATCAGCTGTAAGGGACCATGAAAAGAGTCTCTGCACACCTGTTTGAGATTTTTTGTCATGCATTTTTTTCATCCAAAGCCATCGGTCTGCACCTCTATCGGCTGTCACCAAGTGCCCACTGAAACTGAATTGAAACACACATCAAATAGATCAGAGCACTGATCAAGGAGAAAGTCTAGCATTTGCAATATATGTCACTTACTAACTTAACGCCCTAAAAATCTTGTTTTTGCTGATCTCCAGTGGTTTAACTTCTCACCTTACTGCAGCGATATACAGATGTACTCCAGGACCCGGTGACATCAGTAGCATCATCATGTTTTAAGGCTGCGAGGCTGGGTGTGGTGAAATATGTGGTGAAATATGCTGTAATGTGAGCTGTCTTACATCAAAACAGGTGTTTGTTCCTCATCAGTTTTTGTGTAACACTATCCACCATCTTATTAAAATGCAGTGCTCTGACAATAATACTGCATGCAAATAGCTAATTATACACTAAAAGGTAGGTTTCCTTCTTGGGATAATGAACATTTTCTATGCATTATTTTTGCAGTTTGAGGCCAAAAGCCTATACTTGCTAGCCATACAGGGCTAATACGTAGCTATGGCTCCCTCCACTAGCTTAGAATATTGTAGTGTTCAACACATCAGTGGAAGCTGCGTACAAGGAGTGGTTTTCTTCCAGCATTAGGTTTCAAGCAAAAAAAAGCATACACCAATGGACAGTCTGCCAGTGGAACAGGAGTGACAAACCGTTTAGGTGTCACACACAGCAGCAGCAATTCTTAGTTACACAAGAAATGCGTATGTAAAAGGTGTATTCTGGGGGTAAGTGACGTAAGTCAGTACAATAACAGTGACATGCCAATAGTCAACAGGGTCATATCACTCAGAATCAGCATATGCCAATAAAACAACACAACAAATACCATCAGTCACTTTTCAATACTGATGTTACTGCTATTTTCCATCCTTGCATCTACTGTTACTGTTTTATAAACTAATCATTTATGTTCAAACAGAACCAATCATGTTCTTAAAATCTGATCTCAGGCTGGCTGTCAGCAAACCCATCAGTGTTAAATTACCTTTGGTTTGTAACAATCAATGGCAATCAATATTTCAGTATTTATATAAGTTCACAACTGTCACATTCAATTCAATTCAATTCAAGTCAGTTTTATTTATATAGCGCCATATCATAACAAAGTTATCTCAGGGCACTTTTTCATATAGAGCAGGTCTAGACCGACTCTTTATAACATGCAGTTTAAGAGATGTCCAGCTGCCCCACTTATCAGACCCATGATCTTCTCCAATCAACACTTGTCAGCTCCTACTGTAATAGATGTAACTGCTATTATAATTAGCAACACTTATGAGTTATGGCGGAAAATGAGTTGTTTAACAGAACGAGCAAAAGTAGCTTGTTGCAATGGTTACATGATGGTTATCATGCCCAGCGGACTGGAAACTGGAACTGGAAATCCAAACTGAGTGATCTAATCATGGTTGGATAAATTCTAAAGAGGGACTCTGGGCAAAAAATGACCTGGTTAGCCTGTTGACACATGTTTGTCATAACATACAATTATGCACTTGGATTTTTTAGGCTTTACTGAACTTTTAATCTGATGGTAGCGCTAGATGAAAAGTTATGGAATCACCAAAGTCATCCTGAGGTGGGATCCATCCTCTGGAAACCATAATTGTCTGTTTAAAAGAATTAGTGCCAGTCCATCCAGTAGAATGTTAAGATATAATTGAGAGGAATGCTCTCTATTTTCACACTTACACAGTTACACATTTTCACACCTGGAGGCTGCACTGTACAATCTCAGTTTGATCTGTTGACCACTAACCAGCTTCACTGGATCAGTTGGGGGTTAAGGGCTTCAGAGATGGTTATGAGGGAGGGCACTGATTCATTTTTTTAGCTGAGCTACTCCACAATCTTCCCTGGTACCCCCTGGTAAATGCAAAAATAACAAGCACCTCTGGTGGGGAATCACGAGCCTAGAGAATAAACTGTGAAGATGTGTAGTAGCATACAATTTTCACTTCAGTGAATCACATGGACCCTATCCTGAAAGTTTTACATAAGTGTGTGACCAGAAGGAGCAGCCCCTAGGCCACTCAGCCAGTACTGCTTCTGGTGTTGGGGCAGAAGTGGAGGTCTAAGCGATACTGAGGAAGGGAAATTTATAATCTTTATCACTCTTAGTGACCATGACAAGCTAACATTTATTAAAGCCAGCCTAGAGGCACTCCACTTTGGCTATAATGTCTTGTCAATGGCAGTTAATGCCACCCCAGATGATCTTGTTAAAAAGCTTTTTAATCAGCAGAGCAATTAGGAAAAAAATGGCACATCCATTCATTTCTCTGGCCTAACCAAGATTTGAATCCCTACTCATCAAAAAATTGATTTTGAGTCGGGAGGCTGAGTATTATTAGCTATCCAGATTGTAAAATTGAAGCTCCCCTTACCTGGCTTACAGCTGCAGATGAACTGAAAACCAGGCAAACCTGTATTCAGGTAGAAAGATTAATGATTCATTTTTGCACACTGTATTATTCCCTTTTACAGTCCACCAGTGTTACCTTCGTTGCCTTTGTCATCATCCCTCTGCCTAGCAGACACTTGTCATGGTCCTGACTCCGAGTCCCCTCTCAGACAAACACACCGGGCTGCTTTGTCACAGTGTCATTCAACAGGCTTGAGAGAGAGAGAGAGAGAGAGAAAGAGGGAGGCGAGAGAAATCACTCCTGTGCTTCCATGCATTCTTTCTCTTTGACTAGTCTTTGGTGTGAAACCGCTCAATATTCTGGGTTTGGAGCAGCTGCTTTCCCAGATCAGTGGAGACTGAATACATTAAGTTGAGGTCCGTGTTCAGGCATGGTTGAAATGCAAATATTTTATGCCCCTGAAATCAAATCATTTCAGTACCTGCTGAACCCAAAAGACAATATATTTTTCCTTTTTCCCAACCAGTACACAGGTACCTGCCTGGAGCAATGAGAGGGAGCACTGCACAGATCCACAATGCATGTTCCACATGTATGCAGAGTCATTCAAGTGGATATTCAGACTTTTAAAACTTTCTGTCTATTTTTTCTGACTTACCCAATTAACCTCAATATCAATTCCAAAGCAGGGGCTATGAAAATAAATTATAAACATTCCATAATACATAAATAAACAAGTGATCACATAGCTTTATTATTCCACATCCATTTTATTTTACTGCATGAAATGCCTGGGTGTCTGCCACCTATGTAGAAGACAGTGCATTAACAAATGATTCAGTATGACAATTGCACCACATGTTGGAGGTCAGGATAGAGTCATGGGTAAGTGTCAGTCAGTGGTCAGTAATGGTCAGTGTCCATGAAGGGGCACACCGCTGATTTTATTTATGAAGTTCAGTTTACACATCATAAGAAGTACTGCTTAACCATGTGGGAATGGTTGTATAATGTCTTGTGTGGCTCTGGAGGGAGACTTTTAAAGTCTGAAAAAAGAACCCAAGTGATGTCATCAGGGTTAGCTCAGCTTGGCTCGGAAACTGCAAATTTAGAACAGACAGTCAGCGCTACAGATTGCAGACAGGCATTTACCAGGCAGGGAGGGTGTAATGAGAGACACTAACAATTATAGTTTTCATTATGGTAAACAAGTAAACAATATTATGGAAGTGCAATGATAAATTGCTACATTTTTGTCATTTGACTGTAGTAATCCATGATGTTTTCATTTAAAAGTGTGTGGAGATGTGAAAGTATGCAGGGATTGAACTTCTCTCTCAAGCTGTCTTTTGTCTTTCTTCACACAACTACTTCTGTCACTTTTCAAGTGTACAGCTGAGTGCAACACCACGAATGCCTTCAAGGAAAGACTTCCAAATATGTTGGCTGTTATTATCCTCATTTGTATGATTCACTGTGTCTCTCCCCTCGATATGAGAGACTTGCTTTTCACCTCGCCTTTGAGTGTGGCTGCTTTTGCCCCATCGCCTTTATATGCAAGTCAGTCTCATTGTGTTAATGGAACAAAACTGACCACCCCACAGGTGACCAATTACATCGTGACAATATTGAAAAAAGCTTTGTTGCCATTGTATTGCCAGGTAAAACTGATTTGGTTGTGTGGAGGCTGATGGATCTCAGTAAAGTTCTGACAAAGGTCATGACAAGGTCTAACTCACGCCACTCAGTGTTGTAGCTCATTATTTTTAATTAACCGACACCCCTTCTGTCTTGTTTCGGTGGCTTTGCACATATTCTCACTGCTATGTCCATCAGCACATACCCCTGCACCACACTGTAGTAAAACTACTAGGATAGAGGATTTTCTTCCATTTTTTATCAATAAAACATTATTGAGTTTTGAGGTGCAGCCAATGATTGTAATTTATATGTTGTTTTAACATAACTAATCAATTATTGCCACTTACAGCACAATAACCTGCTCAAAAAACATGTTCCATACTACATGCATATATACTTTTTGTAGTACTCTGTAAATGCCTACAGATTTCATCAGCCCTATGACATTCCCTTCCCTCATTTTAACAGCAGTGTCTTTTTTCTTGCTGTATAAGCTGGTATGTTACCGTATGTGTCACCTGCCTTTCGCTGGGTTAAAAAGGGAAAGTTAAACAACCTCTCAGGCAGTCTGAGATGATGATATCTTGCAAGGCGGTGAAATTGAGGCAGAAACACACAGACACACACAAACAGCGGTAATCAGCCACCACTGATGACTTGCCTGCCACTCCTCCCCCCAGGTTCCTGACATCATGAAAATTAATGTCCTGGCATCCATTTCTTTGGCACAGACTGGGGCCCAGAGGTGAAATCAGGGTGCTTCTGTGTCTTGATTCTGATTTTATTTCAATATTTATATATTTATTTCCTTGTGGCTCTTCTCTGTGTCCATGTGTGATGTGACTGATACAGAGGGTGGGTGAGAAACAAGGGTCTGGATGTGTGTGTGTGTGGAAGAGGGAAGGAGTAATCTCTCAAGATGTCAGAGAGGTAATTTCATTTTTCTCTGAGCCATCAAAAGTTTGTCATTTGGCAATCACACCGTGTCAGGCTTTCTTCACCTCCTGAGGATTGCTCCATTTCACCATGCCTAACAAATATTCACAGGGAATGCATGAGCTCAGGAATAGTAATGGAGTGCCATAAAATGATAGGACTGCACTAGAGTGTTCATGGGTCTTTTGGTGCATTAATTTGTAAATCTGTTTGTAATCCCAAACTTGATGTAACAGTCTCTCCAAAAAGTATAATACACATTGTTTCAAAGTACTTTGTCCCAAGTGCAAAAATGTACCTTCATGTACCTGTTTTTAAAAACAAAAAAACATGCATATTGAAAGAAGTGCAAAAACAACAAATTCCCATAACCTTATCATTGCATTGAGGTCCCCAAGTTTAATAGCATTATGCCTGTAAAGACCAAAACAAAAACCCTGCAGTCAATCTGCACTGTAGCAGGAGATGCTGCACAGAGGTACCGGGCAGATGATGTTGTTTATCAAGAAATAGATCCAACACGTAACTCTCCGTACAATCACAAATTATTCTTTTTTACATTTCAGTTTATGTACAGGTTAAACAAACAAGATACATCACGTAAATGTGTTACACTTCATACAGAGCCAGGCAAGCTGTTTCCCCCTGACTCCAATCTTAGCTAGCCACACCCTGACAGTAGTTCTGTACTTAATGCACAGGCATGAAATTAATATCCATCTTCTTATCTCTTGAAAAGAAATAATGTGCTTGACCCATAATGTTGAACTATTTTTTTATAATTTGATATAGGTTTAATCACTCTTATGTTATATAAAATGAAGCCTGCTAGCTAGTTTACATGGTAAACTCAAGTCTGCCGCTACACTCAAGTGGCATCTCTTTTCTCACTTTAACACATATCCAACACACGTTTTCATCAAGGCAGTGTACTTAAGTGACTGCCCATAGTTCCGACCGCCAATTATTCCAAAACCCTAATAGTCCAAAAAATGTCCCATTGGACCAAAAGCCAATTTGTCCGAAGGCCCATAGCTCAGAAAATACACACTCTCACTGCAGTTGTTAGTATGGAGCCCTGGAGTGGCCATAGAGAGAAAAAAAATATATATATCAAGGCCACGTTTTACTACATCAAGCGCTTGAAATGCTATTGCGTGCGCACGAGATACAATTCCCACGTTTTGATTAATTCCTTACCACATTTTGGTTAATTCGTGCTCACATCTTAATCCAAGTATACCCACCGTGTGTAAAGACGCACACAACTCATTCAACAACACCGTTAGCTATCCCCTAAATACAAAAAAGAGCTATGTGCCAGCTGTTTATATATGCTTTTTTTCTTTTGTTCTAAAACATTCAGTAACTTCATTGTCTAAATAATAATAATCACTGCTGCTATTGCTGCTGTTGCCGCTGTTGTGCCATTCATACAGCATTTCATAAGCTCCATCACTGCATTCTATGTATGATGAAGCTATTATGGTCACTCCCCATTCCCTGCTGTGCTGAACTTAGTGCTTCCTTGTGTGGGGAGTGACAAAGTCAGATCCCAGACAACAAATATTAACACTGTAGATATTCTACATTCCCATAATGATCCACTCCATTTTCATCTGTTTGGAAATGTTTATTTTGATAATAATAATAATGTGTTATGAATAAACAACAAATTAGATACTGTAAAAATCACGTCTGTGCACATTACAAAACACTATTTGCTGCCGATTTATCAGTGAGCTATAGTCTACCTATTTGTGTGACAGTAAAAATATATTGTGTCACTGAATGATGAGATGACTCTGTACGGATATACATTTTACTGGATTACAGAATGAAATCTATGATTTATAAGGTCTCGGGAGGCATTTCCAGTCAGTTGGGATTATATTAAAGGGGGAGTACATCACAACATCGTGCTCACAAAGTCTGTCCCTCCCAGCTGTCATTCCCTATATATACATGTACAGTATTTGGCCTGGATTATATTCTTTTATACTAACTATTTTCATATTTTTTACACCCTGACTGCTTTTCAGCACTGCATGGTCTGTCTACACGCTTCATATTCCCAGAGTGAAACAATCCACATTTACTATTCATCCCAAGTGTGACGCCTAAATGGTTATGAGTCCTCTTTGACTAAAGATACAATGGGAATAACAGGGATCATCCTTTATCCTTAATACTACTGTATTAAATCCTTGGATTAAATCACACAATTGTCCTGTAGTTTATCATGTACCAGTTATGTCACTTTGTTTTATGGTTTTATCATGTTCAGTAAAAAACATTTCAAAATGATTTAATCTTTTGTTTCATTTCTCGTTTTTTTCTTTTTTTTTCTTTGGGTTGTCATATGGTACAAATATTATTATATTATATAATATTATTATTATTATTAATCTTCCTCAAAGGATAATATGTAATGACTTTGGTGATCCACTGATTGTAATGCTTTACTTTATGGGTCTGTAATATAAGAACAATTTCCTAATCAGTTCCAATTGAGATGGTGTTAAAATTTAACATAATGGACAATTAAGTTTTGAATGACAAGAATAATGAATTAATATTTACTTGGGTTAAAATGGAGCTTCGTAGAAAATTGCAGACCAGTAAAATAAAGTGTTAACCCGCCTCCACAGGTGATCACACTGACAAATTGTTGTTGTTACTTGACTGACTATGCCTAGCCAATTGGTGTAAGTGATGTGCTCTTCCATGACCTACCCAGACCCACCTATTTTAAATTAGCACAGGAAAAGTTGAGTACATTATAAGAATGGGCCCATAAGGGTCGCACACAAGAATCCATTCTCTCCTACATTCTGAGGAAAATAATACACTACCAGCCAATCAGGCAACACCTGCCTCTCTTTGATGCCATCACCCTGTGACAACGTGTGTCTGCTGTGCTGGATGTCGACAGTGCTAATCTGCTCTAACAAATACATCACTTTCACTGCTTTTGACCTTTGTTGAATGATACTGAGGTACTGAGCGCAGTACAAAAATGTGCACACACACACAAACCCATGAATGCATTTTACTACTGAGAATAGAAGCACACACTTATGAAAACACAAATTCACACCTTCACACATGCAGTCTTACACACACACACATGCACGCACGCACAAACGCACACACGCACACACACACACACACACACACACACACACACACACACACACACACACACACAGCTGGGATTGCTGTATCCTGCTAATTGGCAAAAGAGCTCAGGAGTTCAAATGTACATCTAACACACTGAGACTTGCTCGGCACCACTGTTTTATCTCTCTCCACCCGCTCTAATCCAAGGAAAAAAGCTGGAAAAAAATATGAAACAAGCACAAGTAAGATCTAGCCCTGTAAGAAAAATTAAAGCTGTCATAAAGGGAAAAAACAAGGGAGCAGATGGGGAAAAGATGTCAAAAAGTAGATTAATTCACATTGGAAAAAAATAAAAATACAAGAGGGATACAAATCAGATGAAAGACTCTGGCATATGGTAACCAAGGGGACCTTCTCTTAATTTAGCAGAATAGAACAAACACACATATGTGGTGAACCATATTGAATTGAGTAAAGTAAAGGTCAGGGTCTGCAGCATGCAGGCAAGAGAAAGCCCACCTTCAACCTGCTTTCCAGCTTGTTATGCATCAATTTTTATTTGGCAAACATTCCTCCGTGACAGTTGACCTTATCTCAGCACCCTGAAATATGGGCGAAAGCACTTGATCGAAAGCAAATTCATTTTATGAGCTGTACTGTAATATGTTGAGTTAATTCACAGCTAAATGTCAGGTGAAATGATGGTTGGGGTTTTCCTTCGCTGGCGTTCTAAACAATGTGTTCCACCTGATGGGGCTGGACCCATATCACTGATTTTAATAAGTCTCACTTGTCCCACACCAATTGTTAGGCTGATTTGCTGCTTGTAAAATGTCATTCATTTCTTCAGCTCATTTATAGAACCTTCCTACATCCTATCTAAGCCGCATTAAGATGTGAACATGCAGTACAAGCCCAATTTAAATGTTACACATACACAAACACCTGCCAATATTGCAGTGTAACTTCATAGCACAGCATTTGACATTGTTTCAAAATGTGGTTAGATGATGGAGCATTCTTGATTAAACTTTGTATGTTTGATGACCAAATGTGTGGATCCTGTAGAAACTACAGAAAACGCTGCATTCTGCCAACTCATAAGTGTTTGTTGCATTGGTAGCCTTGCCATCACCCATTAGAAACACCACCAAATCTCTTAAGGGCTTCCCCGTAGTTCCTTTACCTTAATTTATCATTTGTCACTAGTGCCAGAGGGCAATTGTGAGCATTTTGGTAATGTTACAGCACATCACATGAAGGTTTTGCAGTATGGGTCTGTAACAATGAGTCAGCGTTACTGGATGTCTAGTTAGTGGTAATATTACTGGAGTAGGATGACTAATTGAGGCACAGTTGAACACACGTGGTATTTCAATAAATGTATTTATTGATCGATTTTTTTTTGGTATGTTGCAGTTCGTGTGAGTCGGTGTTTAACAGCGGGGACGCTGGGCTGTTCCACCTTGTCGTTCGCCTGTGAACGAGCAAATAATGTGCATTAGTTTATGACTCAATAGGAGCCAAGTGTAGTTAATTGAGGAATAGACTGTGGGACTCATTCTAGGGGAAAGTGGAACTGTAAATTGAAATGTATCAAGCACAACTGCCTGTTCTCCTTCTCCCAGGGTGTTCGGGCAAAATAATTACCCAGGGGCTCGCACAACTTTTATTAGGGTTACAAAAGGGGGGATGTGGTTAGAGGGGAGTTGGGTGGTATTTTGATTGTATTTATTTATGTAAAAGATATATGTATGTGTATTTATTAGAGCTATTTTGGGGTGTGTAATATTTATTAAGACTGTATATATGTTGGGGAAATGGTTTATGTAAATATTTATTGTATATTTATGTGTGTATCTGTAATTTGGAAATGGTATGTTCCAGCCAATTATGGGGAAAGACACACACACACACACACACTTGGTGAGGAATGAGCAACATGTCAGTGTCTAGTGGCTTCAGATGTTAACTTGTTCAAAGCCTTTTGTGACAACAAAAAATATTAATGTGCAGAGAACACAAATTTACTGTATGACAGTGGTGCAACTGTCATGCATGTTGACTAGGGAAATTTTATCACATCACTAGTTGAACTAGTTGCACGCACATGTTGACTAGTGAGTAGTGTTGTGTGCGACAAAACAAATGTTAAACAAATGTCTCACTAGTTGCACACAGTCGCTCACTAGTGCTCAGTGAGGCTCAACTAGTTAAAGGAGAGTTACCTAGTGACTCTTTTTGGACCGAACTAGTTCACTAGTAAGAGAACATGTGTAAAACTATAACTAGTAAGGTCAAAATAGACCCTAACCAGTTAACTAATCAGCATTTTTGCCTTGACTAGTTAACATGTAAGCTGCAACATGCAGCCACTAGTTAACTAGTTGAAATTCCATAGGCCAACATGTTAAGTAGTGTGCACATGCAAATGAAGCAGGCAGAATAATGATAAAATCCTGAGTCCTGATATGTTGGCATTTTTTTTTATTTTGAACTGGAGAGCCAATAGGAATCCTCAATGCACGCTTCTTCCCCACCTCCTCATTAGCATTTCATGCAACTAGTATGACTAGTGAGCATTTTGGCTTTCACTAGTTCAACTAGTGAAACAACATTTGGACCTCACTAGTTGACTAGTTAAGTCAAAATGTCTCTCACTAGTGTCACAAGTGGATATTTTGGACCTCACTAGTTAACTAGTAAGGTCAAAAGAAGCTTTAACTAGTTAACTAGTGAGCATTTTGGCCCTTACTAGTTAACTAGTGCAGAAAATAACTAGTGAGTTGAATCCATGTTCGACTAGTTAACATGTAAGAGCTTTTGCAGCTCACTAGTTAACTAGTAAGACTTTCAGTGTTACTTGGTTGGTCCAGAGGGCCACTAGTGCTTCAAAAAGCTGACTAGTTGGGACTTTGGTGCTACTAGTGCGGCACCAGCATCACTATTAAGGCTTCTGTTGGAACTAGTTGGACAAAAATGCCACTAGTTACTGAAAAAGAGTGACTAGTAAGAGTTTTTGTTCAACTTCTACGACAAAATGCCGAACTAGTGTGACCAAATGTCTAGTGCTGACAAAGAACGAACTAATGTAGGAAACTGATGTCTGATATCAAGGATATGGAATACATGCTCAAACGGTTCTCCATACAATAGAACATAACAAGAAATCACTTTAGTGCCACTTTTTTTGTCAAGTTACATTTAGAAAACGTTTTATATTAACTATAATCAGATTTTTCCCCAGTGACACAGAACATTATGAAATGAAAAGTAGAAACACATATCTCAATTTGCTTTAATTATGTGTAATTTAGAAAGTGAATCCTGCAAACCAAGAGCGGAGTGGGATTTTCCCAGTCAATCCTGGGATTTGAGCTTGTGTGATGAGTACGTGACTGCATGTATTTTAGGATTTAACATTTCCATTTGATGTGTAGACAAATGCCATACTCTCAGTCACCTTCAACAACTGACTGGCAGTATACACATTTACTTATATGTTGCTGAATGTACATGGTATGTATGTCTGCCAATTATACTGCCTGTTCCTTGACACATTTTAACAAATCTTATAGAAACCTTATCAAAACTCTAAAATATCAATTTTGCTATCAGTTTCAAAAATCCAGCATCCATCAGGCTGTTATATAAAGTCTGTAAATCATCCCTTGAAGACTGAATAAGTATAACAAGACAATGAGGATATCCGAGTCCAAGATGAACCTCTTACCATTCCTTGAGATCAGACAGTTAAATGCATTAAAAAAAAATGGACAGAACACACGTGGAATCTCCTCCGGTGTTACCGTTGGAGCCTATCAGACATTTGGCCCAACCAGAAGAATAAAGTGGAATCTTGGCATTTGTTCATTTCAAACAGAGCAGGGCAAGCATGTGTAATTGATGCTCGGCAAACAATGCATGTGAGTGGTGCGGGGGGCCTAGAAGCGAAGGGATAGTTTCCAGATGAGAGACGTTTGCTTTTATCATCTTCTGTTGTCAGCGAATTTGCCATATCTGGCTTTGCTGTCCAATATCTGGAGCAAGTTAACAAGCTGCTCCACTTGACTTAAGATCTAAGTTGAGACAGATGCCTCTAGGTGTGTTGTGTTCAGGGTAGGTTACTCTTCATTCATTGGCACAAGCTGTAGTTTATAGTAAGGCTCTCAGAAGCTTTGACACGTGTGACTTATGTCAAAAAGAACCAAACAGGTGTAGGATTTATCCGAGTAAACACAAAGTTAATAAATCCCACGAATGCCTCTGGGCAGTCATTTCAAATTATAGTTCAACCCATTAATAATTCAGACATTCTTTGTGTGCATTTAATTATACAATAACTAAAGGTTAACTTCATGAGGATGCATGTGCGCACTGGCATTTAGCAGGATCAAATGCTTATTTTATCTTCTTTGTTAAAGCAGATAATTGAATAATGGCTTTTCTTTCAAGCTCTGGGCGTGATGACCTCCATCACCTCAACCACTGGTAACAGAGAATGACAACCACTGGTTACCCGCTCCCATCTGCATTGAATTTGCTTGGATCTGTTCCCACTTCGTCTTAATTAGTGCTGAAGTGCGAGGAGGAAAGGAAGTGCTTCTCCGTGTGAGATATCTTTATTCATAGGGGCTTAGCTGTGACTGGCATGGCCTCAAGACATCCCAACCTCTCTCCTCAGGAAGCCCGCCAGATGTTACTGATATTCACAAATGGCTAGAATTTGCATCTTGATGTTCAAAAAAAAAAAACCTCGTCCAGATCGCACCAGAAGGGAGGAGACTGGGTAGGCGGCCTTACTTGTATTGAATAAACAAAATTAGTCTGTGGGTGGAGGTTTATATGCTGCATGTGTCTTTTTAAAAGACAGGCAGTTCTTTTTTTTCTTTCTTTCAGTTCTTCATCTTTATTTACAGTGATATGGTGCATTGCATCTGGCTTAATTTCTTCTTCAGTGGTGGTCGATGGGAAACAGGGATAGGGGCTCGTGCGGGGCAGAAACGTACACTATGCAGGTCTGCCATGTCCCATGATGCCATGCTTTGATAGTCACATTTGCTTTCTCTTAGCCCCGTTTGTTTTTGTTGTCTCTCTTGGTTGGGCAGAAAATCCGCAGTGTACGCAGCTGTGGACTGTGGTTATATGGATGACAAATAATGATCCACCAAACTGTACACAGAGGTTTTGCAGAGTGATCGTCTTGATGGAAATGATGAGAGGAAAAGGAACACACAGGATGTCTAATGAGCTAAACTCTCGGCCAATTGAGGGCAATCATCCAAATTAATGAGCAAAGGATTGACAAGCGGTTTTGTCTGGATGCTGTAATGTCATCCTAATCAGTGGCCTGGAAAAAAGCTCACCTTCAAAGACTAGCAGGAGGAATATGGACATTTTCTATATAATATAACAGGTCTGGCAGGAGGATCACCTAGGTTTCTGCTTCCAAATACTTCTTTATGAAAAGTTTATTCACATGGGTGGCTCACCATGAGGCCAGGCTATCAGGAAGAGCCACAGTCTGGTGTGTGTGTGTGTGTGTATGTGTGTTTGGGGTATTAGGTTGAGAGCCAGGCCAAAGCAGGATATCAGGTGGCCTTTTAATTACTCCTCTGGTGGGGGATCTAGGCTGTGGACAAGAATGGCAGATGGATCCTTTGACTTCGCTTATCAAGGTCTGGTGATCCAGAGCACCTTGAGAGCCCTTCTGGCTAACAATAGAAACCTCTCCTTGTAGAATAGCAAGTGGTACTATAGGGATAAAGGGAGCATGAATATGAAAATATGGCCTCGAGTCTACACCTTCACGCAGAGGTGCCCCCTTGACCTGCATCCTCAAAACATACACGCACATCTCCCCTCTGTGACGCCCACCTCCCTGGGCTCAGAAACCTATAGCGGCTGGCCGTCCATCTGGGGCTCATCAGTTGCCCTGGAGAGCAAAAACAGGCCCCGCTGTGGCAGACCGGGCATCCGTTCTGCATTATCGCCACAGCTGCTGAACTCCCCTCCTTTTTCCACTGCTGCCCTGCCATGCTAGCACCCACTATCCCCCGCCTGCAGTCCCAAAGCCACAGCAAAGAGCCCTGTTACGCTCCACCGTTCAAACGAATGACTGTCGCCGTAACTATTCTTATTTAGGTTGTCTAGTAAACTCTCAGATGCTAAGCATGCGAGAATGTGAGAAGTAATGAATGCGGTCGTCGTTGTAAGGCAGGAATCAGAGACAAAACATGGGGCCCAGAGTCTATATGAGCTATTAATGATAGTGATCAGTAACTTCCCCTGCTGGAGACACGTACAATGAGGAAGGGAGACAAAACATGACGGAGAGAACAGTCCAGTTTCATCCAAATGTAGCACACATTTTTGTTTCCATCCACTGCTGTTTTGTGAATATCAGAAGTCGGTTCATCAAGATCACATCACATCACATCACTAATTCTCAAGTCATAGAAGAAGAGGACACAATGAGGTGAAGTAATTAAAAGAGCTCCAGTCAAACAGTGGAATATACAATGTAGAAAACATGATGTTTGTTTCATGGATTAATGTGAGGAAGGTTACAGTTTCCTCATCGCCCCATACAGATTTGATGTTTTCATCTCATTTTTCGTCTCTTTTTCTGCTGACGTGTAGGTCACATGCTTCATGTATGACGTGATCAATTTGCCAAGTCTGTTTTCATTACACTTTGTATATTTCCATCGATACACCAACTTTTCCACCTCAGCCAAGAAAAAAAAAACTATAAATTTTTCAGTTTAGGTGCATGGAAACACACTTAATGTGTGTAATGTGTTTATGGGTCCAGCAAGATGGCCAGGGGTGGCACAGGGATACATCACAAGCATACAACAGTGATGCAGTATTGTTTTCACCCGAGATAAAACATTAAAAAATAAAATGTGTCTTTAGTTGGTATTATGTACCACATTCTACTATAGTATCCGGATGTGACTGAACCAATCTGCCACTTCAACTAAAAGTGTAGGGGGGCTGCAAAGAAAAGATTAAAAAATTGCCTATTTCTTCACTTTAACAGTCCAAAAAATTATACTTTTTCCCTGTAAATTCAAGGTTTAATTATTTAGTGGAACCTCAATGCTGGTGTATTTGTAAGCACAGAATATGGCGACTCAATAATTACATGGTGAATAAAGAACCACTAAGTAAGTGGAAATCAGTCCTTACGTGCAGTTTAAGATTTCGAAGTTCAGTCTTTGTTTGCAGTTTTCACCAAGTCAACCGCTCAGCTTTTTTCAGGTTTAAAATATCTTTTACTGCATTGATCATATTGTTTATCCTTAACCAATAAAATTATTTCCAAGCTTTGTAGTGGCTATGGGTGGCTGTTACACATCTATGGAGCTCACCATCTCTGCCTAAGTGCCCTTGAGCAAGGCACTGAACCCCAAAAACTGCTCCAGGGGCGCTGCACTGCAGGCGACCCTGCGCTGTGACCTCTCTGATGAAATGCACATGTGTAGGGGGACTATATGTATGTGTAACTAGGAGGAATATGTGAAAGGACAAATTTCAATTGCCTTGTGTACACTGACAATAAAGTAATCTTCATCTTCTTCTTCTTCTTCTACTCAGTGTTCAGCTGGAATTCTGTGCACCAATCAGAGCTTAGTAGTAACATTTGAACCAAAATGTGATGACAATTGTGGGGTTGTCTGCTTATGTTGCCAGGCTTCTGTCAGTCAAATTTGTGGTAAACCCCCAATAACAATGATCTACAGTATGGATGTTTTCCTCCAAACTTAAACTTTGAGTGTTGCTTATTTAGACATGAATATTTAATGTTTTAGAGAAATGCTTCAGATTTGAAGCTGAGTTTTTAGGGTTTTTAAGGATATGACAGAGTTTCAACCCAGACCTGTTGAATCATACGTTGGAGAGCTTCACTGAAATGAGAAACTAACCCCTTTGCTAGAAATACACACTTGCAGGTTCCAATGGTGGGGATTTATTGATATTGCTATTTAATATCAGAATGTGTAAAGCTTTTTTATTACACTGAATTAACAATTCACCCATTAATAATGTACAATTTATTATTGAATTTAGGACCAGGGCTTTAAATTAATGACACCTCCTTACTTGCTTTTCAAATGTCAAAACATCTACCCCCCACCGCATTCAGACTTTTCTAGCATTACGTTTGAGTAGCAGAAACTGACAAGAAAAAATTGACACAAGGCTGCAAATACTATGTGTGTGTGTGTGTACGGTACATCAATCCATCATAATTCACAGTACTTGGTGCAGCAGCGTGTCCAGGTCTGTCGATCAACTTACCGTCTGTATTTCCCTTCAGCGTCCGCGTGAACTTCTCAAGCTAATCAACAAGGGAAAATAAACTGCTAGAGAGGAAGGCGGGATCTGTCATTTCCCAGTGGAAAGAACTCAAAAAGAAAAAAGAAGAAACACAAGAAACAAACCCCAACTGGAATTGAGTAAATGTCTATAATTTGTAAAGAACCAAAAAAAGAATATAGTTATTAAATTGCATCTTAAGCTCCAACCAAACTGACTAAACAAGAAAGCGTACTGTTGTACCCTGGCAGCTGGAATCTTTGAATCACTGAACATGGCCTTTCATTGAGTAAACAACTTTTAATCAAAACACAAGAGCCTGAAAATTGTATGGAGGTTTTCAAGCCAGGCTTGGTGGAGTGCACCTCATTGCAGACCAGGAATGTATTTTCCCTCCTTATTTTTTTGGTTCTACATGACTTCCTTTGATATACACCCCATCTGGATGTCGAGGGAAATACTCAAACACAAACCCCACTCCAACACATGCCTGGAGTTAGAAACCACATGTTCCGACACCACTGTACCTAGAGAAAAAGTAAGCTGTGCTAATTGCTATTGATTGAGAGGTTAAAGACTAGGGATCTGGCCATTTCTAGATACTTTTACTTTAATTCCTGTACAACATCAAGCACAAAACTCTTGAAAAATGTTTTGTAAGATGAAGACTAGTGAAGAGAAACCCTAAGAGGAAGTTTAATTTTCACGGTCATAAATCACTCAGGCTCTGGAGGATATGAATAATAGTCTATAAGTGCCTCATTCATAAATTTTGGTTTGAGCCACGTGGGGCTTTTTGGACCTGATAGGGCCTAGGTATGCATGGCTTCGGGAGTGTTCTGCTTGTGTGATGCCGCAGATGTGGACACAACAGAAATCGCACTGGGTCTACTAAACCACTGATATTTTCCCCCCACTAGCTCTGATTAGAGCCGTCTCCAAGGAAACCAGCCTTTATTGTTGCAAATGTGTGAGTGTAAAGTAGGAGTGTTGAGAGGATTCAGGGAGCAAAGAGACAGAGAAACCCCAATGTTATGAAGAAGAAGAAACTGTATCTGCAGGCTTGTGTGTGTACAAATTGTGTTTCTTTGATGTAGACATATGTGTGTGTGTATGTTTTTTTGAGTAAGTATGCGCTTAGTCAGTGTGCACTTCCCCACATTTGTTACAGTTCCTTACCAGGGGGCTAAGCGTGGGGGTCATCCATGTTTTCCAGGAAAGACAGCCGAGGCGGGGACAGCAGAAATGGCCGGCCTGTTGTTAGAGATAAGGTCCTGGTGAAATCACAGGCTGGCAACGAGACAAGAAAAGACATCCAAGGAGACCGGGCCATGCTGAGGTAGACCCTGGACTTTAATTTCTTTCATGTCTCTTCCTACACACACAGACACACACGCTCACACTGACACAAATAGACCGTGTGGGTTTGTGAAGATGGCCCCTGACCTAGAGCAATCACGTCAGACCCAGCTATGATGTCTGTAAATGTGTCCGCTACCTATTAGAGGGGATATGGCCTGGAGGATCAGAAGTATCAGGTAATAAACCGGGGATTTATTTTTTGCTTTTCCAAAAGAGTGGCATTCTAGGGTGAGCGATGCAGTGGCTTATTGGCTGGAGAAACTATTGTGTTGCTTGAAGGTCTTGAGTTAAAATCCAACATCAGATATCAAAGTGTTGTTGAGCAAGACACTGAACTGTACCTGCCAAGTTACTAAGCTAGTGGGATATTAAACTGTCCAATGAGACAACATTCCTTAAAACATACACTATATAGCCAAACATGCCCCATGCACAAAGCCAGGTCCATAAAGAAATCCTAAATAAAGTGCAGCTCTGGCCACATATTTCTGTCCGAACCCAACACGAGTTGAGTAGTCACCGAGCCCAACCCGAACCCAACAGTCATTTAGTTTATATGTCCGACCCGAGCCTGACACAGTTAACGTAAGCTGAAGCAAATCAAAATGCCTCCAGACCGTCGATTTCCCAGCATGGTTTTTGGTGGTTTTAAACTTCCCCACTGAAAAATTTAGTTTGACATACTCCATCTTTAGCTAGGCTACATGAATATTTAACACCTATGTTTTGCATTCAAATAACAAACCCCAGCACTGAACAGGAAGCACCATGTCAAGTGACCGAACCCAACCCGAATCTGACCATTTCTAAATTTTTGTCTGGAGTATCCATCCGATCCACAAACACCTTTGGGATGAACTGGAACACCAAATGTGAGCCAGGCCTAAATGCCCCTAAATGGGAACAAATCCCGATATCCAGGTTCCAATACCAGGTGGGAAGCCTTCCCAGGAAAGTGCAGGCTTTTATAGCAGTACCTAGCATACCCATGGTTTTGTAATCACATGTACAACAATCACAATTATTGTTGTTA
Organism: Macquaria australasica; assembly: GCA_005408345.1. Classification (NCBI taxonomy): domain Eukaryota; kingdom Metazoa; phylum Chordata; class Actinopteri; order Centrarchiformes; family Percichthyidae; genus Macquaria; species Macquaria australasica. Next base: position 375,673 of record SEMN01000179.1, on the reverse strand, counting down.
TATCTGTCCCCGCCATTTTTAGTCGACATGTACGCTGCATTAGCAGTTAAATATTCTAACATTTTTCTTAAAAAGAAATATACAGATTTTTTGAGATTTTTTGAGAGTTATTGTTTATGTAAGTGAGCTTAAAAAACCTGTATAATCAATCACCATTTTTCTGTTGGTATGGATGGTAAGTTCCCAGCTCTTATTCTGCCTAAGCTCTGACTCAATGAAGACTTGATAATTGCTTACACACGTGAAAAGGATGTAAAATAAATGTTCACAGTTACAGCATCTGATAAAAACACTGTACAAAACCACGTCTATGGTGAAGTTACAAGTTGTTGCTTTGAGTGGCGTCACCTTCATAAAATCACCAAAAGAGAAGCTGTGATATTGAAGTGAACTCACCCAGCTTCTCTAGCTCTTCTCCTTCACTTTGCCACCGATGCAAAGTCTGTCCCTTGTTATAGTTCAGCAACACAAATAAACTCGCTGGCTCGCGGACCCGATTCATCTTTCACACAAGAGTGCTTGTCTTGTGGTTTCTCCAGGTCCGGCCATGCACAATTTGAACTCTACTCCGCTGTGGGTGAAAAAACTCAGACAAGGCAGTGTAATAACAACAGCCTTCTCCTCTCTTTCAGTTTTTCTTGTCTCTGTCTCTTTTTCTCTCTATATTATTTGAAGGTACTGTGGAGGCTGGCACAGCTGTTTATTTGTCCACTCTGAATGAAATGGCTTGCATGGATTTGAAAGAGGATGGATGTGATTGGCGTTCATGAGGGTGACAGATATTTTAACACTTACTCACAGCCAGCAAGCCCAGGGCATTGTGGAAAATTGACAAAACTACATGACATGAGAGTTGATTTTGCTCTCATTTTCAAAACAGGTTGTTTTTAAATAGATGAGCGTGTTGGATATATTAAGATTAAAAAAGAAGATGGCCGTCTGTTTTACTGACAGGGTGTTGATGGCACCCTTGCACCGCAACTTGCTAATGGAATTTGCAGCTTTAGACAACAATTTTCACTCCTTGAAAAGACTTTGGCTGACAGCAGTGCATTTGCCATCTCCAGAAACTGTCTTTCTCACATTTTGATGAGGAATAAATAATGAATATAATGTAATTCACACTTGGCACCATTAACTGTTAATCGGAATCCATGTTTTTTGGAGGCTTTTCTATTAGTTAACAACTATCATGACATAATGTGTGAGTGATTCTGAGCTTATTGTGGCATTAATGTGCATTGGAAAATAAGCCAATTAGTGCTGGCACAGATGACATGCTTACAGTGACAGACCGCCTACATAAGATGAAGAATAGGGAAAGACATCATACTTACACGGGGTATTGCTTGAGTTGTATATGTGGGATATTAAAAATGACTTTGGTGCACAGCGCTGCCTCTATATAATCACTTAATCATCCATCATGTTATGAGTGAAGAGTTCACAGAGGAGAAATAGTCCCAGAATAAATAGATTTCAACAAGAGAACAGAGGGAGGGAAAGAAAGGGGTTTGGCAGGAGACCAATGCGGTTTGGAGAGCAAAACCATACCACACTCTCACTGTATCCCCCTCTCTGTATCTCTCTTCTCAATATTGCTCTCTATCTCTTTTGTTTCTCCCTCTCTGTTCTGAGACTCATCCTTTCTTTCTCTCCATTCTCTCCTCTGGTCCAGGCATTGATTTATGACCACATGCAGTGTGCTTCCTTCACTGGAATTGGCTGGATATGTATGTCATACTGCGCAATTATAAGAGCGTGACCTCAACTGTCTGTGACCCGAACGTCCCAAACACGTGCATTCAGTTGTGTTCCATTTGACCTGTTTTCAACTGATACTCAGGGTGGGTGTACAGACTGCTTCAAGGAAGTGTAATATGAGTATCTATCTATCTATCTATCTATCTATCTATCTATCTATCTATCTATCTATCTATCTATCTATCTATCTATCTATCTATTCATTCTTATTCATTTCTTAAATACCTTTTCTTGTAGAAGATGGTGCTAGCTGCACCTTAATTGACTCTAAGCACACATTTCAATAAATTAACCAAAGAAAATAATATTATAGACATTTTACAATGGGTTTTTTGGTGTGTGTGTGTGTGTGTGTCAAATTACAAATGACTTGCTAGCGGTCTTTTTCTTCACTGCCTTTAAGCGGTTGAGCTAAATGCTAACGGCAGCATGCTAACATGCTCACTGTGACATGGATATTATTGTTGATATATAACAGGTAATGTTAAGTAATAAGTTTGACAACCCCAGGCCTAGAGAGACCAATTCTTGTGTTGACTGAGAGCAAACTTCATTAGCAAGGTAGCATAGCCTCCTGTTAAGTACAGTAACTGGTGTGTAGTGTGGCGTATACCTATTTTAGTAAATGCAGTAGTGCAGACATAATAGATGCCAATGGAAATAATTTCTGAGTATATGAGATGTTTAAAAGAAAAAAAAAGAACACAGGAAGCAAATCCCTTAGAGAAATATTCTTTGAACTCTTTCGAAGTGAATGCTATGCATCTTCTGCATGTAACTTCATTATTGTTGACATGAGTTCATATTGAGGTGAATGGTGGGCCGGTGGAGGGAGCCAGGGGAGGCACCTCACTGGACACTTTCTGTCTCCACACACAGCACGCCACAGAGTCACTGGAGGAGCAGCAGAGCAGATTAAAAGATGGAGAATATGAGAAAACAACAAGGCAGAAGACAAAGAAAATAGCATTATGTAAATACAGTGTGATAGGGAATAGAAACCCTGTTGATCGTGTTTGCTTGACTTTGGTGGAGAAAATGTGGGAGCACACAGGAACATGTGAAACTCTGATAATGTATCTTATTACATGCAGGTGGAATTATATTTATTAAAAAGTGTGTGTGCAGACTTTGTGTAGATGGCCAGGATTATTTGTGCAATCCAATTCCTTATTATTTATTCATTAAAAACATTATCTGATAGATAAATTGGGCACTTGCAAGGGCTGAAGAAGAGTTTATTTAAGGTTTGAGGAAATCAGAATTTTTAGGCTGTCTTCAGCCTACCTGACTCTAACATTGCACGTGTCCTGACTAATTTTGTGGACCGAGTAGAGGGGGAGCTGGTTGGCTGTCCATTGGCTCTATGTGCTGGCAGGACTTGGGGCACATTCAGCACAAGAAATTATACATTGCTTCATGCACACACACTTTACAATAAAAGAGCTCCATAGGCAGTTTCTCTAATAAAACTAAGGAACAAAAATGTCCTAGATTTAAAAAATCTCAGCTGGAAGGCTGCACTTTTACTCCAGGATCTAGTACTTTCCGGCCCATTTCCAGCCCTGTGGATGAGACCATGAGCACTGGGACACTGGAGCACAGTGTGCTACAATATAACACACTCACACTGACACACACACAGCATTTTCCAGACAGCATTTCATTAAGGATTAAGGCGTGTGTAGCCTTAGGTGATGTCAAACAGAAATAAATACCTGTAGAGGCTTTGCATATATTTTTGTAAGGTTAAACAGGAAACCAAACACATTCAAGAGAGCTAGCTTGTGAAAAGTTGTACATTTGAAGGGGGGGGGGGTCTCATTTCTGTCCAATACTGAGCCTGTGTAGCTGTCACGTGACAAAAACAGGAAAATTAAAGTCATGCATTATTATTGTTGCGCAATGCGCATGTGCGGCCAAATTATGTGAACAAATTACTCTGAGACGACTTGTTACTACTAGTTCATATCAAAGAGTAGTTCAAATGAACGATACGCTCATGATCGACACATCACTAAAATGTCCTGGTTTCAAGATATGTTGGTTAGCCAGGGTTTAAATCCTGGACCCTGCCTTACTGTTACTACTATTGTTCTTACTGTCAAAAAAAAAAGTAAAAACTTTAACTAAACCATCAAAAAAAAAAAAAAACAGTTAGATGCCACAAGCTTACAAAAAAAAAAATCAAGATGGAGAGGCCTTCAATGATCTCCATCATTTCCATCCTTTTTTTGATTCCTCAGCCACATGCAGAGGAGGCTTGCATTAACATTGATCACAGCATTCTCAGCGTGACTGATTAGGGCTCCAGAAGGAGTCCAATGAATCGCAGTCTCTCAAATAACACACAGAGACAGATAAAACAGTGAAGTGACAGTAGCACATTAGGACAGTCCCCTGCCATTAAGATTTCCCCAGCGTGAGTGTCTCGAGGAGGGGAACAGGTTGCCAACGTGGTAGCGGCTGCTCTGGTCGGCATGTGGAGGCCAGTGGGATCACCCACACCTCATGCAGTCACTGTAGATCAGTCTCCATGAGCTGATCAAAGGCATTTGACTCCTGCCATGCGGGGTGCTGATTGCTTCCATGCACTCACTGACACCACTTGGCTTGGCTGAAGACACCCTAATTAAAATGGAGAGTATGGGGAGAGAGGAATAAAGCTGCTTTCTTTTTCTTTGTTCCCTTGTTCTTTTTTCTCTCTCAAGGAGTGACCTTATGTTGACTGTCACACCACTACTGTTGTTCAAGGAGGAACTCCTGTGGAAGGATGGTTATGGCTGCAAATGTTCCCTTTAACCTATGTTCACTGGCAAAGCCATAAGCACAATGCCAATGGTAGCACTGTGTGTTTTGGCATTAGGCTTTCTGGTTAATGGAGAAGTGATTCACATCACTGAGCATGGCTAATGGTCTGAATGAGAGCAGAAAGTCTTGAGGCAGCGCAGCAACACTCATATTCCCCAGAGAGCCGGAGTTTATCAAATTTAAAATTCCAATAACCACTTATAAGGGGGGGAGGGATCCCCAGTCCCTGCCTTAGACCGGGCTGTTTCAGGTAACCAGACTCTTTGTTGTTTGCTAAGCAGGAGGGATCAATATCATATCAGGGCCCAGTGGAACACCTGACAGTTCAATTTCGCAGTAAGGCTTGAAATCAATACCTTTGGAATAGTTTTGGACTTTCCCAAAGGCTACCCACTGGAGTTAATCTATGGTGTCATTAGCCCAGGTCACGGCGTGCATGGTCATTACACTGTGTAACAATAAATGTTCATAAAAGACGACACGCTCCGTCCTCTTGTGCTTGACTGCAGCCTCTAATTGAAGTAAATTCATTCACGAGGGCGAGCGGGCGTCTGATCGACTGGTTGTGCCGCTCCTCTTTGTAATTCACGTCCAAGAGAATATGGGAAAAGGCTGGCATGTCAGGCCTATCTAAAGGGTACAAAGCACAGGAAATTGAACAAGGTTTTATCAAGCAGAAAATGTGTTAAAGTGTTTAGTTTGTGCCAGAGTGCCTAAGGGAAGGATTGTTTACCCTTGAAACATAGTAGTAGTTAGGGTCTTTTACAAGTCCTTCAGACAATCACCACTTAAACAAAAGTGTTTTTAGACTCGTAGAAGGACGAACCATGGACATCCATCTTGATCACTACATATTTGCTCATCATCCCATAGCCAACGATGATATAAAGACACCCAGAGCCAAATCCTGATCATCAATTACTAGAGTAGAAAGAGGTAAACTGCAGCAATAATACGGCACAGTCAGAAGGGAGAAATAATTAAAGCCATTTTGATTTTAGATGCTTTACCAAATCTGTTTTACAAGACTTTAGTCAGCCACATAAATCAGCATGGGTTCCTCTTTAATGTTATAGATTCTAAGTGGAAAGGAAAGGAAGGGAAGAGGGGGAAAAAAAGAGCCTTCCCCCTATTTATCGAAGCTTAGCTGTACAGGCCTGTCAAAATATACCACGGAAACCCAGTGGAAAAATGACACAAGCAGCCCTGGCTTTGAGTGGCACGGTGGTTTTGGACAGAACCCACTCCAAACTGGAATCTATTTTCCCCTCTCTGGATGTGTTGGGGGGGGGGGGGCAACGGCCAGGCGCAGTACAGGAAATGGCAAAGAAGAAGAGTAATGGCTAATATTTCATGGATACACTAGGTTTTCCTGCTAGAGTCCCAAGGTCATAGCTTGTTACTATGGCTAAAATAAATGTTTACGCTAAGGACCTTTATTATTGGATTAGTGGAAGTTTGACATACCTGCCTCTTCAGATCATCCCCAGCTTCTTGTATACTCTGTTTAGACTTATATACAGTAAATGTACAACATACATCAGTTAGTGAGACAAAAGCAAAATCATAATTATTTTCTCTCCAGTACAGTGTGCTGGCCACTAACAGGAATTACTTTGCGGCAGGCAGAACATATTTGGAAATCATGGTTTTTCAGGGATATTTGAAACTGCCTATTTTCGAGACAAAAATGTAGAGGTTCGGCTGACAAGTGGCATGATTTCTGGGATTCTGGCCCCAATGTAGATATTCACACTCCTTCCTTCCATCCCACTGCTTATATCCCAGCTGTATAATTTACAGTAAGGCTTGAAGCAGAGGTCCAAAATCGTCAATTTTCCTCCCAACACTCCAATTTAAGTGTTCATTTGAAAGCTTTATTGCAATGGGAATAAAACAGTTCCAGGAGTTAAAGAGGTTAGTGCCTGGGAGTGAAGCAGGACAACAACTTTAAGCTTGCATATTTATTTAAGAGCATGTTAAACACCAGGATTGTGTTGCACCAGCTATTCATAAATTCATTACTAAGCTTGTCTTCCAAAGTTTCCACTAACTACTACTAGTGATTCACCAAATCAGGTTGCACCATTAAAACTTTAGAAAGTAGTAAAGACTTTCATAACGTGTAAATCAGTTGCCAGAAAAACAGGAAGTCACTGTGCTAAATAAGCTGTAACATATCTGCTAAAATTATACACATTTAACTTGACTGTCTATCCTTTGTAAATGTATTTAATACTTTGTTTATTTGCATACTAGAGAGTGGATAGTTCTACTTGACATGGTGCTTCCTGTTCAGTGATGGGGTTTGTTATTTACGTGACAACACATAAACACAACACACAGGCGGTAAATATGTATGTAGCCTGGCTAAGTATGGAGGACGTCAAACAAAATTTGTCATGCAGGGAAATCGACGGTATGGAGGCATTTCAATTTTGCTTCAGCTTACATTAACTGCGGCTTGGGCGGGGTTCAGGCATAAAAAACAGAATGCCTGTCGGGCTTGGTTACTACTGTCTCGAACTCTGGTCGGCCGAGCTGCATTCTATTGCATACATAGAAATACGTAGCACGTGTGTTTCAGAGTTAGCAGTATTACAGCAGTGACTGGGGTAATGGCTAACCTATCCAAGATTATTTAGTCATTTAGTCCTTTTTGTAATTTTAACTATTATGTGTTATGTTTGTTAAAGCTATAGGTTAGATAGGCAAAATCTGTGCAACCTATGCAAACCTTTCGCCTCTCTCTCTGCTGCCTCATATCACTCCGCTAAGCCCCTCCCACCAAACCCACAACTTCGACAGGCAGCAGAAGGAGCCGGTTCCCCTGCGAAACCGCATCCCTCGTAGGGCTCGCTCTCCACGGCGTGAGCCTCACCGAGACCGCGGTCCCTCCCGCTGCGACTTGTCTTCTCAAAGAAAAGCGGCCGCAGAGCAGAGCGTCCCAGGCAACGCCGTCCAGCAGCGGGAAGAGAGGCTAGTACACCACACACACACACACACACACCACTGTCCCCCGTCAAAAGTTATTCCCCACTGTTTGTCATCATGCCTCTTTGCCACTCGTCGTTATGAGCAACATGGCATTAAATGTAATGAGCCTGAAGCTCCGTGTGGAGCCGGGACGTGTTGTTTTGTACTATACACCGCTGTAGGCAAAGGAGGTGCTGGAAATTTATCACAAGTTTCAGGATTTTCGGCAGGATATTCCTCCACTGAATCAGGTTTTCACCATCTGAAGGGACGTGTACACACATCTGCATTTGTAGAACAGCCAATACGAACACACCGTCTCTCTGAAATAACCTGTGATAGGCTAAAGTCTACCGTCACGGGATAGATTTTCTGAAGCCTGAAAAGAGAGGCAAGAGGGGGGGCTGAAATGGAGGTCTGCTCTCAGACCACTTGAATTATAATATGCTGCACGGTTAATATGGCATTTATGCCCAGTGATGCCAAAAGAAAACTGCCTACCCCAGCTTTAAATGCTGTAAAATATTCGCCTACATATTACCTTTTTTGATTAAGGGCAAAGTCAGATGTGTTAACCGTATTCCATATTACCTCTTCCACTCTTCATTCTAAACGGGTCATCTATTAGCACGCTAACATTATTTTTTGTCAGTTAGCTCCCCAACAGTTACACCTGGCAGTTACTGGGTGTAAATATTTAGTAACAACTAATATTAGCATGAGAACTAGTTTGTGTGGTGTAAACCATTTATTTAGTTATGTGTAAATCTCCACTTAGTGAAAACTTACTTTATAACTAGGCTAAGTTTGAACGTAATGAAACCAGCTATTGGACACACCACTTTGATACAAATAACCAGTAAGAGTTCTGTTCATTGATCTCATTGCCTAGAAAAGCTCTACTAAAAGTCCTATACTAAGAATCCTCCTGAAAAAAATAATAATCTTGACACAATGAAAACAGGCCACCCAAACAGTGAACTTCCTTAATGCTCGACTGTATCTCGTAAGTAAGAAGGTGAACCTGAGTCCTCATTGTCTGAGTGACTGTATCAATTACAGTTACAAATATAGTAGCTCATGTGTTTTTCAGGGATATACTAGGATGTATTACAGCCTGGAGGCTATTAAAGCCCTCAGACATCGCTATAGTTTAGGTATTGATTACAGTCATCTGTCGGTTTAATGAAGTTTTGGACATGTCTTATAATTGCTTTATTAAATAAATCTCTAAGTAGACGATGGTCATTCAACTGAGGCTTCTGCATGTATCAAATTAATTTACACAGAATACACACACACTTGATTGAGTTTACATAATAACATAAAGCAAATAAATCTTATGAATACTTTCTTTCAATTACAAACTTGATTCAGAAGAATCCTTACTACTCACTTTGAAGCAAATTCCCTGGCTACCTAAGAATACATACACGGCAGACAGCACACACACATCCATACAGCAGCACTGCCCCACCACAGAGCTTTACAGGAAGGCTCCTCCATAATGACTGTCGGTGTAGAAACATGAGTCAGAAGGAAGGGATGAACGCTATAAAAATAAACCTCTGGACCTAAACCTTGGAAATAACAAGCAGCTGAGGACGGTAAAACGTGAGAGCTGGAATCTGTGGCATCTTATTCACTGGACAACACTGCATAAATGTTTTTTTTTTTTTTCAAAGAATTAATGTCCTCAAATTAGCACAATGTTTAGTCTAAGTGAAATAATTTTATATATATATTCTAGTTATATTATGCACAATTAGAACCCCTTACTTTCCCTACAATCCCTTAAAGTTTGACTTATGTAAATAATAATTCACTGTCTCATCTAAGTTCAGAGAAATGTTGTGGTTTTGGTAGTTATTATTATTATTATTATTATTATTATTATTATTATTATCTATCATTTATTTGAAGTTTGATTACCCAAGGCTTCAGGAGATACTGAATGAAATGTGTATAAATTGCACAAGCACAAGACATCTAGAAGTATTGATGCAGTCATATAAAAATAATAAATAATGAAATAACACAAATAATTTAAAAAATTGTATTGTATTTTTTACATTGTATGGACAAAATGATTAATCAAGAAAATAACTTTTTCTTTTGAGTAATTCGTAAAGGAATGTTTTAATGAGTAATAAGTATGAATAATTATCACATTTTTTCTATAACTTGCCCAACACTGTTTAAGATTGACATTATTTAAAAGTTTTTTTCAGCTGTGCTTGCAAAGACCTTGTCAAAGGGGACGGGGTATGCTTCCTTCCCTGGATCAGGGTAGTTAATGTTTACATCAGACATCCCTCTGCTGCTGTAAGGCTGCATAGTCCAGGATAGTGAGCCGCCACGGGGGGATGGAGATCCAGGAAGTCACCAAAGAGCACGGCTATCGAATGTTTAACTGTGAATGCTGAGGGTAGCTGCTGCAGCTCGTTGGAGGTACAGATGGAGTCACATTCCAGATATTTGTTTTACCCCGCTGGAAACTTTATCCTATTAATCATTGTCTTATAAGTTATTTTTGTAATGAAACACAATAACAGGATGATTTTAATTAATTACAGACATAAATACAAAGAAACCTCTTGGGCCTTAACAAGTAAACTTTTAATTCAGTGAGGCTTCATGACATTTTGTTTGACCATTTCAATAAAATGTTTTCTATAGAGCAAGATAAATAGCTAATATTCAAACGGAAGTAGTCTGTATAGATCGACCTTTGTTTCTATCTCACAGACTGACTTGTATTGTTGAACTAAAGTGTATTTCCTGGTGAATATAGTTCCATTATAGCTAAAGTCTGAAAGGGGAATCAACCATGGGAAATACACTGAAGATATACAGTATTCTGTTATGGATGGTTTAACGAGTCTTGTCTTTTTGTTTAAAACACTGTATTTTTATTATATAACTGGCTCCATTTGCTTTTGTTCATTTTTGTCTTGCTGCAATATCTCACAGGCAGCGGGAAAAAATATCAACCCTACTACACAAAATCTTCATAGTGAATGTATCTGCAAATGAAAACTGACAACAAATTTAATGTATTTTCAGTATAATATCCACTTGTTACAACTAAACTATGATAAACATTTTTATGTTTAGGCAACTCAAAGCACTTGGTTAAGGTATGGGAAAGATAATGGTTTTGGTAAAATACTAAAAAAGTCAACCGTGACATTTTTGACTTTTTTGTATATTTGACCAAAAACCATATTTCCCAAACCATAACCAAAAGCAAACTATTGTTGCCCATGATGTTTTCCTTACCATGGAAGTTTAGCCCCAGACACAGCACTGCAACCAACATCGTACAACTGAATTATGTGTGTGGTACTCACAGCACTGAAAAATTACATTTGAATATTTAACAGCAACATGTCTTTCCAGGAACAGTTTATTTATATAGCGCCATATCATAACAAAGTTATCTCAGGGCACTTAACAGTGGCATTGTTACTATGGATAGTCCACCTCACAGTGACGTTGCAGTGACTTGATTTCTGCAAACTGTTTCCGGCATATTCTGTGGACTATCCAGTAACATGGACGTAGTTTCTGGAAAGAGACATTGCTTTTACAATTCTTTACTGTCATTTTTAGGTGCTGTGGGGGCCACAAACAGAATTCTGGTCATTTATTGCAACCACCTGGTTGAATACTCCACCCCAGACCGTGGTCCGCCTATTTGTGACCTCAATAATGGTCTAATGGTGCCTATTGTAGTTGTGCTTATCTTAAATTTAAATAAATCATCATTGATTATTATGATTGACTGTTTTGGTGCCCCACTCCGGCACTTGGTGCCCTAAGCACAGTGCGTGAGCATGCCACGTATTCTGCTGTTTTCATGTTTTCTTTCAATATGCAGTTACACAAACAAGGATAACCTGAAATGGCAGCAATCAATAATTCTTCAGCAAAAGGTCAATCCCACCGTGTCTCTCTCTCTTAGCTGGGTATTGATGAGTCTTGCCGTGCTGTTGCAAATGAAAATTAAAGTGAATGCATCTTTTCTTCTTTATTTGAAAAGAATAGGGGTTGAATTTGTTCTTCACCCACGTTTGGCAACTTGACACCCGTGCGTTGGTTGTGTAAAATACTTACTTCCATTACATCAACAGTGGGAAACACTTAATGCCAGTTAATCAGTCTAAGCTCAGCTCGCTCCAACTCTGCTCTCACAGCTTACAGGAATGTTCAAGTTGGCAATTGTTTTGCAGTTCTTCAGCAATAAACAGCCAGGCTGAGTGTACAGTTTTAGCTGTTGCAGAAATCCCTTTACATGCATTTACCCCGAATCCCTACTGCATTAATACTGCTGAAATTCCATAATTACATGCTATATTGTAGGATCAATTTCACACTTTGTAAGACCACTAGCTTCAGTCACCAAACCTATCCTTGTGCTGTTGCTTAGTGGCTGAATTTTTCCACACGGTTTCTTTTAGGGGATGGAGTAAAGTAAAGATTGGGACTTCCACATTGGCTACATCTGCACTGCATGTCACAGCTGGTATAGCTCAGTGGACATTTCATGCTTAGCTCAGCTCCCTGGGTCCTGTCACTTCACTCAACACTCAGCAAGCCATGGGGTCAGGCTGGGACTGTCTTCCTCTTTAATGAACCAACAGATAATGGCCTATGGGGGCCCTGGAGAGACATGACACAAATTGCCTTGTCCTCTGACTGGGATTAGTGGTAATTACTGTTCGCCTTGGCAGATCAATGGGATAGCAGTGCAACACATAGAGGCCACCCTGTGTCACATGCTAGCTTGATACCAACACTCATAAGGGCACAATCAAAGGGAAGTGTGTTCTAACGGGCTTGATTTCCCACCACCATCTCCTCTACTCGTCTTGGTGCTGCTCATATTTGATACAAGTTTCAAATGGTAATAGTTTATTGGTAATAGTTATTCTCTTTCATTTTTGTACTGTGTTTACATTTAGGCAGTCACTGTAATGGACTAAAACAATCCATCTGGAGTTTTAGTTCTACAAACATTGCTCTGTAACGCAGCTGCTCTGAGGTCAGCAGTAATCTCAATGGTTGAGTCAAACCTCACTGGGCGGAGCTTAAGTATCACTGTTGCCAATTTAGCAACCCCTTATCAGACATTTTTAATGACTTTTTTTTAAGGGCCATGTCACACGTCAAGCAATCTCTATAAACAGATATCTGCATATGTAGGCAAGGGACAAGATTTTGGTATCGGAAGCATTCTGGTTTCCGTTTGTAGTCCGAGTTGTATTGACCAAGCACGTTTGAGTGGGCTTTGGTTGCATGCAGGTAAACAGTCCGTGTGGAAAGCAAAAAAGGCGGAATGCATTGGCTGAAATGCAACCCACTGGCTATCGTCTGACGACGATTTAACTTTTTATTTGTCTTGGAACCCTAGAGATTAGCTTTTTATGAGCTTTTTTAAAATTGATCTGCAGTCAAACTGAGATTGCTAATTGGACTGTAAACAATGACCGGTGCACGGTTATCCAGATATCCGCTGACTACACCTGAAGCCCTGAAACACTGGCCGTTGCCGAGATTGCAAGTCAAGAGTCATTTTCATCAGGCATTAGCTATTTATAGGCCCTCACAGTTATGTAAATTGAGCGAGCCATGGTTTGGTCAATTTACAAGCAGCGTGTCAGCTGCAGTTCTGCAAGCGTACTGATTTTTTAGCTGTTCGTAATGCTGTTGTAGCGCCGTACAGTGCGCACCTTGTTAACTAGCTGAAAACACACACACCTGCTCTGTCGATATATTTACCTCTTCTGCTGTAATGTTTTATCTCTGTGTAAAGCACTTAAATGCAACATAAATGACATGCATTCCTATGAAGCTGTGCTGCACAATTTCACTTGAACTAGAATGGCCTCACACCCCCCACTACCGCTCTGAACACACTTAGTCAGTGAAGGGTTGCAAACCAGTCTTCAGAAGAAAATGCCAACAAGCTATGAGCACTTTTTCTTTCAAGGGTGTGCTTTTGTGGACTACAGTCACTGTGGTCTTTATATTGCTTACACATATTTTACACACGTGCTGTCTGCCTTGCTATGCTTCATTCTGCTGTTGATTGTATAATAAATTTTGTATGTTGTATGCAGGTGTGGAAGTAACAAATTACATTTACTCTCATTACTTTTTTGGGAGAATCAGTAATTTTACTTTTAGTTAATTACTTAAAAATGAGGGTTGTATCTACCTTCATCACTGATTTAATGCACCATCTGCAGGCATGCTAAGTGACCCAAATCAAACACAGCCACGATGCTGACAAACAGGTGTATGCTGGTTACAGTGGGACAGAGAGGCTGAGTGGACTGGTTATATTTTGCACTGAGAATGATTAAGCAGAGAACTTGAACCTACAGCAGATTGTCTCTCCTTTACTTTAATATGTGTGTTTGTGGGCTGCTGTCACTGTGGAGTCTATATTGTTTACTGTCAGGCTATTAGATTTATGTGGCTTAATAATGCTTGTTTCACCCTCGATGATGTCCAGACACCATGGAGGGTCAAAAAACACCTGTGTGGGTGAGCAGGGAATTTAAACATTTTATAAAACCATTTATAAAAGTGATGGGGCACCCAGATTTTATTCCTATTATTTTACCCTGTTTTATTGTATTTTAATGCTTTATTTACTTAATTTTAATTTATTAGTTTTCATTTATATGTTTTGGTCATCCCCTTCCCTCAGTGTGGAAAGAGGCATTGATTTTGTGTAGGCAGGCATTACACACCACCACAGTACTGTCAGTGGTAATGGGCAGGTCTCGGTGCAGCCATCCTTTCCCCTAAAAGAACACAAACTCAGTCTTATCCAGGTTGAGCTACAGGTAGTGTTTTAGGTGGACTACAATGTTATCACAATTAGAAAGCTATGGAAATAAGACCAAAGTTGTAATAAAGCAGAATTATCCTTAAAGCTGTGCGCTAAACATCCTGGCACCTTAATCTTCATATGATTGCTGTACTGTGTGAAAATCATCTAATCCATAATGGCTTTTCTGCTTGCAGCATCGAGCAATAGCACATCCCTGGTGAGTAATGTGAAATTCGTGCCCTGCAACCTCAATAAGCACTGTCATACAAGCCAAATGAATATTGTGCCTCACAACCTTCATGTCCTCTTTAATCTCCAATGCAGTTTCTTTTGACCCCGCTCTCTCATCAGCCTGCCAGTTCTGCAAAAGGAGGCTCTCCACTGATGTCACCCTGTGTTGCTGCTGTCAGGGAGCAGCGCATCGCTCCCCTCACCTCTGCAGCAGAGGGACCAACCCCTGATTAATGACTATGGCTTTGCTCTCATGGGTTTTTAATTAAAGCACCCAGATAGATACACAGACATACATGCATACACATGAGTGTAAACCCTACACACAGACACTGACACACAGACAGCCTGTGGCACCACACAAGGGCAAGAAGTATGGGATTTAATTGAGAGTGTAATTTAAGGGGGAAATACAAATGGAGTGTTCCTTTATGGTGCGACAACATTGGCCTATGACCCCATTCTTGTCTCAGTCATCTCCTCCAACTGTGCGAGAATGCAGTTGGTTAGTTAATTACAAGAGCATGAATCTAGATGGAGATTACATAGGGAGGTTCGAGTTGAGCTGGTATTTTCAGTCCATGTAAAGGTCAGAGATGTCACTTACTAGATTTTTAAAAAGACTGCACAAAATATCCTATATTTAATAATACCTACCTATATATATCTATATAATTAATATATCTCTAATGATGGAAAACCATGCAAACTTAAACAAATAAAGACTGGTTGCTAATAAAGGGCAGGTAAAAAAAACAGAGGAAGGAGGAATCACCTGTACTATAATGACTCAAATGGTAAATTCAGTTTAATGTACATTTTCACAACACTAATTTCATCAGTACAACAACAGAGTCATTTTGTCATACTCATCACTTTGCTGCTGCTGAGTTTTTCTTTTTATTAATTTTTCAGTAGCTGTTAAGCTACCGTGAGCGACGCTCAACACTTCCTGCATACGTTTCAAATTAAAAGCTTGCCAGGAAAGGAAGGGGGTATGGCCTTGGAGCTGCTGGCAGGCTTTTAATGTGAAACGTGTAATAGTTTCACTTCCAGCGACATAAAGGGCTTAACCCCTTCCTTTCCTGGCAGGCTTTTAATTTTAAACATATGTAGGAAGTGTTGCTGACAGTAGCTTAACAGCAATTGGGGAAAAAATGGAAAAGAGAATTGATTAATTTTAATATTATCAAGACAACTGGTAAACAGAGGAAATATTGCATTTGCATTAAACAGATCAACAGCAGTTTAGAAAACAGGGAGGCTTCTTACACAAATATGATCAAATATACCTATGAAACAGCAGAAATGATAAATAAAGGCCTGGTTCCCTCTGCAGTTGAGGTAAATATAAGCTCCAGTCATTTTTTTTGAGAATTTACCGTATATGCATCATTCTCTTTGAGACGAGAAGTTCACTCTTCTTGTCACGCTATCCTGTCTCCCATTTGTTAAAGTTAACCAGTGATTTTAATGAGAAAAATTTGCATGGACTAGTGTCTTCTGCTCATGTGAAAAGGAAAACAAAATGTTGTGATTGTTATGGAGAAGTAGGTGGACAATGCTGGCAGCTGCTCTGGACTCTGTAACCTGATGAATGCAGATGGATGCTGCTCCTCTGCCATACGGAGGCCCAGATTAAACAAGCCGCCTCTTGCAGACAGTCAGGCACAGGCAGAAAGGCCAGGCAGAGCCATTTTGATCTTATTTCATTCAATTGGGCGATGGACAGTTGCAGCAGACACACATCTTTGGTGCTTTTAAGAGCCTGGCTCAAGATGTAACTGAGAAACAGGAGAGAGGGAGACACACACACAGCAAGATACTGGTGTCACCCTTTACAGGGCCATTCTCCTCCAGTGATTCGGATTAAAGGCTTTATTGGTACTGCTCGGTGGAGGTTTCATTGTGTTTGCTTTAATTGGCATAAAGTGTGTCTCCTCTGAGATGCTTTATTATTTTAAACAGTGTAACAAGGTTTATATAGCACCAAGGGACAAGAAGCCAAGATAGGTTTTGCATCTATCATCAGTGCAACAGGTTTTCTGGACATGATTTATGGAAATGCACTTGAACAAACCTTTGTGTCCATCCTTGGATAACAGCCATGACATGAAGAGGAGGAAGTCAGTTTTTGTCTTGTTTAATTCAGCACTTTTGTTTATAGTTATATAAAAAAATATATAATTACTTGCTTTCATTCTGGGAACGAGATGAGAAGATCTATGTCAATCTTGTGTCTGTGTGTTAAGTAGCTTGAGTCAGGATGTGTTTAGCTTAGCTTAGCATAGAGACTGGAGGCAGAGGGAAACAGCTAGCCAAGCTCTGTACAAAGCTAAGAAAGAAATGCCAACCAGCACCTCTTAAGTTCACAAATGAACACATTGTATAAATACAATGTGTCAGTATTATTATAATGTACTATATACCGTGGTGGAACATACTGACGGCAACAACACCGCCATCATCGATTTCAGAGGGCACCGTGAACACAGCAGAGCTAGCAAACCAAGCTCCTTGTGTGGCTAGCTTGACCTATCGTGACAATGCTGCGATGTTAGATGTTGGAGAGCATTTAGTTGAGTGAAAAAGAGAAAACCCTTTTATCAACCAACCTGTCTGTATATGGTGCTTTTAAGTGTACTTTATATTCATGCTTTTGCAGTCCAACAAAGTTCACTGTTCAGTGTTTGGAGTTGAGGAATTCCATTGTATATCAGCCGAATGGTAGTATTTCAGGATAGTCTGATGCAATATCATGATAATACTGTTTTCCATGATATTTTTGCCCACAATAATCGCAGTGTGAACATTTGATACCGTCACATCCGTAGTGTCATTTTTGTTTAAACTCCCCTACGTGAAAAAAAGCTGTAAAAATGACAATTTGTGGTTTTTGGCAGAGTTACGTGCTGGAATTTGTATTTTGGCAACAGCCTATAACCAGACAAACTGTGTAAAGAATACAGTTTTAAAGGTGTTTGGGCAGAGCCACTCTTGCTAATTTCCCCTGCTTCCAGTGAGCTAGGCTAACCACATCCTGGCTCCAGGTCCATAAAGAAAGTAAATACATTAAAATAATACAATTAATATATTCTTCTAAACCTAATATTCTGAAGTTTGAGATTACTTTAAAGCGCTACTCTTTTTCTAAAATGTCCGTTTTGTTATATTCACCTCTACACTGGAAAAGTCGTCACATTACCAGCCGCAGCAAAGGTAATTTATTTAAAAAGACAGAACAAGAAAGCTGTAGCTGCAGCAGAGGCTGCATTAACAGCAGCTACTCACTACGGCTGAACAGACAAAAGACTGTCACCAACCAAATGTCAAACTTTTAATAAAGTAAAACATCAAACCCTTAGCACAAATGACATGAAGAATACATTATTCTGCTTTTAGTTTAAATGCACCAGTGTATGCTTAGACAAGACCCCTATGTATATCCTCCTCTATTTTCTCTATTTTGACAGGAGAAAGGGTACCTAACTTCCTCTTTCTTGTAACATAACAGCAGCCTGTTTTAGTCAAACCTGTTGAGGAAGTGGAAGGAATTGGCTGAAACCTATTCTGGGGATGGGTAATGGTGGATCTAAAAACAAAGTACCCCCGAGTCGCTAGCATGTGTCAGGCTGGGTGATCAGTAAAATAAGAAAGGTGATTGGATTGTGTGGCAGCGCAGCTTGTACCAATTTCCTGAGTTAATAGGAAATTTCTCCTTCCTGCCTTGTTGTGTTTCCCGGGGCTCTGGCAGACGCTGACCGGCCATCGTGGACGGCATGGGGGTCTTTGCGGCCATGACTCTTGAGGTAAACAACAACCCCAGCCTGACCTGGTGTCACCTCGCTGTTGTCCCTAAATATTTCGGCAAATGTGTTGTTTTTCAGAGGTGTGGCGTCAGTGGAGGATGGAGGAAAATTGGCGTGGACACTTTTTGGAGAGCTACAAGGCTGGGGCTGCTGGCCAAACAGTCCGTTTGTAAGCGTGACTGGACAAACATGGCTGTGCTCCTCCTGAGGCAGAGCCAACAGCACCAGCCATCACCACATCCACTATGATACCCAAAATCAACAGTGCATAGAGAAATAAATACTGGCATGAGTTATGGTGCAATCCCAGAGAGGTTTGTCAGACTTTCATCTGCTCTCTGTGTCTGTTTCTTTTGACATCTGTTGGGATGTCTCTCTCTCTCTCTGTGTGTAAGGAATGTTGTGATGCAGCATGTGCTGAAGCACAATGGCATGATCAAAGAAACTCTGCAGTTCTTAATGAATCCAGATAAAGCCACAGATGAGACAGATGGGGTTTGGCTATACAGTACAGTGATGTCTCTTGAACAAACTGATTATCCTGGTAATGATGTTTCATTGTTCAAACAAACAAAAACATTTCGGTCTGTATTTAAATTTCAGAATTAAAAACTCTGGCTTTATTTTTTTTTGGGGGGGGGGGGTTTGCACCTTTTCATTTCCCAGCATCTCCCACTGCGACCTTTTAAGGTCTTTTTAAAGTGGAGGTAGGAGAAGGCACGCCTGCAGCCCCATATTATCGGATGATGCAGCTGACAAATGTGGCAGTGTTCACGCGTGAGCTTCTATTAATCTCCCAAACGATGCAAGGCCTAATAGGAAGAGGACTTAAGAGAGGACACAGCCGCTTTCTGCTCTTCCTCCAGGACACGGGCAGAGAGTAATGTCCTATTGCAATCAGATTACTCTTTTCTCCCTCTGACTATTTCCTGACACCAGCCACGACACTCCCCCTCCGATTTATTTCACTGGCCATTGTTAATTCCCACTTGTGGTTATCCATCTTTTTTCCCCCCTTTAGCAGAATTTAATCTCTTCCATCTTTACAAATCATTTTTCTTTCCCCGTACTCAGATTACACTGAGAAATTGTCCATGAAAGATTAAACATAGTAGTTCACACACTGCATACCCATTGTATTACAAGGTCATCTAACATGGAGTGGTCAGACATATTGTGATAAACTGCAAACTGCATAAGCAAAATCTAAGTAAGTGCAATGTCTTTTGGTTAATAAATCACACTGTTTAAGTCCTGTAGTGTAAGATTTTAAATTAATCCTATTAAAACTACAATTTAAACTTCAAGACTTTGACTGCAGGTTGCATGTACTTGACACTTTAAATGCCTTCCAGGACAGACTGTCTGAATATGTGCGCCTTTATCCCCATATTTAAACAGCATCGCATATCTCCCCCATTATAAGGGAGATTTCACTCTGCCTGCGAGTATGGCCTCTCTAAACAGCTATAAACACTTGATTTCCATCGTGGTCGGACAACATGTCATATGAACTACTTCTAGTCAAGCATAACCCAAACTCAAGGGTTAAGACACCGACCATGAACGTCCACGGTTTGCGTCCAGCTAGGGACCTTTGTTGCACGTCGTTCACAAACTGGACGGACTAACAGGAAGGAGGCTGTGGGTATAAGCCTGCCATTGGCCGACTATTTAAGTCGGAATTCTCCTCCCCATATATCTGCGTGTTACTATTTACACTATTTTGCAAGGACACCGTCACTGCATCCTGGGCTTAGCTCCACCCAAGACGATTGTGATTGGTTTAAAGAAATACAAAAAAGCCGGAATGTTTTTGGAGTGTTTTTGTGAATGTTTTTTTAATAACTCACAAGTCACAGGAACAGACAGAAGCACAGGGAACAGGACGTCCACATTACACAATGACGCGACAAGGAACAAAGGGAGAGGACCGGCATATATAGGTAAGGAGACAACGAGGGAAACAGAAACAGGTGAGCACAAGACACAGGTGAACCAAATCAAAACTCGAGGGAAACAGAACAATGACAGGAAGTAAATAAGGCACAAGAGACAAGACTAGTGAACTTCAAAATAAAACAGGAAACACACAGTCCAAACGAGAGTCCTTTGGATCCTGACACTGTCATTGCACTAAAACGAAGTGGGAATGTAGGTCTGACTATGCAAGACTAATAAAGGCATAACATGTCTAGCAAAAAACGTTCCGTTTCACAGTAAGGGCCTATTGCTGCCTTTACATTAAAATTAAGTTCATGTATTGTCATAAAACAATTTCAGAAACCTAAATCTAGAATTTGCACAAGCCTAAAAAGGATGTTGGTTTATGAGCGTCTCCATTTATAATTAAGAGTTGATGTGTAGCTACAGCCTCAGAGTACCTTACACATAGAACAATGACCTTAGAGTAGTGACTGGTATTGGATCTGTACCCAGAATTTGTATTAGGATGAAAAAAGTTGGATCATGCATCTCTTCACATAAGACATAAGAGTCTTGAACATGGATGAATTGAAGAGGAAAAAATTATTATTTGGATCACCTGTATACATTTGGTCAGTAATTTTAAGGAATGTTTTTGGTATACATAAGTGCATCAAAGACACTGAAGGTGAGTGTTACAGGACACTAATTTGGTTCTGTACCATGATCCATACACGATTGCAGCACCATGCCATGCAGACCTATCTTAAATGTACAAAATTCATGTTGCATCACACCTGTCATGTCTTATAAAAATCAAAAGTAAAAAACAGGAGAAAGAAAGAAAAAAGAATAGTTTGTCAGGCTGATGCAAATATAAGCAGGAAAAATTAATGAATTGGGATTTCTAAATTGACCATCACTGCTACATCCTCCAGTAATATAACCAAATATCCCTGCCAGTTGTAATGATCTCTGACATGTTGCTACATCAGCTACAGTGGGAGTATCTGTGATCTCATCAGCCAGCAGAGGAAGAGGGAGAAAGCTCAACTTGACACCTTGGAAGTGGCAGAGAGAGAGGGAGGAGGGGGTGCAGCCCATCCATATGGCTTACAGAGGGAAATGCAATAACGGTGCTTCAGCAATATAGACCAACAAAAAGCCTCCAAGTCAGCGACTCCAGACTCCCTGGTCTGATGAGGACTTCAATATCAGTTCACTGGCCTGCTTGCACCTGCACACCTCTCACTGTCTCATTAAAGTGAAGCTGATGCAACCACACAGAAACCAAATCTTCCCATTCGATCTTCTCGGGCCCACAACAGGAAGCTGAAGATGTACAAATCTGCACTTGATTGATGCACAATGCCAGAGCCATTCTAGGTACATTTTGATCTCTTCTCATATCTAGGTGCATGAGTGTGAAGTACCAGAGTGCATTCCCCTTTTGAAACTTTTGCTGCAGGAATTTAACCTCACAGAGGCAGACAATTTCGTAAATGTCAGGATGGACATGCACTGCAGCGAAGGGAGGGTGGCTGAAGGCTGGGACACTGCAGGGAGAATTTGACTGTGACATTTGCTGACATTCCGGGACAGAGAGAAAGGATTTCATAACCTTCCACCTTGGCCTCGATATCTTGAAGGCCTGGTCATGTTGGAGTGATGACGGCATGTCTCTTTAATTGAAGGTCGAGTCAACTTTGACCTCATAACTCACAGCTCATGTCTCTCTTTCCTGTGTTTTTCACTAAAATGTCAGTCTGGTTGTTTTAACCTATAGGGTTCTATTTTATTGAAACTTGTTTTGCAGCTAGTTTTTCTGTGACCATTGGCAGTAGCACAAACCTTGTGCACCTCTGTTAGGCTTTCAGACAGAATCAGAAGCTGCAACGAAAATGACAATTCTTCCATTCATTTGAACGTAGGTAGTGCGTTTAGGCTGCGGTGATGGGAACCGCAGGGGGTGCCGAAAAAAAACAAACACAGCGGTCCTGCGGCAAAAAGTTAAAACTGAATCAACTTTTGGAGAAATGCAACTGACGTCACGCTGCAGCGGCCAATCACGCCAGCGATCAGACCGGCAGACACCCAGGTGAAGAAGACCTTTGTTTACCATGTAACATTGTAGCATTCTGCTGTTTACTGTAGCACTCCTCTGTTTACCGAGCAACTGTGAAGATGGAAGAGAGACTGATCGATCTCCGGCGTGATGACTGTTGTTATTGCTGGTTAGTGTGTGACACTCCCATTGCCATCCCAAAAGCCATGCTATTACATGGCTAAACTCAAGTACCAATTGCACTGCAAAGAAAGAACCAAACAAGCGCAAGTGAAAACAGAGTGTCTACATGGCAAAGTGTCCTTGGGCAAGACACTGAACCCCAAATTGTTCACAATGGTCGGCCTGCACCCTGCGTGGTAGGTTGCAGCTGTTGGTGTGGGAGTGTGTGCGTGAATGGGTGAATGAGCGTCAAGAATCTCGTAAAGGGCCATGGATAAATGCAGCCATTAATGTTGCCTTGTATATTATCTTTTTACTACTTTAGATTTGGTTTAACAGTGATGCTTCAGTTTTATTCATTCCAGATGGATGACTTAAGTTGATATGTGAATTTTAGTGCCTGTAGTTTTTACCCTCTTGATCATTACCCCTCAACTATTGATGTTATGTTTGCAAACATTCCAGTTCTTTTCAACACATGAAGGGAACTAAGTCGTATGTGAGAGCGGTTCTTTTTATCGTTGTGCGCACTGCGCATGCGTACTGCTCAAATTTCACTTAACCTAAATCCAGAGGTAGACCTGTTTGGAAAAAAGGGTAACACTTAATTTTACAGGTCTGCGAATTTCATGGTAAGAAGATGATAATTAGCAAGTAACGTATTTGAAATTTCTTGGAAATTACTCTGTTATTACCCCCAAGTTACCCCAACATTTGCCACAAAATTTATCGAAAATTACCCCAATATTATTTAATAATTATATTCTGCTATTTCCCAATAAGCAAGTAATAAACAGCTGGTAGTTTATTTAATACATTTCCATGAAAGTAATACAAAGTTAATTGAGTTGTTGCAGGTTAATTTCCCACTAGTTTCTCCATAACTTCTGCTGATTATGTCAGCTTATCTTCCAACTAGTTTCTGCCTAACTTCTGCAGAGCAGGACACTAAATTGAATGAGACTGGTGAGTTGTTGCAGCTTAATTTCCATCTAGTTTCTGCCTAACTTCTGCTGATCATGTCTGTCATGAGGTTACCCCATGTCCTCTGTTAAGCAGGTTGCACACAGCTCTTACACGCAGCCAAGGGACATACAATTCTATTTTTAATTCCTTCTTGTCGGCTGATAGGATTGTTGCTACTTGGGTGCATTTCCCCAGCGTTCAAGTATCATCGCCAGTCTGTAAGGCTAGCATTAGCATTAGCAATCATATTAGCATGGTAAGCTAGTGTTAGCTAACAGTTAAATCATTTCAGCTTTCTGTGCTATGCAGATTAACAGTAATCATAACCACTGGTAAGAAATACCACCAACAAACACGCAGATTAAGTCTAAGGTCATTTATTGAAATATTCTTGGGTTACCAAGTGTTGGTCTGTTATCGGCTTCATGCAGTTTCCTGGTCCCACTGTCAAACCAGAAGTGGGAGGGTCCAAAGTTAGTAGCAGAGAGGGGGATCCAGAATGTACTATATGTAAGCCAGTACAGAGGGGTGTTTCAATTAATACGGCAGAAATGCTCTTTTAGGGGCCCTAAATAAATATGCAATCATGACATTTCTGTATCACGATAGATTGAATGATGTGTTAATGTACACAGAAATGTTTTTATACGTAAATATTGCATGTGTTGGTTGATTGATTTCAATTAACTGGGAGATCTCTCCCTTACTCTTCCTCACCCTCGTGGACTTCCTCTCATTTACACTCTCTCTTCTTCTAGCTCTCTCCTCATTGTTGGCATCCATTGTTCTAAAACATGTCAACTCCCCTGTGGCCCTTTATGAACCTGACTGGTGGATGAACAGTAAAGATTGGTATTGTTTACATCGTGAGGACTGTGTGTTAATTGTGTTTAGTTGTAATGACTTGAATTCTGTATATTGGAAGCTGCTTTCTACATGAAAACATGATATTGCGCTGCTTTATAGATAGACCTCTGTTTAGGGTTTTGAAAAAAGGGTTCAACATATGTGCAATTTGTGTGAAAACAGTGCTTAAATACATTGGTCAAAATGTACTATGTATTGGTAGCTAATGTAATGGTTTGGGGTGTTTGGGTCATATATACAGTTTCAGTGTGTAAGTGTGTACCGTAATTACTTATTAGGAAATAGAGGAATATAATTCTTAAATAATTTGTGGTAAATATTGGGGAATTTTTTAAGAAATTTCAAAGAATTTAATTTCTAATTATTACCTACTTACCAGGAAACTGCGCACCTGGAAATAAAGTGTTTGTAATCATGCCTATCAATTAACTTCATATTATTTTCCTGTAAATGTATTAAAGGAATTACCAGCTATTTATACAAAGCCAATAAAAGGTTTTCTAATATTAAGTGTTGCATGAATTGCATTCAAGGCAAGGCTACTTTATTTACATAACACTTTTCATACAGAGGGTAAATTAAAAGTAAAAAGAAAAAAAAGAACAGTGAAAGGAACAGAGCCGTGAGATCCTACTCCCTTCAATCCTACTATACCCAGCAACTGTTACCAAAATTACAACTTTATATTTCAAATTTTAATTGATGAGACTGTGTTAAGTTAATAAAATGTGTTATTGTTTGTGACTGGCAGCTAATCAGTGAGCAACAGTAGAATAGGTTGGAAGTGAAACATCCACAGTCTGTAAGTATTGTAAGTTTATTCCATTAGAAATATATATTTCAGCTCCAAGTGGAGAAAATGACAGCTCACTCAGTACAATGAATCTAAAATGAATCCAGTAATGCATGAATATGAAATGGAACTGACTTGTGAAATAGGATATGTACCGCTAAAGTTCACCTATGCATTTTCTCTCTGCACCAAAACTTCAAATAGATTCTGAATTCTTTCCAGGCACTCGGGCCACCAGCGACCCATTTCATAGGCACCCTGTAGTGTTACAGTGCAGGCCACGCAGTGCAGCGTATAACCTGGTTTCTCTGTGACTGCTCCTCTATTCCTCTGCCAGTTCTCTCCACTCAGCAGGCGTCAGCCGCCCTGTCCTTGCATGGCATATTACTGTCTCCTAAAACTGTTGGCGACATGCTGAGACACTTCCTGTACCAGCCACACAGACTAGAAACACAAGAGAGGATTTCACTGTGTTCGAATTAGAGCTGGAAAATGAATCCTGTACAATCATATATTTTACGTTTATTTTCCTTCATTAATAATCATAGATTCTTGGCACAGAAGCAGCAATATCTGAACATTTCATTTCATTTAGAAAGGTTAGAAATAGTCCAGATGTTGTCCTGACTGTCTCGTTTATGAGGGCAGATAAAGCGCCCGTGTTTTGTGCCAAGATTGATGTGGAAAGTTACTCGCTGACAGAAGATACGGGTTGTTGTCTTCTGGTCAAATTGCATTTGTCACCAAGGTGTCATCAGCGAGAGATGAGGTGCCGCGACCTCCGGGGATGATTAGAAAACATCATTACATCCCAGCTGTGGGACACTAACTATTTATGACTGCTGGTGATTCATTCCGTCACCACAGTGCATAACCTTTCCCTGTATTATCTTCTCTGTGGCCACAGAACAAGGTGTCATCCACATGGAAAAATCTGTTTTGCCAATTCGCCGTCCTCCGGTCCTCAACTTCAGCTTTGATCAAGTGCCGGGGCTGCTGATGGGAGCAAAGTGCTGCAACCGGAGCCTCGGCCCGTGCAGATGCTGGAATATCTGTCAGACAGCGAAAATGATTTGTTATGCAAACCATTATTCATATCTGACAACATGCGGAGTGGCTACTTTGGTATTAATGGCCCCTCACACTGGAAGGCTCTTATTGATGTTGACAGCCACACCTTCTGAATAGCGTGCTCATCTCACGGGCCTGTGACGTGACTAATAAATGGAAGAGTGATGGGAATTTAATGAGTGTGGGTTTGTGTATTTTTATGTATGCTACACATGTGTGCTTGACGTACCTAGATATTTCCTCATAGATATTAATACCCTGTAATTTAGACCATATTTTCAGTTTAGGTTTCTGTTTTTCATTGTATTAAATGAATTAAAACTGTCTGTGTAGTTGAGAGCACAACATGTCTGGTGTCAAAGTGGCAGCTTTGTCAGATTCAGTTGTTTAGACTTAACTCCTTGTCTGAGGCTACTTTTTTATACTTCTGAACTGAAGAAAATATTGTGACAACCTCACTCCCATTCATAAAACCAGGCTCACACACACTTAAATTAAATCACCAAACTTGTAATCAGTACTTTCACCTTTTATCCTCAAAAACATAACCATACTCGACATGTCTATTCTTAACTGTTATTCTCACCTAAAGGATAAGTCTGGTGATATTCTATATTTTTCTTATTGTCAACAAATCCCATTAGAACCAACCATTAATGTATCCTACTAACAAGTATTGTGTGTGTGTATCCAAAGCCTGATGTATCTTATTCATCTTAAAAACATACCATACCAATGAGCCACTGTGTTGCACTGGGTGACGTTTCCTCATTACCATGAACACGAGTACCGTAGTTTATTTTGACTCGATCACACATACTAGAGGTTTTCACAGGTCCACTTGGTTCCTAGTATCCAAATACACTTGACAATGGGCTCGCTGGAGATGAACCAGGCCTGCACAGAATCGATCACCAGCAGTCGCCGCACAATGCATGCCGGTTAGATTTGTGTCCGACTTGATCCCGACATGCTCTGACGTCATACACACGTGGGCAACGATAACCTCACAAGATTGAGGCGACCTGAGTTTTTAGAGCCAGGTGCTGCAGTTGCTCTCCACCGACTGCAAGCCCCAGGGCATGATGGGAAACACCCGGCTGTCGCCTGATCAAAGAGCTGATTGGCTCTTAGTTTTGACCACAAAACACCATGTTTTGTAGAATATCCTTCTGTGTAATTGTAATATTTAACACTAGATTGTAGGCTATTAGTCTCATGTTGTGCAATGAAGGTTAAATCTGTTAACAAACATATTAACCAACATATCTTTTGTGCTTGATAATAATAATAATAATAACAATAAAGGTTATTTCAGCCATAACTATCAGAACATGGTCTGTAAACTGCAGGTGGATCTAACAGGATGTAAATATTTCCGTGACTTTCTTTTATATTCATTGAAGGCTGCTGGACTGCTGACTGGACTGACTGGACTGCTGCTGTTTGTCATCCAGTGCTGCTTCCACCTGATCTTGTCCACTTTCCAGGCGAGGTGTAGTTAATCTCAAACAAGCCTATTTTCTCCTCTTTATTCATGCCTGACTGTCATTCCCTCCCTGACCAGCAGTAGTCCTCAGCCATTTAGTCCCCTGACCATCACCTGCCTGCACATCTGCCATGTATTCCGTTAGCCACTCAGTATACTGGTTCACGAGCTCACTCTCTTTACCAGGTTGTCTTACACATGTGCCTTATAGTCACTGAGTTACAGTCTTTATCCTGTCTGCCTGCTTGATTATGATCTCTGCCTGTTTGGGGGTTTTGCTTATTTGCCTGCCCCCTTTTTGGACTTGTTTGCCTGCACTGCTTTTACCAACTCTATTGTTGAACAAAACCCGAGTTAACTGGGTTTTCTTTACCTGCTCTGCTTCTGTGTCCAGCTTGGAAAAATGACATGTAGTGCTACTCTGTTCAACCACAAATGGTTATTGATTGATGTTCTCTTTCAGTTTGTTCTCTGTCCAATTTTAGATTTGGTCTCTTTTTTTGAAAAAATAAATAAATAAATAATAAAATAAAAAAGTCATTTTCAGATCCTCTCTTCAAAAGTACCTAACATGCTCTCTCATAACACCTTGTGCTTTGCAGCATGCACCTGCAACCTTGTGGCAATAGACATTTCACAGCAGACTTTTCGACTTGTCAAAGCAGGAAAAGCACAGGTGTAAGTAATAACATAACGATGACTCCATTCCACTAAGTGTCCCAGTAAGCCATGTCATTCAGGTCACTGAGTGAGCGTACACAATACCAGAGCCTTGGAACTGGCTCTCCTAAATGGAACACAACCATCATTAATGTTATTAATTCCACCTGTGCTTTTCCTGCTTTGACAAGTCAAAATGTCAGCTGTGAAAAGGGTCTATTGTGTCAGGTGGAATTTGAAACAAAGTTGTGCCACTTATTCTCGAAACTTTCTCCTTCATCTGTTCGGGCTTGTATTGTACCTCATTTGTACATCACTTTAGACTCAAACGTCTTCCAAATGAATAAATGTAAAATTCAAAGTTTGAAAATTTATTTGTAGGCTGTTCCTACAGACTTATGTTTTTAGTAGGAATGAATAGGTCAGGTGGTTTTGGTCTTTTTTTTGGATTTAATAACCAGTCTTATCCTTCAATTCTTATCAAATACCTATTGATGACGTAGCTTGCATTTCGGGCTTAGTTTCGTTGTGTATTTTTCTGATCCTCACCTGTAACTGGAAAAACATACAGCAAACATGATGTCATGTTGAAATACAGCATAGAGTTTGGAGTGTGGTGACAGCTTCCTCAAAACAAAAATCTCCCAAGTGTGGAAATACAAAAAACACACACTTCTGGGTGTGTACACATCCCCATTCCAGTGGAGATGGATAAAGCTCTAAATTGCAAATGTAATCCCCCTGTATGAGATACTGTCATCTTTTGGAAACAAATTAAACAGCCAGATATAAAGAATCGAACTCTGGCAGGGGTTTGTTGATGGTGAAATCATGGAGTTAGTGTGCTAGTTATGCAAACAAGACGCATTGTTTGAAACAGCCCAGTGGTTGCATTACTTTGCGATTTTAGTTTCTGAAAGGAGAGATACGGCCTCTCTCTCTTAATCTTTTTTCTCTCCCTCCAGGCGAGTGTGCAGGGCAGGAACGAGAGAGAAAAATCATTCTTTTTTTTTCTCCCTGCCCAAGCAAGGTCAGTCAAAGCAGTCTGCAGAGCTTTAAACAAATTAATCCCTTACCTCTGGGGTCCGGGTACCATCTATCCGAGCTGTAATGTGATAAGGGGACAGGGTGGAGAACAGGGAACCAGCATGTGCTCAGCGCGGCTAACACACACTCATTTCATCACCTGACACTGTTCCTTTTCCTATTACACCCACACCTTGACAGCCTCCAAGGTGACTACGCTGCAGCTACAGGAAATGGGAAAATAGCTTATTCTTGCCGGTTATCAAAATCACTCCAAAATAAGCAGATCTCCTGTAAATCCCTGTAGCTGATGTGCGCTAGCGCCACATTAGGACTGATACATCTACGGCAGCCTGAATCTCCCTCTAGGCATGTGGATCTGAGGAGAAAGCATAGCTGCGTCAGAGTGGAAATCCTGCACTTACATGCAGATCCAGAGCAGCTGTGCTTTTGTGGTGAGTATAGATTATGGCAGTTTCATATCTGAAGATGTAGGCATTAATGAAGCGGATAGGGGTGGTTTGTTATATGTGGTTGGATAATGTGATCTGGCTCTGCATTGTGACGGAGTGGGAGAAGAGAGCAAAGGAAAATGAAAGCTCAGCAGAAGGAGGGGAGTGAATAGGGTGATGTATGGCTGTCCCAATGCCCTTATGACATTTCCATCAACCTATAAAGACTTAATGGAGGATGCATTGTCACATGAAATGGAAGGAGAGAGGAGAGGCAAAGAAAGCCACTCGAAACTCGCACGACGGAGGCTAAATGAAAGAAAAAGGGGATCAGGAAGGGAAGGCACTTAACAGGAGTTTTGTGAAGTGGAATAGCATGTCATGTGTAAAAGGCAACTCTGAGAGGATGATATCACATCTCACCTCTGCTCACCTCCCTACCTTCCTCCCATCCTCTTCCACATCTTCTCCCACCATCCCAGAATTAACTGGTGTGTCTGTGCAGAGTCAGATCGCTGTCCGCCGAGTGACGGCGAAGTCTAGTGTATTTCACGCTTCCTGCCACCGCCGCTCGTCAGCTGTAAGGAGAACATCGAGCAGAGCAGGCTGCGAGGATGTCACCGAGCCACTGATGGATGGCGGACAGCTTGAGGGAGTGTCACTCTTGCTCACTCATGTCTGCTGAGTCTGCTACAATCCCTCAGAGGTTTATCATTTTGCTGTCCTGTTTTTTTTTTGTAAAGACCACCATGCAGCATATGGGAATAAGGAGCTGAGCTTATATTGACAATTTACAGATTGTGGGGCTGCCAATTTGTGTTGTTTTGCGTGTGAAAATGAAAGCGTGGCGAGATGTGAAATGAAATTCACTTCTCGGCGCGGCAGATGGAACGATTCATCTTCCTGGGTTTTGAAGTGACAAAATCAAACCTAATGAGGAAACTAGATCTGCATGTACAAATTGACTCAAAAGGAATTTCCCAGCGAGAGCAGATGAAGGAGTAATTTTAGTGTTATCTTGTGTTCAGCCTCTCTTGTCAAATGCTCCTTTGTCTCTGTTGTTTTGTGTACTTCACACTCATGAATTTTATGCCCATGTTGGTTGTACGGCCTTGTCTATACAGGGAGACGTGCTGACACATCTGTGCACAGCACACCGTCTTGGTCCCAGGAAGTGACAATGAGCGCAGTGAGACTCTGAGAAATGGAGACGTTGTCGGCGTTGGAGGAGTGACATGTTGAACATAGAGAGGTATGGGATATTCAGGGTCTTGGAGTCATAAAACAACGCTGTGGAAGCCATCATTGTCCTCTCCACAGTCACTGTAGGCATAAATCTCTAGCCTCCGGGGTTTGGAAGAGATGTCACCTGGAAAAATGCAATGTCAAAACAATGTCATTTCAGCAGTTCCTGCAAAACTTTCCATCTGCATACACTAGGGAGTAGATGTAAAAGGAGTAAACAATGCTGAATGACAAGTTGAACACCTGTTTTTTTTTTTTTTTCTTAGTCCCAGTAATTAATATTCTGCTAAGCAACCAGTTTCTCCTCTCACTGACACATTAAATCTAACTTAGTTGGGCAACGTCCTTGTCTCCTAAAAATTGCATCTATATATGTATCTATATATGAAGCGTGTTAGCATCTTCCAGCTCATTGTTTTAGTGCTACTGAACAAAACTTTACTGTTTTGATTTTGTCTCACAGCTCTCATTTTTTAAAAAAAAAAATTTTATTCATGATGTTATTACTTCATCTGTTGCTGTGTAATACTTTCATGTACATGTATATTATATATGTGCAATATTTTTATTTTTATCTTATCTATTGTTCATACTTACAAATGCACTCAGTCACACTATTATTATTACTGTCTTTACTGTGTACAGGACTATTTTCTATTTATTTTATTGTATTTTATTATATTTTATTATTGTATTTCTATATATGACACTTTTTCTGGCTGTTGTAACGCTGAAAATTTCCCAGCTGTGAGACAATTAAAGGCTTATCTTATCTTATCGTATCTTATCTTATTAACCCTGTTTCCAGCTGTAACAGGCATCTGTTTTCAGCAACAACAACAACAACAAAAAAGCTCCAAAAAATTCACTTTGCGCTATCTGCCCAGCACCTAACTGCAGACAGAGAAAGTTAGCAACTAGCTGATGAACATAGTGGAGCATTTAGCAGCTAAAGAGCCAAGTATTTTACTCAGGAGTTGGTGGAGACCAAAACAGAGCTAAAAGTACTGTGAATATTGGACTTAAATTCATCAGGTGGACACAAACACTTTGCCAAATGAATAATAAAATATTGTTGTTCCATATCTGTTGAATGTGTAAAAAAAGGCACGTCAGCCGGCAAAAGAAATGTATTATTGCTGTTTTATAATATTTACCTATAACATGATCTTTCCCTAGCCTTAACTCAAGTGTTTTAGTAGACTAAACCTAATGACACATGATATGCTTGACACAGGACAGGAACCCTGGTCCCTGGTGTCCTTCGCTTTGTATGACCACCATCCACCCCTACAACTTCTGTGTGGTACAAGAACAGAACCCTTTCTGAACTGGAAAATATGTTGCCAGTGCACGTAATTGGTGTTGGGGAAGCTACTTTGAAACTGTAGCTAGGGAAGCTACACACTATTCATTGGAAGAAGTTTAACTAAAGCATTACTACACACTCACGTAGCACCGCAAGCTACTCAGAAAGCTTCTCAGCTATTGGGAGATGTAGTTAAACTAGTGGCGCCATTCCCGAAACTTAATCGGGACAGCAATCACGTTTCCAAAACGTATTATGCATAACCATATAGTAGTATATAAAAGCAATTTCTATGTGACAGGGTTGCTTTATTACCCTGTAAATGTAGACGACAAAGGGAAAAAATCAAACAGGGCACCACAATATAAAAGGCAAAACTCAAGTAATTCTGCTGATTTACATGCCTCATTTCTAATTATCACTGCATCAGCAATGATAAAGTATACATGGCAGGCTTATTGTGCAGGTGTGACCTCCGTCCATCTTGTCTTTGTTTAATTACCTTCACCATGCAAATAGCTGTTGTCTTCTTGCACCTCATCACCACTCTTCTTCACTGGTTTTGGCAAGAACTCGACTGGAAGTCGCAGGTAAAGTGCCAAGGGGTGAAGCAGGGCAGATGAGTGTTTCAACACAAATAGCATACAGACATGTTGAATACACACAAAGAAGGCATAATTAGTCTGGTGTAAACTTCCTGCACATCTGTTGATGCACTGAGTAGAGGTAGAGCGATGAACCACTGATGCTGGCTTCTCATTAGATCCCTGCAGGAAACAAGCATCTCTGAGATTCTCACTGGCATGTGTTCTACAGCTTCTTTATCAAGCAGGGGGGGAAAAGATAATTTAGTTGAATCAGCAGGCCTTCACATCTGAAAGAGCAGATATTGGACATGGTATTGTTCAAACTTGAGAGCGGAACCTGTTGTATTGATGAAACAATCAGATAAAAGACTGTGATTTGTCAATCGACAGAGACCAAAGAGGTTAGGAACTACAAAGACCAGAAACTACAGAAGCTTCTTGAGTATGTTTGTGACAGAAAAAGTAGGACGATTATGAATATGGGTGATATTCTAACAGCAGTGGATAAGAATGGTCTGGTGCTTTTAAAAGTCAAGAAATGTCTCCACCTCTGAAAACATACAAGAAACCTTATCATCCGTCCACCAAGTGGTACAAGATTTAGTCCCTTAGAACTAACTTTAAAAGGATCATTTCAGTTTATTACAACTTTGGATCTTGAGCATGGAAGTTCATACTTGGCCTGGGGCAGTTTGTGACAGAATAATCTCAACTTAAAGTCCACTTACGAGCTTTCAGGTGCTTTCAACTACATCTCAAGTTCCAAGTGGAATTGTCTAGAGGCCTCATGGAATCAAATCAAATATAATCTATTGTAGATTGATGGATGGATGATTAGAAAATGAAAAAGAACTCTGGCTCTTCTGTTGTCCTCATCGAGTATGTTACAATCACAGAAAAAGTGTGCAAAATGTTACAAGAAAAAGAATATGCAAAAGTTGCTGATACGAAGAAAATGTGACATTTACAAAGCACAATTCTTGCCCTCTGCTTCATTACAAAGTCATATTTTGCATGCATGGCCAGCTGTATGTGATATGAATCCATGATGAAGTGTACGGGTGTCTGCCTTTTCTTGCATTCCAATAAACCAGCATGGCTTAAAATAAAATCAGCACCCATGCCTTCTGACTGTGTCCTCTAGAAAGGATGAAGAAGCAGAGACAGACAAAGAGAAGAAAACTGAATTCTAATCAGATGAGATTGGAGAACAGAAGTGGTAATTAGGCAGCGGACTGAATGCAAGCAGCATATTAACACACACACACACACACACACACACACAAATATGCACACATACAGACTTTGGTATGCACTCACTTATCAACACTACATACAATTGGCACATTTTACAGCTGGTCTGCCAAGGATAAGCATTGCAGTTTAATATGTGTAGAATACTATTTCACCAGCACCTTTCCACTGTATTTCCAGCACTTTCCAGCAAGGTTATTGACACCAAGACTCCTCAGTGTACCCTGATTCTCCAGTTTTAATATAGTTTATCTATAGCTCTGATCCAGAATCAGGAATGTATAATCTAATACACTTTCACTTTACCAGCAAATTTAGCCAGTACTCCAAATAACCAAATGAATGTTTACTGGCAATGCTTTTGCACTACGAAGATGGAATTAATCCAGCGGTGGTCCTACATCCCACAGTGACAGAGGTGGGGGGACGGAACCAGTTGAGGCCAGCTTTCCCAGGGCCGGTTGTTGCATGACTCAACTCGTTCACATCTGTGTGAAAGGTGTGGGGGAGGACCGCGGCATTCCATCTAAGGGAGCTGGGTCGACTCCAGCTCAATCGATATTGTGTTTTGCAGTTCTATTTATAGCCTTCAATATCTGAACCGGTGACATCATTATGAGGTCACATGATAGGCTGATAGCCTACAATAACATCTCAACTGTGACATCATCTGTGAGGTATAAGAACAAGCCAATGCATACCCTGTTATTGTAGCTCATTGATGATGTCAGTGAGGTCTTGGGGACATCGTAGCTGAGATCAATAATGATCAGAATGCAGGCAAAATGCGGTGGAAAAGTGGAAGTTGATTAGAGTCCTACATTACAGATATATTATTTCATATATTAACAGTCTCTTGTTGTCATTAGCCTTCACCTCAGTGCCACAGCTACAAACTGTGTGTTGCTCCAAATCTAGCTCCAAGAGAATAAGATTTTCACAGAGGCTACAACAAACTGCTCAATACAGTGTTTGTGCATTTGGTCATTTGTCCATAGAAAAAGGAGAGAAATACTGTGTCTGTGGAGCAGTGTTGCTTGATTGGGATCTAGCTGAGTCTGTGGGGCAAAATATCCTCATTTGCTTTCTGTCTAACAATGATAGACACCTATATCAATCTCATGTTTGTGCGTTAAGTACAGAGCAAATATAAAATACAAAGTACTGGGCAGATGGATAAACTGTGTTGTCAGGAATAGGTCCGACTAATAATTTGATTCTCTGCTTCCATCTTTATGCTAAGTTAGGCTAACCACATCCTGACTCCAGCACTGCACTTAGTGCACAGACATAGACATTGATCTTATCATCTCACTCTTGTAAATAAAGCAAACAAGCGTATTAGGCCAGAATGTTAACTAAAATCAAACATCTTTAAATGGCCAGTCAGGCTTTTGGCAGTGCTGGGGGTTAATATTGCATTACATTTTGTGATGTTGCACATGGCAATCAGAAAGATGCCATAAATGGAGTGTCAAATATTTTTACATCTGGATTATTTATGATTTCACAAAACAGAGTTGAACCTTATCAAATTCACACAGTAAACATAAAAGAATGAAAAATTGGGATTATGTCATTTCATTTCATAGAGGTCATATGTTTTTATTTTTTATGTTTGCATTTTTATTGTGGTCTCATTTCATGTGTGTTGTTAGTGTCACTGGGGCATAAAAGTCAGGGGGATTATAATAACCAAATCAAAACAGGATAAACTGGCCTTAGCCACTTGGGCCAGGAATTAGGGAAGAACTCAGGTGTTTGATTTGGCTGGTTAGTTGCAGCAGGACATCAGAGCATCTGTACATCAAAGGACACAGACTCAGTCCCAGCCAGGGGGGACAGAGGGACAGCAGTGTCCAGTCGTCTGCTCTCACCAGGTGGGGAGAACAGGGAGCATCTGGTCCATGGAGTGACGAGTATTCTCACTGGTTCTGGTCATTGATATGGGAAGTCTTTGTATTCAGCTCTCTTTGGGTTGGTTCAGATTGAGTATAAAGTTTAGAAACATGTCACTGATCAACCACCTTCATTAAGAATGAATTACAGTTTTGTGTTGTTTATCTCCCACTATTTCTTGAAAATGATTTATTAAGGGATCACATAGCTTTGACAGCTATCAGCATCCCTGATAAGTAATGAATAATAATAAGCTGTTAATATTTTTAGAGATTATTTAAGAGATTCATGTTCTCATCACAAATTAAAACTATGATATTAATAAGAGTGTGAATAATTCATATAGTTTGGTATATAAAGATGGGTAAATTGGAATTGTATTTTAAATGATTTTGTAGATTAATATGTAAATTAACATATGGGCAGTTTATGATAGCCTACTGCTTATTTTGTGTTTAATTTATATTAATATATAAAAGGAAAATGTCACTCAAGTTGTCAAATGACTTTAGAGCATCACTCTCACTCTCCATAATGCTTCAGATTCTGTTACGGAGCTACTTCATACAGACTGAACATTAAAGCACAGTTATGATTATGGATATGGCCACAGGTTGGTTTTCAACTGACTACGATAAAAATACATTTAGAAAGAAAATAAGTCATAAGGTTGTTTTTGTTTTCAGTAAAAAACCTCTGATAAACCCACTCTGCGTGACCAGCACAGCAAACAAAGTTAACAGCTAGCATTTAGAAGCTGAGAGGACGATTTTTCTCAGAACTTAGTGGAGACCAAAACAGAACTAAGATGAAACATGACTCCAAATGAATGCTAATGTTGCTGTGTGTCTGCTGGATGCTACCACAGTATGTTGCTAACACGTTTGCCATATCGACTTTATTTTTTGATAATGTGTCAATGTTGTATTTTAGCTTGTTTTGCTGCCCCCAGGTGGCCGAAATGATCAATCATTGCAGCTGTAAAAATGCAGTAATAAGTTTAACTCAAATAGGAGAGTTTGGCTATCAAAGAAGCTCTTGTCTGAACTCTACTTTACTGATCATGAAAGCATTAGTCATCCACTGCACTCCACAGGAAACCAACAAACAAAATATGACCTTCAGGCTAACTCCCAAAGCCTTGTGCTTGTTTAGTCGTTACTTTCGTATCAGTTTTACAGCAAAAGAAGTCACATAAGTGTTTAAAAAAGTGTTATCATCACTCAGAAACGTGTGTTCTCAGTCAAGAGTAGAAGGATGTCCCATGAGCTATTAGCAGCTTGATAACCATAGCACCATAGGCCAATATGCTGAGGTTTTATCTCCAGTGAGCTCGCTTCACACTCTTCAGGTTTCGGAAGCAGGTTTTTAGCTCTATAAATTGTGTTACGACTCCAATTCTTCCAGCAATAACAGCGAGGCGCATGCTGTTAATTTATACAGCTCTGTGGAGGAACATTTTACCTTTGTCCTCCAAATCTGTTAACAGCTGCACCAGAATATCAATAAGATCCACAGCTCTTAAAAGCTGACACTGCTGTTCATAGTGTTGTTTCAAGTATCAGTCATGCCTTCACAGGAATCATTCACATATTTCTGCCCATTTTAATTATTTTCTACTTGCTATTATTAACTTAAAACAAGCTAACCTGATCATCTTCCAACCATTTCTCCAAACTCAGCACCAAGAAACTGCTTACACTCCTCATGCAAATTGCTTCTGCCATGTCGTTCACCATTGTTCACAGGTGTCATAACTCACTGTGTGGTTTCCATGGGAACCAATCATTATTTCTATCATTTTGGTAACTTGGCAGCAGCGACTTAGCAAAAACGTCTCTCTCCTCGGTTCGGATTGCCGTCCAAAAATTGTGAAACATGCTTGTGTATGTGGGTGTGATTGTGCCAGATAAAGCGTATGTATGCATGCATGCGCTTGCCCTTCTATAAATACAAGAGATAGAGATTGATGATGAGCTGGTGTGATAAATATGTTTTTGAAGCATTAGCCTATTTGGCCTTGCATCCAATTCATGATCCATTAGCACCACATAAAGTCAAGTACATACAACGTGCCGCATTGATGAGAATCGATCCATCACTCACACAGACAGTATTGAACTCTGACTGATGTTGCTTACCATGTTGCCCGAATTGACCGCATGCCAGGAAGGTCACATCCGGTCAACACATTTGTACACCAGTATGTATCTTATGAAGTGACAGACTCAAACAGCACTTGATGAGCACTTACTGTTGAGTCTACATGGAGTCAATAGAGAAGCGGGTGAATCTCTAGAGGTGTTGTTTTCTCTCAGATTAAAACATTTGCTCTGTGATGACAGACAGACCTACCTTCAAGCCCTCCTCAAACACAGCACCGACAGGCCTGCTGGCCTCTGGGTTTGTTCAGTCTCTGCATGGACCTCTGCAGCGTCTTAAGACTGCACAAATCCTGAGGAGGTTCTCTCTGGGCTATTCAAACAACAACAATGGCAGGGGTATAAATCTTCCTATATAGACTTCGACTTTGATAGCGAGACCTGACAAGGCTTATTTAGCTAACTGTTGCTTCAGGGACTTTGCTGACATTGGCCTCCTTAGTCAAACACAGGCG
The DNA here is from genome assembly GCA_005408345.1 of Macquaria australasica. Taxonomy (NCBI): domain Eukaryota; kingdom Metazoa; phylum Chordata; class Actinopteri; order Centrarchiformes; family Percichthyidae; genus Macquaria; species Macquaria australasica. The sequence goes on along the minus strand of SEMN01000179.1, from coordinate 336,847 downwards.
GTGTTTTCATGGCACGAATTGGTGTGACTGGCGGACTTTGGATCATCCATTTTCTCCATCACAATGGCCTCCTCTCAAAAAGGAGTTGGAAGTGAGACTAAACAATGCTCGCCTGCCAGATGGGGGACCTTTTTTATTTTTCAACAGGACGCTGTTTGCTTTCTACATGAATCTGTTAGTCTCTTTGGTTCATTGGTAATGTATATCTTGCATCAGGGTGTTTATCAAAGTGCACAGGACAAGACTTTTTGTGTTCCTGCCAAAGCCATGAAAGAATGTGAAGCAACGGTCACCAAGTGCATAGTGATGGCTAAGGGAGAAGAGAGGGAGAAAACAAATAAAACTGACCTATGCTTCTTTCAGCATGTTACAGTTGTTTTGTATTCATAATCCTTTTGCCTCTGCTGACAGCTGTTGGTTTACATTTTAATGTTAAAATAGAGGCTCCCAAACTTTTTTAAACCACAGCACCTCTTCATTGTTTTTTCAATGGTATATTTAAATTATTTTGTTCTGTTCAAAAATAATATTAGCTTACATTTTTGGTTTTCAAGGACAAACACGCACAAAGAAACACATGCACATGGCGTGCAATGATTCTGTTTTCACTTAGCTCTTTTAGTCACTTTAGGAATCCAACATCTTAGCTGGCTCAAAAGGGGTGAAATGCCCCAAAATGTCTCTTGAGCTTACATGGCACCATTTACTGCATTTAACAGCTTATCCCTGCAGAGACCTTCTGTATGCAACAGCTAGCTTTCCCTATCACAAAAAGCCCTAAGCCTCATAGCTTTCATTGTACAGTCTGATTTTATTTCTTTTGACAAACCCAGGTTCAGAAAGTGTGACAGAAACCATGTTACGCTACTATGACAACCAGCAACCGTGAGCTGTGATGTCACCAATCTTAGCTGCAGCATAACTACATATTTAAGAGGGTTTTTAATATGTATTTGAATGTTTATTGCTTATTCTTCTATCTATGTTGAAAATGAAAATGTAATAAAAAAACTAGTTTAAGTAAATATTGGCTTATTTTTATGTGGTGATACGTGATCAAAATTTTATGTAAAAATGTAATTTTTTGACTTTGTTAGCACATTTGTACATTTCTTGGCCCATTACTGCCACTAACTGTCGATCAGTGAAATAGTGTAAGAAACATTTGCAGGACTGTTTGTCATGTTGCCCTCATGCAGCTGTGTGTGCATGGACAAGGATGTTTCAATGCAAAAGGTACAAACAAAATGGGACCCACTCATAAAACATCGCTCCATAGTGCTACTACTGTCCAAAACCTCCACAGGGTATTTTTAAGGCACCTCTGTGTATCAGGATACCCACTTTGGCAAGCCCTGTATTGATAATATATGCTATTGTCTGTCCAATAATGGGTCACATTGTTAGTTGTGTAAATACACAATATGGATACCCAAAGACTAGATGTGGATTAGTCTTAAAAGTATTAAACACCATCTGGTCATCGGAAATTTATATTGATTACTATTTTGATTGTTTGACTGAAGTTAAGCCTTTCTTACACACACTGGGACCTTTATTAACTAACTTTTGTGCTTTTTTATTTAAGCCCTTGGCTTATTGTGTCTTTTTTAGACCAATAAAGAACTGAACATAATGCATTGCTCACAGGAAGATCCTTAATCATATCTGTGATCACATATTCTGGATGGGTCCCTTGACACCTGAGCAAGTTTCATATGTCGAGGAAGGCAGTGAGATGTGGCCAAAATCTCTGGAAAAATCTATATGAACCTGGTCCTTCTTTGTCATTTTCATGGCTATTGTCTCTTGTTTGTGCCACACTCCCACCCAATTCTAGTCACAAAGTGAACTTCTTTTTGCCAAGTTTTCTCCATGAACCAGACCTCCCTCTTGTGCAACCTCCTGGGTAAAATAAAGGTTGTTTGAAAGCTCCTAACAAAAATTTTCAGAAGGTATTATTCATCTTATAAAAATGTATTCTTTATTTTCAATAATCAGCTAGGCCCTCATCTCCTATGCATCAGCCTTGGAGGAAATTATCTCACTGATGGAAGACAAAGCACACGAACTGGAACATGCACTGTCTTCCCTCCTGCCTACTGAGAAGCAGCAAAGCACTTCTCCTTGTTTCTCTCCGACTCTCATCCAGAAGCGACTCCTTCAGCCTATACACCATTGTTCTTACCCTACCCATACGCCTAATTAGATGCCTTTGATACAGTATGAACAGAGAGAGGGACCCAGTTGGTGTGGATCCTCTAATGCACCCTCCAGTGGCTCTCACATCGATCCCTTTCTCTGTGAAGCTGCCATGAAGACTGCACATTGGCTCAGCGTGGGCTATCATGAAAGACAACGACGCACAAGTGGAAAACAAACTCAGAAAGAAATGGGTTTTATTTTATTATACGCCGCCAAGGCTGCCCCAACACCTGATGGCTATACAGCTGGCATGCTAGTGTAATGCTAATTGTAACCCAAACAGAACAGTGACATTTGTTGAGCAGTTAAACGGGAGCCGTCCTGGGGGGTGTTTATATAATACACAAGATTTATATGCTTACGATATATTTAACCCACTACAGTGACATCTACAATTGTCCGAGACGGGGCTTGGGAGGTACATGAATTACAAGTTTGAATTCCCCAAGTCATTTGCAGCCTGTGAGGTAGTGAGGCTGACTCATCAGTGAGTGTTTGGTTTGGCAGCATGTTTCTACGGGGCAGACCCGGGTGGGAAAGGTAGGCAGGGGGAGATTGTGGATTTCGTTGTATGAGCCAACAGGCTCCAGTTCCTCAGCAGACAGCGATTGGGCTGTGGCCATTATAGCCTCTATGGAGGAAAAGGTGCCAAGTGCTTGTCCATTATAACAGGTTCTGTACTCTCTCAAGACATCACTCCCTCCACCCCACACACAGTACTCCTGCCTGAGTGCAGTGGGGATACAGCATGGGCAGAGTGTTGCTGACTGTGGTGGTGGGGCGTGGTTGGAGCGTGGCTGCAGAGAGGGAGAAGTGGGGGAGTGGCTCTGGAGCTCGGGGCGGGTCGCCCGGGGAGGCACAGGTGCAGCGCATCAGGGGTTGATGTGGGCTCTTCTTAAGCAGTAGCAGCCCTGAGGACGGGAGTGCAGTTGGGCTGGATAAACGACACGACGACACGCCGGACGGAGGACCACAGCCGTGGGAGTGCGCGGGTGGAGCAAGAGAGAGAGCCCGGGCAGATAAGCGTCAATAAAGAAACCTACGGGTTATACCCGAGAACAGTGTGTGTGTGCGTCTCTGTTGGCGGGCCCAGGGGAGGGTAGCAGTGGGTACGCTACACTGACATTTTCTGAAATTGCCTGAAAGCATTTTTGCTCAGCAAGAGCTGGCAAAGGAGGACTTCAATTGTTGGATAGCCTGAGATGAGTTGAAGACACATGCAGAAAACCCTTGACCCCTTAAGTATTTAAAGGACAAATCCCAGCATTTTGGGAAATTTGCATATCCATTTTTTTTATTGAGAAAGAGATGAGAAGATTGACACCAATCGCATGTCTGTGCAAGTAGAGAGCTGGAACCAGGATGCAGTTAGCTTAGCTTAGCATAAAAAGTGGAAACCGCTAGCCTAGCTCTGTCCAAAGTTCAATAATTCACCTACCAACACCTATAAAGTTCACAAATTAAGATGTTGTATTCCATTTATTTTAAATTTGCTCACAAAATGAAATGTAAAAATGTATTAGTCATACATTGGTCATTGGTCATTGCTGCATTACTGGTCATAAACCCCGCCCCTCCATGTTAGCGGATAGGACATGGGCCAAACTGAAAAATCAAAGCACATGTAAAATCAAATTTTCCCAAAGATGGTTTCTGTCATTTTAGGTAGTTCTTATCACACTGATGTTTGTTCAGGTGTTCATTTTTCTGATAAGTTTGGTGTTAATTAGTTATTTGATGCTATAAAAAGTGGGTGTGGCATCATGATTTGTCATGCCACGCAATAATTAAGTTAATCTAGTTAAGTTATCTGTGCTTCAGTGTCTTGTCATTTCCTGTTTTATTTTGTTCTTTTCAACTTTCCCTCTCGTTCCAGGTGTGTTGACTTCCTGCCCTCGTGTGTCTACCGTCCGTCTGATTGTCTTCCCCGCCCTAATTGTTTCCACCTGTTTCCCATTACCTTGTGTATTTATAGTTGGTGTCTCCCCTTTGTCTTTGCCAGTTCGTCTTACCGTAATGTCAGAGAGCCAGCGTTATCTTCGTACCCTTGTTATCAAGTCAGTGTTTTTTGGTCGAGTCATTGTTTTGTTTTGTTGTTGTCTGAGTTGTGCATTTGGATCCAGTTCGTGTACTCAGTCGTAACAGTACGAACTGGCCAGTAATGGATCCAGCCGGCTACGAACAGTTTAAGACGACCCTGCGAGCTCAAGGCGGCCGCCTTGAGCAGCATGAGGATCAGCTGACGTCCATTGAACATGGTGTCTTGGGACTGACCAGTCGCCAGGAGGGTTTCCAAGCATCGGTCACTATGCAGATCAACCATCTGGCGGTGGAAGTACATCGTATGTGCACTCTTCTAAAACCAGATCCGTCACCACAGCCAGCTTCGGAAATAGTGCCCGGAGTTACCAGAACCCTACATACTCCATCGGCTGCCCCGTCTCTCCATCTGGCTGCTCCAGAGAAGTTTTCGGGGGAAACCAGTGACTGTCGCCCATTTTTGGTTCAGTGTGACTTGCATTTTTCTCAACGGCCCACGGCATTCCCCACTGAACGCTCTCAGGTGGCATTTATGATCTCCCACCTAACTGGTCGGGCGGCTGCCTGGGCTACTGCTGAATGGTCAAGGCATTCACCTGTTTGTGGTACTCTGGAGTTGTTTACTGACTCACTTAAAAAGATTTTCGATCATACGTCGTCAGGAAGAGAAGCAGCCAGGGCCTTAGTTAAGCTGCAACAGAACAATCGCCGTGTTTCAGACTACGCGATAGATTTTCGCACATTAGCCGCTGACAGCGGGTGGAACGCATCGGCGTTGTTGGACGCTTTTGTTAATGGACTGGCTGACTCCATTCAGGATCAGTTAATTCCAGTAGAGTTACCAGATGATTTAGACTCAGTCATAGCATTAGCAATCCGGATAGACAATCGCTTGAGGGAGAGACAAGGAACGAAGCCCCAACCCTCTCCCCGGAGACTCAACCATGGCGGCGCATTCCCTCCGATCCAGACTATGGAAAAGACTTTGCCGTGTTCACCTCCGTACACGGCCGTTTCTCCAGGGTCCAAGGAGGAGCCGATGCAGCTGGGGCGGGCTCGCCTGTCCGGCGAGGAACGCCAGCGCCGGTTGCAGCAAGGAAGATGTTTTTACTGTGGAGAAAAAGGACACCTGCTCGCCGCCTGTCCAGTAAAAGGAAGGGCTCATCAATGAAGAGGAGGACATTGGTGAGTCGACTGTCGGTTTCCGACTTTCCTCCTCGTTCTTTAACCTTGGTTCAGGTAAAGACTAATCACAAACTGTTGTCTTTGGGGGCGCTGCTTGACTCGGGGACAGATGAGAGTTTGATGGATTGGGAACTAGCTAGCAAGCTTAATGTCCACATCGAACCCTTACCTCAGCCTTTGGAGGCGAGTGCGTTAGACGGTCGATTACTGTTTAGCGTAACCCACAAGACTGAACCCATTACCGTTGTGGTGAACAAGACGCACCAGGAATTGATGACTTTTCACCTGTTTCATTCAGCCCAACATCCCCTTATTCTAGGGTACCCGTGGCTTCAGAAACACAACCCTCATATTGACTGGGGCACGGGGAAGGTGGTAGCATGGGGCAGGAACTGCACGCATTGTGGTCGAGTGAGGGAAGCTCAATTAATCATGGGGGCAGTAGCGACCAAGAGTTTGGATTTAACTACAGTACCCTCTTGCTACCATGACCTAGGGGAAGTTTTCAGTAAGGTTAAAGCCACGTCACTCCCTCCCCACAGACCTTACGACTGCGCCATAGACTTTGTTCAGGGGGCCACACTACCTAAGGGGCGGTTGTACTCCATTTCGGGTCCGGAGAAAAAGGCGATGGAGGAATACATATACACCTCCTTAAAAGCAGGGTTAATCCGTCCCTCCTCCTCACCTGTAGGCGCAGGATTTTTCTTTGTTGACAAGAAAGACGGGTCCCTCAGGCCCTGCATTGATTACTCACCTTTAAACGAAATCACTATCAAGAATCGGTATCCACTCCCTCTAATCTCTTCAGCTTTTGAACAACTTCAGGAGGCTAAAGTATTCACCAAACTAGATCTCAGGAACGCCTACCATCTAGTCAGGATTCGAGAGGGGGATGAGTGGAAAACGGGGTTTAATACGCCCACGGGACATTATGAATATCGGGTAATGCCTTTTGGGTTAACCAACGCCCCTGCGGTTTTTCAGGCCTTAGTCAATGATGTTCTCAGAGACTTCTTAAATCTTTTTGTTTTCGTTTATCTAGACGACATACTGATTTACTCAGCCGATGAACAGACACACACGCACCATGTCCGTCAGGTTCTGCAGCGTTTGCTGCAGAATCACCTATATGTTAAAGCTGAAAAGTGTGAGTTCCATGTTAAGACAGTCTCCTTCCTGGGGTTCATTATATCCCCAGGACAAACCCAGATGGATCCAGTCAAGGTCAGGGCGGTTGCTGACTGGCCCACTCCTGATAGCCGCAAAAAGGTGCAACAGTTTCTAGGGTTTGCAAATTTCTATAGACGGTTCATTAGAAATTTCAGCGCTATCGCAGCTCCACTCCATGCCCTCACCTCCCCTAACACATTCTTCCGTTGGACTTCTCAAACGGAGGAGGCTTTCAACAGGCTCAAGACCTTGTTCACCACGGCCCCGGTCCTCACCATACCGGACCCCTGTAGGCAATTTGTGGTAGAGGTTGACGCTTCCAATGAGGGGGTGGGGGCTGTGTTGTCTCAACGGTCTGAATTGGACCACAAACTTCACCCCTGTGCTTTCCTCTCCCGTAAGCTATCCCCAGCTGAGAGGAATTATGATGTGGGCAACCGTGAACTGTTGGCTGTCAAGGTAGCTCTCGAGGAATGGAGACATTGGTTGGAAGGGGCCCAGCAACCATTCCTGGTGTTCACTGATCACAAGAACCTAGAATACATACGTAAAGCGAAAAGGTTGAATTCTAGGCAAGCTAGGTGGTCTTTATTTTTCAATCAGTTTAACTTTACTCTGTCTTACAGGCCAGGCTCCCAGAACACCAAGCCTGATGCCCTGTCACGACTTTTTGATCCTGTAATCACGGCCAAGGAACCAGAAGCCATCCTGCCACTGAATCGTGTGGTGGGAGCGGTTACCTGGCCAATAGAATCTGAGGTGAAGCGAGTAATCGGTGAGAACCCAGCGCCTAGTGGATGCCCTCCAAACCGCTTGTTTGTCCCTGTTTCCATGCATCCACAGGTCATACATTGGGCTCACACCACTCTGCTCACCTGCCATCCGGGTGTCAAGCGTACTATGTTTGTGATCAAGCAACGGTTTTGGTGGCCCTCCATGGAACGGGAGGTACGGGAGTATGTGGGAGCTTGTCCTGTCTGTGCTAGGAATAAAACTTCTTCCAGATCGCGGATGGGGCTGCTTCAACCGCTGCCTATTCCCAGCCGGCCCTGGTCTGAGATTTCCCTGGACTTCGTCACCGGCCTTCCCATGTCAGAAGGTAACACCACTGTACTCACGGTGGTGGATCGTTTTTCCAAAATGACACATTTTATTGCTTTGCCCAAGCTGCCGTCGGCAAAAGAGACGGCAGAAGTCATGCTACGGCAGGTGTTTCGTTTGCATGGTTTTCCCAAGGACATTGTCTCAGACCGGGGTCCCCAGTTCATCTCGCGGTTCTGGAAGGAGTTCTGCAGCCTCATCGGGGCCTCTGTCAGTCTGTCTTCTGGGTATCACCCAGAATCCAATGGCCAGACGGAGCGTCTCAACCAGGAGCTGGAGACAGGTCTTCGTTGCCTGGTCTCCCAGAACCCATCATCATGGAGCAAACATCTCTCCTGGGTAGAGTACGCGCACAACTCCCTGCCTACCTCTGCCACCGGTTTATCACCTTTCCAGTGCGTCTATGGCTACCAGCCGCCCCTGTTTAAGGAGACAGAGATGGAGGTTGCTGTTCCGTCGGCTCACGCTTTGGTCCGGCGATGTCACCGTGTCTGGGCGGCTACGCGTCGGATCCTGATGAGGACCTCCCGACGCATGAAGGCGGCGGCAGATCGGAGACGCCGGCCTGCTCCAGCCTATAAGGTTGGCCAGAAGGTCTGGCTCTCAGCGCGGGATTTGCCTCTTCACGTCCTCTCCAGAAAACTGGCTCCCAGGTTCGTGGGTCCCTTCCCCGTCTCGAAAGTGATCAATCCTGCCGCTGTTCGTCTGCGTCTTCCCAGGACTCTGAGGGTACATCCCACCTTCCATGTGGGATGTCTCAAACCGGTGGAAGAAAGCGCCATGGTCCCCGCCTCCAAGCCCCCTCCTCCCCCCCGAATGGTTGATGGAGGCCTGGTTTATTCGGTCAAGCGCTTGCTAGCCGTCCGCAAACGAGGAAGGGGGAGGCAGTTTCTCGTGGACTGGAAGGGGTATGGACCTGAGGAACGTTCTTGGGTCCCGTCCAGCTTCATTATGGACCAGAGCTTAGTGGACGACTTTTACAGGCGACACCCACACGAGTCTGGGCCGTCAGGTGTCGGCCCTAGAGGGGGGGGTACTGTCATGCCACGCAATAATTAAGTTAATCTAGTTAAGTTATCTGTGCTTCAGTGTCTTGTCATTTCCTGTTTTATTTTGTTCTTTTCAACTTTCCCTCTCGTTCCAGGTGTGTTGACTTCCTGCCCTCGTGTGTCTACCGTCCGTCTGATTGTCTTCCCCGCCCTAATTGTTTCCCATTACCTTGTGTATTTATAGTTGGTGTCTCCCCTTTGTCTTTGCCAGTTCGTCTTACCGTAATGTCAGAGAGCCAGCGTTATCTTCGTACCCTTGTTATCAAGTCAGTGTTTTTTGGTCGAGTCATTGTTTTGTTTGTTCAAGCCGTGAGTGCTTTTTTCCCTCTGTAAGAGTGGTTTTTTGTTCGTCAAACTCTTTTCAGTAAAGACGCTTTTTGTTATTCCGACCCCTGTTGTCTGAGTCGTGCATTTGGATCCAGTTCGTGTACTCAGTCGTAACATGATTGACAACTGTCAGGCGGGTGCATGGGCAGGACAAGCTAATCATATTATACATATAGTATTATGCTGCTCATCTCATATCATTTTGTAACTAAAGGTTGTGAGCTATATTTGAATTCGATAAAATACTGTAAGTCCAACAAAAATCACAAGGCAACCCCCCCCCCCAACACAGATCTCCTGCAGTCTGTACGCTGTGAAGACTCTGAGCTTTCTGGTTTCACTCAGGGCTTATAGAGCTGGGGGGGAATAAAATAGATAAATCAATAAAAACGTTTTCTTCTTGTCTTCCTTATTATAGTAACTATGCTCCTTCGGGAAATTTCTGATGTTCTTCAGCCTGGTAAAGACAGTTTGTGTCCTAGCTGTCCTCTCTGCTGCTGACAGGACAGCTGCTTCTGAGAACAGAGGTTGGAGTCACCATAGATTGCATGGAAACGCATGGACGCAGCGCTGATGTATTGCTTCTGGTGTGGATGTGAGGTTTTTTTTTTTTGTGCCTGTATTGACAATGTAATAAATGCAACTTTCAGTAAAGGGCCGAAATACCTGTTTGACCCCTGTAAATTATAGATAGGTTGAGAAGAAATGTGCTTAATTTAGCCCCATCAGAAAATTCACATGCACAGTGAAGATCTTAGTTCTGAATGTTCTCAATCATCAAATAGGAAGTATACTGTATACTGTATGTTTATCAAAATAATTCCAAATGCATTTCTACATCTACTGAGTTAATTTAGATATGTATTTTTTATGTGCCCAATGCACTATTATCAGCTGTGAAGATACATTATGTTTCTATCAAGTTTGATCGTGTTTATTTTTCTTTACTCCATACAGAAATCATCAACTGTTGTAGATGTGGTGGCAGACGAGAGCAGACAGACACGCAGCTCTCAGAGGAGGTAATACATTCATAACTATTATCATGATGTTGTCCTGACTATTTCTTCATCAGGACGAAACAAAGATTCTTTTCAAAGTATTCAATCATCATTGATGCCTTTTACTCTGAGATACTGAACCAAGAATGATAAGAAATTGTTTGCATAGGACCAATAAAAAATTAAAATGCACTGAATGTAGCTGGTCTCAGTTATATAAAAATACTATTAATGCAGCTTTGAAAGTAAAAATGACCATGTTGTTCCAATGTAATGTTCAGCATTCAGACTCCTGAAAGACCTGCACCATGACTGGAAATGTGCTTATTAAGAGATTACTTGAGATTCTGAGAGACTTGATATTTGAGTTGGACTGGACCCTGAAAGACTCAAACCCTGCTCTAGTTAGTGAAATACTAAATTCACCCCGGACTGGAGAGTGACTGATTCCTTGAAATAATCCCTCTAAGTGATTTATGATTTCTTCTGAGCATGAGCACACAACAGAAAAACCAGCTGTGTTTCTGTTGATCAGCAGTGTCCCAGACGCTCCTGCTGCCACCACCAAGAAGGATGAAAGGAGCCCGTGGAGGTTCAATTCCAATTCAGTTTTATTTATATAGCGCCATATCATAACAAAGTTATCTCAGGGCACTTTTTCGAATAGAGCAAGTCTAGACCGACTCTTTACCGGCTCCAGAGGTATCGCCTCTTTGGTCGCCCCATGGTATGTTTGACAGACTGTGTCACCGCTTCATATTAAACTCATTTTAGTAGTTTGTAGAAATTATATTTAGACTTGTAAGTTGCAAATGTCATCAAAGATATTTGACATAGTTTCTATTCTAATTATTATTTGTTTTGTTTCTACCATACAGACAAAAGTAATCCGTCCTGAAAAGGAAAAGCAAAAGTAAGGGCACCGCTGCAACTTTTCCCTGCAATGTTCTAAAACGGTTTTGTCTCATCACGAATCTTTGTTCTGGAATGGCCTTTAGAGAATTTCACGAGATTTGTGAATTAAAACTTTTATCCTGCTAGTGTTAATTTCTCTTTAGTAGACTGATTTGTGTCTTCAAGTCCTCCAGCCAAACATTAAGTTCACATAACATACAAGTGTTTCTCTTTGTTGCTAGTGTCGCCACCTCAGACAACAAAACCACCAGGCTAAGAAACCTCGGTGGTGGCATCTGTGCAAGGTACGTATGTTTGACACGCAACATGAAGCAGATGTTTATTAGTTGGAGTTGGAGTTTAAAGAGGAGCAGGAGGATGAGGAGGAAAGACTGTGGAGGAAGAAAAGAAGGTTCCTCCAACTGTGCCCAAAAAGGAGGAAGAAGATGTCCCCTCCACCACTAACACCCTCAGACATCTGTATACACACACACACCACACACACACACACTGTAGACTGTGGAGACATACATCCATCAAATCAAAGTAAAACAAAGCCAGTGGGGGAAACTTAGCTCCACTTTGTGATCATGTTGTTGAATAATTGATGATATTGACTGTTATATTTTGTTATGTATTGTGTGTCAAGTTCCCTAACCCAGCACAGATCTGCTACTTAAACTCATGCCTGCAGAGCCTCCCGACACTGGAGGACTTTGTTCGATCCATCAGCTGTCAGGATTAGGTTTGGAGATTGATCCCCAAGGCAGCACTGATCAGGTATGGCACCCCCTCAGACACACCCACTCATTTCATCCCCAAGTTGTACCCTAAACACCAAAAAAAAAAAAATGGCAGAGACAGTGCCACTGACCATTTCCCCCCTCACCAGATCATTTATGGACATCAGAGGGTCTAACCTCTCCAGCGATGGCCGCCATAAAATCAACCTCGTCACTGCATTCAAGAGGGCGGTCTCTATGTGGGCTCCAGAGTTTGAAGATCTCCACCAGAAAATGAGTAACTTGGTTTTATGGTTTGTTGTTCCACCACTTCCTGATAGTTTCTCCTCTGTGTATAAACTACTTTGTATGATTGTGCGTGTGTGTGTATGTGTGTGTGTGCATAGGATGCTCACAAGTTCCTCACCTGCGTGCTGGAGCAGATGAGGCATCTGGGGCCCACAGCTGCACGTGATGGCAGCTAGCATGGGCAGAGCCTACAGCACCAGGATCACCTGGTGTTTAAAATGCAGAACACCAGGATATGCAAGAGGTACAACTACACAGTTACACACCCATTCACATGTCTGCCAGCATGCCAAAGCGGGGTAAATATTTCCATCAGCGACCGCAGCTTGACATTCAATCTCTTAAAGATTTGGTTTACCCCAATCTCTAAAAAACAAATTTTTGTTAACTGTAATTTTGGTAAATTGATCTGGCTTTCTAGAGTTGATGTGAAAAATTGTTCAATATATATAGTACGTATATGGAGCCCCTCTTTTTATCCCCAGTATTGGTAATAACACTTGTGGGCACTTGGAAAAATGTTGTGTATATATATATATATATATATATATATATATATATATATATATATCGATTCCATTTTTTTCCATTTTTATAAAATTAATTATCAAACAAATTCAACTAGCGTTTTTTATTTTTTATGATTTATGGCATTATAACTGTTTTATATTGCACAAAATATCCTTCCTACTATTAGCCATGATTGTGCTGTTTCCATAGAGGTGCAGGACTTATATATTGCAGTGAAAAACAATCCCACAGTGAGTTAAAATGTGACAGGAGCAAAAAACACCCAGCAACTGCTTGCGTTTCTGGGTTAAATATTTAATCAGGTCACAACAGAGACTTGAAATTCTGAACCCTCTACAGTAGTCCTCAACATGACCTCTGCAGCTGTATTATAACTGTATTGTCCTTTGAATGTGTAGGTGTGATGCAGGATCCACCAGAGAGGAGGAGTTTACCAACCTGTCCCTGGACCTGGAACCTGGAGGTGTAACAGTGGAGGACATGCTCCACAATAACCTGATATGATGAAACACCTCTCCTCATTCATTCACCAACTGATATACTGTGATGATATGATGTAGAAAACACTGACACATTGCATTGTGTTAGTATGTGTATGGATAGTTGTTTTGTAAACATGAGTGATATATGAGTAATAAATGTCTGGACCAACATTGTCCTCCCCTCCCCTCTCATTCCTCCCGTTTCCTCCCTTCTACTCCTCCCTGTTGTATTTCAGATCCTGTGGCTCCATCACTTATGAATATATCAGAAACAGCATTATTACCTGGGTCAAGCCATGGGGTGCAGCTTAAGTGATAAGCATGCAAATGAACTGATGTTTATTCTGTTTAGTAAGGCATAACGTGTGCATATTATGTGCTTAGAGAACCCCCAGGGCAACCACTGCCTAACATCAATTACCACCACAGGATGCAGACAACAATGCATAGACAAATGGCAATGGATGATGTGTTGGTGAAGAGGATGATGGGTGTTAAGATATGATTTTTAATGATTACATGTAAAAAAAAAAAAAAAAACAGAAATATATAGACAGCGAGCCTGTGAGGGAAGCAGAAGACACATTTTCAAGGCAGGAGTAACATAGTAATAACATAGTTCCCTCTGGTCCTGGACCTGGTCTGGGCTGTGATGAGAGCTGGCTAAGATAGGGGCCTTGGCTGAACCCAGGCCAGCTATGATGCATCACTTATCGAGCACCATGGTCCATCTGGAAGGCCTGTGACCACAGCTCACCACTCAGCCTCCGGCCTGAGGACAGAGCTTGTTAGCCAGACGTGCCGCTCCGTCCCCAGGGCTGGTTTGAGCATTCAGCAACATGTACAGTAGAGTGTGTGCATTCATGTAGGGGTACAAATCTAAAAAAAAAACAAAGATGAAGACTGGGAAAAAAGGAATACATGAACAGATTGAGAAACAGGTCACACATGCTGAAAAACATGCACAGTCTGGAACACGCATCAAATATCCACATGTACATCCCCACACACACAGTTACGCACACACAATGTGTCATGGGGCTACTTTCGGCCTCCCAAAGTAGGTTTATTAGACACACCACAGATGGACTATCTGTATCCTGTCCAACTGAAGTCATTGTCAGTGTCACTCAAAGCTAAAAGCAGAATGAATCAGTAGGTGGCAGACTGCAGATAGGCGCAGTACTTGCATGGGGTGTCTAATTTGCTAGTGATGCTAATAGCCTCACTTAATTCGTTTAAGTAATTATTACCATTTCACAGCCTGCTGACAGTTGAGGCAGCCAAATATAGAGTGACATTGGCTAATATCATGGCATGGTGACAAACACAGTGACATTTTAGGGGTGAAAAAGTAGTTTTGATGGGAAACGAAATATCCCCAGCTAGGGGCTGTGGTTTGTTCTGTGGGAATGATGGGGGTGTGAATACACAGGACTACACTTGGAAAATAGAGAGAACATAATACACTTTAATGGCAGGAAGTTGCATAAAGGTAAGAGAAAGACTTTTTCCTGTCATCAGCTCAAGAATATAATTTATCCCTTTTTCTTGTTTAAAGAACACAGAGGGGGCCGTGTTCTGTTTGGGGACAGCTGTACTGTCTCTGTCTGTCTGTTTGCTTGTCTGACTATAATGTCATGTAATGGGCTCTGTGGATGTCCTGAGGAGACCTGCAGTGAGGAGCATATGGAGGGATGCAGCGACACGTACAAACAGAAGAATGAAATGCACCATTTTTTTTCCCGACCAACTATGAGGAGGACACCTCTTAAGTGCCTTTCCAGTCCAACTCTGCAGCTCTTTTCATCTCTCGCTCTTTCTCATCCCTTCATCTCACTGTGGGGAAGATGAAAGGAGACACTGGCACTGGCTGTGAACTTCACTACACATGAAGGTAGTATTTATTTTGGGTGTAGGTGTGTGTGGGGTAGTATTCCGCTCAAATTACTTGTTGTTGGTACCACTTAAAACTAGATATGGGGGAAATTCGAAAAATACTAAAAGCACATTTTGTGCAGGACAATGATTGTTGCAACTTCTGCCAGGTTCACTGTCAGAGACTGACAAGGACACACAGTTGCCTTTATATTTTAAATTACTTTTTTATCTGAGGATTTTTAGTGAATATATGGAGTATTTTTGTTTGAATTTGCTTCCCATTTGTTACTCAGCAGAACTTACAAGGTCTGTTGTCTGTTTATTTAAATCCTCTTAAGGTTTTTCCCCTCAAGTTTCCCGGGCTCCTGGTGAACAAAACAACCCTGTCTCCTAAATATTGCATTTATATATTACAATTATACAGCAGGAGATTCATTTGGAGATAACGTAAAGCTACCTGAATTCTGCTTTTCATTAACCTAATGAAGAAACTTGAATTTATGTGCATAGATTGCAAAATGTTCATACTGAACAGATCTACAAAAATTTCACTGACAATGTATTTCATTTGTTTTCCTTCCACTCATTACTAACTCATTACTCCGCTAAAGCATTTGGAAAATGCGCTCATTCGCTTTCTGGCAGAGTTACATGAGAAGATTTATACCACTCTCATATTAGCTTAGCATAAAGACTGGAAACAAGAGGACACAGCCTGGCTCTGTCCAACTGTAGCAATATTTTCTTACCAGCACCTCTAAAGCTCGCAAATGAACACGTGGTATCTTGTTTGGTAAATCCATACAAATTGACTCCTCAACATCCCAGACTTGTCTTTTTTGTACCAGTGTCAGGCTCTAGCTAAGGGATACCTTAGGGAATACCATGTTTTATTACCCCAATACAGTGTTTTTCTTTCTATTTTTTTTTGTTTTTAGTTTTTCCTACATAATAGACCTGAAGAGGTTCCTGATGAGTATCCTATTTGTGGATGGGCTGCATTGCGAGAACACTGTCCCTGAGTCAGCTGCTGGATGCAGTTTTGAGGAACCATCATCCCCATATTTATTTTAAATGACCTTGCGCTCCACAAAAAAATACATGTTTTTCATTCTGAAATGACTCAAGTCAGACGACACAATTGAGAGACCATAATAAACTTTAAAGGCAGGAAGTTGCAGAAAGGTAGAGTGGGTCATCCATTAATCACAGGGTTAGCGGTTAGCCAGCTCCTCCTGTTCACATGTCAAAGTGTCCTTGGGCAGAACCTTGCATTTTAGCGTGTGTGAGTGCTATATAAATGCAGCCATACATTTACCTTACAACGTACATTTAGCTCACAGTTTGTATTAAAATAGTAAAGCATTTCCATATGTTTCCATATGTTCCTGGTGGTTTCCTGTAATATTTTGTATTGTGTCCTATAGTATTTTGTTTTCTGTCTGGGTGGATCTGTTGTGGCAGGAAGGTTTGGACGGGATTTAGATAGTCTCTCTGCATCTCGCGTGAACAAAATACAAAAATTCTAAATCAGTTTTCCACCAACAGCAGCACTTGTGTGTCGAGTGATGACTTGTTGCTATATTCTTTGTGATAATTAAGTCAGGGTGGTGAAAACATGATTTGTGAAACTTTGGGGGTCTCTAAAATATTGACAATATGCTATTTTTGCCATGCATTTCTATTTTTCTGTATCTTCATCATCATGGATCGTGCATAAAATTAGGCTATTACTGACATATAATTCATGCATGAGGGTGATTCATCACTTATTAACTTCAATAAACACACCAGCATGCATGCTATTGTTACCATCACCATCAAAGCGTGATGGTGCAATATCATAAACTTCACTCACTTTAACTCACTCAGTCTGAGCACCAAATCGCCATTATTCATTTCTCTGTTCAGCATACAGATATGTCAAAAAGAAAGCAAAGAAGCTTACTTGCAAATTTCAGATTTACCAAAAATCTATGCCAGAAAAAGCGAAACCAGAGCCAATGCAAATGTTAACTTTACGACAACCGACACTGATGCTACAGCTGCTTGGACTTCTGTCAGCACAAACTGCCCCTGAAAGACATGGTATAGTTTGCACACTTATTAAAGTACTCTGCCGTTTTACAGTCATTATGTTATATATACTGTTTTTGTTTTGTTGACAGTACATTTTCAGTGCAAACCTCAAATTCTGATTTGTTACCTCAGGAAATGAGGAATTAGTAAATGTTGACTTCTAGGAGACATTGATGATTTCATTAATTTTCACAGAATGAGTTACACAGAACAGCAGTTACTGGCTTCTGAATTACAGTTCATGAAGCCTCTACATAATAACATTTCCATATGAATAGGACCATAATGTAGTAAATTATTAGACACAGAGAAAGTCTTTTCTTCAGATTTCAGCCCCTCGGGGCCAGTGTTTTTCCACACCAAAAAGTGCAGAGCCCCTAAACTTCTTCCTATTTGCATGGGTCATTGCCAATCAAAATCATTTTGCTGATTATTTTCCAGTGATTAGGGGTATTTTTCCGGTAGAATGTAATAACCCCTGTATATTTTAACCTCCTTTTAATCAGTGGGGAAAAGGAACAATCAGTTACATCACTGCAATGGAGAGTGCTGGTTTCCCCCCAAGCCAATGTGTACTGCTTATTTATCCAGCATCTAAGGCTTGCCCAGTTTATTTTATCTGACTGAGTGAAATTCCAGTATCAGCCCAAATTTCTACAGGGCGGTGGGCCTCGTCTGGCCCCTTCCTGTCTTAGCAGATGTGGAGGACTGGATCGGAGGTGGTGTTGGTGATGTGAGTATGTAGCAAGAGGGGGGAAGAACCTACCTACTGTGGTCTTAATAGTGGAAACGTTTCAGACTTGCAGTAATTGGATCATTTAAAGGCCTGGTGACAGACACAACGCCAAACAGGCAAACGGTTGAGTGCGAGACACTGCTGGGAATGAATGGGAGCTAAGAATTGAGTGTATGTAATATTAGTAAGAAAAATCTCTTTAAATGCTATCACAGAGTTATTGGTTTTCATGTGTTTGTCTTCCGTGTATTTCATCAAGGGCATAAGATGGAGAAATGGCTGGCTGAAATGAGGGAAATATGTTACATATGGGGTTTCATGCTTAGCCTGCGTAATTATTCACCTGCACACGTTTGAGTACACATAGATGGATTACTGAATGGGAACAGATCCAGGGGGGGGGGGGGTGCAGGGCCTGTGCTTCTGTTTGAAGTGACTGGAAAGTAGGAAAAATCAATTTAAAAAGCTATGCACATTTTGTCACGCCTCGTCAAGTCTCTTGTTTATTTCCGGTTTTATTTTGAAAGGACTATTCACTGCTCACTAGATTATGATTTACTTCCTGTCATTGTTCTTTTCCCGCCAGTTTTGATTAGGTTCACCTGTGTTCCATTACTCACCTGTCCCTCATCAGTCTGCCTGTTTATATAGCCCGGTCATTCCTCTGTCCAGTTGCCAGATTGTCTTTGTACCCATCAGTCAAGCTTTCTTGCGTTACCTTCATGCCTAGTCATTTATTGTTTTTGAACCTTGCCTGTTTTTGGACTATCACCTCTGCCTGCCCTACGTCGGATTGGAATTCTTGCTTTAATGGTTTGGAACTTTCCTCGTATTTTTGACCTGTTTTGCCTGCTCCCTAACTGTACCGTTGCCTCAATCCCTGGTTGTATCCGTTCTACCATTGTTTGCCAGTAAAAGCCTTTTTTTTGGAACTCTACCATTGTTTGGTGTGATCCTTGCACTTAGGTCTCAGTCTGGGGTTTTACACATTTAAAATAAAATTTAATAAGTATGGGATTGAAACAAGAACTTAAAAGATTGACTTACCTTGGTCAAAACTATAATTACATACGATTAGAAATCTATATTTTACTTACAGTATTTTTCTGCAGTTACAGCCCCTATATTGATGTTCTCATTTGGGCTCGAATGTTGGTACTGCCCTAAAAATGCCTTATCACTACAATTTCAACAGCTTTTTTATGCAGAAATTGAAAATGTGCATCACAACAGGTGGGTGGATACACCCTCAAAATTTGCTAGATCCCTCTCTCCCAGCAAATTTAAAAAATGCAACAAGTGAGGGAACAACAACTGTAGGAGGCGTGGCCTCGTGGCTACGTAGTGTGTGGGTCAGGGGACACGGGGAAGACTTGACAATGATTAGTCTTTCTTATATAGATTTCATGACGTAGATTAGTCCCAACCGGTTGACTCTGTGTCAGCATTGGCCTTGCAGGTTCAGGGCTGATTTAAAACAGATGGCGTGTTGAACCATGAAATGCTGATTGTTTTTATTAATTTGGTAAGAAATGTCTATCAACACCAGCACTGATGTATTTCATCACAGTACAGTCATATCACTTTACAGCTCAAAAAACATAAGTGTGTAGCACTTCTTTAAGGGTAGCTCTTCTAGCCACTTCCAGCCACGGAAGCAACACCTAAAATGTGGCTTAAAACTGAATAAAAGGTCAGTTTATGGGCGTGTTTGTGGCGGCAACACACTGAACTGAACTGTGATCTGCTGCCATTTCTCATCTCAAGCGATAGCTTCAATGGACATTTACGTCAACGCTTTATGTACTTCATGATTTATCCGTTAAGTCTGTTTTCATTGCACTTTGTCACATTCTGCTTTTATCGGTACACCAACTTGTCTGTCTCAGCCAAGTGTAAAAACAACGTTAGCAAGTTAGGCTCAGCTTGCTTCCACTTTCCGAGTGGAATGCAAATGAGCCGAGCTGCCGCAAATGTTTGACCAGCACTTTTCTCTGAAAGCTAAAAAATGTCCGATGACTAACATCCTTCATCCAGTTAAAAGATATAGTTAAAAACAAGCATAGCCTAAAAAGTGAATCATAAAAATGTGGCTTAAAACTAGATTAAAAGGTCAATTTATGGGCACGTTTCTGGCGGCAACACACTGAACTGTGATCTGATGTTTATGTACACCAACTTGTCCGTCTCAGCCAAGTGTAAGAGCAAGTGTTTGCTATACATCAAGGTTTTTTTTTCCGAACTTATGGCAAGCACAAAAATGTACTTCTTCTGGGACTCAGTGCTCAGTGGAATGCAAACTTAACAGCACGAGCGCTCCTCCCAGAGTGTTGAATGTCGTAAAGGGACAGATAGCATGATCTATAGCTCACAAGTACAAATCACACTTTGTTGGAATGATGTTGTGTAGCGCACTATTAAATCTGACAGCTTGTTTCCTAGCAACGCATTCCCTCAGATGCCAGTCATCTGCTGCCATGGGAAACACCCATTCAGAGGCTCGAGACTTGGACCATGTTTACATATATGACCAAAAACAGTTTGAGTTTGATCCTCTTTTGATGAATGGAAGAATATTCAGTATCATTATAGTTTACATGTCCTTACACAGAGAGTGAGGAGAATTCGAATATCAGCTCAGCTCTCACCTGACACTGAAAATTGTAGTTACACTGGTTCCTTTTGCGCAGACATAAATCTTTTTATTTTTACATCCAAGTCTGATTCGCCCGTTGATTGCAGGAACGGTAAAGGTTGATGAAGAGCTCAGGCTGTTTGGACATCCTAATTGGTATCAAAGCCAGGGGTCCAACCACACACACACACACATGCGGAGGGGCATAATAACTTCAACACCTCTTTCATTGCCATTCAGAAAGCAAAGCACTTAACTGAATAGACAAAAAAACAAATTAAATTTTCTTTTTATTTCTTCACATGGATGCACCAAACTATAATCAACTCATTACTCCTGTTCCTGTCCACATCAGGTCCCAAATTCATTTTGCTATCCTCCCCATGCCAAACATGGCCTGGTAAGTCTTTGATCTGTATTAGCGAAGTGTTAAATCTGTTTGATCTCTTCGATTAGCCCCCAACGTGGTGTCTAGACACCAAGGCCAGCGGGTGAGGAGCTCCCCTTCTCTACGTTTCTGTCTGCTCTGCAAGTCTCTGCTCTAATAACCCCTGAGGGATGCACTGCATGCTTCAAAACACACCCAGCAATGGGACAGGGAGAAAATGATCCAAAGTGTGTTTAATTGGCACTGGTTATTATTCTAAATGATAATATCACTTGACCTTCTAAAAAAAAAAATGGAAGGATGAATCAGTCAGTAAATAGAGACATCCTGGAATATGAAAATATCAAATTTTTCCTTGCAACAGCACGCTTTTACTTTTCTTTATAAACAAATGTTGCATTAGAACCTTTAAATAGTGCAGCCAAAGTGCCCGTAAACAAGGCATTTCACCCAGAAGTACTCCTTTCTTATCTGCCCCAGTTTACATTTCTTCCACAAGATTTGCAATTTATGCTTTTTTTTAATGCCAAATACTAACTTTATGGTGTAATGGAAGAAAAACATATCGGATGTAGCATTAAAGGTTCTAAGACTGAAATATTTTCGCTGTATCCTTCCCCTGTCTTTTGTTTCTTCTCGTGGGCGTCAGCTGATTGACAAGAAGCAGAGTGTAACATAATGTAGATCTGAAATGAAAAAAAAAACAACAACTCAACCCGAGCACAGTGAAAATGTGCTGCCAAAACAAAGCATTCATAGTTAGTCTTATGGATTATGTCGCTCTGAGGTCAGGAGAACAAGTCCTTGTGTTTCCAGTTACCCAGCAGACTGCAGATTGCAGCAGGATTAACGGAGAAAAGAGGGGCAGAGTTGACGATTTCAGAACACATTGGTATCGTCCTGCATGATAACCATTGGCAGTTTATTCATACTGGTTAAAAATGTCATTGGTGTCCCCACCCTGAATTAAGACTGTCCTCATTGACCACTTAGAATTACATACATTTATGTTTTGCTCACAAGTGACCCGACTTTGGTACTAGAGAGAGCAGGCATCACAGTCCATGATAACCTTAAAATCACAGTGAAACCGCATGTGCGATGTGATGTATTTCAGAGCAGGGGCGTAAATGTAGACAGTGCAGTTTTGCTGGGTCCCATAGAGAGAGCAAGCCCTCCAACAATGTGTTGGTAGAGAATGGGAATCAGAAAACATGCCTATGCTATACATGGCCCTCAAGTCCCTTATTTGGACTGGCATAACAATACTGCACCTTACATCTTGAGAGCGACCATTCCTGGTGATGGTCCGACGTTTGAAAGGGGTTAGCGGGTCACAGTTGGAGGCCTTTGCTATACTCTGTGAAAAACAGCAAGCCTTTCAGTCCAGGCTAAAAAGTACACAGGGGGAAAAAAAGTGTCAAACAGTAGAGGAGCGCTGACTGAATACTTTATGACTCGCAGAAAGAGCAGCAGCAGGTTCCCACCACCATAGTAACAACTGTGAAAAATTCAATTCCTCCTGCCTTTCCCACTCAGAGTGTGGAGGATTAAGGCCCAAGAGGCACACCCTGCTACCCGCTGGTCCTGTTCGGCTCTCTCACAGGCCCCAACATACAGGAGCCATTCAGAGGGTGGCCATTCTTAATGCCTGACTTATGCCCATGCTGCCATTTTAGTGACATCTGCACAGCATCCAGCAATTCTATTTAAACTGCCTTTCCATCCTTCTCCTCCGCTGTTGTTTTTTTCCCTCCATCTCTGTTATTAAATCTAATCGAGATGACATGTCTCACCTTTTTCATCCCTCCTTTGTGCTACATTCTCTTCTCTGGCGTCGGCCACGGGGAGCAAAACGAGGTCGACCTGTGTGTTTACATTAGTGTGGTGCCTCCTCCCTACTGCGGTATTGATGTGGCATTACAGACCGGGACTGAAGAGGCACAGAGAGGGAGACAGAGGAGGGAGAGGCTAGAAAGATGAGTTTTCAGAGTGCTTAACAGAGCCTATGTTCCACGGGACTGCAGTTTGTCCCCCTCTGTGCCTTTTTTTCTGCCTAGCATCTAATAGGAGTTGACTGGATAAGAGTAAAAAGAGATTAAAGGTACTCTGTGTGTGTGTGTGTGTGCTGGATTTCACAGACAACAGCATCCCTACTGGTCATTCCCAGAGCTGAGCGCTGCAGATGATCAAAGATGATTTTTTTTTTTTTTTCCGATAGTTTCCACTGAGCTGTCATTCCCATGATGCAAATACTATTGGGTTAAATTGATGTGTCCCAGTTACTCCAGTTAGACTGTCCCGGTGTTTATTCACAGACTGATTGACAAGTTCCAGACTAGGCAGGGCCCATGAGGCCACTGCACTTTGATCATTTTCCATCACAGAGAGCCACATTTGAGCCATTTGATTTGGCTTATTGAATTTTTGCTATTTTGGGTGTTGTTCTGTTTTTCTATTTATCTGTGGTTTATGTACAAATTATTTTTTCTTTGATTTGCACTCATCAGAACTATAAATGGTGAATATGCAAAACAACAAAAAAGTGGCTCAGCAGAGCATGTGTAAAATAAAAAATAGAAGGTCACTTGGCAGAGCATGTGTAAATGGCAGAGAGGGCATCTCTTTGCACTTGTACAGAAATATTCCATTCATGGCCTGACTGGGTTCAAAGTACTAACAAAATAAAATCACCCCATTTTAGTGTCTTTTGAACCATTTAAAAGGATGCACAAGCGATGTTTCATGGTATTAAGTATTAATGTGGAGTCTGTTGTGAAGCCTTCATCTGCCGCCCCACTGGCTGGACTCAAAGATGTAACAGAAAAGAAACAGATGGAAAAATACACAATGTTGGCAGAAGAAAGCATTCTGCCTGAAGTGAGAAGCACGTGTGTAGAAATGGAAGGTATACAGACGTAATCTCAGAGCGCTGTGTGCTATATAAGTTCCTCTAATAGCTGCCGATAGTGCTCAGTTCTTATGGAGTAACAAATGTGTGGCAATAAAAGCTGGCTAAAAATACAGTCGTAGAAATGTCCTAAAAGAATCCTTCCATTTGTCCAATTGCTCTGATTTATTATTGATATCAGGGACAAATGTAACCAGGGAGAGTAGTAGTGGATGCAGCAGGGACATATTTGGACTGTTAATCTCACATGAAGTAACTTGTATTTGTTTTAGTCCTGAATAAGAATCTGCACTGGCACAGATGTCACAGTTGTTTGACTTGGGAACTGCGATGAAAACAATTGTTTTAAGAGCACGTGGAATGTGAACAGCACCAGAAATGATTTATTTTCTTCTTCTTTTTTTCCATTTCTTGAATGTTTACCCAATAAAAAGTAAATATTTTTGATTTCACAACACATAATCATACCGAAATGACAGAATAGGTTGTTTGCCGATGACTCCCAAAATGACATATATGACCGTTGGAAAAAAAACATATGACTGTTGGAGAGTACCAGCGACAGGCTTACCAGATCTTCGTCGTCATGGTAACAATAATAACGTTAAGTGGTTAACGTTGTGAAACGGTTTGGTTTTGGGCAGTTTGGTTAGGTTTAGGCACCAAAACTACTTGGTTAGGTTTAGGAAAAGATCATAGTTTGGGTTAAAATAAGTACATTAGTTACACAACTTAACTTGTGTACGTAATTGAACTTACGTAACTTAACATTACGATCTGACGTAAATTAAAATAAGTCAACCTTGACTTTTTCACACTGGACACAAACAGCGGTCTCCTGTCTTTCACCCAACCATCCACCCCGACCTCCTCCCTACGCAGACTTTGTCGCCCTTTATTCTACCTCACCAGACTTCTGCCTAACAATAAACGTAACTATGGGTGGTAATAAGCTGCTTGCACAGACAACCTGTACGGCTGTAATTCTGGGGAGGATGGTCTATGTTTTCAAAGCTTGCAGTCAGTTATGTATCAATGTATAGTTCAAAGTTGCTTATAAAATTAACTAATTAAAATAATTCAGTGTTTTTAATGACAATTGTTTTTATGAACCTGTGATAATGGAAAAGGTCAATAAACTGAACTAAAAAAACTGCTTTTGAAAAAGTATCTATGCACCCAAAGGTTTTAAAAATCCTTCAACTAAAGTAAAAAGTGAAACAGTTTCTAATACATTCTAGACTAGGCAAACTCCTAAAATGTTCACAAACAACAACAACACAAGTACAAAAGTTATATTCCTTTTCTTAACTTGCTAACACTTTGAGGTGTCAGGCTGTAAGTCATAAAGCCTGCAGACACATGCTGCCTTACCGTTGAATGTTTATGTAGATTTACACGTGTGCAGTCTAACTGCCTGTCGTATTTCATGTGGTGTGCCCAGAGTCCACCGTTCCCACCAACCAGAAGGGCTGAATTGCAGTGAAATTTGTCTCTGGCAGATAACAAGAGAAGAGTCATCTATCAAACTGACAAAGTAACATGTTGTTGATGAATTATAAACTTGATTCACTGAATCCAAACAAAAGTGAACAAAGTGCTTCATTCTGTGCATGCCATAGCACTATGAACAGGTACAGTGAACTCTTTTTATGAAACATTAAGAATTAAATATTCCTGTAAGACAAAGTTAGTCTTTGTAGATGTTTTTAATTTTAGCCTTAGCATGTGACCCAAAAGTAAATTATGAACACTAGCTATACATTTATAATACACGAGCTCCTGTTGTGCTTATTATAAGTCATTATATTTTTATGTCTAAGTTGGGACTGCAAGGCAGTGCTGTAGAAATCTTAATTATGTAATGATACTGATAAAAGTAATTAAACTAAAACAGAGTTAGAGACAGCTTTATATCATGCAATTAATTGTTTTATAAGTTGAATTATTGTATGTATACACAATATAATTATAATTAAAAATTCTACTCATAATTATAAAGCATGCTATTAATCAACGCTTTTATCATTTAATAAAATGTGTAAACATCGACATTATGGACATTAAATACTTGCAATTAACTGATGATTAAATTTTTTATTAAATTTTAATTGACATTCATTTTAATTGACATTATAGACATTTTTGTTTATGTACAAATTAGTCACTTGCAATTTGTCATTATGTTCTGTGCTGAAAATGTTATTTATTACTATCATACATACATACACATAAATCATTAAAAATCATGGGGTTAAGAATTGTGTTATTTTTACATCACTGTTGGCTTACTGGATCAGAACAACCCTTGTATTGGGCGGATTTCTACCAGTTATGGGTAAACTTAACCCATTATTGTGCCGCTGCTATCATATTAATCAAATAATTTTTAATCTAGTGATTCTCAGAGGTTACAATTGTTTATTTATTTGGGGGCATGGGGGTGTAATTATACTGTCATAAAGTTCCAGGCTTCAGAATACAGTTTCATTTAATTATGTTAATGTTAAGGATTCAGTGATTCAAAAGTTTATTTGTCAGACACACAAGTAAAATATGTAGTGCTCCTGAGGTTGTGCTAAATGACAAATGTGACAACTAAAGGATTAGAAAAAAAGAAATATAAAGGATTACAATTCAAGATAATAAAGAAACAAATGTATGTACAAAGAATAAAAAAGGAGAATGTACATATGTCACAAGTGCACATCACAATCCTCCTGAATAAATATATATGTTAGAATTCTGAAATTCCATTCATGAATAATATAAAAACGGGATCCATGAACATAAAAAAAAATACATGAAAAGGAAGAAATGTCCGAGTTTTTTAAGGTAACACCAATCAAAATCAAGGATTGGTGTAGCCGAGTGACCAGTTGTGGAAGCTTTAGGAAGCTTTATCCCACTCCACTGCTGTAATTTCTTGTCCTCAATCCCCGCCGTCGGCCACAACTGTGCCCGGAGGTTTCGTTCAAGGGTCATGGTGTTGGGATTATCTGAGAAAAAAACAAAATGAAGGGGGAAAAAACTGCCTATAACCCCCCCCCCCTCCTCCCCTCTCCCTTCTCACCAACGGCCTCCAACCATAAACTTGTGCCAGCTGTTGCCTCGTGCTAAACCCTGCTTAAGAGAAACAGACCTAAAAGGCCCAATCAAGAGCGCGGCTCCACTGTGAGGTTATTGCACCACCACCGACTCTGGCCGGGGGCCGTCAGTGCAGCGTTCCAATGGAGCTCAGTCAGAGTTAGAGACAATAACTAAACTGTACTCTGGGGTGTAAGTTTAATTCTGAGGTAGAGTCAAACTGGGATGCACATCACACTGACAAACCGGTCAATCTTCTCTGACTTAATTCACAAGATTGAAACAAATGTGCATGAAAAATAGAAGAGAATGAATATGAAATGAATTGAACAACGTTTATGAAAAGAAAGACGAAAAATGTGATTTTGGAGATTTAAAATAACAGTAGCAGCACAATTCTGTATTCAAAAAATAATCTATCGCAGAAATATATGTTGTAATCCTCATTCAACATTTGTCAACTTTTGGCTCCAATGGAAATGAAGAAGCAGTGGGGAGAGAAAGGTGGAAGGACAAAAATAAAGGAATCACTGCGTCCATTTGCAAATGCAAACATTGTGGTCGGGAGACTGGACGGCTGCGGGGGGCGAAAGCATGGTGGGACAGACGATCAAAAGCATGTGACAGTTTGGGGGTGAGCAAAAGGCCTGTGGGACAGACACATCACGAGTTCAGGCAGGGGTTAGTGTGGCAAGAAGAGGAGGGAGTTGTTACTTCCACACTGACTGTTCTGCCTCTACCGCAGCAGCATCATCACCACCATCACCGCCGTCGCCAGTAGTACTTTGGAAATCTGCATCAGCATCGCTCAACTCTCTGTGAACCCTGACGAGTCTGTTAATTTGGCCACGGGGTCAGGAGGTTTGTAGGATAAGTTGTTTGTGTTTTAATCCATAAAACACAGGGTGAATCAGAGGCCATGCGGACCTGAAATAACCTGGGTGTTTGGAGAGGTACGCGCTGGATCGCTCGGTTCGCTGTGATTTCCTAAAACACTATATATTCAGTGTATGTTATGTAAATGGCTTGTATAATATATATATATATATATATATATATATATATATATATATATATATATATATATATATACACAATTTATAATTTAGGACTGTAGTAAACTTCATATCATATTGCAAGATAATAAGACTTTGTTTTATTTGACAAATACACAGTATTATACAATACACAATCCCTTTACACATATATATATATATATATATATATATATATATATCGTTAATTACATGTCATAATTTAAAAAATGTCTTTACTGAGTATTTACAAGGTTCAAGGTATATTTTTTTGTCATTTTACAACACAGGGCTGCACAAAGAAATGAACGCTGTAGCCCCCTTCACACTACACACACAGAACATATATACAAATATTTCAAATTAAAATAGAATAAAATAAAAGCAATACATACAGTTACTTATATTATACCTATATACCTATACACAAGTAAAGTAGCATATGTACAGTATGTGCAATATCAGTGTAATATGAGTATTTTAATTTAATGTGCAAAAGAAACTGTGATTTTTAGTGGGAATGAGGGTAGTGCAGAAGGTAGTGGCGTGGTAATGTGCAAAACCAGCATAACAGAAAGTTCGGTGTCATTTATTTACGGTGGAGGTGAAGAGTCTCACAGCCTGAAGGAAAGAAGGTGCTCTGTAGTCTGGTGGTGCAGCAGCGGGGTGACAAATCAAAAATATTAAATTAAAAATATTAAAGTAATAGAAAAGCATTAAAGAAATAAATTATTATGATATTAATTATATATTAATTATATATAACAATAACATTTGACAAACCCAAAATATAATAACGATAATAACAATAATAATAATTTAACAATAATAATAATTTAACAATATAAATGTAATAAGAAAGCATAAAAGTAATAAGATAGAAGTCCCACTGCTATCTGTTTCTTGAATACAATTAATTATTTAGAAATGGATAAATAGTATTCATATGACCTGTGTACAACAAAAGCAGAGTGGACATATATACATATTTATTCATGTATTATTACTTTATTTAAACTTTTGAAACAGGTCGGCATACTTTTCAGCCATAATTAACAATTTGTTACAATATTTGTGAATAATAGTTTGAATATATATACTGTATATAGAAGATACAATTTTTTATTTTTTTTATTTTAAATTGTGCCAGTCACTATATATTATGGTTATCTTTTTTTCTTTATTTTTGAGAAATATTATTTAGGATGCAGGAGAACAACCTGTGACACAATTTAGAATTATTTTAAACAGCATTATTATACACAATTTACAGTAGAGAAAAAACACACACACATCAAGTCCACCGAAAAGCCCCCTGTGTTCTGCGCCTTTCATCTCCCAGACCGTGGCAGAGAGACATATCAGATCTTATGAGATAATTAAAAAGCCTGTGGAGTGATTAGGTTATTCTCCCACGTGGGGGGCAGTGATGGCAGCCCAGACCTGGCTTCAGTAATCTCCCAAATATGGAGGGCTGACCTCGTCCAATCACATGGATTCTGCTCAGCTCCCACAGATACAAGCGGGTTCATCCGGAGTTCATCATGGCGGCCGTGGCGGAGGATTGACCGAATGCGACGGCATGATGACGGCCTTGCTGAAGTTTGTTTTGCTTCTGAGCTCTTCCTGCAGCCACGGAGCACCTGTTGAGATGAAGGATGTCATGAGGCTTTTCACTCATTTCACAGCAGTTTATTCCACTCCAATGATATTCATACCTCTTCAAACACACTTGTGCTGTACGTTCTTCCGATCTCCTAAAAATACTTTTCCACGCCATGAGCCACCACAAACACAAACCCAGTTATTTTAGTCCCTAATAGAGTAATCTGTGTCTGCCCTGCTTTTGCATGTGGTGTTTGGCGGGGACAGTGCTGCCAGCAGCATGGCTGTGAGTGTGTGCCCTGCACTTTAAATCAGGCCCATCAATCAGAACACACACTCCCACATTAGACGCTACAGATTCCCCACAAGGGACTATTTTCTTTCTACATCAACCGCCACCGTGATGCAGGAACATGTGAAGTGGGAGCAGGACAGAGGACGTGTGCCTGTGTGTCTCGTGTGAAATCTGTCCCTATTCCCCTGCGCGTTCTTCATCTCTCCTGAGAGCATTAAAGGCGTAATACCTCAGAGGCCACAGCCCCGCCTCTGAAACAGACTGCGAACCTTTCACCCTTTAATGTTGTCAAGCAAGGACTGCAGAGCACTAACTAAACCAGGCCATGATGTCACTGTGTGCTGCTTTTCTCTCACTTAAAGCTGATTGAATTTAGAAGATATTTGGTCCAATAACTGATTGTCCTCAGCTCTTTTATGCTCCATTAACAACATATATATATATATTTTAACATGTTTTAAATAAGTTCAAAGAGGAACATGTGTATACTGTGCGTACTTGTGTCTCTGCATACATTTGTAGCAACACCACACTGTAATAAATACTCCATGACAAGTAAAATTCTTATATTCAAGTTGTATAGTTGTAGTAGTAGCAGAAAGGGCGGCAGTGGTGTACTTTAATTAAGCAAAAGTAGCAATACCATAATTTTAAAATACTTGTCTGATAACGTCTTGCATTAAAAAACAGACTTAAGTTAAAGTAAAGAAGTATTATTAGCAAAATGTACTCAGAGTATCAAAAGTTAAGCAATGTGTAAGCAATGTTTTAATGTTGTAGTTAGCTGAGGTGGAGCTAATTTTATCTACTTTAAAATCCTGTTGGGTGGTTTGATCTATAACAATGCAACATATTTTATTAGCTAATCATATTTTATTATGTATGTAAAATCTTAATCTGCAAAGCCACCTGTCAAACAAATGTAGTAGTACATTGGCATTTGAAAGCCAAGTCTGACAAATACACACATATTTATTTAAACCATATAGATTTGAATGTTTAAATACTTACTTATATAAAATTAAACTTTCTTGTGAAAACCAAACTTACCTTTTTTTTTGAAAAAAACTTTACCAAACTTCGGAATCAGTGTTGTAATTCAGCTTTAAACATATTTAGATTCAAATTTGAAAGATTAATTACAGGATAACAGATGTAAAAGCACACAGCAGTGATTAAAGGACATCCAGAAATAAAGACAGAAGGTCGGTTTATAAAGTCAAGCCTATAAAAGAAGTTTAAACAAGTGAGTGAAAAGACAATACGATCTTGCTTGAGCAGAGGTATGGGACGCCTGATGGAGCATAGCAATCAATTAAACCTTTGCATTATGACTGTATGAAATACTGATATTCACGTCTGCAAAGCTATTAAAGTGTCCTCAAGCTCAAAACAACAAACCCGACTGATGGCTTAATATAAACAAACCAGGAGACTGATGATTCCAATTGTCTCTGGCAGTCCAAGCTTATGATATGGAAATAATTTAGTTTTGATTAGGCCACCAAGTTATTTAATATAGCATAATGTGCTTCAGTGGCTAAACTCAATGCAGCTCAATCAAGGGTCTGTGTGATATTTCAGTAATGATCTGGGGCCAGTGGGACTGATTGAGCATCCATTGTCTTCATTTCTAAGCACCCTCATCATATCTGTATCAAGGAGTCTGGTCGCCGAGCCCGCCACTGCACCAAGCTGTTATGTAGGTTAGCTCCACAAAAGCGCTTTAATCCAAGAGCAGAAATAAATAAATAAAGTGTTTGGAGAGAGGTGAGTGCTCGGTCAGCTCGTCTGTACAGCCCACTCACTGCCACAGTTGTGTCACATCCAGGAGCAGCCATTAGGGCCTCCATTGATCTAATGTGGAGCGAGTGTGCCGTCTACCGTACAAACTGGGCGCCGATGGAAAACCGCTAGCTGAACCCGCGCGCTTCATCATATACCTCCAACAAGACCACACATCCAATCATACTATCAGTCCGACTAATTGACCCTGTCATTATTAATCCATGACAGGGCATGTCTGCACTGATTGGGTTACATGAAATGCCTGAAATTTGGACACATTTCCTCTGATAAAACTTATATTTTAGGCTGAAAAATGTTTGAGTGTAGGCCATGTGTTTATGTACAGTAACAATGTTTATCCTCTTATTTTCTGTCAGACCAGCTGACTAAAGTTCATATAATGCAAGCACTTTCTCTTTGGAGTCATTCACCAATTTAATTTAATATTTTATATTTGAACTTAAATAAAATTTTGGTTGAAGTACCTAAGCTTTTAAATTTGATAAAGATTTTTTCCACCATACTTTACTTTAAAATGTATTCAAATATTCAAATTTACACACTCATGTGGAGACATTTATTTAATATGTTAAATTTGAATTGAAAGAAAATCACGGTTAAATTACATGGGCTTTATGTAAAGGTTTTTTTTTCACAATAAAATGTAATTTAGTGTTTCATAATAAAACTTTATCTAGAAAGTATTTAGATATGGCGGTCGCCCCGGTCGAGGCAGATGACCGCCCACCTTGAGCCTGGTTCTGCTCGAGGTTTCTACCTGTTAAAAGGGAGTTTTTCCTTGCCACTGTCGCATAGTGCTTGCTCATGGTGGGAACTGTTGGGTCTCTGTAAATATAAAGAGTCGGTCTAGACCTGCTCTATTCGAAAAAGTGCCCTGAGATAACTTTGTTATGATATGGCGCTATATAAATAAAACTGAATTGAATATGAAAATGTATACTATCCTCTTCACGTGAAAAAAATCCAAATATGATTATAGTATACACCGATTCTAAGTTTGGTAAACGTTTTTCCTCAAAACAAAGTAAGATTTATTTTGCAATAAAACTTAATTTTAAAAGTATTTAACCATTCATATCTATGCAGTTTATATATATATATATATTTATATTTAATTCGAATTAAAATTAGATTTGAAATATTAAGTAAAATATGATTTTAACATTGACTGACTTTTTCACAATAAAACTTTCTTTTGAGTCTTTAAACATTCAAATTTTTACTGTTCAACTCTTCATGTGGAGAAATTTAACGTAATATTTTACATTTGTTTCAAATCACAATCATGGTTGAATTTTGTACAATTTTAAGTGATTCCAGTTGAAGATTTTAATTTTGGTAAAAGTTTTTTTCATAATAAAACTTAATTCGGAAAGTATTTAAACATTCAAATGTATATAGTCTAACTCTTAATATGGAGACAGATTGCTATAAGAGATGAAGAGGACTCTTAACAGTAGATCAATTATATATCAATATATCAATTTTATAAAATTGAGGGGAAAAATAGACAAATGTAAACAATCACAGTTTTATTCGATTTGCAGTTCACGTCACTTTCTTTTTCTTTTTGTATTTTATGACTGACATCAAATGTCTCTCGTGTGGAATAATAATATATTAAACTAAATTGAATTGAATTTAGCTTACTGCTTGCATGAAGAACTTAACTGAACATGTAGAAGGACTGTACATTTTAAAGTTGACTTTGTAAAGGCATGAGGATGTATAACAAACCGCTGCATATGTGAGGATTTACTGGATGGAAAGCTGTTGGGTTTCCTTCCACACCACATTCCACACAATTTAAGATCAGTACTCCTCTAACACTTTACTCCCTCCACAACTGTAACACTGGCTCACTGGGGGGAAAAAAGGAATACCAAAGGCAAATAAAAGGAGTCCAAGGTGTTCACCTGTTGAATCCATCTTCTCCTCTCAACAAGGTTAAGAGCCTGAGGCTGTCATTGGTATAAAGGGTGAACTTTTCTTCGTACGAGGCCAGGACATGGAAAAGCACCGGGGGGCACCGTGTCAGAGAAAATACTACTCCAGTCCTTCGATTGAAGTGTGGACTTAAAGCTGAGATGGAAAAGGGCAGAGCGGCTCTTTCTGGCAATTGCCGGCTGAAATGCTATATATGCATGCCACAGTGAAAGTGCATTACCTTTTCCCACACAGCCCTTTCAACCCTGTCCAAAGCCCCACTGCTGCAATGTTACAAAAATAAATCAAGAGGTGAGTTTGATTTGTGTGCATTCGAGTGTGATTTCCAACGTCCACATTATTTCTCAGTAGTTCTGTTGAACATGACTTCTCTCTTTCTCTCTCTCTGAGTGACCTCTCAGTGACCAGCCACTCTCGCCCACTGAAACACCGAAGGACGAGACACACTGAGAACATCTCCACTCAGAGTGAGAGAAAAGCAGAAATATGTAGTCTTTTTTTTTTCATTTCAAAATGTTTTACTTTCGCCTTGAAGATGAATGTTTCATGCAAGGTGATGTTCAAGTGCGGACCACGTACGCGAATTACATTTACTCCAACAAAAAAGTAAAATCCAATGTCAATCCAATGCTATATTCCTATATTTCATGTCAAAGCAACAAGAGGTCAGTAAATCATAAATAAATGTATTTCTTTTTCGGCTTTTTGCAATTATTTATGAGGTTTTAGTTGACAGAAAACCTACGAATTGCATTCCAATCCCATGACAAGAGGACACATCCCCAACCAAAATGAAAAAATACTACTAATAATAACAATGTGTAGTAATACTAAAAAAGCCATGCTGTTATATTGGAGTAACTGTTTATATGCACAAGAAAATCACAGATTCATTCATTCATCAGGTTTATTAGGTTTAGCTGCTTATGAGTAAACGATATTCCTCAAAAAATAAAAATGTAAAACAATATTTTTAAATGAAATTAATGGTAAAATAAGAGAAGTGTAAGGGTAATAAATGTATTGAGATTTGGTACATAGCATGATTTTGATACTGAACTGATATATGTAGTTATGCGCCACAATATGCTGCAAAAGCTGCAAAAATACATTTTGCACAAAAAGTTTCACACAATTCACCGCTTTAATTTAATTCTGACACGTCAAATTGTAACAGTGACCAAAAAGAAAAAACTATATATATATATATATATATATATATATATATATATATATATATATAGTAAAATACAGATGTTCTTTTATGTATTAATTTACGTCGTTTTATTTGAGCTTATTTGATGTAAAATAGTTTAAAAAGTTAACTTTTCCTGCACTTTCTACAGTCTTATTGCAGCGTTTTAACAAGGGTAATATATATTACTGAATGGAATGTAATCAGTGTATACATACACAACAATTAAAAATCACACACAATAAACATGCAATTATATTCCTAATTACACATGCAAAGGAAATGTAAAGTGATATTTAAATAAATGCCAACATATGATTTTATGAGTTTATGTGAGTATCTGATTCGGCTAAATAATTATATGAAATTTGTCAGATAAAAGAATTGTCAGTCAAAAATTGTTTTATATAAAAACAGGAGTCTTATATTTAATGTAACTTGAAACTGAAGTAAAATGCTCCCTATACATATTTAATTAGGTCAAATGTGGAACATTTGGAACAACAACATTGACTATGGTGTAGATAACTTAAACATATACAATCCCTCCTCTTATACACTGTGGCTGTGTCAAATATAGCATATTTGAAATGCTGTGTTTTCTCAGCCATTTTTTTGGCCACAGCTCACGGTCACATTATATCATGTATCCTGTTCGTGCTCGCTGTAGCATGCTATAGTGCATCTTATGTTAATATGAGCTGAACACAGAGGGAACGAGGCCGAACGCCAGGAACGACCTTCCACCTGAGACCTGAAAAGCAGATACACACACAGCTTAACCTGGTTATATAAAAATATGGTACAATTGTGCCGAGAGAGAGAGAGAAGCAGCCCCATAATAATAATGACCTATAGCTGAAGGGCCACTGCACTCTCTGGCACATGCTGGCCTACATACACCCTGAGTGAACTTGATAAAAAAAAAAAAAAGTGCCTCCTGTCCTCTGTGTATCATATGAACAGCTGAGTGTGTGAAAGTAGAATATAATACACTTTGTACTGTAAGAAAGGCTCCAGACCGAGGGCCAGTAGAGGTTGTATTTTCCAGGCTGCATGAAGTCGGCCCTGCTGAAACACGATAGCGTGCAATCACATAGGTATGGCTGTAATTTCTGCTCCTGCCTGATTATAATTGCCAGCCTGGCTCTTCTTCAGGATGCCACCAGCTCACCCTGCACACAGTTCCCGTTCTGCTGGAGAAAAAACAACCGGCGTGCCTCCGTGACCTTTGACCCCGTCTTTTATCAGCCTCTCATCCTCCCAGCAAACGATTGAAACACAGATCTGCGGCTGTGACCTGATGATGGTGACTACGATGGATCATCACGATAGCCCAGGACAATGATGAAATTCAAAGTACCACTATTAGTATCATGTTAGAGAGTCGGGGTCTGCACTCCAGGGGAAGGTTTTCATCATTTTAAGGTTTCTATTGTCTAACAGGTGCTGCCAGATTATAGTAATTAATTATAATAATAAATACAATACACATATAGTTTCTGATGATCATTTGTGTGATCGCTTGATATATGAAATCAAATATAGTCTGGTTAAAATGAGCTGAGAGTGAAAGTACTAGTAGAAGTATTGGTAGGGGTAGCAGGGAGGCCAGCAGTCATGAAATAAATATTCAGATCCTTTACTGAAGTAAAAGTAGCAATACCACAATTTCAGAATACTCTATTACAAGAAAAGGTCAGCAAACTATGGCAGTGATACTGTATGTGGCATTGGTTCGTGTGATATACTTTTTCTTATTGAAATATATAGAAAGAAGCGTTAAATAAATATATAAATGCACTCATAATGCCGGAAAATGACCCCTGTCTGAGTATATATATATATATATATACGTTTTTTATTGATATCTTAGCATTTAAGCATTCAAGCACATCATTACTGATCATCAGGGAGCTCACTTAACTTCATATACTGTGTTATATACTTTGTATATAAATCTGATAGTATATATAATATATATATATAATATATATATAATATTAGATAATATATCTAATATTTAACACTGCGTCATGTTTTTCTCATTTCAAAAAATAAAAAAATAAAAATAATAATTGCCCTGCCCTATGCACTCGTGTTGCTTCTCCTTGATCTACAGTGGCTTGTATTGTACCTCATATGTAAATCGCTTTGGACAAAAGACTAAATACATATAAATGCAAATGTAAATATTATTAGAAGCAGTAGTTACCGCATTAAGAATAGTAGCAGCAGGAGCTTTTATTTACCTGTTGGATTATTTTCAGTTCAATTCAGTTTTATTTATATAGCGCCATATCATAACAAAGTTATCTCAGAGCTCTTTTCATATAGAGCAAGTCTAGACCGACTCTTTATATTTACAGAGGCCCAACAGTTCCCACCATGAGCAACACTATGCGACAGTGGCAAGGAAAAACTCCCTTTTAACCTCGAGAAACCTCGAGCAGAACCAGAACCAGGCTCTGGGTGGGCGGTGCACATTACAGTAATAAACATCGCTGTGAAGGCACTAGATTTACAGGCACTAGGTTTACAGCTGATAATAAAGAGTTTATTTTAAGAATTTTAAAGTTAGCACAATTCATTATTACTAATTAGAGCATGCAAAACAGAAACATAAAACACAGCATGCAAAGCAATTTAATGGGACATATTAATGGTAATAAAATATCTAATAAAAACAACATCAGGTATTAATGCAAATACAATACAGCAAGCAACACATACATTAGGGAAGATGACACATTACTCTGGCACAGTGAGAGCAAGGCCACAATGGCAGGCATGCATGGAGCCACATAAGGGCAGACTGACATGGTTTAATAGTAGTAGTAGTCATATCAGTTGTATTAACAGTACTAACTATTAGTAGTCAAGCATATAGAGACAGCAGTAGCAGTAGAAGTATGAAGAAGTAGTAATAATCATTCAAAAGATAAGTACTTAGTAAAGATATAAAGGTATAATAATATTATGTTACAATTATGTATTATTAGTGGTGTTAACAGCAGTACAAGCCATTAGGCTGTAGTATTTCACTGTTGGAAAAAAACAAAAACTCATCAGTGATTAATTTGAGTAGACAGAGGCTAGGGAGCAAACTGATTCCCAAGTTTCAGAAAAGGAAATAGGTCAGCCGGTCTTAATGTGAATGAACTTTTGACCTGGATGAAGCGGAGCTACTGTTTCAACAGAAGACCCGAGCTTTCCTGCCAAAACCTGTCCTGTCGCTATTTCATTTGAGTCTCGCCTTGCAGATAATAGCGTGCCACTTTACCTCACTCTCACGACTTTTGAATAACTCCTTCGAAAACAACACGCTGAACTGGGCTGCTGAGCGAGGCGATGATAAAAGATGAATCGATGAAGAGCATGGGAGATAATTCACTTTTACTGCGGGGAAGAGCTGTTAGAGGTACCACAGAGATCTAATTAGATTTCTTTTATTTTTTTTTAATTGTGCAGAAATCTCTCCATCTACAGTGCTGTCTGCTTTGCCACAACAGAAAGAGGCTTATACCTATTCACCCCCCTTTTTTTTCCAGGGCTGTGTGCGTCACATCTTTACGCCGCCTCTGACCTCATTCTGTCCACAGAAAACCTCCATTTTATAAGGGCAAGCGGCTGCTCCGTGTACACAAGAAACAAGATGGCGGTGTACAGTACCTTGCATTTTGCCCATTTCTTGCATGTCTTCTTTCTTTTAGGCAAAGACTGAGCCACCTCGGTGAGGTTTCTGTCAGAGCTGTGCCGCCTTGATTTTACATTTTTCACTCCACGTTGTTACAGGACGTCAGACGCTTCTCCGTAAGTCTTTTAACTATCCCGCCACAAAGGGGAAGAATAAACAAAATCAAGTCCTGCTGTCTAACACGAAATAATTTCACAAAAATGCACTTCGACTGCGTGTCCCTCTCCTGTGTTTGCTTCGCTGTGTCTTTTTTGAGTGCTATTTCAAGCCCTCGCTCTCTGTGCGGCGGGGCTCATAATATCAGATTGCACAGCCGGTCTTGGCCAAATGTGAATTTTATACTCTAGTGACCACAGGCTTTACACTTTCATTAGCTCACATTCTCCTCAGCAGTGCAAATGCCATGTCGCCGGTTGAGGAGGGAGGGAAGGGGGGGGTAAGAGGTTGGGGGGGCCCTCCTCGCTGACTGAGCCTGATGGGGTGGAGGATTGGAAGGCGGGATGAGGAAAAAGAGCTTCCGGAAAGCGCAGCTCGCCTCGAGGCGCGGGGCCACATCTCTGGAGGCAAACATGAAATAAAATGGGCCTCATCGAGCACATACTGCTGATGACCAAACTTAGGGAGAGTGCAGAAACAAACAAAACCCAGGCTCTTTCAGCCAGTATTTTTACATAATGCGGCAATAATTATCTATTTGAAACAATTTCACCCTTAGTTGCACAGCTTTCCTCACTAAATCTGCCTCTTGACAAATATTATGTTTCCAGTTGTACGTTCAAACTAAACAATGTTGTTTTTGCATTAATGAGCTGCCTCATTAAGGAGCACTGAACATAATTTTTCACTGAGTCTGGGACATGATATGATATAAAACCTTTTTCCATTTATCTTTAAAGCGTTTAGGGTTTTTTTCCTCTCACTTTTTTTCTGACTCCCATGTATTCTGTAAGAGAAAATGAGTCAACAAGAGAAGCGCACATGTGTGGATGGGCAAATGGACGGGAGCCAGAGAGAATCGGGGGGCAACGAAAATCGGTTGTGTCAGTGCTCCCCCTGAGAGATGAAAGCAAATGCTGGCTGTGTCTTAAGCTATTAGGGTAAGGAGTGGTGTTTGGCCTAACCCTCCCGCCCCTTCCCCTCTCTGCCAGACATGAACGGACAGAAAATACTGCCTCGCACAAAGCTGCCCCTTCTCACTTGAGAGAATTAACTTTCACTCGGGCTCTGTGAAACTGCAATGCTAGGTATTTGTGGGACTTTTGCCCCGCTGTGTTTCCAACTATCTGCTCGCCGGACTGTGGTGGCAAGGGGCTGACCTAACGAGATGGTGACATCTCCGCAGGCTCAGCTGGGCAGGTGGGCGACAGCATCGAGTTGTCATCTTCTTATCAACACTTGTCTCCTGCGTGCTCTTACTTTGAAACAAACCCCTCGAGTTCGGCAGAACAGGTCTGCGAAGACGGCACAGAAGGCGAGGAGCACGACATGCAGGAGGCGGATTGAAGTCCGTGGCCACCGGAGGCGAGGCAGATACAAGCCACTTACTTTTTAAGGTTTGTATCTTTGAGGGGTTTTTTTCTGTGTGGTAAAGAGGAGCGGGTCATGCAGAGGGCAGTGATTACAGATTTGAATGGAGTTAAAATGGAAACATCTTCAGGGCACACTCTGACCTGTCAGCCTCATTTTCCTCGAGTGGATCCGATGAGTGCGGCTGTGCCATCCCTCCTTCTTTTTCTTCAACTCCTTCTCTATTTCCACTTCCCCATGCCACTCCTCGCCTCCCTCCCTCTATCCTAGCTCTGCCAGCTCAGCTCAGGTTTGGCGTGCAGAGATCCACCCCAACCCCCGCCCCCCGCAGCACACACACATACACACTTAGTCCATTGTCAGCAGCAGCGCTGAAAGCAGATTTGCTCTTTAAACTAATGGCCCGTTATGTGAAACAGACCTGATTACTGCCTGACAGAAGGAATTAAGGCCGTCCAGGGCCAAACAAGTGTGCCAGCATCCATGACCTGGCACAACCACTTAGGATGAATTTTATTTATACTGCACGCAGTAAACATGCATTTGATATATTCAGGGGCAATAAAAGAAAAGAGAACGGTGTACTGCTTACAATGTACTTGACTTTGGAGGTATGTCATATTGATTTGACTTTTTCTAAGGGATTGCTAGTAATTTATCAAATTAGGGATATGAAAGACTGCAAAGGATTTTCTAATAAAATTCAGGCCATGAAACATTGAAATCTGTATTTATAGTTTCAGAGAGGAGAGAGTGTATTTGCTCATTTGAAGGCCAATCTTGTTTATCTATAAATACGGACAAAAAGGACATTTTAGCTTTTGCTTTAAGAATAAATGAAGAAATGCATCTGTGATCTCCATCTTGTCTTCAAAGTCAACTTTTTAAGTTTGCCTGACTCATATAGCATCAAAGACTTTTGAATGACAGGTTTAAGTTGTGGAATAGGTAGAAAGGCTGTTGGATTGTCAGAGCTGAGACTGGACACAGAAACAAGCGCTTTTGAATTGTACCATATAGCAGGGACACACCTTTTCTTATGCCACTGATTATGCAATTGTTTTGAATTTTGTCTTCTAATTTATTAGGTCAAATATAATTTGAATATCCATCTGACTCTGTGGCACCATGTGATTAGCTTGGTTTTAGGGAGATTACATTGCTCTTTATTTATTTAATCAAGATATTCAAACCAAAGTTAAACATCTCCAAATTCTCCTTTTTTTTAATATAATTTTATAATTATAATATAATTTATATAATTTACAGTGAATATTTGCAGCATCTCACATCAACATCAAAAGTTGTCTTACATGAAAACTGTGCAGCAATTTCACAAAAAATACTACTAAATTTTTCTTTTCTTAATATTTTTTCTCACAGACTAAATGATTAGCCAAATTATTTTTCAAAGGAAGTGTAACGATTTATGAATTGGCCCACATAACTCATTATATTTTTAAATATTATTTGTTTTTATAACTATTGCAGGCTGTATATTTTGTATCCATTACATGTGGCAAGTATTAGGAAATTAGTAGTGGAAAATAAATGTTAAAAAGTTATGATTGCAAGTGTTTAGGACAAAATATTTAGATAATTTACATTACAGCTAGCCTCTTAATAAGGGCAACTGTATATGTGTAATTCATGTGTATAAATGTAAGAGATGATTCATTATATTTAAAATTAAATAAAAATGAATCTTTTCTTACACAAATT
The DNA here is from genome assembly GCA_005408345.1 of Macquaria australasica. Lineage (NCBI taxonomy): Eukaryota > Metazoa > Chordata > Actinopteri > Centrarchiformes > Percichthyidae > Macquaria > Macquaria australasica. The sequence continues at coordinate 295,280 of SEMN01000179.1, read as the reverse complement.
TACAACTCAGATAATTTTTCACATTTTCTTGAATTAATCTGACTGCTGAATGGTCCATATGTATATATATATATATATATATATATATATGTAATGAAACTGAAAATTACCTTCACGTCATAAAACTATCATCTGATGAAACAAACCTTTCAGTTTTACAGTCTACACTAACTGCAGTAAATGTAAACATAGAGTGAAGGCCCAGTACAAGCCACTCTTCTCTATAAGAATAATATTGCTGCTTTAGGCTGAAATACCTGTAATACACTCTTGTCATTAGAAGTATAATACTATAAGTGCACAAAACTGAATGCTGAAACGATGAGTACTTTGTAAAATTGGGAAGTGGTTTTGTGTTTGGACATTGCATTGGCGTATGCTATAAAGTGCAGTTTTACTTCCTAGGTTCACTTTATAGTACAAGGCCAAGGTAAATGGGATTATCTTGGTTTGTTTTGTTTTAAAGCAATAGATTTTCTCTTCTTTAAGTGTTTTTTATTTTTTATTGCATGTTTGTCCCTTTTATGTAACACATTAAAGTGTAAACTTATCAGAACATACAATATGAACAATAACACATACAAAAACATATTTCATATATACATTTATTTGCTTTTATCCAATTACAAATCAATAATAAAAATGCTTTTTTAACAGATGTATTCATTCATTAATGAATTAAGATTTTGGAAAATAAAGTAATTACTCAATTTTATTGAGCTCTTTTCAGAGCTAAACTGACAATGTTAATTAGAACACTGTGAAATAAAGTTCCAAAAAGAAAGTATAAGTGACGTCTCCTGCCTTTTTCCTTTTCTGTATGTGCCATTTAATCCTAAGAATGGGGTTCCATATTCAGATTGACAGTGTTCCTAGAACAGCAGCATAAAGTTGCCATGTCACATGAGCAGACTGGTGTGATACGGGTGGAATAGCTACACATTAAAGAGTTGAGTTGTGGGTCACATGCTGTCGCTCCCCATATCATCAGCTCAATTCCACCCCGATAACGGTAGAGGGAGGGGAGCTTAACAAAAAAAAAAAAAAAGGCCAAGGGGGAAGGAAGGTGGGGCCAGGTCGGCAGGAGGTCAGTCATGTGACCTGGCACGTCCAACCTCACAGATCTGCAGGTGTTGGAAGTGGAAGTGATCGGACCTTGCGGTGATCTGCAGGCACAAACACAATATGTTAGACTCTCAAGAGAGCACAGGTACGGTACATGCATGTGCGCACACACACGTGGATTTACACACACGTAACTTCTCAAAAACACTACATCATATGAAATTAGTGAATTTGGATGTTGCGCGGAAATCAGCAGGGGGTAATATGGCAAAAGTACTGTGTGTGTATGTGTACATACAACACTGAACAACACAAAGAGTTCAAATGCATTTGACCTCACTTAGTGATGACATGTTAGATAATAACTCAGAAGTCCAAATGTATGGAGATTTTTCCAGCAGCTGCCCGCTTTACAGACCAAAAAGAATTTGAAATAAATAAATACAAAAGGTCATGCTGAATGGGACTTTAGATATCAAGGATGAAACATCACATGAATCATTAACGAGGCTTGATGGGAATTTTCTCCGGTGCTGTGAGTCCTCTGCCCTGCCTGTGCAGAAGCCCACTTAGAATTCACTAACAATTTATCAATCAAAATAAACTTCAAAATAATATAATGAATCTTTCTTTCTTCGCTTTTCATTTAAAAGTGTTACTGCCCTTGTATCTTCTGGCTGGCTGCTTGAGAGCCTGAGGCAGTGAGAGCAAAAGTCTACCTCTGTAAAACTGTTCTGTTGTAAAAATATTCCAGCCTTGCTCGCAGATTTCATTTGCTTACACAGCATGTTTTTGCATACATGATCATTCTGGTTTCACAGGAAGATTTTGTTATGTCTATTTGCAGCAGGCTTATTGCTTTTACTGCTGGCTGCTTGTAGTGTTATTACTGGAGAAAACTTAACTTATTCTACTGATGTGCTCACAAACAGGAGAGCTCTGATGCTAGCAAGGCCACAAAGGTTCGGCTTAGCAAGAATGATTCAGACAGCAAAATTACATTTTCAAAATCAAAAGAAAAACTGCTAGTGCTGAGTTAGCAAACGTGTAAGTAAAATCCAAAAAATAAAGAAGTCTGTGTTGCTTTGAGCTCACTGTTAATATAAACAGTAGAGCCTTTTTGTGTGAAAAGCTCATTTCAGGTGACATTTAAATTGCATTTTTCATTTGCAGGATATGAGAAACATTTGTGAGATGTTCTTGTATTAGGTTCCCCAGTATTGTTACTAGTTGATAATGCAATCAATTTAATCAATTTAAGACGCAGTCAGCTAGCTAGACAGACAGATCACACATCTGTGTCGCTTCAAATTTGTAATAGCTGTATCGTAACCAAAGACTGTGTTAATTAAATGTGACGTGTAAATGTTTTGTCTGGGGCATCAAGTGTTCTGATAGTGAATTAAGTAACATTGCCAACTTTGAGTCCAATAATTATTATTCTTGTCAGTCTCAGCTCTTCAAATCTACTATCCAAAAATGCTAAAGTACTACAATCCACAGAGTGGGAAGAGTGCAAATACAATGACATCTCATTTATTTAATAATTTGAAAATATATGTTTGCATCCCAATTCCAAGGGCCCATTATTTATTATTAATAATACTTTTTTATAATAGTATTATTTTTAATAATGTAGATAAGTAATTTCATCAGTGAAACATTTAATTCATCAATGGTTACACAATGGAACTGCAAAAATAAAATAAATAAAGCGATTACATGCAAATGAAACTAAACCTTAAACTCTTCCACTGCAATTGGATATATATTGTCATTTCCTGGCATTATCTGCCTCTGGGCTTGCAGTGTGTAATATATGGAGCTGGTGAATCAATAAATTAAGTTTTCTGAGCCAAGGTACATATTTTGTGGTGGGCCCAAAGTCATCTGATATTATCCTACTGAGTGTGCAAGACAGGTTTTGTTAGTGTACTCTCAAAAGAAGACACACACACACACACACACACAGAGGCACAATTTAGAAAAGATTGCTATTGAACTTTACCTACATGTATACATAAATAACACTTGATTTGCTGTTTGCTATTGCAGCCCTATAAGACAATTGCCACATTAATTTTAACGAGCATTACCTCACACACAAACCAAATTCTAATGACACATCTGATTAACAAACACATGGAATAAACAGCCCGTACATGAGCCACCTCATTAAGCAGCATATTGATTTTATCAGCAACAGTGATACAATTTGCAAAGTAATTGTGATAGTAATTGAATAATGTGTCTGTGATGCCATCTTTGCTTATTGCTCAAACAAATTGAATTTAGAGTTGACAAAACAATCTCACCTCATGGTCCATTCAGTAGCTGTTTTGGAGCTTTCAGTCACATCACATGATCTTCATCAATAGATAGAGTTTGCTCAGTTGCCATAGAATTGTGGATGTTTAAAGCGCCATGTTTGTAAGAGCACTTTAAGGACCTCTCGTCCATGTGGGCTTAAAAGTAAAGATTCCAAAAAAAAAAATGTTGACCTTGGAAACAGCAGCTAACAAAACAATCAGATCATGTGATAAAGCTCCAGATCAGGTACTAAATGGACCTTGAGGTGAGATTGTTTCTGCTATTTCGGAGGTGAAGAGTGAACTCTGAAGGTAAAATAGAATAGTATAATATAAAAGTATAATAGCATAATAATGATAATAATAAAATTTAAATAGAAATAAATACAATTAAAGGGGCACTCCACCAATTTCACATAAAGTTTGGTTTACTTGTCACAAGGAGTACTCAGCCAATGAAAACACTTTGAAAAAATAACCCTGATGAGGTCATAGTGATATCATCGGGGTTATCTCTGCTTGGACTTGAGACATAGAAACATTTAACAGAAAGCCTGCGTTATTAACTGGATGTGAGGTTTGAAAGAAGTGGGCATTTAATGAAAGACACTGAGTTGCATTATGGGAGTTGTAGGTTCCAGTGTTTTTGGAGCTTGACCAAAACTAGAAACTAAAAATCAAGATGTCTTGGCCTCTGTTCTTTTTTGACCATTCTTTTTTTAATCTGTCTTTTGCGAGTCCCCCAATGTTATGGAAGTGACATACTAAATTGCTAGGGTGCCCCTTTAAATTGATCCAGTCATAGGGCAGTGGAAGTGATATAGTGTGTGGCCTTAAATGTGTTGGAGCGGTTCGGTTCCAGTTGTCCAGCGATTGCCAGTCTGGATGGTGGGGGTATCAGAGTTAAGGATTGGGGTCGCCCAAAAGTCCCAATCACACATTAATCACGCCTCTAGTCCCGCTGTTGCAAGTGATACACCGCAGCCTCTGAATTTCCAGCCACAAACATCACAGTTTCCAGGCTCAGTTGGCAAGCGCGGTCCAGGAAAATGCCCCATGTTTAGAGTAGCGCTCTGTTTATGGTTTATGGACAGTTTAACAGTTCAGCCTGAAATTCCCCACCGCTCTGAAATAGTGATATTTCAGGCGCCTCAGTGACGCATTGTGTCATTACTTCAAACTTTTCATTATTTTAAATGTGTTTCATTTACTGGTGTTTTTCATGCACATATAATCCTTACATACTCCAAGTTATCCAGGCCAGACTTAAATATGTAATGAGATTAAGTGGGGGACTCTGTATAAACAAAACTGGGTTATTGGACCTGACCTACCACCTTTTCCAAAAAACCCCATGTGGCTCCCTCTTTTATTAAATCCTGTATATTAAGATGATTAAACCTGAAATGAAAAATCAGTTTAATTCTTTAAATTGCAAAGTTATTTCAAATTAGGTTCAACAGTTCTCTCTTTGTCAGTTTGGAGCGCTCGTTCTACGGTTTGAAGTTTGTGTGAACTATGTTTGACAGCTGGCCTGACAGCGAGGCAGAGTGATTCTGAATGGGGAGGGTGAGACTTACAGAACACAGATTTAAAAAAAATTGCTTCATGAGTTTAGGGAAAATGTCACCCCAAAAAAGGAAATTATTACCACCAAATACACATTAAGTTGCCTGTTTCACGTGGGCCTTCCTCCTCCCAAATAACTATCAAAAATGAAGATCTTGCTGTTAAAAGCTCCAAAGGGACAACAAATGACCATCAAATTGTCATTATGAAACAACTTGCACAACACGCTATGTTCCAAATCACTTGTTGTCACGAACTCCGACACAAAACTGGTGGACTCAAGTGCACGACTCTTCAGACAGGGTAAGGTGTATCAAAAAATCTTTTACTGAAGTTGAATTCAACAAATACTGCTCACGAGGAGGATATACAAAGTACAAAACAAACCGCTCACGAGGAGGATATACAAAGTACAAAACAAAACGTTCACGAGGAGGATATACAAAGTACAAAACAAAATGCTCACATGGAGGATCAAAAAATAACAGACTGAAGAAAAACCTGATGCATGGAAAACTCGCTGGTACTCTTAACTCAAATCTTTTTAAGGACGAAACAAGACGAACTGGCACAGGGCAAAGGGAGACAAGGACTATTTATACATGAGGTAGGGGAAAACAGGTGAGACCAATCAGAGGTGGGATAGACAATCACAACGGCGGGAAAATCACACAAAGGGAGGAAGTCAGGGTCTGAAACGAGAGGGAAAGGTGAGTACAAAATAAAACAGGAAGTGCAGGACGAGACTAGACATGAGTGACTTCAACTTAACATAAAACTAAAACTAAGACATGACATGAAATACAATTAACAAATCCGACGAGACACAACACTTGTATTATAGCATTTTATGTCCTAAATCCCTCATGCTGCCACCATTTTATGGATTTTAGGACTGAAAGCAAAGAGGCTAAGAGTCTAATCTGTTAGTGCTGCTTCAGTGACAATGAGTAACAGATTTGGCTCTCATGTAGCATTCTGTGCAATTGAAAGAATGCAACAAATACAAGTGGTCGAACTAATATCTCAGGGGCCTGCCAGCTTTATCTAAAGGCCGTCATAAAAATCTGCAAAGTTGCTGGTTGGAGGCTTTAATGGAGGACAGGACTAAAGGCAGATTGTAGACTATTTCTTTTCACTCATTTATGTATGGAAAAAAGTTGCCTGGACAAAGTGGCTGTCCTGATTTTTTAAATTTAATTGAAATTGATGTGGTGGATTCAGAAACACATGATAGCATAAGCATATAATGATATCATCACTATGATCAAGAGAGTTGTTTTGACTGCCTTTGTCACTGTGTTGAAAATCTTTTTTTTTGTAACCAATTGTTTTTATTTGTTTATTTTATTTGTTTAAAGTATATATTATAATATATAAAATACAAATAATACATTCAGTATGATATATTTGAATATACTTATACAGAAATGGAGACGAAGAAAAAGAAATGATCCACAGCGGTAACCCCCACGTACCAAATCCCCTCCCACAAACCAGAAACCCAACTAGGATCTCATTCAAATCTGGAAGACATACAAACAAAAAGGTAATAATAAAAGCCCAGCTGAGATAAATATATAAACTTTAAATATAACCAATTGCCAGGTTAGAAAGGTCTTTTTGCACTGTGCATCATTAAACCAATACCACCAACTTAATAGTATCATGAAATGTGATAGCCCATTGGGTATGGAGGTTTCAAACATCACAATTTCTTGGCTGCTGTAATTCCTGCAAGAAAAATATTCTTTTTACAAATCAAAGCTGTAATAACAATTTTTTTTTTATATTACCAGTGGATCAAATTACTTTTTGTAGGGATGAACCCACAGAGAATTGTTACCCAACATTGCCTTTCTAGCCTATCTCTGCTCTTATCAACTTCATTTCCAGCAGCAGAAGGCAGCTATTTTTAGTATAAAAGCTTTAATAAACCCACTGTACACTACCTCCCCATCAGCAAACAGGAGATAGACACAGTTAGCAACTAGCTAATGAACACAGTGGAGCATTCAGCAGCTAAAGAAACAGATATTTACCGTAGGAGTTGGTGGAGACCAAAAACAAAGCTAAAAGGAGAGTGGATTTACATTTTCAAATAGCTAGAATCACAACTCCAAATACATACTAATATTGCTCTGTCTGCTGGTTGTGTGAATAGGCAACTGTTTGCTAACGTGTTAGGCATACCAAATGAGATGATAAAGTGTAAATGGTGTGCTTACAACTTGTTCTGCTGCCCCCAAGTGGCCAATAAATTAGTAAATACAGCTTTAAATGCTGGTGCATCATTTAAGAGCAACATAGAAGAGGAGCATGGTATGACCACACCTGGGAAGTCAGATTTATTTATTTATTATTGAACCTTTAGTTAATTAGGAAGTCTATGTTGTCTCTTTTGCAAGAGAGACCTGGCCAAAATGGCAGTGTAGGGTAGAATTACACAGTTATATAAAACATTAGAACATCTGAGAGGCATAACATGAACAACAACACATTGCAAAATGTTTTGTCATGTTTTGCATTCCTGTGTATATGTACTTTTAAAACACTATCTGGGCACAAAGTACAGACTAAAGAATGGATGTGTTTCATTAGGTATTTTCCAATGAGTGGACTTCCATGTAAGTCCTTTGTATATGTGTAGTAGCTCATGGTCAGGATTCAAAACATATTTTTCAATGCTTTGTATTGAACCATATTTAAAAAGTCACTTTGCACTGTATATGAAAACATCATTAGACTAACTTTGATGTTTAGGTTATTTTAACTTTCTATTTGATGAATAAATGAAAAACTACTCACATTAATGAAACCAGTGTGCTATCACATAGAAACGAGAAATCTTAATATGTCACTTTGTTATGATCAAATGTGTAAGTGTTCACAAACTTACAAGGACATTTTAAAAATCAATAGAACCACATAATTGTTAATGGTTTTCACAATGAGCAAGTGAAGAAGATTCATTGATGTATTGTGAGGAAGGGTGGAGGAAGGAATAACACCAATACATAAAGTTAGCAGACAAAAGCAGTAACTTTATTGACTCTGGACTTGATACTTGCCAGTATTCCATAGAGCCATTGTTGTGGAATGAATGGCCATGGATGATGATAGCTTGCTGTTATACTGTAATGCAAGAAATGCCTCACTCTGTGCCACTGTGGTTTCCTTTTTTAAGAACAAGCAGCTTGAAAAAAGATGCTTAGCAGTTCCAGACAGAAATGCTACACAAGGAAATGAACTCACTCTCAGTGGGGGCTTAATGTTTGATTGAGTAATCAATACACAGAATATTCTTTGTGAGTTACAGTGTGTTCTGTCTGTTCTTTCAGAGATATTAAAATATTATTCAGTTAATAATGCAACATAATACAGCACAAAAACACTGTCTACAAGCACCAGAGGATTTTATTATCAGGGAGTGCCAATGGACACACCACCCAGCACTGTCTCAGTGGTTATTCTTTCTACTAAGTAGTAGATTGAATTGAGAAAGAAGCATACAGGGAGTGCAGGGCAGTGGTACCACACATAACAAGACTGCAGCCATGCTGGCAGCTCTGCAAGGCTGTAATGTGAGCTAAATGCTAATGTAAACATGCTAACATGCTCATAATGAACAACACAAAGTACACCTGGGGCAGATGGGAATGTCATTAGTTTTGCAGGTATTTGGTCATAGACCAATGTACTGGACCAATGAAAAATTTTAACCAGATGATGGCGCTAGAGGAAAAGTCAGGGGATCAACAAAGTCATCAGGATTCATCATCTGGGAACCACGAATGTCTGAACCAAATTGTGTGCCAATCCAATCAATCATTTTCGACACATTTTTTTCTCTAAAAATCAAATATGTCAACCTCATGGTGGCACTAAATCGATAGGCTTAATCCGTCAGGACCATTAATGTATGTACAAAATGTCATGGCAATCAATCCAATAGTTGTTGAAGAATCAGTGTTTCCAGACGGCACTGTTACAGTGGGGCAATGCTACTGTTGCCTGAATTCATTTGACCATGGTTTCACATTTGAATGGCAATGAAGATCATGGAGAATGGAGAGGTTGTGGTAACAATAGGAGTAATCATTCCTTGTTCATAAAAACAAAACAAAAAAAACAATAATTAGTAGTACAAGGTTGAAATTAAACAAGCTAACAGTTTAGCCAGATTATCTAAACCACTTTATTTGGAGGTAAACGTGGAAGTTCGCACACTTGACATATTGGTAATCCCGCATGGCACAGGAAAACTGGCAAGTACGCTAGGTCAAAGTTGAGCTAGAAAGTCGGTCTGTAACCTGCGATAAATGTTCATAACAGCCAGTTTGGGTAAAGATTTTACCACTCGCCATTTGGCTAACTCAGAGGGCTGTTTAAAACCTTTAAGTTTTATTTGCCCCATCCGACATCTTGTCTGTGATGTCATGACGTTCTTAGAGCTCAGCATTTGATGAGTACAGTGTTGTTATTACTAATAAAAATGATGGCCAAAACTACAAATATAAGACCCAAGTTACAATAAACCATAATTATTCTTTAAAGTGAGCCTCCGTACATTTTATTGAACACTGGCCACTGTGGCCACAAATGACAAAAACTGTATCTGCTGAAGTGTAGTGTAACATTAGCACATGTACAGAAGTTAGCAAACAGATTCTGTAGTAAGTAAGTAAGTAAGTAAGTAAGTAAAGTTTATTTAGTATAGCACCTTTCACAGAGCAAGATCAACAGAGACCGCAGATTGTATGTCTATAGGGAGGGCGTTCCACAATGTTGGAGCAACCACTTCAAAGGCACGATTACCTGTTTTTAGTCGGGGACGAGGAACAACCAGTAAGCCCTTGTCAGAAGACCTCAGTGACCTAATGGTGATGTAAGGATGGAGCAGGTCAGAGATGTACACTAGTGCCTGACCATGCAGGGCTCTATACGTAAGAACAAGAACCTTAAAATGAATCCGGAACTTGATGGGAAGCCAGTGTAAGGAAGATAAAATGGGTGTGATATGAATTGTGCCCTGAGATAACTTTGTTATGATATGGCGCTATATAAATAAAACTGAATTGAATTGAATTGAATTGTCCTGCTGGACCGGGTCAACAGCCTTGCAGCATTGTTCTGGACCATTTGAAGACGGTCCAGAGACCGCTTGCTGAGGCAGGTGAAGATGGAATTGCAGTAGTATAGCCGGGATGATATAAAAGCATGAATGATCATCTCTAGCTCAGCTTGAGATACAACAGACTTGAGTTTGGCAGTGTTTTGTAGATGGAAAAAACATGTACCGGTCAATGATTTGACGTGTTGTTCGAAGTACATAGCCTGATCAAACATAACACCAAGATTTCTAAGATTTGACTGTACAGCAGAAGAAAGGGACCCAACACACTGAGCAACCTTGGAAGCTATGCTATTTGAAGCAATGATGAAGACCTCCGTCTTATCTGAATTCAACTGTAAGAAATTATTAGCCATCAGCGTAGCAGTGATAAGAAATACCTTCAAATGTGCTAATAATGTAATCCATCCATCCATTTTCTATACCGCTTATCCTCTTAGAGGGTCGCGGGGGGCTGGAGCCAATCCCAGCTGACATTGGGACCCAGGACTGGTCGCCAGTCAATCACAGGGCTGACACATAGAGACAGACAAACATTCACACTCAGTCACACCTACGGACAATTTAGAATCATCAATTAACCTAACTTGCATGTCTTTGGATGGTGGGAGGAAGCCGGAGTGCCCGGAGAGAACCCACGCGGACACGGGGAGAACATGCAAACTCCACACAGAAGGGCCCCAGCCGGCCGGCGGGTGCGAACCCAGAACCCTCTTGCTGTGAGGCGACAGTGCTAACCACTGCACCACTGTGCCGCCCCTAATAATGTAATATTAATATAATAAAATAGGACCCAAGACAGAGCCCTGAGGCACGCCACAGGAAAGAGCAGCAGTTTCAGACATGTAGGGACCAAGCGACACAGAAAAACTCCTATCTGAGACACCCACCCACCCACTGCCTGAGCCTTTCAGTAATGATGCTGTGATCTACAGAATCAAAAGCTGTGCTAAGATCCAGCAACACCAAAACAGAGCATTCACCCACATCAGAAGACATCAATATGTCATTGGAGACACTGAGAAGAGCTGTTTCAGTGGAATGCTTCTGACGGAAACCAGATTGGAATTTATCTAAAATGTTGTGTTCAGTCAAAACAGTAGTGAGCTGATTGGCAACAACTTTCTCTAATATCTTTGAGATAAAGGGCAGCTTAGATATAGGTCTGTAGTTTTTGGGAAGGGATGGATCAAGGTTATTTTCTTTCAGAAGAAGCTGAACAACTGCGTGTTTAAAATAAGTTGGGACACAACCAGATTGCAGGGAGCTGTTTATAATGGAGACCAGGCATGGACCAATAGACCCAATAACATTTTTAAGTAATGAAGTAGGTAAAATATCTACAGGGCTTGAGGAAGATTTCATACTGCTCACCAGATCAGTGAGGTCTTGCAGGGAAATAGGATGGAAACAGTCCAAAATTGATGGCTGAGTTGGATTAGTAGAAAAGGGAATAGAAGTAGGGGCGATGCTAGCCCTGACATTCCTAATCTTATCCACAAAGAAAAAGAGAAAGTTGCTGCAGTCCTTATTTGAAAAAACAGGCACATCAGGAGGTGCAGGAGTGACAATGTTATTAATGGTGTCAAACAGGACTTTAGGGTTGCATTTACTCGAAATTAAGTTAGCGAAGTAAGAAGCCCTCGCAACCTTAACCATGTTGTTATACTCTGTTATAAGGTCTTTGTAATAGAGACGGTGAACATGGAGATTGGTGGATTTCCACAGTCACTCTACCCTCCGACATTTACGCCGGAAACAACGAATAGTGTCATTTAACCAGGGGGATGAGTTGACGGAGGGAACAAGTCTGATTTTACTAGGTGCCACTTTATCCAAAACGGCGGAGCAATGTGTATTAAAAGAGTGGACAAGACTAGCAACATCAGCGTGAGAAGACAACACTGCACTCTGGTCAAACGCTGCAGAAAACTTCTCAGCTGAGAGGTGATTTAAGATGTGAGAGCTATTCACACGTTTACTGGACAGAGCATCTAAATTAAAAGACAGGTTGAATAAAACACATTCATGATCAGTGACATGCAGCTCCTCGGAGCAAATTGAATCAATATTTAAACCAAGCGTAAAAACAAGGTCCAAGGTATGACCCCTGATGTGTGTGGGACCAGACACGTGTTGAATAAAATTAAAGGACTCAGTGACATTAAGAAAATCAGCAGCAAAGCTGCAAGAAACATCGTCAACGTGAATATTAAAATCACCAACCATAATTACTCTGTCGAAGCTAATGATGGATGATAAAAAAATAACTGAATTCAGAAATAAAAGAACTATTAGAACCAGGGGGTCGGTAAATTAAAATACAATAAAACGGATTTAAATGACCAGCTTTGGTCACCTGCAGTTCAAACGAGGAGAAAACCCCAGTGCTCACCATCTGACTTGGGAAGGAGTTCTTGAAAACCACTGCGAGTCCTCCACCCCGGCCCGAGGATCTTGGAGTGCTGATAAAAGTACAATTCGGTGGGCACAGTTTGATTAGGGGGCCGTATTCCAAAATAGATTAAAATTGTCAATACAACCCATATCACGAGCCCTACAAGCGGACTGAAGCCAGGTGTGGAGGCTCAGGAGTCTGCTGAAACGACCAGCACCACGGCCCACTGTGAGGATGGGACCTGAGATAAAAACAGACTTTCCACAGTTTAGGAAATTAAAAAGATGGTTCAAATCTGATTTGGTCAACTCGGACTGTTGGAGAGCTGTGTCATTTGTTCCCACGTGAATTATTACTCTTCTGATGGAGGACGGGAGTGATGGCAGTAAATCCTGGACCTTTTTTAGAATGTCAGAGGCTGTAGCACTGGGGAAACAGTGTGTGACTGCATTAAAGAAACACACATTCCTAGTTATGGAATCACCGATGATCAGTGTTGAAGGGGAGAAAAGTGGCTGAGGGGGTGTAAGGTGGGTTCTGAGGACAAAACACAGCACGTTCAGCGTCCACAGTGTGCGCCGCGTTCACCGGCTGAGGATGGATAGTCGTAGCCAGAGACTGCTGTAGCGAGGGGGCGCCGTCCTTCTTAGCAGAGTGATCCCCTGTCTCTGGGCGATTGAGACCACCAGAGCTTCTCCTAATCACGGCGTCCTTCAGCAATCTGCGGCAGGAGGAGGAGGAGGACTTGACCGCTGGAAAGTGGCAGCGCGCCTCCAGTGGAGGAAACTCCTGCATGTCCAGGATGTCAAACCTGTTAGCCAGCAGTAGGTCCTGAGGAACAGGAGGGGGAGACGAGCGCTTTGCACAATGTTTGACCTTGCGGACTACAGACCAGTGCTCCGGTTGACGTGGAGTCGAACTCACCAGAGCCTTCACACTACCCCCGCCGATGAATGGCTGTGCCTCCTCTGGGACATGGCAGGGAGTATAACTGGCTGTTGCTTTGGGCTTTGCTCCCATGAGGAACCACTGGTCTTCAGGCTGGGCTGAAACAGCCTCGCTCTGGGATTCCTGTGATGATGGAGCCGGGCCACGGAAGAGTGGGATCATTGTCTGTTTCTGGAGTGGGGCAGTCAGAGGAGTGAGATTGGCTGGTCGCGTTCCGGTTACCGCAACCGGAGGAGCCTAGGACTGCAAGGTGTTTTGCCTGGGCCGTGGCAACAATGGAAAACTCCAAGATGAGATGGTTTTTCTCTTTGAGCTTGGTTTCCAGACAAGCGATGCTTTTCTTCAACTTTGAAACGGTAAGATAGCAGAATCGACACTCAGATCCACACTCAGCCATCACATTTGCAGTATAGTCCGTAAAGGTGCTAAAAGCTTAAAACCCTCAATAAAAGCGACCAGCTAACTTAGCCACCAGGCTAAAAACAAACCTAGCTAAGATAGCAGTCGAGGCAGTCCAGTGGGCAGTAGTGGCCCATATACAACCATATCTATCTTAAGTTTGCTAGCTTCAGCAAACACTAGCCACCATAAGCTAATGGTCATACCATACCAAATAAGGCCATAGCAGAAAATTTGGCAGGGTATTTGGAAGAATGTGGTATTTCCTCACCCAAGAGTTACAAAGTCTCCCTTTAATGCACAGGGTGGCAGCTGTCATATGCCACTGGTCTGGTAAAGCATGCTTTGTGTGCTGTGATCATGTGCATTGTTACTCAATACTTTTTAATATGACAGGAACAATATCTTCTCATTTTTGGAAGAGTAAAACTACATTTTCATTAATGGTGACATCCTGAGGAAATAGTTTACAAGGTAACGGAGACCTATACAGATGTACATATTTAAACCTTGAGGTAGCCCACTATAACAGCAGCATTATTCTGTTCAGAAACAGGCGGCAGAGCATCAGATAGCAATTTGCTTGAGGCTCTCTACTATATCTGCTTCTGGTCTGTCTGTCTCTATTTACAGATACAGCCAAGTGAGGCCAAGCAAACAAACAAACCAACAATCTAACAATCCTAACATCCTTGTGTTGTGCTTTTTAGTTTCCAACAAAATGAAATACATTTTTACTGTTGGTCAGCCAATGTAAACATCAACAGTATATTATATTTTTGTTGCTCTGTCATTGTGGCCTGTCATCATACTGCAAAAAGGAAAAAAAATATCATTATTCTTTTAAAGGCTGTAGCAAGTCTGGTTTCTGTCCAGAGCGTGGCCCTAAGGCTACTTTTCTCACATATTGGATTTGGTCAGTCACAAACATTTTCTTTAAATTGTGACACCAGTTGGGCTTGGCTACTATTGAATAGTGACTTTTTCCCACTTTAACAGCTCAAGTAGACTTTTCTCTGCCTCAAACAGCATCATGGCATGCTCTTAGGGACAGATTTACTGAGAAACTGCCGTAATGTGGGCCAGTTATGGTTAAATATGCAACCTACACAAATGTGATGTGCTTAAAAATTGAGAATGGACTTTTCAACAAACATCTATCCAGCAGTTAAACTTTTGTAGTGAAAAAGATTTGCATATTCATACATGGATGTATTTTTCAATGACGGAGTAGGAGGCGATTCATTTTAAAGGATTTTTAGCAGGGTTATTGAACTTATGAGACACATTATTATTATATTATTAATTATGTAATTCTATTTATTATATTTATTAGAGTCAATGGATGATATAATAAAGTGACTGTATATAAAAGTAACTAACTCAAAAAAGAGGATTTACTGTTGAGTTTATCTTTAATTAAGACATAGATTATCTTAATTAAGACATGCGCTGTGTCCCAAATCGCGTACTTGTGTACTCAAACTTAGTATTTTGAGTGCATAAGTGCGTTCACACTGGTAAGTATGGCAAAATGCAGTGTACTATAAGTACCCAGATGATGTACACAAAACGGCCAGCAAGTTGAGTGTGGAATGCTGTACACTCCTTCACCCTCAACGGTCGCCATCTTGGCCACGTAGCGGAAGGGGAGAACCACCAACGTATGAAAATGGCGGCCGCGGTTGCGATTGTTGGGGCTAAAAGTAAAAGCATGTTAATTTTTCATTCATTTTTAATATTATTGAATTGAAGTCAAGTGAGCAAACATGCTGGCAGATATTTTGGCGTGCGGCAGTCGTGGTAAATGTTGGCGATAATGCTCCGCCCGGTTGCAATCCGTCATTAAAAAGAAGAAGATGAAGACGAGGTCAAAGGTTGCGATCGTCATTTCCAGTAAGCGCACAACAGCAGTATTTGATTTGGGACGACACTACCCTGTCAGAATTAACTCACTACACAAGTCAGTACATAGTGTACACAGTATACTGCATGTAAGTGTACTAAGGGGAGTACGCGATTTCAGACACAGTTATAGACTTAACCCAGAGCCATGTAGCAAATGTATTAATGAATGATGGAAGTGACCTTTATTAGTTCTTCAAAAATGTTGTTTGTTCATCACAGA
Source organism: Macquaria australasica (assembly GCA_005408345.1). Lineage (NCBI taxonomy): Eukaryota > Metazoa > Chordata > Actinopteri > Centrarchiformes > Percichthyidae > Macquaria > Macquaria australasica. The sequence continues at coordinate 279,330 of SEMN01000179.1, read as the reverse complement.
GCTAATATGGCTCTGGAGCACTCTGGAGTATTTGTTAGGATCCCCATTAGCTGTGCCCTAAAGTGCAGCTAGTCTTCCTAGGGACTACATAAACCTACACATGACTACTAGGACAAAGATACCCACCTGGTTTGGCTAACATGGACTGCAAAAGCCTCATATTAGCCTCAATGAACACAAAAATCTGAACGTCTCCTTTTAGCCTAATGTAACCCTCTCCAATGCAATGCCAGTTTTACTAATCTGGAAAAACTTGATATTACAACCATCTTCATGCAGAACCTCCTTGTTGAAAGTCATTGAGAAAATGTAGAAATCACTTATCTCTCTCTCCTAGTGTTTTTCACAGCCAAGGTGACTCTCAGCAGGTAAAACCATTTTGATCAGACGGAATTGTCTTCCCCAAGAAATGAAGTTATGAACCTATACTTTAATGTAGCTTTTTCCAGTGTCACTTTTACTCAACTGGACTGCTGAAAAAGACTACTGAAAAGTCATTAGCTACAGCTGAACTTCAAAAAGCACTTTCACTTTTTACTGCCAGATTAATTCGCTGCCAGATATAGATATACACAGGAGAAATTATTACAGCGACAAATAACTCTCTCAGTGATCGCAATATACATGTGCCATTTGAGGTTAGTATAACACTGTTACTGACCGTCCCATAGTTGTCCCTTTGTGAGCCCATTTGCACCCTCTGCTAAGCTTACCTCAGATGGGAGAGATGCAGGGGCGATTTATGGTCACAGAACGCAGTATGGTGTACTGTATGCAGTATGTGAGTTTAGTGAGATGATGTGCATTCATACGCGCACACATGCATCCAGCCACCTGGGTAATTGATGCAATTTTCTATATAAGCTTGTGCACATATGAGCTGGTAATTGATTGACATGAGCTCTGGTTTAGTGATACGGAGGAACAGGTGCACCATAATGTTTGTAGATGAGCCTCCTGGGCTCAGCAGGGTTTCACCTCCCATGACTCTGCTATCTCTGTCTCTCTCTCAGTTCAATTCATTTGAACCTTTATTGGCATCATCTTATTTAAAAGGGCACTCCACCCAAAAGGGCACTGATGCAATGGTTCCCAACCTTTTTTGTGTGACGTACCCCCACATCCCTGTCAGATTAACTCAATTACCCCTTCATCAACACTATGATTTATTTCAACCATTTATCCATTTCTATTTCAACTGTTTATCTATTTGAGTTTGGAAGATATGAACATTGACCAGGTAGGTAGGATCTAACAGAAATATGAGCTGGTTGCTGTGGAAACATAATTTTGGTTCCAATTCTTTATCCATCTAATTGTTAATAAATAAGGGTTTCTTTCCAGACAGCCATTTGTAGATTCAGAACAGAACCAGCATGTGTATCAGAGTGTGTTTCCTTTCCCGGGACAGTTTCCTTTATCAGTTTAGTGTTAATCAAGGTGCAAAGTTTCCCAAAAGAACCTCTGTAGTGCTCTTTTCTTTCATCCAATTGTTTATCATGAGGCTGTGAGACAAATGTCATTTCCCCCAGCCCACACTTTTTGTATAGCCTGTTCTTTCCTGTCACCCTTAATATATAATCCTGGCCATAAACTCACTCTGGTCAGAGAGAATCTTATGGCTTTGTTGTGAACTTCTGTCTCCACTGCACAGTGAATAAAACTCATCTGAACCAGCCACAGAACTGGACCTGAAAGAATACCTTTTCTTCCACATTGCATTATGGGAAATGTAGGAGCTCTCAGGATATCTCAGCCTCTGATGCCATTCATTTTTTAAATGGGTCTCTTGCAAAACCCCTAACTATATGGAAGTGTAATACTAAATCACTGAGCACCCCTTTAAACAATCTCTACCATATAGTGCTTAGTAGTTAAAAAATACAAATTTTATAAAAGTTAAGAAATGAATTACAGCATTAACATTTAGAGGGAGCAATATGTCTATACTAACTCTGTCTCCTCTCATTATAAAGAGGACATAATGTAACACGTGAGTATTCCTCTTCAATACACATGAAAAGAACGATGTCTGCTGGCTGAAAATGTGTTGCTACTTAGTTGAAAAGTATGTGAAGAAACCACATTTGTAGAGCTCAACTTCACTTTGCTCAAACATTTTTTTTTCATTTTTTTTTTTCATTTCTAGTTCGCTGCCGATGTCTCTGTGACACATGCACTTTCATGACGATCGTTCTGCAAATAGAAAATGCCACTGTGAAAGCAGCCAGCATAAACAGGGGTGAAACATCCATCATACTTGCTTGTCACTGCTCCCAGAGCTGTTGCACAGAAATGTGGCGAGCTCAGTGAGTTCATGCCTACATTGTTACTATGGTGACTGATGAAAGCTGATGATTACACTGTCTAAACAGAAGATAATTCTGTGATGGTGAGGAATCTGGTCACTTGTAAATTACAAAGTAGACACTCAGGCAGAGCAGACTTGTTTAAAAACAGATTTGCCTAGCCTCTTACTACTTCCATATATAAAACATATATATTGTATAATATTTAATATTATTAGAATCATCTGATTTCTTTGCCTTTCCTTAAGATAATTATTCCAATATATGGTAGCACAAATATGCATGTTTCCACTGTTGCCCCAAGACCCCTTCAAGCAACTCATTGCTGCACCCTCACCCTGTGTTTCATTACTGGTGACAGATTTATAACCCATGGCTGTAACTTCTACCAAATTTTAGGTTTGCTGCATAATAAAAAAGTTACACCATCAGCTCAGTTTCCTATGTAAAGTCTTTCTTCAAAAGACTCCCCCGCTGTCCGACAGAATTTCTAAACCTTTACTGCCTTTTGAATCACAGAAGCGGCTCATTTCAGACATCCATCATGCTTGCCAGGCTCTTGAAAGTGCTGCTTTGAGGCATTCATGGTCTGTGTCCTCAAAACTGCTTTGCAGAGTTGATCACAATTAGAGGTCTTGCACAGCCATATTTCCATATCGTTTTTACTGTTTTGATTGAAGTCTAATTTATTTCTCATGAGCCTAAGTATAGCACTTCATAAAGGGGTCTCCTGCAAAGTGCGTCTTTTGAACTCAAAGGGATTTATTGTTCAAAAGAAATGGCAAATGAAGAGCTGATATTTTGTTTTTCCTTCTATTACTATGCAATGTTTTTAGTCATTTACCATTTAATAAAACATATGCTAGTATTACTTTATTAGATCATGTATCTCAGCACTTACATTTCTTTAGATAGTATCATCTGTCTATTTGGAACGTTAAGCTTTTTGACCATAACTCATAATGCCTACTTATAGATATTCTATTGGTACACTATAAGCACTGCTCTACCATCACTACAGCTACAACTACAGGCCTGTTTAATGCCAGACAAAAGACTCTGCATGCTTACTGATTGACTCTTGGCACACTGTGGGAAAAAGCATTATCAGTGATTAAAAGGATCATTAGGTAAATATTGGACATTTAGCCACTCAGCGCAACCGGTGGGCCACAATGCACTGCTGCAGCTGTTTACAGAGAAAACAAGTCTTAAGTATGAAAATATGACCACGCTGCCTCTATATGTTTGAAGGAACTTATTCTATTCCACCGTATGTTTGGCTTCCTGACTTTTTACTTTTTGAGTTGAACAGAATATAGGCATTCTTAGCCAACCAGCTAGGGTTTTACTGCTACAGCCTTATGTGGTCCGGTAAGACCAGTAGCTCATAGGGGCCAATTTAAGCAAACTTTGGATAGATATTGTTGTGTAACTGACATTACTGAGTCACTTCTTTGACTTTATGGCCTTGTTCAGACTGCCATCCCAAATCTGTTTTTTTGGCGTATCCAGATTGCACCAGTGCGATTATTTGGAGGGCGAGATGATGGATCTCCATTTCTCATGCTTCCGCGTTGGAAAGCCGTGTCACCAGCATACGTAGTTACTGACGCCTACGTCGTTACCACAGCAACCCATGCAGATAGGTTGGTGATGTCTGGACACACAAATCCGATCTGATCACTTGGTAATAACGGTGCAGACAGTCTGTCTTAAAGATCTGATCTGAGAAACAAATCTGATTTGCCTGCAGTCTGAATAAAGCATATGACTCTTCTCTACTTGTGCTACTGTTGTGCTAGAACATACAATATAGCTCACAAGGAAACATGTTTTAACTTGGTTGTGTTCTTAGTCCCCTTGCTTCCCATCAAGTTACCTAATGACGATGTCTTCAATGCAAATGACTCAAGAACATGTTGGGAAATGAAGGGAAATGTAATGTCCCATTACCCTGTAATTGTCACTTGTGGCCGTAGTGGCTGCTGTTGAGCAACCAGCCAAACTACATGAGCGTGAGGAAACTGGAGCACCCAGAGGAAACCCACGTGACCATCCAGCAAGTTCCAGCAGAAGGGTCCCAGAGAGCCAGGTCAGGTTGGAACCCAAGACCTTCTTGCTATGAAACAGCAACTGACATGAACATTTGCTACTTTTTAAAATTGTTACTGTATATTTCTTGTATATTTTTGGTGTTGACTTTTCTGTTACAGTTTGAGTGTTGACATATATCTTCTGCAATAATAATGAAAGATGACCTTTTCAGTGTCCAATTTATACTTTTTTCTTTATAATTATTCATCCTTCACTCCAAAAAATACCACACAGGGTTTTTTGTGTGTGTTTTTCTTCATTATTATGATGCCTCATATTTATTTAGGTTGTCACTTCCTCAGTTTAAAATACACTGGAAAAAACTGCGGCACATTTACGGCACCAAAACCTAAGAAGTATTGTGCCCCACTTCATTTGTAAACTTGTGTTGTGTGTGTGTCCACTTGCATACCAATCCAACACTAGACCTCGGCATCGTTACACATTCAGTGGACATAAATAAAGGCTCATCTTGGATGTGCTAACTAGTTTCAGGCTTCACATTGTATTAAAATGAAGGGGGTGTATTTTAAAATCTAAAAAAAAAGGAAAAACAATCAGGATAAAGGTAGAAATAAAAGGGTCAATTCAGGATTTCAATCAATTTTAAAACGTACTTGCATCCTTAATCTACTCATATAGGAATGCAATTTGTTGATGCACATAACAGAAAAAAGGTCACAGTTGAACTGTACAGAGTGACTGGAGTCCTATGTAAGCTGCTACTGTGATGGTGCCAACACAGGATAAGACCCAAGAGCAGGAACCACACAGGAGATTAGGATGAGATTCAGAGAGAGTCCTTCCAGATCCGAGGTCATACACAGATAAGACAGTCAACGGGGCAGAGGTACAGACAGGGAGGAAGCAAGGGCGAATCCAAAAAACAGTCAAAAGGTTCAAACCACAAGAGGCTGACAACCAAATCCAGACAGGCAAAGGCATTCATGACAGTACCCCCCCCTCCAGGGATGGCACCGGACGGACCCGGTAGATCGGGGTGTTGAGCATGAAAGTCAGGGATCAGCGAGGGGTCCAAGATGTCCTTAGCTGCTTCCCATGATCTTTCCTCTGGACCGTAACCCTCCCAATCAACCAGATACTGCCAACCCCTCCCCCTGCGGCGTACTGCCCCCGTCCGTAGAGGTAGGTCCTGGGTGGAGAGCCAGACCCACTGACCAACTGGTAGCGGGGTGCCGGCGTACGACGACGGTTAACAGACACCTGGTATTGCTGAGAGGTGCGGAGTAGGGCAGCCCGGGCTCTTCTCCAGGTAATGTGGCATCTCCTGACCAAGGCGTGAGCCGACAACAAAACTAGGTAAGAGATCAAGACTGGAATTATTAGCTAATTAAAGTCAATACACAAGCATATAATTACTAAATATTAATAAGTATACAAACATGATTATGAATAGATGATTAACATGTGAATAAATTATAAGTTATGAGCTCACAACAAAGTTTACTTTCACACCTTTGTTGCCACAAAAAAGAACCCCGCCCCTGCTGGTGAGGAGGACGGCCGGATGATCCCGGCTGCTAAGGAGCTCTGAATGTATTCGTCCATGGCCTCACGTTCAGGGGCAGACAGAGGGTAGAGACGACCTTTAGGTGGCCAGGAAACAGTTCAATGGCGCAGTCATAGGGGCGGTGTGGCGGTAAGGATGTAGCACGGGCCTTACTGAACACCTCCTTGAGATCCAGGTATTCAGTGGGGACCCCTGACAAATCTGGCAACTCACAGAGCACTTGGGAGAAGGTAAAGCTGTAGACAGACATGAAAGATGACAATCCTTACCCCAACCTCTAATGCTACCATTACACCAGTCAATATGGGGATTATGCTTCCTGAGACAGGGATAACCTAGAATAACAGGTAACTGAGGAGAGACGAGCAGGTGAAAAGCAAGTGTCTCGGAATGGTTACCTGATAGAAGCAGCTGCACTGGTTGGTGCGGTGGGTGACCTCACACAGGAGACGCCCGTCCAAGGCGTTCGCCAACAGGTGACTAGGAAGAGGTTCCACCTCCAAGTGGAGTTGGTTCATGAAATCCCAATCCAAGTTCTCATCGGCTCCTGAATCGATAAACACAGACAGCTCCAGGGATTGTGCAGAAGTGGAAATCCTGGCATATGTCAAAGGCTGGGAGAGAAAAGAATCGGAAGATGTTCGGCTCACCAGTACCCTCCCTTTTACTGGCGAGCCCCTCCTTTTAATGGACACTGCGCCAGGTAATGGCCTTATTTGCCACAGTAAATACACCTCCCCTCCTGCAGGCGGTGCTGCCATTCCTCTGGGGAGAGACGGGTCCTTCCTAGTTGCATGGGTTCCTCCATGCCCCTAGGAGGCGGGCTGGAACTGTCGGATGCTGAAAGCCGAGCCTGTCTCTCAGGAGAGGGGCCCTGCGGAGTAGCAGCTCCGCTCTGTCCAAATAGGCCCATTACCTGCCGCATGTTGCCTGCTAGCTCCCCCATAGCCTTCTCCATGGATGCCTGGAAATCTTCCTGCTGGGCATGTAGCTGCTGAAATCCCGCCGACAGGGTGGATAACGTCTGAGCATGATGGGCGAGCCGCTGGCCCCAGTTGCGGATCACTTCCTGGACTGGATCGGATCCCGCTGGGTCAGACATGGCCAGATACAGCTACACAATGATAAATGTTCCCTGTTAGATAGTATGGAGTGACATTCACACAAAGACTCAAGCAAAATCAATACAAATGTGACCTATTTAATCTGTTTTTGATATCATTGCAATTATATTTAGAAAAATGTACCCTTAACAAACAACACAGCAAAGTGTTGTCTAACTGAGACTGAACACGAAGCCTGACATAATGAGAATAGTTCTAGTCTGACTTTCTGCTGCTGTGACATCATTTTTATTACCTGTTCCACTGTGAACATTGTGAATGTGTGAAGCTTGAATCTCAGTCACTAGTTAAAAACTGCTGTAGTGTTTTTTGTATTTTTAGTAAATTGGCACCAGCAGGGTTGGCACTATTGCTTTGTGAATGAAGGGTGTAGTGTGCAAACACAATGACCACCTATCATGAAATAAGTGAGTAGAGCAACTACAAATACATTAGGAAACTGGGATTGGGATGTTGACATGTAGGTAATTGATTTATCTCATGTATTTAAATTACATGAAAATAAAAAGTGAGTCCACCCATCTACTGTACAGAATGACAGGTTTGCATGAAGACAGAAAAATACACAAGCTGATTCCACTGAGAAAAATATCGGCATCATATTACAACAGTTAAGATTCTCAGAGCAGTTAACTCAGGTATGTCACAATTTTAACCAGCTCCGTTTGAACTAAATCATCTGTACTTGTTTTCATTCAATTAATATTCTTTTTGATACTTGTTTCTCCTGACATAGTTAGCATATCAGCTACTAGACATTAACCAGCTATTATGTGGGTCACAGGATGGTGTTTACATGTTAAAAACAATACAGTTAAATTATCCATTGCTGAAAGACATCAAGAAAGTCTTTGTACCCATTCATGTTCCTTTTCAGTCTTTGTTCACCACAGACAGTTCCATTGCAGGCTATGGAGGTCCCCTCTTTGATAGGTAGACATCGACCAGGGTTACAAGTCCCCTCTTAAAAGAACATTTAAAAAGCATTTTTGAACCTATAATATGAAAAAAGACCCTAAATAAAATAATAATCCACTGTTGGTAATGTAGAAACGTTAACCATGTGCTTATTATTGTTACCATGACGACAAGGGTCTGGTATGCCTGTCGCTGGTACTCGCCAACAGTCATATATGTCGTTTTGGGAGTCACTGGCAAGCAATCTATTCTGTCATTTAGGTATGAGGATGTGTTAGAAAATAGAAAAAAGTATTAAAAAAGAATAATGGCTTTCTGCTATTAGCTCCAGTATCTAATCAGTTTAACACCTGTTGACACTGGGTCCATATCGTTAAAATCTCATAACCCCCTCCCTTTACCCTCTGAAAAATCTCCTGACTCAGAGAAATGTGTGTCTTTCCTAGATTCAGACAGAATGAAGGGCGTTATGTTTATTTTTTCCTCCATAATTATCCCGGGGTGACTTCAGAGTGGACAGTTGCGAGCCGGACAACGTCACAGGATCGGTGGCAGCATCTGGAGAAGAGGCTGTGAACAGTCCATTAACACAGAGGCTGTGGCTGCCAGAAACACTTGCACAGAATCCACAGATGAAAGCCAACCCAGTAATGACAAACAAATTAGGCCGGGCTACACGGAGATGGAACCTGCAGATGTGCTCACTGTCTGCTTCCAGACATAAAAGCTGTTGTGGTATCCAGATTGAATTACATTACTCATTTGCACGGCAGCGCCAAGGCTCCCTTTTCATTGGGGCAGGCCAGGGCCATCGGACAAAAGATCCGCTTTATGAGCTCTGTGCTGTACATGGAGAGCAGATGCTAGGCAAGGTGAGTTTTACACACCTCAATGACTTGTTAAGCCCTCTATCAGTGAGCAAACTTCTCAGATTTCCACCATTCTGCTCTAGCCTGCACTGCACCCCTCCATAATAAACCTTCTGGTGTGAAAACAGGTGCTTGAATTATCCCAACGATTGTCCAGCCAAGTAGACAGTTAGCTTAATGTCTGACTATCTCAATGCTTAAAGGATAACACTGGCCTATTATATAGTATAATATAATCCCATTAAAAATTAAAAAACAACAACTATCCGGTAGTCCATCTTTCAATACTTTCTGACTTCCCTACCCAGCTGTCTACGGCGCTCAGACCCAGCCCATTGGTTCATTTTTAAAGTTGGACAATTTATCGTATAAGTGCAATGCTTATATGTCCTCCTCGACATATAAGTAATCCTGTTTCTAATACTTTTAGTCTCTTTCACAACCTCTCTGTGTTTTCTGCTGCAGTGTTTCTGAATTTACTGTGTCGTTCAGTGCCACAGGTGGAGGCCTGGGGGATGTTTTCCTGTTTCTGTAACTGACGTGAGCTCCTCAGATTGTCAGGACAAGAAAACAACAGGTAGGAAGTGCTGTGTTCTCTGCTCCGAAGTAGAAAAACTGAACTACCTTCAAGTGCAGGTCTGGTAACGTCCCCCTTGGCATAATCCTAGATCATCTCTGGGCATGACCTGCAGAGGGCCAGAGGACTGGAAAACTGAATTTCAGCCATGCCAGGCAGATGATGTAAATGATTGCAAATAGTTGTAATGCCACCCAAACAAAGTCATATACTACACATGGGCAATACTGCTTGGTAGTGTTGTTTGGATACATTTTAGGTAGGTTTTTGGATATGGACATATATCACACCTCATTTTGTGGTTGTTAGTAAATATGTTGGTCAGTATAGCTCCAAGAGATGATCTGTTAAAAGAAAATCTTCATTTTAGCCATTTTGAGGAGGTTTTGGATAGGTTTGACACACAAAAGGATGCCAAGATCCGCCCTGTAAAACCTTAAAACTTACATATCAACCTCAAATTGGGTACAATTACGGACAAGAAGTGTAGGAACCAGGAAATGTAAAATTGAAAGACTTTTATAATTCATATCTTTGTAGTTTCAGTGTAATACAAACAATTTAAGTCCTTCTTCTTTTGCATTCTTCAATTTAAGCCATTAACCATGGTTCCTTGATGTTTACATGGGAAGTTATTAAGCAAAACAGCTACTGCAGAAAGGGGTTAATAGTTATTGGATAACAATTAAATTAAATGGCACAGAGGAAAACAATATATCAGGCTTTGGATACACAGACAAGAATTATACAATTTGTTAGTTTTGGTCTTTTCATGGGATTTGTTGACAGTATAGAATGTCACTGGCCTTATCCTGTAACATGATTGTAAATTTAGTCATATCTTAACCAAGACTTATAGATATATTCTTATGGAGTTGGTTAATTACCATAATTGTGCATGATGACTAGGCTTTCCTTCTTCTTCGACTTTCATACACTTACTTTTAGTTAAAAGTTTTAGGTTTGATTGAGCAAATCAAACACCAGCCGAAACTTCAAACCACTTTAGGGCAGCAGAAAATGTTCCTCTTAGTCACAATATCATTGTTTCAGTCCACAGCCACAGTAAATAATAGCAACAGCTCTTCACATGGGCAGACAGTGAGTCATGACAGGGTGAAAGTAGACTTCGGAAAAAAAGGGGCATTTTGGATTGGACACTTAGAGGTCACATATCACAAGTTTCTGGATTTTATTTTCTGCTGGTACCTCAGCACCTTATGAGAGGGGAAAAAAAGTGTAAAAAGTGAAGCAGCATGCCACGGCCCACCGAAACCTGGAGCTGACGACAGGAGACGTCTGGAGAAATTAATGAGGTCAGCCATTTTGATCGTTAACAATATTATTTCGCAGCGGGTGAGCCAGGCTGTTGTCTGCTGGAGGAGAAGAACACATGACATTTGCCTAATTAACTTCTGCCGCTGGAGACAAGTCGGACCCTTACCATCACTGTAAGGACCTGCTGAAGATATTGGCCGCTGAGTTAATGCTAGAGTCATCATTAGAAGAAAAGCCAGTGGCTACTTTCTCCCCCAACCTGTCATATTATAATTCATTTTATCTGTTCTCTGGTCGTTTAGCAGTGGATCTTGTGGCAGAACATCTGGCAAGGTTCAGGATGAGGGCAGCCGAAGCTTATCAAGTTGCTGTGTTTTATTCCCCATTGAAGTGTGGAGACAGGGCTGTGTCACCGAGATGATGAGATCTTAGGGCAAAGCCTGTGCTTTGGATGTGAGGACTGTGTAAAAATCTGGTAAAAAGTGAATGACTTTCTTTGCTGCATCTGTCTTGAAATAAAAGAGTTGTGAAAGTGTGAAAGATTCTGACAAAAATGTCACCAACATGCTCTCAAAATCAAATATAACCCTGAATAGAAAGTATTACAACTTGTGTAAAAATAAAAACAGACATTTAAATGGAAGCAAATCTGTCTCATCAGATTTTCTCACTCATTTTCACTTTTATTTCTTTTATGTTCACAAATTCAAAAAAATTATTCAAATAATACACATTCAAGTTTCTAAAATTGGATAGGCGAAATTCAGATCCCAATATTTCAGTTCTAAAATAGATTAAACATCCAGGATACCATCTGGGATGTATTATAAGAGCTCTTATAACATATCCATGCTTCATCTGTGGTTTGTTGCCATAGCTGCCGCCTTCCTGTAATTTCAAGCATCAGTGTCACATGACACATGGAGCGTAACTTGATTGGCTGGATGTTGGTCAATTTGAGACAGAATCAGTTGCTTATCCCTGGTATCCTGGATGTTTAATCTGAATTTTTTCATTGCGCAAGCCTATTTGTGCCTTGTCAACCTGGGGGAGAGGAGGTGCAGATTCATTAGAAACTTTTAATTTAGGAAAACTGCCCAAATGGTACAAAAAGTTGCCCAGACCATCACAAACTGTGTCCAATCTGGGAACACTGGCCTCAGGCTCCCTAACTTGAGTGACAAACTAACGTTGTTTTCAGCAAACAGCTGTACCTTTAGCCACAATTTTTCCATCTATTCAAAATGCTCCCTCACATTACTGTCCAGGTTTGATGTCATGATTATCCGTTCAGCATGGCTTGCCATTTGTAATTCCTGGGGTTACCCATCATACTGGATTTAATACTCAATCTATTCTGTTCTTTAACAATACTTGGTGTTATCATAGCTCTGTGACACTGCATCCTCCATCCTTCATTGATTAGCTCATTGAAAGAACAGATCATCCTCCTTCTCCTCTACACATTATGTGCCTCTGCCTGGCCCCTGCTTATCTGACAGGCCCCGGCATCATAAAGCTGATTGGAGTGGCAGACCCGCGCTCCTCAGCACCGGAGATGGCCCCTTTAGTGGCCATAAATGACAAGCTGACTGACAGCCTGGGATTTAACCCTAATTACACTTGGCTAACCAGAGCCAAAACATGGCATTTATAAGGAAAGCCATTCTGCGAGTTCCATACAATCTCACAGAATGGCTGGAAGCTTCTCTTCTATTTCTCCTTCATTTTATTTCCTGTCTCTGGGGTGTGACAAGCATCATGGGAAAAAACAAACAAACAAGAAAAACAACAACCTTATGCTTACCATCGAAATTCAATAAACGGGTTTATGGGGGCAGAACAAGCACAAAACCCTGCGGAGATTGTGACAGCTCAGGGAATAGATATTGAGCCGAGCCTGGTGTTGGGGCTGTCGTTCTAGTCGAGCCACTGGTGACCACATCCAAATCCTTCCCCCCCGTTATCATATGTAGATGTGAAATGAAATCAGTGGAGCCTAATCTGTCATGGGTTTCTTCTGTTACAGGAGGCAGGCTACTGCAGGGCAATTGCAATCATAATGATGATACAGAATCTGAGTTGTAATTCTCCACCTCTTTCCCTGGGTCTAGGACCTCTTCTCTCTCACCTCTAACTCCATCGCAAACCTCTCTCCGCCTCTCTCAGGTTCTGTTGGCTTTTTTCTCTATGCAATCACTCTCTTTCCTCCCTTTCTTTTGCCACCTCACACCTCCCTGCTGGTCACTGCTCTCTCTCTCTCTCTTTCTTTCTCTCATCTCTGGCAATCCCTGTGGGGAGATCGTAGCCTGGCAGGGCCTGGCTGCTTTATTGAACAGCGTCGCCTCATCTTTCTTTTTATCGAGCGGCCCAGCCGTCAGCAAGCCTGCCAGCCTCTTCCTATTGCACCCCATTTGTCTTCATGTTTGGGCAGCTATTCTCTGCTAGTTTCTGAACGCACGTCGGACAACCCCTGTGCCGTTACAAACCATCCAGTACACACTGTGCATGTCCAGACACTTGCAAGAGAGCATACACACATACCAATACATGCACACGCATTCTGTACCATATGTCATATTGTGTGCAATTTGGGGGAGGGGAGGTTCTGGCAATGTACAAGCATCATAGTTGTTACAGATTGAGAAGGTAATTTGCTCCTAACCACGTATGTTCCAAGCTCAACTTGGAAACCCTCACATGCATGTAATGTCCCAGTGCGCAGGACTGCACATATGTACAGTTAGGGGCATGTTCCTGGTGATGTGTCACATGACTTCAGAGCATTCTCCACAAATTGAAGCCCGTGTTGAGCTACATATACGGGGGGGAAAAAAGCCCACCAAAGTACTGGATATAAGCTCTCGTGTTACTGACAGGACCGAATATGCAGTTCGCACTGCTGCAAATGCTCACAGACTCCCACAGAGAGGCTTGTGTTAAATCCCCTGAAAAGTTATGAATGACGCTCTAACGACAAAGTAAATCGTCCGAGGAGAAAAATCAATTTAGAAAATTGCTTGAATTCTTGCAGGCCTGTTTCATTGTCATTAAGAGATCACACAGAAGGGAGGGGATGAGATGAATGTCTCCTTGTGCTTAGGGGGCAAGTGCATAGCTTATACAACGGCCTCCGAGGGCTTATTAATTTTGTCTCTGTTCTCTATTGGTTCTTTTCTCTGCCTTTTAAAGTTACTGGCCAACGGTGAGTCAAAGGGAGAATGTGAATAATCAATCAGAAACTCTCAATAGAAATCTTCTCTAAATTCTTGCATCGATTTTCATGATACTGAGGAATTCTGTCTGTTGCCCGCTCTGATGTGGGATGTCTTCCACAGAATAACAGCCTTTTGTAAATAGTATGTGACTGCCTCAATATTTGATATGACCCTCAACGAGCAGCAATTCTTTGGTATTCAGTGATGGCATATCAATGCAATACGCTGTGCTAGTGAAGAAGTGAACAGATGTTGCCATTATCTTCAGCCAAGATGTGCACAAGCCATGAATTCCGCTCCCAGTCCCTCTCTTTCCTTCTCTTTGTTTCCTCCAGGCTTTTGTTGCACAATAACAGCTTAAATTAGATCACTGTCCAGTGTTTTGCTCTGATGATTAGCTCATAAGCTACTGCAGGCGCCCGTGATCACTGAAGCATGAGTGGAGACAAGATACAGAGGAGAGAGTGAATAGTTGTCATGCACAAGTCCTCCAATAGCCATCTGTTCCAGCATGTAAAACCGCTCTATGTGAGAGCCCACGACATATCCCAGGGGCACCACATATCCAGCCACCAAGGAAACAGAAACTGTGTAACTACTTATTTAAGCTATGTTAGACAGGAGTCTACCTGCATGGCCACACTGCTGGATTTATGAAGGCAGACAAATCCTGTTGCCGAACAAGTGTTCATATTTTCAGGAACTGCTCTGGAAGAATGAGAATCAGAATCAACCCTTTTTGACTAAATGTTGACCCACAAGGAGTTTGACCCCAGTTGTCAGCAGCTGTCATCACTAAGGCCAATGCACAGGAAGATACAATATTAGACTTTATTGATAACCAGGATGAGAAATGAATATGTTACAGCAGAACATGAGACAATTGAGTGAGTTTGTCTGGTTTGTAACCTTCTCTGGGTCACTGGCATTGATGGAAAACCTGATCAGTTCCTCAGCCCCCTACATATTGTATAGAATGATCCTTTTGTGCTATTGGGCAGTCGAAATCATACATATTGCCCCAGTGGGGCAGAGCAATTAGTCATCTATGAGTGTGGGACAGATGAATGAAGCAAGAGAAGTAGAAATGGGCATATTTTAAAAGAATAATTTCTCAGTTGATACTACCTATTATTGACTATGCTGACATTGTCTATCAGAACACCTCTGACACTTATCTTAGGCCCCTTAATGTTGTATACAATTCTCTATGTAGACTTGTTTTGAGGTGTCCATATAGAACTCACCATTGTTTCATGTATGAATCACTTAATTGATTGCAGCTGGGTTCAGTTCATCTTCAAATGTGTTTATTTTAATTGTCCTTCCTATTTGAAACAGTTTCTGTTTCCATGTAGATCTTCATATCCACTTAGACATATGCCACAACCCTTTTTCTTTGTCTCCAGAATTTTCAAAAAAGTCAGATGTTGGTCATTCCAATACAAAGCTCCATCCCACTGGAATAATCGTACTCTTTTTCTGAGATCTATTACCTCTTTCCACTGCTTCAGGACGTTTAATTTCTCATCTTAAAACAACCTGTTTATGCTTTTAATTTGCGTGTACTTGCTGATGCAATTGATTTATTATCTGAGTCATTGTATCCATTCTTTTTGTATAACAGCTGAGGGCTGGGGGTGTGGGTGGGAGAAGGTGAGCGAACTGCCTGTATCTGTGTATTTGCAGTGTATGTTTGGTATGTAATGCTGTTTTTGTTTGTATGTGTTTTATTTTGCATTGGTGTCTATAGGACCCCCTCGGAAATGAGACGCTACATCTCAAGGGGCTATCCTTTTTTAATAAATTCAAATATTTGAATGGATCTTCTTGGCTAAAATACAGCCGATCGAAATCCGGTCCTTTCTTCACCGAACTCGACTTGGTTTTGTCCACCACAAAATGCTGGTGTTGTAAAGCTGTTCTCCTTTACGGCAGTCTACAGTGCGAGCATTTCACTGAATATGCGAGTCAAAATATGTGTGGATGTGAAAAACTATTTGGCCGCACAGATGCTAGTAATTTCTAACGTCCAGGTTGGCAAAAATACACAGATACACAGAAGAAATTAAGAATAATAATAATAATTATTATTTTATTTACATAGCACTTTTCAAGCAAAGGCATAAAGTGCTTTCCAGATAAAAGGATTTACAGAACAATAAATAAAAAATCAAATATAAGAGATGACCTTATGAGGCGGATATATAATGATCTCATATGAAGTAGATAGAATGCCAAAAAAGAACAAACTCTAGAATTTAAACAGATAAAAGTGCAAAATATATGAAAGTACTTATAAAAATACTAAAATGAAGATGCTGAAACAAGCACAATTAAAGTATGTTATGGCAGTACAGTCCAATAAAACACCATCAAATATTAATATAAAAAGGAAATATGAAAGTAATGGGAAAGGAAAAGTGTAGGCCATCTTGGAAAAGTGAGTTTTAAGGAGATTTCGATCTAATGTATACATCTATGTCCTTCATCAGGGATGTTTGTAATAATTCATATTGTTGGTGTTTGTTTCTTTTTTTTTATGGTTTATTGCACGTAATTACATTGTTATGTTTATTCTATTTAGTTTGTAAGGCTGCAGTGCATACATGTTAGAGCAAAGGTAATGCTGCATCAAATCTACAAATATAAAACAAAAGATTCACAGATGGAAGGTTTGACACAATTCTAGTCTTTATATCAATAACAGATATATTATACTGTTTAAAACCTTGCTAAACCTGCTAAGCAAGTGGCAGTGACATCTAAATTACACTGACTAGAGGAAAGCGATGATCGGGGTGGACGAAATGCCAGGCGAGATGTTTAGATAAAGTCAGGAGTTCACAGTCCCTCGGGATGACATGTTGTACCCAGCGGTGTATTCTATCAGCAGTGAGTGTGAACAAGCCTCCTCACACACCGCAACAGTGTGATTACAGAATAAGACATGGTTAAGGTGTGTTTGAGTTCATACATGTTAATATGAGCATGCGCTGGCTGCACACTTGTGCTGTGGGCTGTCATGAATATTGATCTGTGTGTGTATGCAGGTGTGAGTCAGAGTGTGTGTGTGTTTATAAGCAGTGTGTGTGGGTGTGAATCATGTGTAAATGGCTGTGTATGAGCTGTGTACATGTTTTTTCTTATCTTATGGGCTCCACTGTGACTGTTTGCTGCTGCGCTGGTCCAATTTCTTGAAGGTGATCATTAAAATTTCATCTTAAGAAGTTACTTGAGGTTATTTCTACTTTCTGCAGTAGTAGCTTTATCATCAGGAAAAATAAGTGTTTTTTCAGGGTTCTAGTCTGGCTTTTGGTATTGGGAGTTTGATTTGGTAAATATTAAAGAAAGAGTTTCTGTAAAGGTCAGTATACTTGCTGAAGAGATTAATTTAAATAGAAACTTTTTGGATAAAAAAAGACCTGAAATGCTGAACTCAGAATGAAGAGGCCTGTTAGTCAAGTCTTTGCTTGTGTGGCCTTGTAGATAGGCATTACTCACTGTTTCCTTTCATGTCACAATTTTTAAATTTCCTTGTTTCAATTGCCAACTTGATTTCATTTGTCATGAGCAACAGTTCAGTCAAAAGGGCTGATTGCAGCACAATTTCCAAAACTTTCCAGCGCTCTAAAAGCTTTAGAAAATAAATATATCAAATGATATTTGGAGAAAAGTTGCATGCATCATAGGAGGTGATGGTAAACTGTGAATTATTTTTAATCCAGCCAGCTGGCCTGTGTATGCTTCAAGCAAAGAATTTGTCAGATTGTCTAACAGCAGCTGAAACCCCCTACCCCGACACCTTTCGCACGGTGGAAATGTGTGTGTTGTGTCTGAGCACTGGTATGGTCATATACTAATGATTATCATTTGCACTGAAACTGCTACAACTGCTACACCTACTAGTAGGTTCAGCAGGCTGTCTATTCACATGGTTGATCACTCATGTCATGTCACCTTAGGTTAAGGCAACAAAAATATTTGGTTAGGTTTAGGAAAATATCGTGTTTGGGCTAAAATGAGAAAGCAAGGCATGTGACGTGAGTGACTTATGAAATGAAAGTCCCGTGTTGTTTGACCCATCCATCCACCCCAGCCACCTCCTAATGCACACTTTTTTGCTCTTTATATTCCGTCACCTGACGCAGATGGGTTTACATTGAAAGCCTGGTGCGTCTCATACAGACGTGATCAACCATGTGAATAGATGAACAGCCTTCTTAAAATCCCCTGCCCCACCCTAAAAAAAGACAAAATGGGTCTATGATAGGGGGGTGGAGTGGAAGAGGTTAAATGAGATGTCGGGCTTTTTTCCCCAAATGTGGTCATTCGAAACACTTAAATACACTTCTGCCTTTAGAAATTGTCAGACAACGCGTCGTATGAACTAGTTTGTTTCAAGCATACTAAACCTTCAACATTGCGACTTTATCGGAAGCAATGCCACTGCACTGCAGAATACACGATTGTCCAAAACTTTATAGCTGCCTGAGACTGCTATATAGAATTGCACTGATCAGAGTGAATGCTAAAGTTGCATAGGAGAGTGTCGATTCCAACACATCACCACAGGTGTAACATGCTCATATTTAATGGTGTGCCAACCCATGTGGGCGTGTGAGCCCTGTACAGAAGCAACACAATGATAGTGATCAATAGTAGTTGTGGTAGCGGGGTGACCTGCACACCCTCACAGACCACTTAGAAATATATCAGCCTACCTACTAACAACTCCCCAGCTTGTTATTCCCTCCCTCGGGCCTCTATGCAGTAAGGAGGGCTAAGGGCAGCCATAGCCTCATATATATCTGCAGTGGGGGGGTGGAGTTTGAAGGTGACAGACAAAGTCTACAACTCTCCAAAGTGGCTCAAGGTTGCAGCTCACCCCGGAGGCTTCTCACTGAGAGGAGGGAAAAGGACAGAATGACAGCTGTGAAATGAATCAACCCACACCTGAAGTACCATGAAAAAGAGGCAAAGAGCTGTTAGCTGGATGTTTTTGTTGACCAAATTATAGGATGTTCACACATTTTAAGACATCCCTTTCATGTTTGACATCATAGATATTGGTTGATCAATTTGTAATAGCATTAATACATTTATTTGCCTGGCATTAAAGAGAATTTCTGAAAACAGGCTATTCAAGAGTTGCTATTTTCTTACTTATTCTTACTTCACTGTTGTAAATAACTACTCTGGCACTATTGTGTGTCTGCTTGTGTGTTTGAATGTGTTTCACATAGTGATTTGTTACAGTTGCTTCATTTCGATTCATTCATTCATCTTTTCAGAGAATCTGGAGGAATGTTTTACCCAGGTGACTCATGAATCTCCCATCCAAAGAGGTGAACAAGCCATTAGGCGAGTTGTGAATGATGTCATGTCAGCCGAGCACTGCTAGAGAGCACCATATAGCTGGTTGCTGTTTGTAATTGTTCACAAAGCTGCAAGCACAATCATTCATCATGAGTTGGTCAGTGGGAGTCCAGCCTCAGTGACCCGTGCACAGGGCAACAGAGTGGAGGGGACAAAGGGTGCAAGGTGAAGATTTGCACCAGCAACGTGACAAAATCCTGAAGCCCATTAAGGTTTGTATCATTTGAAGGGCATTTGTTGTCATTGAAAATCTAACAGAACAATTTTTGGTGTCAATGATGACCATGTTTTTCACAGCCTGCCTCACAAGACTGTCATCACAAGAATAACAAGAGCATCGGCTAAAACAACCGATTGTTAAGTTTTCCTGACAAGGGCGTCACATTGTTAGTGTCACATTGTTATTAGCGATGTAAAATCTTCTAGGGAGAAGGTCAGGGTGGATGATTGGGTCTACAAAGCATGTGACACAGGAAACCACTGTTTGTTTCCCATTTTCTACCAACTGTTCTCACCCAATACGTGGTGTCAAATCTGGCAACACTGTTTGCAAGATGCTGTTAAGACAATATTTGCAAGGCAATGTCCTTACAATAGGGGCACCAGATCAGGAAACACGAATATGGGTTGGTGTGGAAGGCGATGACATATTTTGTCATTTAAATTGGAGGACTTGTTAACAGCACACTGTGCAAGGCACACATCATTCAAACAGGTTATGACCCTGTATTCCACAAAACTTACCATGAAAATAATGAATTTAGAAGATGGTGGGCCTTTGGGATGCACTGGACATACAGAGTTCACCATCCATCTAATGTCTATTTCCAGACACAGCAGGCAGATGTTTTCAGCAAAAAACAAACAAACAAACAAACAAACAATAAAAACCAACAGTACACTGTGTCCCACTACCAAACAGCAGACATAAAGTTAGCGACTAGCTGGTGAACATAGTGGAGCACCTAAGAAAAACAGATATTTTCCTCATGAGTTGGTGGAAACCAAAACAGAGCTAAAAGTACAATGAATATTAGACTTATACTCATCAGGTGGACAGAGCATGTGCAAAAGTGTTTGTTGCCCTAACAACTTAATACGATTATATAACAGTTTCACCTTCTTCAGCTGCCTCTAAGTTGAAAAAAAAAATCAGTTAATGCAGCTTTAAATAAGTCCAGAATCAAGACTTACACTTCAATAGAGACATCATAATTGCATACAGTATGTGTGCTGTATATCACTCTTCTTGGGCAGATGGTTTCCTGTCTGTCCAGCATTACTATCTGCATTAACTTCTTTATAAAAGCAGAATGAGTGGTGGCCGTTAGCTATTTGTTGGGGAGTATAAGAAGACAAAGAAGATAGTTCTGTTTAGATATATACACAGAATTATGCACATGCATATATACACTAACAAACAAACACATACCTACATTCAGCAATTGCAACTAATCAGTGGACGAATGTGCTCCTCTGGCCATACTTTATGAAGTTGGCATTGGAATACATTATTTTGATTTGAATTATTCTCTAATGCCAGAGACATTACTGGCTTTACATCATTAGCAAAGCCAAACAAATAAACTCCTATAATCATGTGCCTTCAGGGAATGTTCGGCTTCACAAATGTCTCCGTTTATCTGCAATATTTAATGTTTCAGTAAATAATCCATGTCTTCTACAGTAGCAAATGTTACATTAACATCAGTATGATTTCTCTCTGGGTACTGAGTCATAGAAATGATTGCTGGACAATGAATGAATGTGATAAATAGTAAACAAACCTGATTGTCTGGGTTCATTAGCGTTTTGGTATTTTCTCTAGAAATACATCCCTATGATTCACCATTGAGGTCAAGTGAAGGTATTAAAGGTCTCAAGATTGACATTTCATAGTTAATGCTATTATAATGAGGCTATGTCCCTTGGCCCATATGGCATTTCCACCACATCTATTGTTTATGTCACAGCCTACAATGTATGGAAAGAGGATGGCAGACAGCAAATCATATTTATCCCCAGGTCGTAAATTATGGGGTTTCCACTGGATTTGTGTGGGTAAAACTTCAAACACAAAGACCTAATACTATAGGACAGGCCTGTGGAGTAAATAATATCAGTAGAACCACAAATTAAAATTGGTCCTGTCCTTTTTGGTCATATAATAAACTTTAGTTTTGGGGACGCCCCAGTTGCCAAATGTTGCATACCATGTAACTGCAACATCCCCTGTTCAATTCCAGGCGGGGCTTTGCATCACTGCCAAAATCATACTATACAGCAGTTGTTCATGAAGGGGTTTTCTTTAACATTGAAACTGTGAATTGGTTAAACAAGTCTTGCCTGTGAGCTTTCATGTGCTGTTGGGAAGATTAAAGCATCATTAAAAGATTTTTTGGGCCGCTTGAGGGCAGCGGAAACAAGTTGATAATGGCAAACCTTTAGAGCCTTTTTTGCTAAAACCCATGAGCTAAAAGATGATAAAATGCTCTGTAGAGCTGAGGGGAACTGTAGTGTATTTCACTGTGGTTTCATCACTACGAGTGACTCCTTTCACATGCAAGTAGTCATGTGTCCATTGTTAATATAAAAAATATTGATTAGTATGGCTTTATAGTCAACTGTCAATCAGCAATGCGTTCACATGCTACAATTACAGGATGAAAAGCACAATTAAAAAATCAAAAAAAAGTAGTTTCATACTTTTTAAAATGTGTGACGTATGATGTTTTTGGGAACCCTCATGTAATGTGATCTGATGATAAAGGTACCATTACAGATGATCATGGTCAAAGTCGGCTGTGAATCAACTTATGTGAGGGCCAAGTTGTGAATTACCAAGCTCTTTAAATCTCTTTCTAGGTAGGGCCTTGTCAGTGGTGGCAGAAGTGCCATTTTCTGAGAGGACATTTCTGTTTTCTTTCTCAGAAATCTAAGGTGTTGAATGGAGGGTAGTCTAGCTGAAGGGTGAAAAAAAAAAAAAAAAAATTTGTACTAATAAAAATGTTGTTACATACATTTGAAATTTGCTGTTGTTACAATTACAGTGTATGATTGGGCAACAATTAACCTGTGGTGGCTTTTTTGGTGAGCCCTTTTAAATAATTTGGAGAAGAATCCAGTATACAGGTCTATATGTGCAAACACAAGAACAAAACAGTCAAGAGCAAGTCATACCCTACCATGACCAATGGTAACTGCCAATGCAAGCCATGTAGCGTGATAATATATGGTTGTGCTTCAACACTCCCTAAGTGTAACATGTTTTATTTACGAGATGTCATGGCTGTGGGAGATAAACAGATTTACCATTGTGGAGAATGTCAAGGGTACCGGGGTGTCTCCTTGTATCGCACTAATGGATGGTGCATTTCAAAAGCAATAACAAACACTACCACTTCTCATCACTGGAGGAAGCACTAGAGGCAAAGTCATGTGATTAGGTAACAATACTGACACAGGGTTGGTCTGTAAAGCTGTAGGGATTAAGTCTCAGTGGAGAGGCAGAGGATACACTGTCATAATGACATGGTGGTCCCGTCCCTTGAGAGATGGATCAACTTGGAGTCTGGTCACTCCCACAGAGGACTGAAGGCTGTCTGGGCTTCATGTCATCATGGACGGAGGTGTAAGTGTAAAACACAAGAGGACAAGACAAGAAAAAAACATCTATCTCTTTTCTCGTGCTGTGTTTGTCTCTACCCCTGTTTTCAAACCATCAGTAAACAACTTCATATCATACACTGCTTAAGTAAAAAATGACAAGAGTTATTACTTGTTCCCCATCTTTGCATGTCTCCCTTTCACATTCATCTCACTTTATTTGGCATTTAAATTAATTCCTGCTGTGAGACAGCAGATAGCTGGTAACTGTTTGAGTGCCCACAAGAAACAACATCAAACCAGACAATCACACTGATACTCTATGGCATCTTGAAAAGCCTACCAGATACCAATCATGTCAAAGTCACATCACTGCAATTGTATCCTACAACTTAATACACTGTATTTTCCACTGAATTTTTGTTAACTTTTTAAATACTGTTTCCATTTTTAGAGATATGTTTTATATTAGTACAGTAACATGCTTTGAGATACATTAAAGCACCTCGTGGTTGAATCACAAACTTGACAATGTGTGACAGTGTTGAATTATCTTTAGAGAAACTTACAGTAATAGCAGGCTGAAAAGCAGTCTTACACTACCCTCTGGTTGAAAGTTGAAAGTTTGTTGCACCTCTGACCACAACCAGCAGTGATGTCATGGTGTACTGACACACCTTTAAGTACACTTCTACATCACATGAAAAATGAAACTACTGAAGGATGGCAAAAACAAGATTTTTGGCTGGTGTTCCGTTGCTTGTTGAAGACCGCAAAATGAACAATAAGGTACGTATCAAGGATTATTCAGAATTATTATAATAATCATTTATGTATGAAAATATGTATTAAATACGGTAATATTTATATTATATAGGCCTTGAAAGTCACCGTGGGAATTTTGTTCTGAATTAATTTTGCGTTCCCTCGCATTAAATTCTTCATTACCCCGGAATACTTCTGTGTTACCAAGCATGAAGTTTTGCGTTCCCTTGCAATTCTTTTTCGCTACCACACAAAACTCTTTGCAGTCCATCTGTCGAAGGCTGAGCAACACTAGCTACAGCCAGTGGGCACCCCCATGGTGGTCACTCAGACGCTACTTTCTGTCATTGCAGCTAAAGTTGAGATAACCAGTTGTGGCTGGTTAGTTCCCAGCTAGTTAGTGTGTTACGACTGGTTGCTGCCGTGGCTGTGATTGTGACAAGCTCTGGTTATGGCTGTGGCTGTATCTGTGATTATGACTATGGCTATAACTTTGGGAGTTGTTGTTGCTGTAATCATGGAAATGGTTGTAGCTATTGCTGTGGCTGTTATGATTAACAAGGCTGTGATACATTGGTTTTTGATAGGATAGGTTTAACACTAATTACATGTACAGGATGTACAGGTTATGTGAATTGACATGGCTAAAGTTTGGGACAAACCTGAAGACTTGCTGAAACCTTCAAAGACTGGAAAAAACATTCACAAAGATTGTTTCCAAACAAAAAGGGCTAACTTCAGGTTAGGTAAAGCTACCGGTCTTTAGTGAAACCTGATGTAGACAGGATAGCTAAATGTTACATGTCCAGTCAGTCCGCCCGGTTGTGGTAGGTCTTCAATTTAATGTTGTAGAGACATTCATTCTCTTGCCACAGTTCAATCAGTTTCTCCTCAATCTCAGTTGTCCATTGCACTTTTACACCATTCTTGCCATTCTTCTACATTTTTTTTTTTAAGTATGTCACAAATATCAAATAAAATCTTTATGAGAACGACTTGCAGCAACTGGATCTGAAGATTTAAGATTAGAACTTTTACATATCACACACTATATCATTTTATTTGCCGACCGTCAAGCAATAGCAATCACCGAGGTTGTAGCCACAATCACAGCCCCAGCCATACTTTCAACCCAAACCTTAGCCATAGCCACAAATGGTGTTTCAGCACCCAGCCCTCAGCCAAGCATAGCTGGCCACAGCTGTGGTCACAGCCAGTGACTGTAGATACCGCTGGAGCTGTGGCTTCCTCTGAAAATATGGATCAGAGGGAATGCAAAACAGGGAATGCGAGGATAACACAAAAGAAGTAAGTAGTAGTGAAATGTCCCACTGTGACCCACCATTGGGAGCTTCGTACTCCAACTAAACATTTGATTATTATCTAAGGATAATATCTTTCTTTAATCATCCAAAAAAATGCATATTTTACATGCTTTAATCCCCAATATCATCTCAGTAACACTATTAAATACTAACAAATACTACGTCCTTGAATTTTGAACATAAATAATGTAACCAGGATGATTCAAAGCATATAACTTGTTAATTAATCATTCATTAACTTTACATGTAACAATAACAGACATGTAAGACAAGATAACAGATACTTTTTTTGCATCACTACCCTGACATCATGAAAAGTGAGTTGCATTTTTTTAAGTGCCCCAAAACTAATTGTTGGTCTGGATAGAATTTCTTCTTCTTTCTTCTTTCTATTTAAGTTTTGTTTTATGTATTTTGTTTTCTATGCCTGTATTTTTTATTTATTTTATTAGTCCTTACTTGCTTTATTTTTGGTTACAACTGATCTCACAGAAGACTTGGATAGATAAGGTTCCTATGTATTTCTACAATGATCACATTGTTTGCATGGACCTCTATTTATTTCAATAAAAAGAGAATTTAAAAACAAATGGGAAAAAAATAATTTCTTGTTCTTGGGTACAGCCAGTGGCAGTTGTTAGCATGTAAGTGTATAAAATGGCCCAAACTGAAGCCTGGCTGTTATATATTTAGTCAGATTTTGTGCAGAGCCAATTGTCTACTGGATTTACATGATAATGATGATGACAGTGTCAGATGCGGTTGCTAGGAGATTTGAGATGCAAGCCTCTATGTTGTCTTCACTCCCTACAGTGGAAATCCAAGGGTTAGGGGTCCTTGTGATTTCAAACAGGCTTGTGTGGGACATCTCTCAACTCAGTCTGCTATAACACTCTGACTTAAAGATGAAGGGCTTTGTTTGTCTACAATATATACAGTATATCTGTCTTTGATTAAATGTAGCATTGTGATATAACAAAGTACTTCAAAGACACAAACAGGTGAAGTGGAAAACAAAAATGTAGTCGAAAAGAGGGGAGAAGCATGAAATACGTGATGCACAATATCTACTTCAAATGATGCACACAGAGACACCACATTGCCATATAATTTGACAGCAGTGGCCATAAATGCTTGATGTTATGTGCAAGTGAGAGCATGAGGATTAGCTTTTACCAGAGGTGCTGCCAACTCTGACAAGACAGCAGGAGGCAGAGGGAAGGTGACTACAGGCTGTTTGATGGGCACAATGGCGTCGTCATGCGAAGACATGGCTACACACACATACAGGTACGTGCACATGCACCAGGGTTACGAGTTTGATGGTGTATTATTCATTAAATTATCAGAGTCTGCAATTTAAAACCTTTAAAAATTCACAAAAGCCAAAGTTTTCATATCTGAAGTGATATCTAAAAATAACTACTTTACTTTATCATATATTTTATTGGATAATTTGCTAGCGGCGTGGCTGTATGGATTGCAATGTTGGTCGGTCCAGACTGAAATGCCTCAACAACTTCTGGATGGATTGCCATGACATTTTGTGACATTCCTGTCCCCATCAGGATGACTTGTAACTTGTAACAACTGGAGATTGTCGACTTTTCATCTAGTGCCATCATCAGGTAAACATTTGTCCAAAACTTTATTTTATGACCAAATACCTGCAAACCTAAAGACATTTTGATCAGCTTCAGTTGTACTTTGTGTTTAGGACTAATCAGCAAATGTTAGCATGCTAACATGCTAAACTAAGATGGCGAACATGGTAAACATCTACTAAACATGAGCATGTAAGCATTGTCAGCATGTTGAGGTTAGCATTTAGCTCAAAGCACCACTGCTGTACAGCCTCACTAACATGGAGTCGCTAGCATGGCTGCGGAGTCTTAGTCTTGTTTTGACAAGCATGTAAAAATGCAGGACACCAAGTCATTTTCAGTAGCATCTGTTGTTGTGATGGCTTTACAGTTGTGACTCAAACGTTCCTACCTCCCCTAACATGGTTCCCAGTCCAGTAACACGTGCTATACAAAATTAAAAAAAATTCCAATACAAAATCAAGCATACATCAGGGGAAAAAAGACTTGTCGCAGTGATGGCCACGTAGCGGAAGTAGCACGTCAGCAGCGCATGACTTGTTTATGAGTGTGGAGTGTGTGTGATGGACAACTGAAAGCAGCTGAAGTGCATCTGGTGAAGACAGCCTGTAAGGATAAAGTTAACTGCTGATATCAGTTTGCTAAGTTGTGTTTTACGTAGAAGAGCACTACCTGCAGATAAGCTTGGTTCAGTTTGTACCAACAGTCTTGGCCTTTTAACAACTCTGTCATGTCTTTAAATCCACTTACTAACCCCTTCAGGCTTTAGTGCACGTATTGCAGCTCTGTTTATTTCTGTTTGAGAAAAAAATCCCACCAACACATCGTTCTTCCTGAAATGAAAATGACAGTGATGTGCACGTTCACAGCTCCGTGGATGTCAAACATGCTCTATGAACCTCTGGCATTTATCAACTAATTGTTTCAGGAGTACATACATGCATACACATATCCAGGGCTGCTTTGCTGAACTGTCAAACACATTTAAATCTCCGCTTTTGTGATATGCCTTCAATTTGAAAACCCATCTGGCACTCTGACAATACAGCTCCATATTAAAAGCAAACCTGACATTGAAATGTGCCAGTATCTCAATTCAAATTTTCTCCTCACATGCCACACAAGCCAAAGGCTGAGCCTCATACCTGGGCCACGTCAGCAGAACAAATGTAATTTACCTGAGACAGGTGGTCAGACAATTTAGCTTAGCCAGCAATACAATAGTGTATAAATATATACATTCAAACATTTAAACAAAGCCAAATTGCTGGCTTGATTGGTATTTGGGAAGACAACTCAGTTCAACCAAACCTCCAGAGGCACATACTATAACCGAAAGCTGTTCAAAAACAAGTGGGAGAAATGTGGGTGCTAAAATAAATGTGACATGTTTTGTTTTTGTGACTCTGTATTTTTACATTGCTGTACAGTCGTGTTTGTCATCATCAGATTTGACCTGTAGATATGGAAAAAAAAAATCAAATATGAGCAGACTTCAGAAAGAGGGACCAGTGTGCCAAAATACGCATAAGTCACTATGTTAATGAAAATATGTATCTGTTAATGTGAGAGGGTCATTATCTTCTGTCCCCAGGTCAGAGTCAATGCGTGTCCATGTGGTCTTTAACAGCTTTTCAAGGCAAAGCAGCCGTGTAGCCGGAAGGCAGCGGCCATATCCTGCAGAGATTAGACATATTAAAGCAGCACTTAAAGTATATGGACCTGATTAGTCCCGGTAATGAAATCAAGCCTGACACCACAGTTCCCCTTTTACATACACACACACTTGTGCACACACAGTTCCCTCTGCCTCTGATCTCCCTTCCCTTAGCTCTCCATCGAGTCTATAAAGCCTGATACCGAGCTGTGCACACAGCTTCTCTCTCTCACACTCTTTTTTTTCTGTCTCTCTCTCCTCTTTCATTCTCTCACCCTGCAGCCCATAAGCCACCCCTCCCCACCCCCCCTTACTCTTCTTTTCTGTGTCTTCCTCTCATTTCTGGAGTAAGTGTGCTCCCTAGTGTTGTCTCCATCACTGAGAGACAGAAAGGGCAGAGGAGAGGAGAGGCTGTCATTATACTTGCAGACACCTACTGTACATACCCACATAATAGAGAGACACATGGTGAGGAGTGGATTTTCACAATAATAAGAAAAGAGGTTTGGATTTATTCAAGTGTATCTCAATACAATGCTCACATGCCACATGTACCTTAAAAGAGTTATTGATCACTGTAATCATTCCTCCTCTCCATACTGGCTGTAAGGACTTCCTTACACGAGTACACTGTAAGAAGTGGGGGACAAAATCACAGTCCTTGTCACATGCAAAAATACATTCCAAAGTTCCATTATCCATTATCTATATCCCCTTATCCTTTTATGGTCACGGGGGGCTAAAGCCAATCCTAGCTGACAGGCGGGGTACACCCTGGACAGGTCAACAGCCAATCGCAGGGCTGATACATAGGGACTGGCAAACATTCACGCTCACAGTCACACCTACGGGCAATTTAGAGTCGTCAGTTAGCCTAAGCTTGGATGGTAGGAAGCCGGAGTACCCAGAGAGAACCCAACAGGCACGGGAAGAACATGCAAGCTCCGCATTCCTAAGTTCTGAAGCTAATATAAGGCTTCAGCAGAGTTATGCCGTGATGAGACTGCAGCTCACTGTGTCAGATTAGACAATCATAGAGTCCTAAATTCTTGCTGTAACAATTACAGCTTCCTGTCTTTTACAACTTGCCTGACACACAGACGTGATTTTGAGGGAGGTTCCAGGGACCAACTGAACTGGTCCACCTGACAACACCAACAACTTCATTCCTCTTTCACTTCACTGTGCTTATAGTTGCGGAAGAGTGATCTGTGTTTCTTTTAGTGGACGTCACAAAATGCTTCATAGAAGTTTTCAAACCAGTTGAGAGAATGTGAAACGATTCAGAGAAGCTAGTCTATTTGTCCGGATGTCATGAGTCCATTATTGGGCTGATATTGTGCAGTCTGACAATGGCATTATTGGGCTAATCAAATAGGTACCTTCACTCTGGCAGTCAAATGTAGGTTTGTTGCCAGTGTTGTGTCCCGCCAGCAAACTTGTCCGCTGCTCAGCAAGTAAAAGCAGTCCATAGAAACACATGGAGGTAACTTTGTACTAAAAACACCAACACAGACTGTTGAAGCCTCATATTAGCTCAGCTAACCTTAAGAATGTAGTTTTGAAAGAACAAAGGCTATGGATTTTGTCCCCCATCTCTGTTGCCAGAAAGGGTGGTTTTCCGCCCTACTGGGCTACTTATTATTTCATTTATTTCATTGTTTTGGGTGGCTTATTATAATTTGGGCCATTTGGGTGGTTCCCTTGATGACAGTTTAAGCTATATTCCAAATGATTGGCCCTCCTCTCCTCCAGTTGGAATAATGTAGACAGACAGGGCACTGAGTTAGTACGCAATGACACTTAGGTTAATTACATCTAGGCTGTAACTTTTTTTTCCTATTCAAATTAGTATTGGTCATATTTCTGTGATAAAAGCCTTGTAAAAAAAAAAGACTGTTCATTTCAGTGATGACTTTTTACATGTAATGTACCGTCAACGTGGACATAATTTTTCAGTATTGTAAAGTGATTTTGCGTTGGCCTAAATTTTAACTAACTTGGGGTGCTTTATTTTCCTTCTTGCACTCGTGTTCAGCCCAGAACATAACATGGAGGCTCTGATTCCTCCCCATCACCATAGTGCAAACCCAATGGCCATTACTGAGGCAAAGTGTTAAATGTTCTAATATCACAAAATATCATATGCCACTTAAGACTTAAATTAAACAGTTACCCTTCGAATGGACAAAGAACCTGTCTCCTAAACAGAGATTTAAAAATGTAGTGGGCTCAAGGCTGTAATTGGGCTGCTTGATGTCAGTTAAACACTGCCCATCTGTTACAATGTAGTTGTTCTACAAGGGGTTTGCTTCATGACCAATATGGAGACAAGAAATAATTACAGTGGCCAATAACTCTTTCAAGATACAAATAGGAGTGTGGGTATTATATTAAGATTTAATTAAGTATACAGAATGCACAAAAATACAGATGACTAGACATCAGATGACAGAAGAAATCTGATGCAAATGAATGTCAACACCATCAGTTAAGTCAAGTGAAGCTCATGAATAAATAAATGAAGCTTGAATGCAGTTACGTGTTGATAGTGGCAGCGAAGCAAAACTCATGCTTAATAATTAGCTCAGTGCAGCAATCGATAAACCTATCTAATGGAAGGCACATATTGTAACAACCACTGTAGGTATATAAACACAGATGAACCACAATACTCTACACACATTAAATCGTACTTGCACACAAATGCATTCACACAATCAGGTACACACGAACAGGATCAGCTGTGTGAAATGACTGTGTGTCACATTGCACTCCAACACTATTCAGATTCACAGCTGCACTTGTGCTGAAAAGCAGTCTGTCGTCAAGCCTTTTCATTTGACAGCTGTTCCAAAAAGACTGCAGTCCTATCTATTGCTTTTTTTATTATCAACATGCACTTTTTTCAACATGCTCTAACACTTGGAGGACTTAAGGGATGAGGGAAATAGCGTATCAGTTACACAAGCCCTGTGAAAATGCATGTAATGCTCTCCATAACCCTATTGTTAATGGAAACTGATAGGCCAAATCCAAGAGCCACCCCAGACTAGGCCACATATCTCTATAACTTATATAAAGTGATGGTCATTTGGATGCCAGCTCGCTGCAGGTCCCATCCTTTCTAATTTAATTTTGACCTTTCCATAAATTCACACCCATTTTCCAGCCAGAGATATGGAGGAGAATGATCTTCAGTATTTTAAATTGAAAGGTTGTAATTGAAAGAGCGCCTGGAGCGGAGAGGAGAAATTATAGGATATTCATTTATTACACTGATACCCCTGAGAAACACAGTGATAGAAGCGTGTAAGGACATCCTGCATGGCTCATTGCGAGGAACAAACCTAGAGCTACTCCAGACCGTTCCATCAGCGCTCCCCTGACATGTAGAACATTATGTACACAATACAGGGTAATGCTCCTTTGTATTTCTCAGCCATGAAATTGTGCCCAATAAGTGCTGAGATTTAGGAGGGACGGCTCTGTCGTCGCCTTTTGCAATTAAGTAAAGCCACACAGGAGAGTGGCTGGCTCTCCTTTCCCCTGCCACACAGGAGTAATTTGAGAAAGCCAGCCTTGAGGCTGTCCTTTAACAAGCTCACCCAGATCGCCATATAGTCCACCACTCTGGAGGCAGCTGGCTTTAAGTGGCTGCATGTCATTCTGAAGACCAACTGACAAACACACAAGGCCCCACTTAAAATGTGAAACTCTGAAACTATATGCATCAAGATGCCATTTATAATGCAGCAGCTACAGTATGTGGGTTTTACAGACATGCAGCACTGCTGGTCATGTGCAAAAGATATTATTTGGAAAATGCTGCTGTGTTGATGTAGGATAAATGCAGTGGGATCAGGCTTAAACGGTTTCCACAAAGACTGCCACTGTACTCTCAAGGCAGCTGGCTTTGTGCAGGCTTGTGTGTTTGTCAGCTGGCACTCAAGAGTACCGTACATGCACAGTCACACACGTGATGAATCTGTGTATCATATTGTCCTTTTTGCTCCGTCCCTGCTGCTCTGCTGCATTTTGGTTTCTCCGCACGCAAAAGGAAATATCCTCATCACAATTACGGGATGAATGCAGGCAAAAAGATGGGGGTGGGGGTGGGGGGCAAATTGCAAAGAGAAAAGGAGAGCAGAAAGGGAAGTGGCCTCTTGTTTGGCGTGAAAAGAAAGAGGGTGCACTCCAACCAGAATGAGGGGTCCATTTGATTTGCAATTACCCCCCCCCCCCCCAGATGATCAGCCGGTGTTTGAAGTTGATTGGCTTCCTGCAGTCTACTGGGGGAGAAAGTTGTAGAGAGGCTCTGACCCCAGCCGACCTCGAGGCAAGCGCCGCATGACCTGGGAACCCTGGATGCGCCCCATGTGCATCAGTCATGCAATCCATCCTTGTCAGACGTCAGACAACAGATGTCGGTTCCTGTTGGCTCCATCTTACCCGGCAACCTTTGACCCCGCCACCCCACGAAGCAGAAGATGCAGAGAAGCATGTAATGTTAAATGGAAAGTCAAAATTACACTGACACTGGCGTACACAAACAGAGACGTGAATATACACAGGCACACATGGACATGGTAAAACAGAAACACTCATACATGCTTGGAAAGTCAGAACCAACAGGCCGACACTTACAAAGACCTTTTAAAACCCCTTCACCAAACAGCTGCGTTAAAGACAAATCTAATTGACCTGCCCCAGCCAAGCCCTATAATGCAATAGAAACTTAAGCCCGGAGATCACCACTGATGGAGAACTAATGGTATCCCTCTAGCCCAGCAGATGACCAGGGTGTGGATTTAAAAGGCAGATTTGATTACCCTGTGTTAGTAATTGGCTAATGTGTGAAATGGGAAAGAATGTGGGCAAGCAGGAGGGTAGAGACAAAGAGCAGAAAAGGACGAGACTGAATGTCAGCAGAATGTCAAATGTAACAGCTATTGTCGTCCCTTGGAAAATTTCTGATTTGATACACCATAATGGCTAGAAAATGTGTGAAAAATGTCTTTACTGTTGTCATTTAGGAAATCTGGCAACAACATCTTACTGTATCTGTTGTTGCAGCCTGATATCAATCTGTAGTAAATGTTTTTGTCACCTTTTGTTTTGGCTTTGTCTACCAGTGTCATGCCAATAAAATACCCTTTGCAACTGAAACTAAACTATTTTGAATTGAGGAATGGAGAGAGGCAGATGGGAAATTGAATGAGTTCTTGGTGGCTTTTCAATCTCAGCTGTCTAATACATGCAGTTTCCCCCTCCTAGAGCCTTAATTTCCCTCAGTCAATATTAATCTTTTACTCGTGACATTTGCAACACCGTATTCAGATTAGATCCCTTGATTTTTACTCATCTGCAGCACTGGGCTGTCTCATTTTACGGTCTATTTTTACATTTTTTAACATTGATTTGTTTGTTCTGTGACAGTGCTACTGTTGAAACTACATCGCAACAGTAAATGTTTATTCAGAAATAATGAGAAATAGGGATAATGAGAAATAATGAAATAGGGATTATGAGAAAAAGAAAACATGTGCAGATGGAACCAAATCCCTGCAGATTTACCTGCTGTTACCTTTAAAACAAGGAACTTTGCACTTTGGTCACCCCAAGCCATAATGACAGAAAACCTTAAAGGGGCACACTGGCTATTTATCATTAAACTCCCATAAAGTTAGGGGACAAATTTAAAAAAATAATGGTTCAAATTGAAGCAGCAGGGGCAGAGAGATGTTGACCTTTAGTCCCTCTTATTAGTCTAGCTCTACAAATGTTGGATCCTACATTTCCCATAATGCAACTTGGTAGCATCTTTCATTAGACCTTGCAAGCCTGATAAATGCCCACATCTTTCAAACTCCAAAACCTGAGTATATAAG
Source organism: Macquaria australasica (assembly GCA_005408345.1). Lineage (NCBI taxonomy): Eukaryota > Metazoa > Chordata > Actinopteri > Centrarchiformes > Percichthyidae > Macquaria > Macquaria australasica. Next base: position 245,182 of record SEMN01000179.1, on the reverse strand, counting down.
CCTGTATTACATTGTGGAGTTTCTATTAAAAGGAAAGGGTCTAAATAACTAATACTTACCATTAGTTTTGGAACTGGTCCAGTAGATCACCTCCACCAGCATCCTTGAACGGGCTGCAATGGCTGCAACGTAATCCTTTGGGGCAATTGCGCCCATGAAAAGTCTGTCCACTAAAAGTGCTTGTTTTTTCCACTGACAGGCTCAGACTGTTATTCGAAGTGTTTGACAACATTATGGAAAGGATCCCTACAGAGACAGACTGTTTTGGTAAAGAGTAAAAATAGGGCCCAGGTTTAAAAATACCGGAGTTTCCCTTTAAGTTTCAGGCCCAGGTTGTGATAACACCACATCATCAGGGTTATTATAAGTTGTACTCCTCATGATGAGTAAACTGAACTTCATGTGTAAAATCTGTGGAGTGCAGGCATTTAAGAATATTATATAACATCAGACAATTGTAATAGCGTTAGACAAGTTTTGTTTTTACTCTTAAATTTGGATTTTCCATCCAGAACATCTGGGTTCTCTTCAGGAAGAAAGAAAACCACATTCCGAATCACAATCTACATTTGTAATAATAATGTAATTTGGCTGATATCAAGGATAAGGCACAAAAAAAGAAAAACAGTTGTACTGACATGTTTTGCATGCACTTGCAACTTCATGTAAGCTGTAGTTTTCTGTGTGGTAATAAATGAATTGTTGTTTCAACCTGCAATAACTGATCTCTTTGGCCACTTAGGGGCATTGGAAATAAGTGGTATATGGCAAACTAGTTAGCAAACAGTTGCTCATTTACACATCCAGCAGTTACAGGGCAACCTTAGCATTCATTTGGAGTCATGTTTGTGTCCACCTGACTCTCTTTCAGCTCTGCTTTTGCTCTCCAACAACTCCTGAGGAAAATATCTGGTTCTTTAGCTTTTAAATGCTCCACTATGTTCACCATCTAGTTGCTAACTGTGTCTGTTTGCTGCTTGGTGCTGAATAGGTAGTGTACATTGGATTTTATCACTGGAAACAGCTGCCTGCTGTGGCCAAAAACAACGCTGTGACAGCAGTAAGAGTGAACCAAAACAGTAAAGTTGTGGACCGGACAGCTGCAGAATCAGGTGATAATTGTCTGTAGATTCACCACTACAAGCAACCCCTTTCACATTATCACATTGTTTTCCACTGTCATTTCATATATTGTTATTATTTTTAAAAAAAAACGATTATATTATAACTTGGGTTAGAATTCTAATAGCAAGTGCTGTAGTAGACAGTAATTTATAATAGAACATGGGTAGCAAACATCAGGAAAGCATTTAATCTTTTCAGAAACAATTTGAAACATTTCAGTGACAGTCACTTAATGTAAATCAGATATCAGCCATCAAGTACCCAAATAAAGTGTGATCAAAAAATGATATATGCCCTGTGAGATTAGCTCACTAAGGCTCTCAAACATACAATAACAACTGATGTTGTTACAGAATTTATTTTACCCTTACTCATCCTGTGAAACCTATGTGTCATCTTAAACTATTCAGCTACACAATATATTGGGACAATAAGTAGGCACTTACACAGGAATGATGAAGAGAATGCATGCATCAGCCTTTATCCACTTGAGGAAAATAACTAATCGGCAGGACATAATGATGACAGGAATCCGTCCATTCATCAAAATGAGGAACAGTGTAATTTCTTCGCTCATCAAGCACCAGTGACCCCCTGGATGGCAGAACTTTATTACAGCCGGCACTTTAGTGAATAACGCACAAATGTGTGCATGCACATACACAGTCATAGAATTAATGTACAATATCTGTTCAGCACTCTACATGGACAAAATTAGATAGACAGTAAGACACAATCTACAAGTCACACTGATGTACTTGGACTCATGAAAATATGTGAAATGAGTATGATGTTTAAAAATGCAAAAAATACACTTAACAATGAAGGTCAGTCAAATCAATGATTACTTTGTGAGCACAGAAAAAGCTCCAGCTCCAGTGAAAGAAACTACAAGTGTGGCAGCGCAGGTACTTACATCCTCATAAGTTGGTTTCGTCCATATCAATTCAGTTTTCAATTCAGTTTTATTTATATAGCGCCATATCATAACAAAGTTATCTCAGGGCACTATAAAACACCATAAAACTCCGCAATGCTCTCCTCTAAAGTCAATTTTCTAGCTGTGATCTCTGCTGTTTAAAATCTTCTACATCTTTAAGTCTTCTCTGTCCTGTTGTCATTGCAGACATGTCTGAATTAGCCACGGCCCCTCGACCCGCTCGTAGACTCGCCTCTTCTGTTGAGCCGTGACATTCTGTTGAGCTTATGGGAAATGGTAAAGGCCGCTAAAAAACCAAACATGCATGACCAAAACCTACCATAACCAGATTTTAGATGCCTGAACTTAAATCTTAAGTAATATTCAATGATTATTATTTTTAGCCAAATCAAATCAAAAGATAGTGTAAGTTTAGACTTGTGGTGCCAAACTCACTGAGAATTATAACCCAACTGTATGACAGCAGCATTGTTTAAGCTCTTCTAGCTAACTGTTTTGTTTACAGCACATTTAGCCCATATGGTTCATTCTCACCACTGTCAACAACCTAATTCCCACCAACAGTATGTAGCATTAAATGAATGAACTAAATCACTGACTAAATAGAAACTAAATTTAAAGGGAGGTCTCTGATAAACCCACTTTATGCTACCTTCCTAAGAATCAGCAGACAGGTAGCTAGTGGAGAAATTCGGGGACCAAACCAGAACTAAAAGGAGGAAGAATATTGACTTGCATTCATAATTGAATTAATAATATGGTTTCTCTGGGTCAGCTTGATCTTTAAGTAGGCAATAGTTTGCTATCGTGTAATCTGGAACTTTATAAGGCGATAATATGTCAGATTGGGTAACTGTCAGCTTCTTTGCTCTCCGTTTTAATTCACATGTTGTTTCATCTTCAGAAATGTTATAAAAGACCTAAGCCAAAGCTTTTCTTATGGAAATAGCATGTCCACTTTGTTATTCACAAATAACAAGATAAGTTTGTCTCTACAACATGCAATCTTAAGTTTATTCAATTAAAGTAACAGTGGTTATTTTTGTCTAATTCATAGTGTAGGTCATAGTTTGTAAAGCAGACCAGAGCTTTGTTTTTGCATCCTCAGTGCCTGTTAAATTTCGTTTTAGTAAATTTGGTACAGCTGAATACCTTAAATGTCCTGGGTGATGGAGTGTGGCAGCCCTGGTGTGAACTTGACATTTTCCCCTCCTTGTTTTGTAATACATGGGTTAATAAAGTTTAATAAAGATTCAGCTAAACTTCAGCTCAAGTGAATGCTAAATAAATAGGATATCCTCAGAGGAAAATATTAAAAAGACTACGAGAATCAAAGCACAAAGCAAACACAGAACAAGAAACAGTTTATAACAACATCCAAAATATCCATATATATACACAGTGAATTCAAACTGAATTTATTCCTTTCTTCTCTAGTTCACAGGAGGAATCACAACTAAACAGTATGCTGGGTTTGATCAGGGAATTTATAAAACATTATTTGATTTATATTCTAGGATTTTTGGAATTGTATTGGATTATTCACTATAATGTAATTATGATGCTGATAGCTAGTGGTTACAGATCTTCGTCCTGCTTTCTGTTACCACAGAATTTTGCCATTTTACATGCTCGTACACAGGTAGTTCATCCCTAGATTTGAAAAGAAAAGTGGACAAGTGAAAAGTAGAATAGCCAGGCCTACAGAGGATAAAGGATTCATAAATCTCACCACATTTCTCCACACTCACACCCTCTCTTTTTCTCACTCACACAGACAAATGTTGGATTATTCCCATATTGGAAGTGTTCTATTTTATAGGTGTGAGAAATACAGTGCTGTTGGCTGACAGATCATGCAAAAATTAGATAGCAATGTCATCTTGTACATGTAGATAAATTTAGGCCATGTTTAGAATCACAATAAAATTGTGCCAAAAAAAGCATGATCCTCATTCAGTTTTCAAAAATACAGTGTGGTCCATCAAAAAAAGTTGATCATGGCTCAGTTTTCGCCAGTGCTCGAAGTGGGCTGGTACTCACCAGTACGCAGTACCGGCACTTTTACTCTTTGGTGTACTTCTCACAAGCTGCCGGTACTCTTTTCTGCCCTCTCCATATCAGGTTCTCTGGGCGATTCTAACGTTAGCACCACTCCTAGAAGTGAACAGCCTGTTGATGTAACGTTAGCATCAGCAAAAAACACCTGTGGCTACCGCCACTGCAGTCAACTACGACATTAATAATAAAATGTAATACTTAAAGAGGTACTGCACACTTAAACGTGTTTTTTAGCTGTAAACTAAATGATATGACTGTACTGTGATGAAACACATCAATACTGGTGTTAATATTGACATTTCTTCGTCCATATCCATAAAACTCCTCTAAAGTAATTTTTTCAAATGTATAAAAATCGGCATTTCATGGGTTGAAAATGTCTCATATCTACTATTTTAAATCAAAGCCCTGAACTTGCAAGGCCAATGCTGACACAGAGTCAACCTGTGACCTGTCTACGTCATGAAATTCAAAAAAAAGACTGTAATCAGTGTCAGTCAGCCTCCCTGTGTCCCCTTAACCCACACACTATGTAGCCACGAGGCCACGCCTCCTACAGTTGTTCTTCCCTCACTCGTAGCATTTTTAAATTGGCTTGGAGGGAGGGTTCTAGCAGAATTTGAATACACTTTATTGATTTGCTGATACTGGCTGATACACATGTGAATAAAAGGAGTACTGGCACTTGTTTTTTTTCTACTGGTTTTCGCCACAACACAAGGCAACATCATTCGGCAGTGCACCGCACTGGTCAGTCAAATGTGCAAGTGCATAACATACCAGGTAGCACCTTGTAGTGTGCACCATATAGATTTGTGGGAACTCTACACTTTACCTCAAATGCTACTGCCATGATAACTTTCCAGATTTGTAAAATCCTGCATCAAAGAAGTATAAATTGCTGTGCAATGTCTTGAAGTCTTCTAACTGGACTTCCTGGTTTGTATTTCATATTCTGACTGCCACCTGTGGCTACAAGACAACACCACGAGTCCCCTGCTTTTTAAAAATCTGTTTATTGTAACTTATATATTTATTGTCGGTCTCAACATGCGTTAGCCAAAGGTCTGTAGTCTGATTGATTTGATCCAACCAAGGAGAAAAAAAAAGGAAAAATGTTGCCTTTTAGTTCTTGTTTGTGTTTACACTGGTTACACTGTTTGTAATTAATCAGTGTGAATGCCAACCGGACCACAGCCTCGTTTCCCAATAACAAGCCATGAACGCACGGTATACTTAAGGGTCCTGGTTTTGGGGTTTGAAAACATGGTCATCCTATGTCAGACATATCACAGTAGTCAATGCATTTTTCTGCCTCTTAACCAGTAATTGGTGATGTTATGCTTCGAGTTAACCTTCACATTAGCATGTGTTACATGCTAATATGCAACCCCTGAATGAACAAACAAAAATGAACGGCAGCGTTCTGCAACAACCCCTTGACAGTGGGGTGGCCAGATGCTGCTGGGTTGATCATTACTGAAATCTTGTCTGAGGAGACTGTTCACTCAGTGCTGCAGGTGTTGGTTTTCTAGGAAATGAAATGCACACAAACACACACACACACACACACACACACACACACACAGAATCATTTTACAGTATCTACCTACAACATCAGTCACATGAAATACATGCACAAACACACGTACGCCCATTTCACACACACAGACTGACATGGTAATTCTCTCCTTCAATCTACCGTCCATTCAGTGTAACAGTGGTGTGCCTGTGTGTGGGGTTTATAATAATGGGTTGGTTGGTTGGTGGCAGAGGGGGGTTGACGGAGCGCCTCACATGTATTAGTGTGGTACAAGCTCACTGATGAGGCCCGCTGAGAGACTAGCAAACGGCATCATCTCGGTGAACAGGCTCACTGTGTGCAGTGGGACTTGATGAGAGAGGATATGAATCATGGTTCCCGTTGGCTTTCCGATGCAGATTCCTCCATTTCCCCCCTTTGTCTGTCTCTCTCTCGCTCTAACTGAGGCTGATGGTGGTAGGACTGGAGGGCCCTGGTTTTGAAATCGCACCAGATGGCAACACATTTTCATTTTTCATTTGGATTGTATATGAAACGGTAGAAAAATGGAGAGATGAATGAGATATGTTTGACATGAGTTGTAATGAAAGTAGTTGCCTTTTCCATTAACTGCTTCAACTTTAGCTGATTAATTGGAGGCAGAAGAGGGGCCCGGAGCAATGAACACACTCTACCTGTAACTGCATTTCTTGGTGACAATGACTTTGTCAGGTCAAAAACATCAACATTTGTTTCCTATCCCCCATTCAGAAGAGGAGAACCTTCCACGTGCCACTGCCAACGTCTGTCTTAATTAAACCTTCCCTGCTAAAGAAGAAGTCAAAGGGGTCAAATGTTATTCTCCCTCACTTCGTTTCAGATCCCACCTCAGACACACACACACATGGAAACGTCACATCAAAGGTCAGAGCTTTGAACTTTAGCCGCCATAGCTGGACAGAGCAGAGAGCTGACAGCTCATTCATAAAGTCAGAGTGTGCCTGAGAGCGCTGCATGGTTACAGTCGCTCGCTTGATTTATTAGTGCAGCGCTAGCATCCGCAACACATTTGTTATCCTGCTCTCCATTTAAAAATCCCATTAATTACACATTAATTAGTGGTTGATAACAGCCCCTATACACCACAGGACAATGCCAAAACACTGGAAAGATGGTCGAGATCAGGATTGTTGCCAAAGTCTGTATTAACTTGGGGGCCTGTGAAAGTTGATCACCCGTACACTTGGCTGCAGAGGCGGCTCCACTGGGGCTTATACTGTAATATGTAAGTCATAAACACAGGAACTAGAGGAATGCATTAGTCCAGTAAGTGCTAATGGCTTAAGAAGCTTTCATTTGTGGCCTCTGCAAAACATAAAGTGTATTGGAAATGATTTTGGCCAGTTGGGAATTTGTTCTAAATGTACTGTCAACATATATTTAGCAGGCAATTAAACAAACTGTGTTTTCCAGCCGGGGTTACACAATATGGCTCAAGACTGAACACACTCCCCTTGAACAAATGAAAGATGAACATATTGAGACACAGCAAGCTGATAACACTACAGTCTATTACAGCCATGCTAGCGACTCTTTGAGGATGTAGTGCTCTGCAGAGAAAACCAACTGATGGATAAACCAATGTACTGGACTAACTGAAATTATGAACTGATGATCCTAGATGAAAAGACTAAACAACCAAAAATGTTACAAGTTTTCATGGCAACTTAAAGCAATTTATAATACTATGAAACAGGAACTATGGGAAGTTATGGGAAGTCATCTTCCAGCTTGAATGCATTTGATTGGTCAATGCTGTACATATTGCATTGCAGCAAATCTTAGGCTACATCCACACTAACTAACATTTATGCCATGTTTACGCTTACTTAGGAATTTTTCTAACCTCTGCCAGGGGAAGCACGTTTTAGCATAGACATAATGCTGGGTTTGTACAGTCCACAGTGTGTGATCATCATTGTGAATAGTGCAGAACGTGCAGTGTTTGTTTGTTTGGGGGGTTTTGCAATTAAATAGATTGCACACAAGAATTAAATCACCTTTTGATTGTCAGTTGCTGGCGGCAACTCATTTCAATGCATTACCTTTATGTCAGAGTAGTAAATCACTGTTGAGGCTACGCTCTGAGATCCTTCTATAATATACAGTATAAATACCCATCACATCAAACCAACCCAATCCCAAGTGCTGATGCAGACATACTTTAACACTGTGCTTTGGTATGACATTTCAGATCCAATAAATAGCAAAAATGTGTGTTTCTCATTTTGCTTTTGATTGTTCCTTGATATCTATCCTTCAAAATGTTTGTTTAACAGAGCTTAAAGGGAAATCAGAGAATTTCTCTGACATGTGCTCAAAAAATGACCTGGATTTAAAAGTGTAGCAGAATGAAAATCCTCCAGAGGATGCAAATGATGGATAATTGTTCCCCCCTCTCCCTCTCTCATCAGCTCTCACATTGTCGGGAGCATGGGACAGTCCCAGAGGTGTGATGGCGCTGGGGGAATCAGGGTCATTTAAAGTTCATGGCACATTTCCCCTGGCAAAGATCAAGGGGTTAACTTTTATCGGGGGGGGGGGGGCGGCTAACAGTCGTAGGCTAGTGGGTTAATCAGCTTTCATTTCGTGCTTGGGTTTGGGGAGAACATGAGTTCTCAATAATACGAATATGACATGCTTGACCTTCACTTGGAAAGGCTGAGGAGGGAGGTGTGAACATCAGCTGGCAGGACGTCTGCCCGTTGAATAGACCTAGCATGACATAAAGTTTGCCCAAAGGGAAGGAAGAAGTAAGCGCCGACAAAGGGCTGCCAAAATCGGTCATCGAGAGGTTTTTGGGTCAATCTCAACTTAGTACTGTCAGACTTAGCTCAACATTTTTTTGTCAACAATAATAATAATAAGCTTCTGGCTTCTGGATTTTTTTTTTTTTTTGCCATCTGTATTCTTTCACATGTGTAGACAAGAATCATTATCCATATTAATATTTCGCTCATGTAGGGTTCATGCAGAGTTCAAATAAAACTGCATAATGATATTATGATTCCAAAAAAAAAAAAGAAATCTGAACATATTCACTGTGTGTTTCACAGGGTTCAGTGGGCTAGTTTGCCCCCAGTAAATATTGCATTTGCTGCTCCAATTAAGAGATGTTAAAGAGGCAGTCCTGACAAATCACCACTTTGGCTCTGCTACTGGCTTTGTTCATATTTCTTTAGTTTGGAATGAAATATGGTGAATAACGATTACAGCAATGGAAAGTAGATTAATTATGATTCAGGTATGCATTTTATCTGTAAAAAGTGAAAAGACAAAGCCATTCATTTGTAAATGATGGATGCTTTTTTCCCCTTCCATTGGTTATTAGACCTTTCTCGCAGTCATACAATCTTAATTATACCTATTTGTAGGTTGACACATTTTTGGATGCCTTTTGTTCTTTTTTTTAGTTACACTTTTTATACATTTTTTGCCAACTGATACACAGTGATCAAGATATTTAATAGTAAGTGAGAGGGAATTACATGTGCCACTGAATACATGCATAAGCCCACTGCACCTCGGGGTGCTAATTTTAGGCTCCCCTCTCTCCTAACTACAGGATTTAGCTCCAACTGCTGCTCGCTGCTGGTGGCAGCTATTGAACCCTGCTTTCTCTTCACAGCGGCCCACATGAAGACTATAGGAGGTCAAGGCATATAACATGTTCCAAGGGCTTTGACAAATTGTTGAAAAATTGATGGCGGAGGGAAACAGCTCAAGTGTGGCTGTCTGAGCGCTGCCGGAGCGCTGGCCCGGTCTTGTCACTCGCACTGTCCCCCAGTAGGAGCACAAACAGCATAGCACAGGCAGAGACAGACAGACAAGAAGGCTTTTGAGTGCTCACTATACATTATTTAGAGCAGTAATGTGGTGAAGAGGAAATTCAGTTTGTTCGCAAGAATCCATCTGAAAGTTAATGCTCATGCAATATTTTTTTTCTTTTGAGCTGAATGCTGATTCTGCATACAGATGATAGGCAATACTTTGTGTAAGATTCAAGTGCAAAATGTTGATGCATTTGACATGGCAATTAATTAACTAATGATTTCATTTTACCGGCTATACTCGAGGAACCATATCAGCACAGATAAGATGGTTGTTGTGATGTGATTTTGTCTCTTGGTCAATCTTTATGCCAGTGATGGAAATAAATCATGTGTTACAAGCCCCCACAGATGAATCAGAGCTATGAATCACAGTTTTACAGTTTGCTCGGGATGCTGGTTGTGGCAAAGCAGTAACTACTGGATGCACTCACATAATGAAGTTATCATTTAACATGAGAAAATCAAAAGTTGAATACCATAACGGACATGTATGATATATATACGTACCCCTTTTGCAAGCAGAGACACATCCCACTTACCCACGCACACACTCAGAGCCTGTAGCTACTATCTATCAGGTTGGGTTCAGCACTCTGAACAAATTTCTCTCTCATCATTTATCTGGATTCTTTTACGAAGCTCTCCGACTTCACATGTGAGCTGTCAGGCTCATTTCTCCTCCCACTAATCCCTCTATTTTAATGCTTGTCCACATCGGGCTTGGCCACATTAAACCGATGATTAATGATGTATTGATTGGACTGTTTTCTACCACTGAGCCAAGGTGCTGAGTTGACAGCACTCTAGCTTATCTGAGCCACCCAGCTTGCCAGAGGAGAATGTTTCCTGCGGGAAAATAAAGGCCCGGCACATACTAGAGAGCTGAGACACATTTGTACACTTTTGTTTTCCAACTGAGCATTCAGATGGACACCAATGTAAAAACAAAAAAAACAAAAGAATCTGTGATGGATGTTTCCGATTTCCTTGTCAACTGAAAATCATCCTTACATACTGTGCTTTTCAAAAAACATTTTACGGAGGCCCAAAGTGACTAAATAAATAAGAAATTCTACAATTTAAAAGATCATAGAATATAATAAAATATATGAATGAATCAATAAACTGTGATATAAATAAATTAGTTATTAAAACCCAATTCATATTACAAATGTTATTTTTAAAATGCCCCTTTTCAAAAGTCTGCTCTTATTTCATAGTCACATTTTTCCCAATGGCACTTTTATTTCATAAGCTGTGTCCCAAATCACCCCCTCACTCAGTCAATACTCCCTATATGGACACTCAATTATTTACTCAATAGTAAGGAGTAAATTGTCATCACCATTTTGCGACAGCTGTTGAGTCATACAACTAATCTTCGCATCTATAAAATGTGACACTTTGCTTTAAGGGATTGTTAGCAGAAAGTAGTGTACATGCCATGCTCAAATACAATGGCGGACAGTGAATATAATGCACTATATAATAAATAGGGAGTAATTTCGGACATAGCCATGGTCAAGTCAGTTTTTCTTTCTGCCAATCACATGAGCCCCCAGCCTCAATATTAACAAATGTTAGCTAACTGGCTCTTGGTAGCTAGAGCAATGTGAAAAATAGTTCTGAATCAACCAACAAGAGGTCACTAATGTAAATGAGCACCCTGCACATATACAGTACAACAAATAAGTGCTCATTTTATTTAGCTTAACATGCTACACATGCTACTTACTGAGCCAGCTAACTAGCTGGGTTGGCATGTGAGCTTGGATAAATTGTTAGCAGAAAGTATTGCAGATGCTACGGACACTACAGCATATTTGGGGAATTTTTAGGGTAACATAATGGTTAAAATTCACACTCAAATTGTCGGAGGGATTTCACACAAAGCCAGTCTTTCTCTTTGGTTGTTGTAGCCAAATGGATCTAGCTAGCTTGCTAGCAGTTGGTTAGCCATATGGGGCACATGTCGGTGTCGGCAATGGGCAGAAGGGCATTTTGAAATTGAATGAATGAAAAATGAAACGTTTTTGAAATATATTAAAATGCATCATAACGTATTGGTTTTATAATATTTTACTGTATGTATTCATAAGATTATTTATTTAATACTGTTTGTCTACATAATATTTTAGGTTTTAGAATATTTCATTTTATTTTATGTAGGGGGAGGATTTTCAGCTTGTTCTTCCCACTCATCATTAGACTGGCATCAGCCTCTTCTCTCCTGGCCTTTGTCATTTTGAAGAGCACATTTTAAGCAGGGGAGAGTAAATTACCTGTATGGAGATGACATTTCCATCTAATGTTCACTTTGAGGTGAAATTGGTATCTTCCCCAACTGCACAAGGTGAAAAAAAAGTCTGATGTTCTTTTTCCATTACATTTTCTCCCCCCCCACCCTCTCTCTCTCTCTCTCTCACTCACCCACTTCCTATTTGTCTGAGTCACACTTGCTTTCTCTCCCGCACACCCTCTTTCTCTTTCATGACCCACGTGTGCTTTTTTAGCAGCAATTCAATTCAATTCAATTCAGTTTTATTTATATAGCGCCATATCATAACAAAGTTATCTCAGGGCACTTTTTCGAATAGAGCAGGTCTAGACCGACTCTTTATATTTACAGAGACCCAACAGTTCCCACCATGAGCAAGCACTATGCAATCTATTACCTACTCCACATCTTCCTCCCTCGCTCTCCCGCAATCTGAACACTGCGTACTCTCTCGTTCCCCCTCGTATCTCTCCCCATCACTCTGTCCTTCACCTCCTCACCCTCACCTCTTAGCGAATGCCTTACTTCTTTGTGTCTCTTCACCTGCGATCCGCTTTTCCTCATCTCAGATTCCGTCTCTGATTGGCAGATACGTATAATTTTGGAGGATCTCCACAAGTCGCTGCCTTCCTATTTCCTGGCTGAAATAGCTTTTCTGCCTATTTGCACTGTCAGTGATCATATAGAACATTCTGAGCATACAGCGTTGATTCCTATCTTCTCCACAGATACAGTAAAAGAGGAGGGGTGATTGTGAGAGTGAAGCGGTTTAGTCACCTTTAAAGAATGGTGTTTGTACTCTCTTCCCCTCAGAAATGTGTGTTCTTTGAAAACTGTGACATGTAATCCCTGCATGTGTCCAAGGGCCAAATGGAAATGTTTTTGTGTAGACATACAGTTGTGTATAGTGTTGTGATGATGCTACCTGCTGTTTAGCTGATGTCTCCATACTGCTACCAACATATCACAGTGCAAGAGTATGCACTGGCAGCTAATCAAGTCAAGTTTATTATAGACCAAACATCACTTTGTCTTAGAGAAGGGGTGTGAAATTCAATCACCGAAGGGATAATCTTAAGAAATAAAAATGAATTTGCGGGCCAGATAACCAGAACTTTTCTACTGAGGTGACCAGGTTAGACCCAGTGATTCTATTGCAGTGGTAAATAACTACTTCAAATGTATAGAAAATAATAAGAATAATTAACTACCCCTGTGGAATCCCCTCACACAATTAAGGGATGAGCAAATATACTTATCAAACAGAGGGAATTAGAATAAAGGCCATTACTGCCTTGTTCCGTACTCATCTAATATCTTCAGCAATGAATCTAGTAGAAGCAGTTCAGAACTGTTACTATTACTGACGATATTAGGGTCGTGTCATTGGTATTTTCTGAATGTTCATTTTTATGTTCACACAAGATGTGATTCATTTAAGTAAAATGAATGGTCTGTGGAAAAAAAAATCTAAAATGTGAGTCTAATCTAGAGGATTATGTAGCTACAGTATTTACACCCTAAAATGTGTTCTCAATTAAGTCATAAAAAAAAGGAAAAAGAGCATACCCTTGATTTAATCACCCCTACCAAGCTCACCTTACACCTACTGAGTCTCCATCTGCATTAGTTAGTTGCTTTATTAAATTAACTAGCTGGATAGTTTGTATGTGAAAAAGCCAAACTACTGTGTGGTCAAATGAAGCGGTGCGAGCAAGGCTGGATAATACTAACCAGATAAAGCAGACAACTAACCCTAACCCTAACACAATATCAACAGAGATGCTAAAGGCCTTATGATGAGTTTTGCATCATGACCTCATCATAAGGCTGTGTTCAGACCAAATCAGGTGCTTTGGCGAAAACGCCAGTCCTACCATTCATTTGAACGTGGGTAGTGCGTTTAGGTTAAAAACAGAATCAACTTTTGAAGAAATGCAACTGATGTCACGCTGCGGCAGCCAATCGCAACGGCGATCAGACCAGAAGACACCTAGGTGAAGAATAACCTTGTTTACCATGTAGCATTGAAGATGGAAGAGAGACTGATCGATCTGCGACGTGATGACTATCCATCAGCTGTTCAGCCCTGCCATGAGTGAGTGCAAAGATGTTAATCGCCATGCAGTTGCTCGGCATTGTATCGCTCTTCAAGTTGGGATTGCTGCAATCAGCATGGCCATGTAGTGACACTCCCACACCGCCACACAACCCTGCACTAATCGCTGCAACGCCTGATTTGGTCTGAATACAGCTTAAGGCTCTGTCTTGTAGGGGGAGCCAAAGTCAAGTAACAAATCTAACACTTTAACAATGTACTTTATCAAGCTGCTTACTCACAACCTTATGACCAACTTGAGGACAATCATTTCCAGGTATGTAGTGTCTCTTTCTGCCCTTTTGTTATGTAGTGTGATGCTGTAATTTCCACACAGCCAGGTCTCCAGTGGACCGTCAACATGGTACCAGAAGTGATTACAAAAAGATTTATGATTCAACTGGAAAACCTCTACAGGTTTACGGAGCCTGCTGAGCTCTTTTATTGGATTATTACAGTTCTGATAGCTACATATCAGACTAGTCACAATTAAAACACAGAGAATGACAGAATCACAATACATCTGCTCCCACTAACTCTAGTAATAAAGACCATATTGTGTTGTTTCGTCTGCGTCTCTGTGTCAGTAAAGCTGAGATTTTTTGGAAGGGGCTCGAAAGGATGTCGTCATCCCTCCGCCTTCCCTGTCCTGAATTTAAGGTTCTCCGTGTCCTCTCTGTGCTCTGCCCCTGCTGAACTAAAGCTGTGAATCCTGTCAGCTTTCCAAATCGTACCGTTAAGCGCCCACTCCGCATTGTCACGGTGACACTAATGCCCGCTCAGGGCCTGGCTTCAGCCTGCCCCACCCTGGGTGTAGTAGAGAGAGGAGAGTAAGTCATCGTCCATTCTCTGCATCTATCCAACTGTCAAGTCCGCTGAGATGACAGGATGTGACGGACAGAAAGAGCGATAGATTCAGGGAGATGGGGAATATGAAAGTGAGACGAAAGAGAATAAGGGCAGAAAGATAAAAGCATAAGAGTGTAAGACAGACAGCGCAGTAGAAGGGGAGTTAAAAAAGAGAGATGAGGGACCACGAGGGAGAAAGGACAGAAAAGAGAGACAAAAAAGATCAAGAAAGGCAAAGGGAAAGAGAGAGGACACAGAAAGTGAAATAGAGAGAGACTCAGACAGGAAAGGGGGGTTATCTGTCATTTAGTTCCAGACAAGGTCTGATGGTTGCTCTCTGTGCTTCTGTCAAGCGCAGCATCAATATAATGGCTTGTTGGATGCTTGGTCTCTGTGGCCCAGCAGACTACTGCTGTTATAATGGGAGACAGGCAGCCCGTGCCAGGTCTGGTGTCTCTTATGACCCAAAAACATGGGGTATGGACCCAGCAAAAAAACATCCACCAGCCTCATGAGTCTATGTACCTCTCTGTGTGCATGTACAGTATGTCAGCTTGACTAGTGATACATTTCATTTCCTTTTTTATTGTGTTTTTAAATGTTGTTCCCATGCATTTCTTCACCTCATGTAAAGTTGAGTTGCCACTGTGTTTGAAAGGTGCTATACACAGGCCTCTTCTTGTCTTGCCAGATTTTCTTATACTGTCAACTTTGTATCTCTCAACTTCCATTTTGAAAACCGTAAAGTGGAAATTGCCTTCTACTTAACACTGACAGAAACATACTACAGTACATACACTTGATCAACAATTCTACAACACTCCTATAATTGAAGTTATATGTTAATTTATAGTCTAAAGGCCTTTACACAGTGTGGACGCAACAAATAAATGACACATGAATGCAAAATACTTGCCTGCGAATATTTCGCATCAAAACTATACATACTGGGAGCAATGTAAATTTGCGATAGATAGATAGATAGATAGATAGATAGATAGATAGATAGATAGATAGATAGATAGATAGATAGATAGATAGATAGATAGATAGATAGATAGATAGATAGATAGATAGATAGATTCGTGCCAGCTCATTCTTCAGAAAAAAATACTGGACCCCCATATAAAGCCTGTGTGTGCTCCAATATGTATGCTCCAGTGTCTTATGTTACTTTGGGTAGTCTATGTGCAGTGCCCTGCTGGTAAAAAACTACACAGTGCCTCCTGAATTTGATTAACATGACGAGCCAAACCTGCTATGACTACCAACTCTACTACATCCAAAAGTAAGCTACATCAGCTCCTCACTATCCTGCATCTGGCGGTGCTGCTCCACACGTTGTCCTTGAGTTCATTGTCTTTATAAATTTGTGTTTTTTGTGTTTCTCATCACCCTGTATTATATGACAAACAATCAGCAGGTAAGCCATTGTCACTAGGAGTTGTAGCGTGACGTCCGATTCGCACAACGTGATTGGTTGATGCATTTATTCACCGTGCAAAATCAACCTTGTTCTAAAAAAAAATAACGTCACTTTTTCATATTCATATTCACATTCTGTGTCAAAGTACTAGAAAAGCAGTTAAAAAAAAATATATTGACCGGCAGTGGGAGCACTTCAAGCCTTGGATGGGCATGAAGCATCAGTATAAAAGATGAGCACCTGCATTAGAAAATATCTGGTTCTTTAATAAAAAGTCAAAGGGATGAGGGTGTGTACTTTCTCAACTTTGATTTTAAAGGCACATTTTGATAAGCATTTACAAAGGCACTTGTTTATCTGAGCCACCCAGTTTGTAGGGGTGAAGCTTAAAATGCACTTCAGCATGTCCATCACTAAGAAATCGCACCACTGGTCATAATGACAATGGCGTTTCATTCACTGCTACTTCTGACTGTCTTCAGTTCAGTAGTAAGCTCAGTCATTTTCTGGTTCAAACTGTTCAGTCCAGGATTAAACTAGGCCTATACAAGCACTGTTTATAAGGTTAATAGCTCAGCAGCCACCTCTTTGCACCAGTTATCGCATCATAATTGGTTCTGTGACTTACGCAGTCTGTCAGTGAGCTTTTAACCAGGAAGCTGGAGGAGCTGCCAACAGTGCTTTCAGTCACCAGTGAGGGCAGTTTCACTATCAGATTCTGGGCCAATGTTATATTAGTATGTTAGAATGATAACATTTGCTAATGAGCACTAAACACAAAGTACAGCTGAGGCTGATGGGAATGTCATTAGTTTTGCAGGTATCTGGTGGGGCGTAAATGGTTGTACCAAATTTCATGACAATCCATCCAATAGTTGTCGAGAATTTTCACTCAAAGCCACAAATGTCAACCTCATGGTGTCGCTAGAGGAAAAATTAGGCGATCATCCAAGTCAGTAGGATTCATCCTGTGGGAACCATGAATGTCTGTACAAAATGTCATGGCCATTCAGGACCAAAGTGGTGGAACCAACCAATCAGCAGACAGATAGGCCGACATTGCTATTCATAAAGCCATGCTGGCAGCATCCCAATGGGACTTGTGTTTTGATGTTAAGGAACATTAAGGGCATTATTAAAGGAAAACCTTAAGAAGATAATTTACAATTTTCCTGCAACCAGTGACTTCTCGTACTTCACATATTTAGTGAACTGAAGGAGGGGGTTTCCATTCGGTTTCGGTTTCCACTTGTAAATCTAAAAATGCTCCGCTGACTAAGCATCCCCTTCTTTATAATCTTATGGATGCCGTAAGATTGTGTTTTAAGAGAGATTCTGACCCACCGTGCGTCATGCAAAGTGACGAAGACATTGTGTGTTTTTTGCTTGAAATCACGCGCCGAAGAGTCGGTAGGGAGAACTGACGGTGATTATGCGTCGCAGCGACTTCTCCAAATATAGATTTGGCAATTTTTCCTCATATAAGTTGCCAAAGACACTACCTACTACCACATTAGTGTTGTTTGTTGCTCATAGCATTGCTGTGTGGGTTGAAATGTGGGACATTTCTCTTTTATTCTGAAAGCCCAGCGTTATCCAGTGAAGGATCTGTTTTGTTGTCAGACTGAATGTTGACTCAGTTTGAGATTTTACTCTTTGTAACTGTGTCTACAGTTTGCTAGTGACAGTTTTGATAATAAAGTTTCTTCCAAAGAAAAAAGAAGTTTTTCATGTGTGTGAGGAAGATAGGATAAATAGCTGTTTACTAAAGTTTTAGTGCTATTTGTTTGGTCTGGTGTTTTCTTTAAATGTGTTGAATCAAACTCGGGCTAAAAAGCTACACATGCTACATATTTGGTATCACATTAAAGAGGACGTTTTTTAAAATGAAAACAACTTGTGATTGTCAATTTCTTTCTGTTTTTGAGATAGAGCTGTTTGTTTGGACTGAGCAGGAAAATGCTCATTTAAGTGAGGGTTCTCAGTGAACTGCAGCAACATTACATAATTCTACTGGGGTCTAGAGGGTTAAGAATACTGCGTTTTTCACTGAATTCAATGTGGGAGCAGCAGCGACAAAATTAATAATTGTTAAATATTGGCAAATTTTACAGTAAAGACTGATGATTCTTTTAGAGACATGCTTATTATGGGGTGCTATGAACACTGTAGCATCTAGATACTAATAGCTATGAGTTTTAGTCTGGGTTACATGGTAATATGGTACAAATTGTGCAGATTGTGTGATGAATATATCTTACCTGACCTGAGTCATGTTGTCATATTTTTGGCACCGCAGCAGCTTAGGTGAACTAGCATTAGCATCAAAGACACAACAATGACATGACACAACATGGCAGTCGATCTGTTATTTGGAGAGACACCCCAATTCCGTCAAAAGTCAAAGGTGCATGCCACACCCAAAAAATGAGCTAAAAACAGAAATGGAGCATTTCCAAGGCTTGAATGGGCATGATTCTGGGTTAATACTTGATGAGTTCAGCAAGTATTGTGCGTGTTTTGTTCCCAATTGTAAAGACAAAGCGTTCGGAAATGGCTACAGCTCTGATTTCTAACTGGCTTCTCCAGCGCCTGAGGGTCATGGGTATCATGGGTAAGTTGAAATAATTAAAGCTGATGGCCATAACATAGCACATTAAACATTGAGGAGGTTATTACAACAAAACTTTCAAACGGGAATTTGAATACAGTGGGGGAAAAGTATTTGAAACACCATGTATACATGTCACATGCAATCTGTTGTTTCCTTTTTAAGTCTGGACAACACATCAAGATAATGCACCAGAGGAGCAGCAATTGTTCACTCCCTAGATTTACATATTCTGACTACTGTACCCCTGACAGGGTGGGAATCTTTGGGGTCTGACCATTTAATTCAAAATGGATTCTTGTTTCAAAATTGATTCTCGATTCGTAAATGAATAGAAAGGTCTTTTGAAATGAAATAGGTTATTGGGATGGGAATTTTCTTAACCCAATCAGAATTGGCTGAAGTTTTGTAAAGTGGTACATTTGGTGTTGGTTAGCTGACTCGTTTGTTAGTGCTGGACTCTTCTCTGGGTGATGTATGAAGTATGAAATATTATACTTAACCTTCATCTTGCTCAGCTAATTATTAAGTTATTCAATCCAAAAACAAAACATTATTAACGATGTACAAAAGTCAATTCAGAATCCTAGAAGACCCCTAACTTCTTATGTCAGTACTGTGTGTCTAGTATGTGCTGCGCGCGTCAGCTGATATGTGTCAAATCACACTATGTGGCATGACCAGTGTGTGTTGGACTGAGATGAAGTAAACTGAATGATTGTTGTCAATGAATGTTTGTTTCAAATGTGCGTCTAGTGTACTTGATGAAACAATACCATATCATGCTGTACCAATAAGTCGCACTCTATACATACTCTGACATACTCTCTCAATCAAGACCAGCCTCGAGGTTACATGTGGAAAAGCAGAGATTGAACCAATTAACCATTAAAGTATTTATTTGCTTGAGAGGGGGGGGATAGCAAGACCACCATTACAGTCAAACCCCTCCCCAAAAATGGCGTATGTGTATATGTACATTTGCCTGTGTTTTGCTCTTTTCTTTGCATAAATAAATCAGCCGTATAGCCAGGCTGGATGAGAAGAAGTAAACCTAACAAACTGAACACATTTACCCTTTGTTCTCATTCTCTTGTTTCAACAATAAGCAAAGAAAATCAAAAAGAGAACTGCAAGTGTGTGTGAGGATGAGATATTTGAGTAAGGGTATTACCTCAAAATGCTTTCATTTACACCCAAAGGCACATGTATATAGACCCATATGTGGTGAAGTGCACCTGCTTTGTGTTGTTGTACTTCCTTCCTGAGGAAGACTCTGAATCCACCACTTAAAGTCTCCCTCCATCTGTTCATCATTTTTCATGTATACTGTGTGGTCAGACACTCTGTGTATACAGTACCAGCTGCCATGTGACAACCAGATTTCAGCACCGAGATAAAGCACACTAAATGGCTTTCCTATGTCAGATATTGGCCCATTTTCTTCCAAGACGCACAAAGTGAAGTGAAGGGCAGCAGTGTACTGCAGCTCTGACTCTGACTCATTTCAAAAATTACTAGGAACTCCATTATTTTCTATGATATTCTCCTTTTCCTCATTTCTCTACACATTCATTAAGTTGAATCGTACAGGTCTATGATAAGTTAAACGTTTTTTCTTGAAACATTTCACCATTTTCATTGGTGGTCCTCTCCTTCCGCTACGCGGCGACCGTTGAAGGTGAGAAGTGAGCAGCGTTCCACACTCAACTTTCTGGCTGTTTTGTGTACATCATCTGGGTACTTACAGTACACTGCATTTTGCCATACTTACCAGTGTGAACGCAAGTTTGAGTACACAAGTACGCGATTTGGGACATAGCTTAAGAGTCTACAGCCATGATAGTGCCTTTGTGAAGCTGTACTTAGGCACAGTGGTGCTTTGAGCTAAATGCTAATGTCAGTATGCTAACAGGCGCACAATGACAATGCTATCACACTGAGGTTTAGCAGGTATAATGTTTACCATGTTCATCATCTTAGTGTAGCATGTTAGAATGCTAACATTTGCTAATTAGCACTGAAAACAAAGTAAAGCTGAGGCGGATGTGAATGTGAATGTCATTGGATTTGCAGGTATTTGGTCATAAAGTATTTGACAAATTAAATTTTGACCTGATGAAAAGTCAAGAGATTATAAACCAAAATATTGGACAAATTGAAATTTTGAAGTTGTTCACTGGGGACCATGAATGGTGCACCATGAAATTTGGTGCAATCCATCCAATTGTTGTTGAGGCATTTCGGTCAAAACCACAAATGCCAACCTCATGGTGGCGCTGGAGGATAAGTCAGGAGATCACCAAAGTAATTAGGATTCATCCTCTGTGGAGCATGAATGTTTGTATAAAATGTCATGGCAATACATCAGATAGCTGTCGAAATATTTCAGTCTGGACCAAAGTGGTCCACCTAAGGTTGCTAAAAAAGACAGCTGGAAAAAGGAAAGAGGAAAAGTAAACATCCTATGATGCACGCAGTCCTTGAGTCAGTCAAGACTTCAGCAACATGTTGGGATATTGAACTTTTTATTGGATCAAATCGGTGCTGAAATATATTTGAGGATATTTGTTAGAATAACGATGTTAAGCTTGATGCAGGGCTGCAGGGTTTGAAAGTGACAAATTCCCTCAGACCACACTGTGAACAGTTTGACACTGTTAAATTGTAAAATATATTTCATTGTTTTATGCCCAGGTATTTACTTATTCTGAATGCACCACTCAGAATGTTATTATTAACTGAGCAGCTAAAACCCTTCCGTCCAATGAGGACTAGATTTGTACATATGGAATGATTACATCAATAGCCCATTAAAATGTACTCTTACATAGCTAGACTTATGACTAAAAAGAGATGGACTGTTTTTTCCATTTCAACATCAAAAGATATTTCTTTGTAGCATGCAAACATGCTGTTTCACCCCTGTGGTAAAATGTGGCCCACAGAACACGTTTAATAGTGTGAGAGTTATTAGATCACTGTTTTAACAAGATTATGATTATGAAGAGAATGTCACTTTTTATTAAATGTATTTATTTATTCATTGTGCAAAGAAAGTCACACTCTAATATAAAAGGTGGTACCTTAGTTTGTCAATGGAGACGAGTGTTATTGTTTTAATCCATGGCCACTACACTTGCTTGCTTTTGTAAGATCTGACTGAAGTCCACCTTTTAAAATCTGATATTACATTTATCTTACAAAGAGAAGTCATTGATGGTTTTGTCCCACACAAGCTTGTTCATTTGCTGGAAAAAACCTTTGTATGTCTATTACGTCATTCTAAAGTTTGATTGCCATGCATTAGCGCATGTATTGTATAATTTACTGTTAGTATACAAGAAAATCAACATACTTAAACATTTTATACTAACTGCAAAAACCGTACACTAAGACAATTAGAATGTAATACATACTGTAGAATTTGTATGTTGTATGGATTTGGTACCGCCATGCTAGCACAGGCTACGATGCACAGGCTTTGAGCTAAATGCTAAATGTCAGCATGTTAATGACATTGCTGACATGCTGATGTTTAGCAGGTATAATATTAACCATGTTCACCATCTTAGTTTAGACTGTCAGCATACTACCATTTGCTAATTAGCACTAAACACAAAGTACAGCTGAGGCTGATGGGAATGTCATTAGCTTTTCAGGCATTTGGTCATAAACTGGACACATTAAATTTTGATCTGATTAAAAGTTATTGCAGTTCATCCTGAGGGGAACATGAATGGGTGTACAAATTTCATGGCAATCCATCCAATAGTTGTTGAAATATTTTAGTTTGAAATAAAGTGGTGGACCAACAGACCAACATTGTCATCCCCAGAGCCACATCGCTAAGCTAAAGACCTGGCACATGATCGACCTTAAAGCTGCAGCAGGCAGTGTCATTTCATTATAATTTTGGTTGAAATAACTCATTTTGACCATTGCATGTCACTAACAATATTTAATTGAAGGGTTCCTTTAAAAAATGTATGTCTGTGAGCGCCCGTCCCTTTGTATTTAGTTTTTTAAAAATTGATCCCGGTCTGAATCAAACAACCAATTAGGGTTAGCGAGCACATAACTAGCCAATTACAGAGTCTCTGTACAAACAGCTGGTGAAATTGACATGAGGCGATCAGCTGAAGAGAAGACACATCACTCTGTTGGAGTTGTTGGAACTACAGAAACACGGTTGTACAGTCGTGTTACAAAGTGGAGCTTCCTCCCTCACAAAGCATCAGTTTCTTACCTCTGAGTCAGACATAACTAGCCGAGTAGAACAACAGACGTTAGCTTGCGAGTTAGTTACAAGGGTTGACAACCTTGACGTTCCAGCAAAATGCGCGTGCATGTTTGGTGCGTCATTTGGGGGAGGGGCTTAGCGGAGTGACACAAGGCAGCAGAGAGAGAGGCGGAAGGTTTTGTCATTGTGTATGTTCAAATTGCTTATTTCAGCTTAAATAGCCAACTCCTGCACTACATCATACTTGTGGTGGAAGTGTGAAGTTTCTATCTGTATTTTTCTTGATTAATAGTGTTCAGAACATGTTTTCACACACCAACAGAAAGAGACAGATGCCACCAAGACAGCATAATGTCCCGCATATGGTGTACCAGTGTGGCGAGACATGAAAACTAAAGTGAAGTGAGTAAGAAAGAGGGATGGAAGAAAGAAAAGAGGGGAGGAAGTGGAGGTCAGTGTGCAGTCTGTTACTTGGGCCTAATTAGTTGTCTCACAGAGCACTCAAAGATGGCGAGACAGAGGGAGCAGTAGAGGGAGAGTGAGGCGACGACTGAAGTAGAATTCTTAGACAAATTTACTGCTGAGCTCCTCACAACGACACAGCTACTAAAACAACTTTAACTGCTGCTGTCCTCGCTAAGCATTTGGAAACGTGGGATTGTAGCAGTTTTGTGACCGAAGAAGTAGGGCAGTTAGGGAAGACATGTGCAGAGCTGACACTAGTAGCCAGGAGAAAAACTGCCAAACATTTGGATCACATCTTAGTCAGTGTTGTGTTAAATGTAGAGTTGTAAAATCTTCCCCATGTTCAGTGCAGAAGAGGAAGGAGATATTGGAGCAGAGAGACATAGAAAGCTGGTATAAGGGAACGGAGAAGGAGAAATGGA
This sequence comes from Macquaria australasica, assembly GCA_005408345.1. Lineage (NCBI taxonomy): Eukaryota > Metazoa > Chordata > Actinopteri > Centrarchiformes > Percichthyidae > Macquaria > Macquaria australasica. Next base: position 221,249 of record SEMN01000179.1, on the reverse strand, counting down.
GGGGGAAAATGGGGAGAAAATAAATTAGGCCTGCTTGGTCATGTATGGTGTAATGTGAAAGGAGCTAAATCAGCAGCATTACTCCCCCATGGCAAAGATGGAGGTGCTGTAAAGAACACTGTAGCCTACTTATGAAATGAATTTAGCCTTGTACTGGGAACAAGACGTGACGCCTACTGTTCTGCATGTTTACCAAAACATACACATACACACACATAAGAATCCACCCATAAATATACACACAAATGCACGCATGGATGCACATGTGTATTAAATAATTACATACAGGCTAAAGCATGCATGAGAGACATACAAGCAAACACTGAGAGTGCTGAAAATAGTCCAAAGCTGCAGTCTAAAAAAGTGAATTCAAAGTCTTTGATGCACTTTGGCTACGCTGTCACCAGGAAGTGGCATCAATCATTACAATGTGAATTACCTGGCTGATGACTGATGATGAAAATAGAAATGCTCTCTTTTTTATATCAAGGAGAATTTGGGAATAAAAGTTTGAAGGGGGCAAGGAGGAGATGGACTGATTCATTAAAAAGAGTACAAAAGTACAGAGTGTCATCAGGATGGCATTAAAGTGCTATCAAACATCAAGGCTGTTACCTTTGGACATCTTTTTTTACCACTTTATTGAAACGTTATGCTGTCACTCTAAATAAAAATGAAGATTGGTGAGGGATTTGGCTGCATCAATTTCAGCAATAACATCAATGTCTGGGATACGTTGTGTTTGCTACCAGGACAAACTAATATTAGACATACAGACAGGTGAGAAGTTGAAGCGAAAACCTGAATAAATGAGTGGAGAAACATAAGCAATGCAGATGTTTCTATAGTCACCAGATGTCAACCCAACTAAACACCCATGGGAGATTTTGTTGACAACGCTCTCTACCACCATTACATACAAAATTATCTTTTGGAAGAGTAGTGTTCAGTGGTGCTTTTGGTGTTCACTTTATGTCGGTTTTTCCTTAAAAGCAAGACTATGTAACGTTTGCTGAAAAGAAGTCACTGTGGCTACAGTTGACAATTAAAGTATAAAGGTAAATGCTAAAATGTAATGTGATAGCTCTCAGTAAAGTCTGTTACACAGCAGTATTTGTTTGCTAACATTAGCCAGCTTAGGCTAGTGCTTAAACTCGTGTTATTTCTTGAGGATGGATTGCCATAAAACATTGTTCAGGCATTCATGTTTCCCAGCAGGATGAACTGTAATAACATTAGTCATCTTTGGACTTCTCATCTTGTGCTACCAGAAGGTTGAAATGGTTTGAACTGAAATCTCTCGACAACTGTTGGACGGGCCATGACATTTGGTAAAGACATTCATATTTGACCCAGTGGAGGTGGTGGGAGGCAGGAGAATGGTGGCCAAGCTATCATCACTACTGGAGAACACTTCCCACCCCCTACATGTCACTCTTTCAGCACTGGGCAGCTCCTTCAGCGACCGGCTGCTCCACCCTCGGTGTCTGAAGGAGAGGTACCGTAGGTCCTTTCTGCCTGCTGCTGTCAGACTCTATAATCAGTACAACTCCCGGTAATCTACACTTGACTGTCAGTGTGCAGACTATTCACTACTATACTTCATCTGCTGCTGTGCATTATCTTCATGCATATATTGTATTCATGATGTTATCTACTTCATATGTTGCTGTGAAATATTTTTCATGTACATGTATATTATATATGTGCAATATTTTTATCTTATCTATTTGTTCATACTTACAACTGCACTCAGTCACTCTATTATTTATTTCTGTCTATACTGTGTATAGGACTATTTTTCTATTTTTCTATTTATTTTTATTGTATTTCTATATATGACACTTTTGCTGGCTGCTGCAACGCTAAAAATTTCCCCGCTGTGGGACAATAAAGGCTTATCTTATCTTATCTTATCTTCCAAGAAGATGAATTGTAATAACTTTGGTGATTCCTTAACTTTTCATTTAGCGCCACCATCAGGTCAAAGTATTTGTCCAATACTTTGGTTTATGATCAAATACCTGCAAAACTAATGACAATTTTATCTGTCTCAGTTGAACTTTGTGTTTACTGCAAATTAGCACATACTAACATACTAAACTGAGGTGGTGAACATAGTAAACATTATACCTGTTAATCATCCATATGTTAACATTGTAGTTGTGAGCATGTTAGCATACTGATATTAGCATTTTGCTCAAAGAACCGCTGTGTAGTACAGCGTCACCTATGTACATGATAGACAGTCAATAGTTTACTCTATAGTGAGTGGGACATTGAGTAAGCACACGTCTATAAAATGCAACACATTGAATTGTGGGATTTTTAGCACAAAATAGCGTACATGCCATGGACACAATGAGATTTTTGAGAGCAATTTATCATGCATACATTTCACACTCAGAATTTGGACACTCAAATAAAATGGTGGAGGTCATTATAGAGCACTATATAGTAAAGAGGGAGTGTTTTTTCAGACACAGCCTAGTCCTGTTTCTAAATACAAATAGTCAAAATTGTCTGTCATGACATGGTTCTTATTTCCAATACATGGACAAATTCTTCTCACCTCCAACCCAGTGGAGGTGAGTTACTGCCCCAGACGGGGGAGTTCAAGTATCTCGGGGTCTTGTTCACGAGTGATGGTAAGATGGAGCGCGAGATGGACAGGCGGATCGGTGCAGCATCAGCAGTAATGCGGGCGTTGTACCGGACCGTGGTGGTGAAGAGGGAGCTGAGCCGGAAGGCAAAGCTTTCAATCTACCAGTCGATCTACGTTCCAACCCTCACCTATGGTCATGAGCTTTGGGTAGTGACCGAAAGAATGAGATCGCGGATACAAACGGCCGAAATGAGTTTCCTCCGCAGGATGGCTGGGCTCACCCTTAGAGATAGGGAAAGGAGCTCGGACATCCGGAGGGAGCTCGGAGTAGAGCCGCTGCTCCTTCGCATCGAAAGGAGCCAGCTGAAGTGGCTCGGGCATCTGATTAGGATGCCTCCTGGACGCCTCCCTTTGGAGGTTTTCCAGGCACGTCCAACTGGTAGGAGGCCCCGGGGCAGACCCAGAACACGCTGGAGGGATTATATATCTCATCTGGCCTGGGAACGCCTTGGGGTCCCCCAGGAGGAGCTGGAAAGCGTTGCCGAGGAGAGGGACGTCTGGACAACCCTGCTTAACCTGCTGCCACCGCGACCCGGCCCCGGATAAGCGGAAGAAAATGGATGGATGGATGGGACAAATTCTCCATAAAAAGGGAGAAAGAACACTTTTCCTCATTCTTCAATTTAGCTCAATTTGTATAATGGCTGATAAGACCATCCGTTAAATAGAAGGCCCAGTATCAAGACCAGGAGCAAGTATTAACGCAGCTCAAGTGCCCATGATCAAGACAGTCATAATTAAATATTAGTCATAGAAACACAAGAAAGCTCAAAATGTACATTATATGCAACAGTTTGAGTCAGTGTAGATGGGTCATTTGGTCTCAGAAAGGGACAGAGATAAAGTGACACAAAGTGAAATATAGAATCACACAAATGTGACATCAACCCTGCACTGCAGCAATAGGTTTACTAGTAAATGCATACTGTACGGGCGCTGCTCCACAGGGAAGTCAGAGGTCATTCAGCTGCAGCAGTGTTGTGCTGATGGACTGTTCAGCAAGGTGGATGCTTGCTGAGGGCTGCTTGGTTTGAAGAAGGTGCATCTGATATAAATAGCAGCATTAGCCATCTCTGCATGTCCCCCTCAAGAGTAGATACCTCACATACAGAAGCATATTTTCCATTCCAATAGTATTCTACCACCATGTAAAATGAATAAGTCATAAACAGAGAAAGTCTATGCTGATGTCAACAAGCAGAGAAAATTCCCAGATGTCATACAGTCCGATTGCTAATGGATTTGACTGTCACGTGTTTCTTCAGTATCACAGTACAGTATGGTTTACCTTTTCAGGCAGTTACATAAGAAATGGCAACTTACTTTCAGGCAGCATGGGGATAAACGCACTGTGCTTCACTGAATCTGTTTCCGTCAGTCAGGTGACAAAATATTCAGAATATGGTTCCCCCGCTGCCTGTACATATTCCCCTGTTGTAAAGTCTGGCACAGAAAGTTAAACAGACGATATGCAAATGGAAAAGCTGCCAATCGTCATCTGCTGATACCAGTTTCCTCTCTGCGTCTGTCAGGAGCCGCAGGGGGAATCATTTCAGTTGATTACTATACTGTGTCAGATGTCGTCATTAAGCCAAATCAAGAGACAGACAAGAAAAACCAATAGGGAGCATGTGGGGGGGGGGGGGAGGGGGGGGATTAGGGAAGAAAAGAGAGAAAATTTGCAAAAATGCAATGGAGCAATGCAGAGAGGGAGAACAAGGAGTGTGTGTGTGTGTGTGTGTGTGTGTGTGTGTGTGTGTGTGTGATCAAGAGGAAGAAAAAAAGCAGTTTTGAAAAGTTCATTGAGGTTTGAGGTTTTTATGACGAGCTGCGTTGGTCTTGGCGGCAGGGAATCAAAGGGAGCTGTGTGTCATGGGGGCAGACAGCGCCTTTTCAAGGCCTGTCAGCCTGGTAGCATTCTAAGTCATAGTTATTTAGTTTGCTTGGACAGACACAGCACTAAAGGAGAGCGGAGGAAGACACAGCACGGGCACAACTGGCATGTGGATTGAATGGCACTGAATTACAGCAGGCAGTGAAGATTTATGCTGCCATTTTTTGGGCTGTCAAAGGCTGAGAGGAGCCAACTGTCACTCAATCACAGAACCTTTTTGTGGAGTATTTGCACTTGTCTGTCATACCGTTTTTTAAGATTAAATGAATAGGATCAGCTAATAACAGCCAGTGGGCATAAACAGAAGTAGAGCTGTCTGTTATACTCTTGCTGATGTCTTTACCTGATCATTACAAATTAAAGACAAAAGAGACTCAATAAAACATAACATTCTGGCCAAAGTACTTGCTGGATACCTTTAATTGTGCCACCATATGAATGGAGGATGGCGAGCGTGTGAGATAGCATTGTGTTGTCGCATCTGTGCCTAGTATTTATGTCACTTAGGTTACTAACTAACACAGCGAAAAGTAATTTTAGCAAATTCAGGTGGAATGTGGTTAGGCTCATTACAAATTTTCATGTTATTCACAGTTGTGTATTTCTTTGCCATGGAATTTGATACACATGTTCACGTCCCCCTCAGGATGAACTGTAATACCTTTGGTTCATGACCAAATACCTGCAAAACTATTGACATTCACATCAGCCTCAGCCTGTACTCAGAATTTAGTGCTAAGCGGCAAATGTTGGCATGTTAACATGTTAAGCGAGGGTGAAAAGGGTAAACATTACCTGCTAAATATCAGCATGTTAACATTACTCATGTTTCCATTCAAATGTAGTGCACATTTTCAACGAATTTCTAGAAAATGAATATTAGGAGCTGGGTCATCGAGATAAATGGTTGGTGGAGCTAATTCTCTAGTTGGTACTGGTATTGTAACAAGATGACGTCATTAACAGAGTGCCAGTCAGACCTCAAACAAAAGAAAACAATGTGGAAAACGTGATGAAAATATGACATTTCTGTTTCATGTATTAACATGACGAAGGTTACAGTCTTCTCATCGCTCCACACAGATCTGATGTTTTCATTTAAGTTACATGCTTCATATACATCATGATTCATTCAAGTCTGTTTCCATCGCACTTTGTTGCATTTTGCTTTTATCTATATGCCATCTTTTCCACTTTTTCCACTCCAACGTTTTTGCAATATTTTTTTCAACTTTTATTTCAAATTTCTGGCATTTTTTTCAAACTTTTTTTAGAATTTTGAGCGTTACCGCTTCATTTTTTTAATGCGTAAATTGAAAATGGGCATAAAAACAGATAGATGGAAACACACTTACTGTCATTGTGAGCATCTAAGCATGCTGATGCTAGCATTTAGCTCAAAGCACCGCTGTGTGTGAGTACAGCCTCACAGAGCTGTAGCATCGCTGTAGACTCTTAGGGTGTTTTCACATCTATAGTTGGTTTGCTCTGGTCCGAATCAGTTGATGAGTTTGTAAACTTTGAGTGTTTTTCCCTTGGTTCGGTTTCTTTTCATACAGAGAAAAATCCAACTGAACTAAAATGCATCACTACAAACCACGTGAGAACGTTCACTCTGCTTATTGGTCAGATGTGTCTGAGGCGGGAGCAAGAAAGTAAATACAGGAAGAAGGTCCTGTGTTCTGGACTAGTGCATATTTCTGTGAGTAGAAGCTCACTTGGATAACCTTGTCAGCAGGATCTTGTTATCCATGTCAATGAGAAGGATTGGAATTTGGCACATATCGCTGTGAAGAAAATTACATCAGGTTTTCAGTCTCATGAAATGATATTGAGGGTCTCGTCTTGACACACTTAACAGCACGTCTCTCTGCATCTGTTGATACATTTTGTAAAAATGTAGTGAATGTGCTCTGTGAGGTGGATGAAAAGCTCCAGAAATGCTTCTCAAAATTCTGGTGCTGTGGATTTTCCTTATCATGTCAATCCAAAACCTCCCATAAGTGTTCAGTTGGGTTAAGATCAGCTGATTGAGACTGTCATAGCAAATGATTCACATCAATTTTAGAATCATCAAACCCTGTATGGAAGCATCTGCATTCATTATGTTGGTACACCTATTTATCTAGATTTTTTTCTTTAATTCATCCCCTGTCTGTATAGATACCTCGTACTAACCACTTATTTCACACGCTTCACCCAGCACTGTTTCTCTCTCTCCCTCTCTCTCTCTCTCTGTCTAAAACACATACAAACATACAGTGCTGCTGTTTAGAAAATTACATTTTCTTAAAAGCACTTGGCTGCTGCTGTTTTCAGGCAGTTTAGCCTGCTGGTGTGGGGTCTGTGCAGCACAGCAGGGGGGGAGGCTGTCAGGGGAGGAAATGAAGGAAAGACAATGCCTATCATCTTGCCCAGTGTGAACAGCGCCTCACATGGCACTGGCTGAAAGTGTGCCATTATGGAACCAAGGTTGCTGGCTGCCCCGTGGCTTCGATGCCCACAATGTGACCTTCATGTTTCTTTTTATTCAGTGTTTCTTGTTATTCAAAAAGTGTAGTAGTAGAATAGGAGTTAGCCGGTGACAGCAGAGTGAATAGTTTCCACTCTTTCCACCGCTGATAAGGTGTTTCACTGTGTGCCACTTTGCCTACGTGTTCTCTAAAATCTAAAATACAGCACTGTGGGAGTCAGGAGAGAAAAGGGCGCAAGTCAGTCATTATTTTTGATTTGATATACATAATATATACACATTGACATTAAAATACAGATTATACATAGTAAATTGCTGCATTTATATTCATCCATTCACACTCATGCACAGCGAGCTACCATTGCAAGGTCCGGTCTGGGCCAACCTGGGTCTGGGTTCTGTGTCTTGGCCAAGGACACTTTGACACGTGGAGCTGAGGATTGAACTGCCACTCTACCTCCTGAGCCATGGACGATAACCAGTGGACTGAGGCCCTCTAATCACCCTCCACACGAAGTAAAAAACAGGGCTCGGAGCACAACTTATCTGTGGGCAAAACCAAACACAAATGCTATCATCCAATCTTAGATTAAAGCAAGCAACACATTATCACAACACAGCGCATTAAATGCACACTGTAGGGATTTTGACCACTAATAGCGCTATGGAGCAATGTTTTTATGAGTGGGTCCCCATTTTGTTTTTTGTGTATATTGTGCATGCGCACAAGGATGCACGCACACAGCAGGCATGGTTTACCGGAAACTCCACAGGGCACCTTTAACAGCTGTCACACAATCAAGTATCAAACATCAGAGGTCAGATTAGTCATCTTGGACCAATGATCCACTCCTTTGCACACTAGATATGAAGCACTGAGCTGTTGCTTTTTTCTCCCAATACATTTCTGTATTGAAGCTCAGCTGTAAAACATAATGTTACCAGCAACAATATCCCACTGTTCTCATACCAGCCACTGCCATTGTTAGCTTTCCATAGGACTGGCAGATCAATCATCACCTGTATTCATAATAGAACTCTCCTTCTTAGAGGTCAAATGTGATTGGATTTTTCCAATACAAATTAAAGTGTTGTTAATTTTGACTTTTAGATTTTATAGTAAATCATTTTGAGAATATAATGCAATATAAAATGAGAAGTAAAACTTTTAAGTGCTTACTGAAAAACTGCGAAAGCCACAGAGACAACCATGATGTGAGTTGTGAGTCAACTGTTGATGTTGAAACGGTGATGCGATTGCTTAGCTTTGAAAAAAGTAAACCATAGTCAGTGACTACGAAAATTGAACTGATCTGTTGTAAAAGTTGATTTATATATCACAGTGTCTACTCTTTGGTAAGGTTAAATATGGTTAAAATGCTTGTGACAGCAATATGTGGCCTTTGTTGCTGTTTTTTTCTCTTGATATTTATTTTGACTGACTTCTTGACAGTGTGTTCTCTGCGTTTACGTAGTCAAGGTTTCAAAAGTTGCATAAAGCTTTGAGTGACGGTCAAGTCATCTTCGGACAGTGTTACTGTGCAATAAACATCACACAGCGGGGCATCAAAAGGCCAGTGATTTGAGGCAGGAAGTGCAAGGAGAAGCAGCCTTCGGTGCTGCTGTATCGATGGGGTAATGGAGAATGAAATGATGTCTGTCCGAGGTCATCACAGATGGAATGAATGCAGATAAAAGAACCAATTCTGAGAGCAGCCATGTGAAGAGACAAGGCTGAGTCGCTCAAATTCACGTTCACTGCACTGCAAACAACTCATTTAATAAAACAAGTGAAAAAAATGTTATGTTGCAAAAAGAGCTCTCAATATTCTGAAGATTGCAATACTAATGTCTCTCTATTCAAGGACATTCTTGTTATTTTGCAATGGAGACAAGCATTGAATTAGCAGACTTTGTTATTTTGTTCTTTGAAACTATGATAAAATATAATTTTTAATATATCCCTATGGGAAAGTGAGGGTGATGCATCAGCAAAAGTAACAAAATTCAGCAGATTATTAATTAAAAAATAGAAAATCATGGCAAAAACATCAAAAGAATATCAATATCAATACTCAAAACCAGATTTAACGTACAGACTGTTTAGCAATTCTACTGTCGACTTTCTTCTCTGTTCCAAGGTTTGGCTAACATTTGTTTAAAGCTGCATTAATCAATATTTTTATTTAAACAATAAATCAAGTGACTCTCATCCAGCTCAGCAGTTCCTTTTAGCTCTATGGCGTGCTTTTGTATCTTCCAGCTCAATGTTTTTGTTTTCTGGCCCATAACGTTACTGTTTTGCTTCAGTTTCTCTGCTCTCATAAACCTTCTATACATAATAGGTAGAGCTCTTCCGCGTAGGTTTTGCCCCACCCTGTAATCACTGAGAACAGGTGACAGTTGTTTACTTTCTAGTCCAGCAGTCCCTTTAAAGGGTAATTCCAGTTTTTTAAACCTGGGCCCTATTTTTTCAAATGTTGGGGTCTAAATGACTAATACTCACCAGAGGTTTTGGAATTGGTCCAGTAGATCGCCTCCGCTGGCATCCGCGAACGGGCTGCAATGGCTACCATGTAATCCTTTGGGGCAATTGTAAAATTGAAAAGTCTGCGCTGCTAGGTGGGAGGTCGCCTCGCTCTTTCCTGACCTTGTTGCTGCTTTTGAGGGAGATAACCATCAGACTATGATATGCGCCTGACCTGTTTTTCTTGTAGATGTTACTGCGCATGTTAAGTATTTCCTTGGCATCTTTCCAAGCGCTGTTTGCTGTGAGACCGGAGGTAGCTGGAGGTAGCTGGAGGTAGCGCTAGCTTTCAACCGTTACACTTGTATAGCACTATGTGAGGAGAACAGAGTAGGATGCGTGTCAGATGATCATACGAGGGCCGATTGGTTGGTCACCGTAGCTCACGGCTCCAAGGCTGGCCATTCTTTGATGTTTCTACTCGTAGCTTGTTTACATATCATGAGTAATAATGTACGCATCTCGTGATAGGAATAAGGAACATGGTGTTGGCTTCCTGTATGACCTAGCTCTGCTGTATTTTGTGACGGTTATTCAACAATAGCTTCCTGGTTGTTTTTTCCTCACTGTGATAAATATTATATTTAATATTGTGTTCTATTGCCCTGTTTGGAGCAGCTCTGTTGCCACTGCTCTTTTTGTCCTTTAGTTAGTTCCCTTACCTAATTTCCCTACCTTTGGTTACCTCTTGCATAGTTTTTTTTGTGTTTTATTTTGGTTACTTCCTACCCTCAAGGCTTGCCCAGCTAGCCTCTGTATTCTTGGTTATTGCTGATTTACTCCTGTTAATTTTTTTAAGTGGTGGCCTAAACTCCAGCATAAGCTACTTGTTGTAAAGGAGGGCTTTTATTTTATTTTCTGCTAAACCAACTGCTGTGCTTGTAAATACCAAGGGGGGTCTATATTGCCTGGTTTCTTGCTTTTTGCCATGTAACAGGACGGTTGGGCTGCTATATTCTTGCAGGTGGTTGGCTACTGCGTGGAGGTTTCCCTTTTCCTTGGGTTTTCTATTGCATGTTATTTTGCTGTGTCTTCATAACCCCATGTACCTTTTTGTCTTGCAGTGTGAATGTAATCTACTGTGTGCATGGTGAAGTACACTGGAACCTTCCCCTTACTCCCCTCTTTCTGTGGGCCTCCCTGGCACCCTCCCCTACTGGTAATATTGCCAGGGTAGTAATATTTAACAACATATTTTGTAATAAAGAAATCTATTTTTTTCTAACCTGGTTTGCTTTTCCAACCAAAGCATCAAACAGTGACTCTTTCACATTTTAATAAATTGATTCTATTTTGGAATTTGAAACTCATGTCTCTGCTCCTTCTCTTTACCAAAGAACTTGTTGGGTATTCTCTGAGTTAAATCACCAGAGTGGCATTGTCGGTGTCCTTGTAGTCTGGGATCTTCTAAGTGCCCCGGTCAGACATTCTGCAATCAGAGGTCTGCGTATGCGACGCGTTCCACACACGCGCACTAGACAACGTGTTGGCGACCTCACAACAGCAAGAGGAAGAGCTCCTTTGTTGTATGTGGCTGAACAACAAGTAAAAGCCAAAAAAGGAAATGGTGTGTGTGACTGCTTATCAAGAATATTTGTGTGTCTGTACCTTAAAAACGAATACTAATGCTGCCCATGTGCATGCGGACCTTCGCGGCTTAATGCTGCTCCGTGTTTGCTGGTTGTGTAACAGTTTGCTATTATGTTAACCATAACCCATTTATAAAGCCATAACATGTCCAACGTGTGTCTTTTCTTGCTTGTTATGAACTAATGCCACCAAATGGACATGGGTCCTTGAGTCCCCTGAAAGGTGCTATATAAATGCAAGTTGTTATTATTATTATTATTATTATTAAAAATGATTAATAACATTAGCTTTAAAGTTAGAGAAATATCTTATGTCAAATATGTCTTTGTGGTAAAAAGAAACCATTGTTGATTGTTGGAAGCAGACAGAGTGGGTCTGCCTCTGGTGTCAAGGTTGGACAGTACATACACCCATCCATCTCTCCTGACCTCCTCTGTAAGAATTTTTGTGGCAGTATAAGAATGTCATACTACTTCCTTCTTTGCTTTCTTTATGGGTTGTTGTCAGGAGGGCAGTCTCTCAACCAGACAGTCACCATAGACTGTATATATATAAAGCTGTACGACATGACAGCTCCCCAAAAGTGAAGCCACAACATCTTCATCGCCTCCCGGTGGTTGGCTGCAGTACAGGCCAAACAAAAAAATCAAAGTACACGTCAAATAAAATTTTACCAAAGATGGTTTCTGTCATTTTAGGTAGTTCTTATCACGCTGATGTTTGTTCAAGAGTTCATTTTTCTGATAAGTTTGGTTTTAATTCGTTATTTGATGCTATAAAATGGGGGTGTGTCATGATTGACAACTTGTGGTGTGCTTGCGATTGGTTCCGGTGTGTGTATGGGCGGGACCGCGATACTGTGCAGACTCTGGCCCCAAATGACGTCACCAGCGCAAGATGGCAGCTCCCGTATCCATGATATTTTGGCTTAATCTTTGTACAGTTTGAGGAAGTGGAGACGTGTCGTCCATCTTTATATATAGTCTATGGGAAAAACGCAACCATAGTGGGGTCATTTTAAGCTGTTTGAACAACTGACAATCAACTCTGTCATTTTTTTCTAGTGAGTACATTCTTATTGATTTGTAATTTGAGGGCAAGTATTACTTATTTGAAGAAACCATCTCTCGAAAAGTTTCCCCTCTGACACCAGGCTCAGCAGGCATGCCTTATTACACAATACAAAGTCAAAGTTTTCCATTATTAACATGTGGCTTGAGTGCTCATACAGAGACAGAGGCTTTGAAATGTTCAATGAAGAACGAAGCATAGAGTAAAAAGAAACAGAATTGAATAGCCAGTGTGGGGCTGATCATAGTGGTCCACATCCGATGGACTGAAGTGTGAACAGAGGAGTATGTTTTCTTTGGACAAAATAAGAAATAACTGGATGTGTACTGTACAGTAATAACAACAGAAGTAATAATTAATAGTTGTAGTAGTAGTACTACTACTACCCACCTCACCTACATTGCATTGTTAAGAAAGAATGTAACCTGTGGCTGAAGCACTTTCCCCTTAAAAATCTCTTATAAAATGCCAATGTGTATATTTCGGAGAGACATGATGAAGGAAAAAAGATTACCTCCTGTAAACAGTGTTCATCAACAGTGAAACTATAGGATGTCTGCTGGCTGTTGCTTTGCTTGTGCTGATGTGTTCTATTCATATGGAGATGAAAATTAAATGACATTTTCCTGAAATGACTCATGTATATAAAGAAAGAGAGTATGAGGCTGGATAAAGCCCCCCCCCCCCCTTGTGGGCAGAAATGATCAAGTGCACTGCTCTCGTCAGCTACAGGAAAAGATGTGAGCTAAAGGGAAGAAAAACAGCAATAATCATTCCCGCGCCTACAAATGTGCTTGTTAAAATCTGCACAAATCACCCACTGCCTATGAACTTCAACCAGCATTCTCCACAAAGATGTTCAGTGCATTGATGTCCCCCACTTGCCACCCATGCTTTTGCAAAAAATAAAAGCACCACAGAAACAATTTATCTCTTATGCCATTGCTGCATATTGTTATTGTATTAATTTGGCTGCCAGATATTCTCTGTGTCAGCTCTCACAAAGTCAATGCGTTCTCTGCTTTCTGTAATTTTCATGTTAGATCGCCTTCGCTAGCCTTACCAATAAATTAGACGTGCTTTCAGAGAAAAGCCTACGACTGGTAAATACTCCTCTCAACCCTTGCAAGAGACAAAGAGAGTATCTACAGAAGGAATATATGAGCATCGATCGACCCTCGTGGCCATGTCTGGTCTCCACAATAGCACGCTATTGATGTGCTAGAATTGCTTTTGAAGGCAGACAGATTGATATAATGGTGTGGTGCGGGTCCTCAAGGGCTGGGCTGCCAGTGCTGAAGTCTGATTCACAGACCTTGGGTCAATCTAGCCATTTGCATCATCGGCCCTCTTTGGTGTTTTTGCTGAGGCCACTGAGCTAGCAGACATGCAGAGTCCTCTGAGAGGTGCTGGAGTCCTTCTCTGACCCAGCCCCAAACAGGAAATTAACCCTTATTACTCTTACAGTTGATTTTTACAGCAAACAGGTTAATGCCATTGATTTTGTGTCTGCTGTAACCTGTAAAAACTGATGTGATGGGGCACTCCGAGTTTCTGTTTTCCAGCGGTGACTCTCCTGCCTGAACACAAGAACTGTGTATCAACCTCTCTCACTGTTTTCTGGTAGTGCTCCCTTCTGTATGTAAATGCTTATAAATGCCAAAATAGTTTTAGGGTCTATACCAGTCTTTCTTGTCCCTTATTGCTTAAAGGCAAGTTGCAGTTTTTTTTACATCTTGGAGATTTTTTTTTTGTAGGTTTGGCCATTGTTTCTATCTGTAACAATTGTATTCACCAGGTAATGTGCAGTACCACAATATTGACAAAGTTGTTAGGGTGGATGTGTCAGCAAACTATCACCTATTTACAGCTCCAACCGGCACAAAGCTACATTAGCATTAAGTTGGAGACGTGTTTCTGAAAAAAAGTCTAATATTCACTCTTCTTTTAGTTCTGTCATACACTTATGTATTGGTTAAATCACTTTTGAGTTATATTTGAACACACTGTTAATTTTGTTTTCAAGAGCATTACATTCCATAATGATAAATAATACACACAAACATGACATCAAATTGTAGGAATAAACATTAAAGCTGCATTAATTGATTATTTGGCCACTTGGGGGCAGCAGGACATTCTGAGGACACAACATCTGATATAATCTCACCTTATAAAGTTCTTAGGGCAAATGTGTTACAAGGTATGAACACAACATTGACATATCATCACCTTTTAAGTTGATATGGCAAACTTGGCAAATAGTTGCCTCTTTACACATCCAGCAGACACGGAGCAACATTAGCATTCATTTGGAGTTGTGTGTCTGTCCACCTGACGCATGTATGTCCAATGTTCAGCCTCCCTTTAGCTCTGTTTTAGTCTCAACCAACTCCAGAGAAAAATACCTGGCTCTTTAAATGCTGCCTGCTGCGTTTAAAAAACACGATTAATGAGAGTGGAGTGTTCAGGCCCCAAAACAGAGGCTAATAGGACTTTGAAGAGCAAACTGCAGAGTTGGGTGCCAATTCTATATAGGTTTGTATCTACAGGTGACACAGTTGATATCACACATAGTCATTTGATCGAATGTTAATAGAAAAAATATGGATTAGTGCAGCTTTAAACAAACATCCAGGTTAGCAACAGTAAAGTTATTACCCCAGCTGTCCGTTGTGAACATCCATCACAGTTTACAGATTGGTCCACCATAGTGACTGTGTGCACGCAGTTTGCTTCACAGACAATTGACGACTTTACTGGTGTTCTCATTTGTGGTGTTACCTCCAAATAAACTGGTTAACATGTTTGATCATTTGTTGGTATGTCATGTTCTTAGATCTCAACAATTGTTTCGGTGAGTAGTGTTATCCTAACAAGTTGTAATAAACCAGAATTAGCATTTAGAGCAATAGTTCAACACCTATATACAGTTAGTTGCTTTCTTGCTGAGAGTTAGATAAGAATATCAATACCACTGTCATATATGTCCACTAAATATGAAGCCAGTAGCCGGTTAGCTTAGCAAAACTGGAAACAGAGGGAAATAGCTAGCATGTTATATTTTGTTTGTTTAACATGTACACAAACCAAAGTTTAAAAATGACTGTTTGTGCCCGGTGGCAGTGATTTCCTGGAGTCTTGTCGTCCAGGAAATCACCGCTCCCTGCCAAGACAAGTCCAGCACATAACTCCCTGAAATTCAACAACTTCAGTTTTGTACAGATTGAACAGGGGTATCGATTTTCTCATCTAACTCTCGGCAAAAAAGTGAATAAGTGTTTCCCAAAATGCCAAACTATTATTTTAATTCTAAAGCAAAAGGAGTCATTGACACTGAGCTTGATTATTCTAGACACGTGCCCAACTGGACCTAAAGGCAAAAGATGATGGTTTATCATTCCACCTGCTTTCCTGTATATTGCATTGAGTCTGCTGGGCTCTGTAGTGTCGACTACGTTGAGTCTCAAAGATGAAAACTGTCAAAGTCTAACAAAAGCTCGAGGCTGACTAAAGGGACACAGCCTTACTGCGCATGTCAAGTGCATTTGTTTATGTCTCTGAGTGAACGTTGGTGTGTTTGTTGCTCTCAGCAACTTCTGCTGTTTGTTGTTTCACTTTCCTGAGTTTTCAGCCAAGATGTGTCGATCCTCTCAAAAAAAAGGGGGGGGGGGGGGGATCACACCAGACAAGAACTAATATCTCAAGCGGCAAACAGTCATAGTAGGTGGTCCTTTTTTTTCCCTTCCAAAATGAAAGGACAGAATGAAAGCTCTGACCTTATATGTGGTCCTCGGCGGAACAGAGCTCATGAGATTGTTTTCGGCTTCAGGCGCTTTACTTTGTCTCCATGTATTTCTCAGCTTTTATTTCACTTTATTTACCCCTCTTTTGATCTCTCCACATCTACCTCTCTCCGTCTAGCGCCGCTGCTACACCCAGTGAAGAGCGGCCCGTGGCTTGATCCAACTCTGGATTACGTTTAGTTCCTCAGGGCTCGTTTCACTCATGTAATACTCGTATAATAATAAATTTATACCTTCCTTTTTATACCTTCTCTTTTTATTTAGCATGTTATACATCTTGAGGAAGAAGAAAGTTTTCTTTCTGCCAATGTATACTTGGTAAAGATGCTTCATTTTACAGTAACACACCTGATGTCTATTTCTCATTACATCATAGAATATATTTTGCATTTCATTATTGGATGTCTTTGCAAGCTAGAGGCACTGGTGTGCTGTGTATGAGGAAATACCTGAGCAATATTCACGAGTTTGGGGGTGCAAGCTAATTATAATATCAAGAGCAGAGTCTCCTTGAAACAAAGTCTGCACTTGAAGTAAAGGAAAGATGTCTTCCTGCAGAGTTTTACTGTCTCCTGCGCATGACATATGAATGATGGCTTTTATTTTTAGGAAAAAATATAAATTTGAGCGTATGTGCATTCTTAGACAGGAGGCAGCAAAAGAAAACATAAATAACGTCTGCCACAGAAGGGATGCCTGTGCTTTCATACCTGTGTCTGGCTGCTGACAGAGTTCAAATTCCCCACAGGTTTCCTCAGAAACAGGAGATGTGTTCGTGTCGGTACTATGCTTGTGCACACTTTTTGCGTTTGCATGTATGTTGTGTGTGCATCTGTGATAAAAGTGTTGACGACGTGCCATGTAGTTTTGACCTGAGCCCCCTTGTGTTTTTTTTTTCACAGCTTAAAAAAACCCGCTTAATAAAAAAGAAAGGATCAAAATCGATGCTGCAGAACCAGAGATATCGTCTTTTTTATTCCACACATTCTTCCTTCTTACTAAAACCTGGCGCCTTCATTACCCACAATGCAACTAGAATGGCGACAGTTCGGTCAGAGATTCAGGTGCGTTATGCTAGTAGCAGCTAATGTAGCCTCGAGCTGCTAGCCTGCAGCAGAGGTGAGCGGCGGGCTACAGAGGTCTGGTGAGCTCACTTCTTTCTAACTCCACACCAACAGATTTTTTTAATTTTCAAACTTGCAGTCTTCAGCCCTGACTGACACTGTCAATTTATCAGATTCCGTGCAGCTCCATTGGGAGCCACAAAAGGCCTATATACAACAAGACCTGTAAACACACTTTGATGTATTAAATCAGTGCAGTTCCCCGAAAGATAAACCCATGTAGATATTAGATCCCCTTGGAGTCTAGATACTGGTGGTGGTGGAGTAAAGCCAGCAGGTGGTTGATGGAAACTCTGTTGAATCTCCTGGAACATCCTGGAAATGGTGGTGACGGGGGATGGTGGGCCGCACAATAGTCGGTCTGAAAGATAGAATGACAGGATCATAATCCTAATAAAAGACATTTGAAAGAACATGTTGACATTATTATTATTTTTTTTTTTTTTACAAATTTTGAGGTCAAAATGACTTACACTTACCAAAAGTTTTGTTAAATTGTTTTGTTAAACTCACATTTCCACTGTCATCTTCCTGCAACAACTCAACCTCTCGCGAGATTTCAGAGCGAGACTTTCTGTTTCTGGTTAAACAAAAATTATATATTGTTTGTTTGTTGGTCGGTTGTCTGACAGAGATGTTGATTGCATCTGCTGTTGTGATTGTATCTTGAAATGGTTGGCATCAATCGAATCACAAGAATCTTAGCGTTCCAGGCAGGCTGTCGGAGTTTTAACAGGTTAACAAAATGGTCTGTCTCTGTAGGGATCCTTTCCATAATGTTGTCAGACACTTCGAATAACAGTCTGAGCCTGTCAGTGGAAAAAACAAGCACTTTTAGTGGACAGACTTTTCTCGGGCCCTTGCAGCCTGTTCGCGGATGCTGGTGGAGGTGATCTACTGGACCAGTTCCAAAACTAATGGTAGTCATTTTGACCCCAACACTTGTGAAAAATAGGGCCCAGGTTTACAAATACTATTATATTATTATATTAAGGAAGTCACCAGAATCAAACAGATTCTTAGGTTTTACTATTTATTGTGGGTTTGCTATGTTTGTATAGCAAAAAGCTAAGCCAGAGGGTCTACCATTGCACACATAAATTTAGACTTGTGAACGCTCTGCTTTCAAAATAAATTTTTTTTTTTTGTTTTGTTTTGTTTTTGTTTTTCCCTTTCAGTTACTCAAATGGCAGTGAGACAGTTGGAGACACCTACTGGGGTAACAAACCATAATTTCACCATCTGTCTCCCAATCCAGTATTGGATCTACTTTAGCTTTCTTATTTTATTATATTTTTTTCAAACCAGAGGTTGCTTGGATAAAGAGTGGAGGATGGTGCAGCACGTGGCTGCCATGGCAACACAGTGCCACTGGCCATTCGGTCTCCAGATGTCTTTGAAATGGTCCGTGTACATCTGCTTCAAACAGCACATCACACAGTTAGCCCTCTGAAGTACCCCTGGTCTTACCTCATCCTTTCATCTCTGGCTAAATAAGTCTTTCCTTTTGCCCAACTGGAGGAGGAGAAGAGGAGGAAAATAATAATAATCAGGTGCTGGACATTCAGATGATTACAATTGCAGAAGAAACTATTTGAAATGGGGTTCCGTTGAAAATAAATATAATGATCCTTTTCTTTGATTGCCTCATGAATTCCCCACTGACAGTCTGAGGCATTGCTCAAGGCTGACGGAGTCCATGTCCAAATAAATCAGGGATTTTAATGGGTAAATACTCAGGAGTGTATCCTTAAGTAGGATATTCCGCACTCAGAGGGGCCTATGGGACTGAGATGGCAGAGGACAGCCCATCCAGAATGAGCGTATAAATTGCAAAGCACTTTACAACCAGTCCGCCTCATTTGACTTTCAGCTTTGTCCATGGCTCACAGGTTATGGTAATGGTTATGGACGCCCGGGCTCGGGGGGCATTTGCAGCTTTGCATTCATAATGGCAGCCAAATACTAGTTATTTCCCCTTTCTGTTAACACTGCCGACGTGTTACTTCACAGGCAGGGTGCAGCGTCGATGCAGCTTTTTGTCAGCTGAACGTCGCTTGTCATTATTTTTGGGCCTTTACAGAAGCTCTCAGGCTTATCCCCCACCTGTGCCCGATGCAAAGGCTGTTAAATTGAAAACCACAGCTAGGAACAGTTTGGGCTGCCTTATTATCAGCCGCCAGCTGGCTCCATGGAGTGCCCACTTCACCTCCTAACACAGGCCTCATTCAGGTACAAATGTCCTGTAATGTGCCCCCCCCCACACACACAAACACAGACCCGTACACACACATACTTCCACACCATCTGCTCTCAATTATGCTGATTTGTATCTTTATAACAAGGAAGCTTAACTGGTAGTTTGACTCACATGCATGGATAACAAGAGCATAGGAAATGAGGTGTGTGCAAAACAGGGAAGACAGAAGGAAGTGTTTCCAAAGGAAGTCAGTCAATTGACATGCCACTTAGATAGAGATGTGTCTCCAATGCATGTTGTTGTAAGGTCAACATGGAAGTCAGGAATGTAGAGACATAACATGCTCTGTAATGTGCCCCACCACCACACACACACACACACACACACACTCACTGAATTCATTAAACAAAATCAAATTCATGTACCAGGGCGACTACCACAGGGGATTGTAAAATACCTTGCAGGAAAACTTTGGGCAGTCAGCCTTTTCCTATCGAGAAGCACATACCTGAAAAACGTACCCACAGAACTAAGGGACATCACATTTCTAAACTCTTTCTCCAATCAATCAATCAAACTTTATTTGTATAGCACCTTTCATACAGGTTAGTGCAGTTCAAAGTGCTTCACAGATGATAAGATACTAAGAAAGAACAAATGTAGACTGTAAAAACAACAACAACAAAAAAGAAAATAAATAGAGTTAAATAAACTCTTTCTCTAAATTGATAAAACAGTGGTCAAACATGCAGTCATAATCTGGAGTAGTGATTATGTCACTGTCTTACTATTTGTCTGTGTTTAGGTGCTGTTGTACTTATGTGCTTTTTTATATGCCATCAACCTGCCAGAGACTGCAATTAATGTGCACTGCCCCTTAATAAATAAAATAAACATAAAGAATACTTTTCAGTTGAAAGTGATTGAAACCAAATCAGGCCATAATTGGTGTTGTTTGTTACAAAACCTTGTACTTGAAAATGCACCACACTTGCTAATAGAAAAAAGCCACATTAACATCAACTAAAAGATGAGGAGAAAAAGTTAAACAAACAAGGTTAAAATGTTGAGAAACTTATCACGTTCTTTAACCCGGTGGATTCTTTCCTCAGAGAGGCAGCTCGAAGATGATAAAGTGAGTAATGGCTTACTAATTAGTTATATTTGAACAAATTTTATTTTTTACAGGATAAGCCTTTTGAGATGCATCATGTCACTGTCACCAACCATGTCACCAACTGACAAGATTGGGTGCCCCAGTGGCTCACTGGGTAGAGCGCGTGCCACATGCCAGGGCTGGGTCTTTGCCGCAGCGGCCCCAGTTGGGGTCCGGGTCCCGAACCTGGGCCATTTGCTGCATTTCATCCCCTCTCTCTCTCCTGCCTTTCCTCTCTCTCTCTACTGTCCTGTCAAATAAAGTGAAATACCAAAAAACAAACATGACAAGGTAACTTTTCTGTCGGTTTCAGTCTTGACAATGCCTGGAAAAAATATCTGGCACTTTAGCTGTTAAATGCTCTAACTAGCTGCACTCTAACTTTGTCTGCCATTTAGTGCTGGTCAAGAAGCATACAGTGGGTGATCAGAGTTTTTTTTTTTTTTCTTCTGAAAATAGGTGCTTGCTGCTGCTGAAAACGAGGTTAAAGTAAGGGCCATAATACCAAAACAATCAGCTAAAAGAGGCTAAAAGGTCAGTAGAGCTTAGGATAACTGCAGAGGCGGGTGATAATTCTCTGTGGATTTCTCACTATGAATGAGTCCTTTCACATTACACACAATCATTTGATTCATTGTAAATATAAATATATTGATTAGTGCAGCTTTAAAGGCAAGTTCAAACATGAAAAAAACTTGTTTTGAATAATCCCAACGAGGTTATGGTTTTAATGTATGACATTAAGTTGTTCCAATCAACTTAATGTCACCTTAAAAAAGAATTGTTACCTGTTTCTGTGGAGACTAAGGGAACAGAGATGCAAAACTGAGTGTCTTAAGAAACACACAGAGGTATATGGCTAAAAACTGCTTCAAATAAACACAGTAGTTAAAAATGAAAGCATTTAAAGGCCCTGCAAACCTATTTCACACTTTCTTACTATAACCAATGTCGCCATACGAGAACACTCAATTTTCTGCCAAAGTTGGAACAGTTTTGGTTCTTTCAAGTGCAAGCTTTTCTGTATTTGTGTTTTTCTGTGCTATTTTCACTGGTTTGAAGTGGGCAGGGCTCAGTTGGAGAAAGGTCACATACTTCTGTGCATTTTGAATCAAAATCTGATGTTTAGGGTTGTTTGCTTTTGT
The DNA here is from genome assembly GCA_005408345.1 of Macquaria australasica. Taxonomy (NCBI): domain Eukaryota; kingdom Metazoa; phylum Chordata; class Actinopteri; order Centrarchiformes; family Percichthyidae; genus Macquaria; species Macquaria australasica. Next base: position 199,598 of record SEMN01000179.1, on the reverse strand, counting down.
TGCCATGTCAGATCTGATCAAACTACACCCAGACAGTCCTGATGAACAGAGTTTTTTTTACTCTTTAACTAGTATCTAAGGACAATTAAAAAAAATACTTTGATTGTTGAATCTTTAGTCAGAAACAACCAATTAAGAGCCTTATACATTCCAATAATAGCTGTTAAATGGACATTTCAAAGTAAGGCTACATCTACACTAATGGAGCGACGCCTGCGAGCTAGTTCAGGCAGTCAACTCGAGCTGCATTGCTACACATGTGACATACCTCACTCTCCTCAACCATGTACCGAACACACCCTCTCAATTTGGCGGTCTATATAAACTGCAAAATTTCCCATCTCTCCCTCTGCCTGTCAAATGCCTCTGCTGCCTTGCATCAGTATTGCCGCCTGTTCTTTCAGCTCCACCACCACCCCAGCATCCACCTGCAGGCTCCGGCTGGGGGGTTTAAGATATGTGCTCATCACTCCTCAATATATCATGTAAACACATTGGCTGGGAGTGATGAGGTCGGAGCCTAGACGCCAAACTCTAACTATGTTCTGCTGCATAATAAACATTTCAACGTGAGTTGTCTGACTGAACTACGTTTTTGTTTTAAAACACATAACTTTTGCTATGTTTATGCCTATCGTCAGCGTTTGTTTTCTTCCAGAAAAGGTCACGTAATAAGGGTGTGACGAATCAGGGAAGGGCACGTCGGGTTGATAACACCCAATCAGGACGCGAACGTGGGTGTCTGCGTCATCGTTTTAAAACGTCTCCGTTTTTGGCTGTCCTCACTAAAACGCAATCTGGAGTTTTCAAACTTAAACTGGGTCAGCAGCGCTTTAGGGATGCTAGGCGTAAACATAGCAAAAGTTATGTGTTTTAAAACAAAAACGTAGTAGTGTGGATGTAGCCTAATCTCCACAAGCTGTTTTAAGTAACATTGGGAGTGGTAGTGTGATCCCAAATATAGGTAAGAAGCACCAGTTGGGTGATAAGTTTTTCCTGATATTAAAATAAATACACAGTTTCGACCTATAAAGCATGCCAGGCCTTGGTCTCCTTTTTCAATACCAGCATCTCTGTGGAGGTTGAAATGAAATATCTGAATCGATAAGACTACTTGGGTATTTTATAGAGTCAACTTGTGATAAAAAGGACCAGCACTGCATGCAACTGAAAGTATATTTGAAGATCTTTAAGTTCACCGTTAATTGAAAAGAGGGACACTATATGGTTTGTTTTTACTGACAGTACAAGGCCAACAAGACCGCACAGATAGTGAATAAATGTAGAGGGTTATGAAAAGTCTGCTGTCTTTTGTATATCCTAACTGTTCATGTGTTCTGTGTGCATTCAGGCAGTTGGGCGTGTGGTTGAAAAACCCTTTGACTACCACAGAAAAGCACCATGAATGTTTATTGAGAGGACTTTCCTACTTTACTTTCTTTATAAAGCACATTGTAACTACTTAACTTCATAACTTACTTTTCTTTTAGCTTTGGTCTAATTTAATTTACTTGTTAACAAGTATGTCTATATATCCCGGCCACTAAAATTCTGCTGCAATATGACTAAGTAAATATGCGAACAAGAGCACATTAAGAGCACACACTAATGGGTAGAGAGAATTAGGCTACAAGCTTTGAAATAGCTGGGTATACTTGCCCTCCTAATACTTGCACATGCATTAGGAAAGTGTTGGGGTAAGGATATCAGGTCTGGAGCTGTCTATGAAAGCTATTATTATAATCACATACAATCATCATTGACAGTGTAGTGGTTTCAATCATGGGAAATAAACAATGTGCAATAATGAGGCTATTTGTGTTTTTGTGCTTTATCACTATTATAATTCTCACTCTGCGTGTCCCTCATCTCGATTTAGCTGTTGACCTTGAGATATCAACATCCATAAAGCATCCTGACGTGCTGGAAACGCAGATGATGCAATCACAGGAAATCTTCAATTTAAAAAAACCAATACTAATAAACACTGTGTATTTGAAATTCCCGTTGAATGTTTGCCAATGTTATCTAGCTGTGCAATTTTCTTTCAATTGCGTGAGAACTGTTTAAAAACATATCAAACTGATGACATGTTTCAGAAGTCCGCTACAGAAAATTATACATGTGCTCTGTAGGGGTATCAGAGACCCCAGCAGTAAAACACTGTTAAATGCAACAGTATTTTTTTATGCTGTATATATGTGATTAGTGTTGATAGTACATCACTGTAAATGTGTTCATGTATAGCCTATGAAATATTTCCTTATTTGATGCTAATAGTAGTTAAAGCATCTATAATAGATATTTTGATGATATCAATGTATCAAATGACTGAAAATAATGTGACAATATGAAGGGGGTCGCTCGTAGTAATGAATCTACAGAGAATTAGCATTATCATATCAATTCTGCAGCTCCCCTCGGCATTAAGAGGTTTATAGTGAGTTTCAGCTGATTGTTTAGCTGTCCAGCCAACATCTTTACTGTTTTCAGTGATAAATGGAAGAAAAGTACGCAAAGCATTGTCCAAATGATGAAACACTAGTGCGATCACTAGTGTGATTTATGACACAACAAAATAAACGATAGCGCATAATATGAAACGATAGACGTTTTTCTATCATCACTCAATTTGTATTGTCATATCGCACAGCCCTACTCAGCACCACACAGCAGACAGACACAGTTAGCAACTAGCTTGTGCTAAGCTAAAGAGCCAGATGTTTTCCTCAGGAGTTGGTAGAGCCCAAAAACAGAGCTTAAAAGAGAGTGAATACTGGACTTACATTCATCAGGTGGACACAAACACGACTCCAAATGAATGATAATGTTTGCTGACAAATTTGCCATATTAACTTAAAAGGTGATGATATGTTAATACTGTGTTCACAACTTGTTTCTTCTGCCCCCAAGTGGTCAGAAAAACTGTTATTGCAGGTTTAAGCTTTTGGGTCATTTATATACATGTCGTTCTCAAACGTGGAAGCCCAGATTGTGGCAAAGAGGAGTGTTATGACTTCAGTACCTCTATTTACAATCTCATAAGTTCATAAGAAAATAATTTAAGGCAAAAAAACAAAAAGGTTGATTTTGCAATTATTTATATTATTTGTACACATCCAGCTTTGGAATCTGTGGGACCCAAAACAATGAGGTAGTAAAGGCAATGCCAACAAAACATGAGGGGTAAGAGCAGGGATTTGTCAGTGGAAACACAAAGAGGACATTTCATACTAAAAAGACTGTACATGTAACTTCAGAAAATACCAAGTTGAATCGGCTAACTCAGACTGCTGAACCTTTTTACTATTTGACTAAACTTTAGAATGCACTTTGACCTCGATCTCTTTCAGTGGTGTTGCACTAAGAAAGGATCACAGCCAGTATGTACAGGATTTCAACTGATAACTCTTTCAATGCTACATATGGCCATAAGAGCAAGTCCACTTCTTTAAAGCTTTAACCAACCTTTCTTCACATGACAGAATTCCAGCTACAAGACCTCATCACAGGACATAGGCTCACCTTTGTGACCTTTTGACAAATGATCTCCACCCGGCTCATGCAAACAGTGTGTCACTAACTTCATTTCTCACCCTGAAATAAGATGTGAGCGTAACAGGAATGCTGAAACATCAGATAGGTCTTTCAACAAGTAAATCTAATCCTTAGGAGGCCTAAAAATGAATTATGATTCTCTTGTATTCAGTTAGGTACGACTCAGTGAGCCCCATCAACTCTTTGTTTCTGGGCAAATCTTGGGTGTTTCTGCCAAGTATTGATGTTTTTAATCTCTCTGCATCTGCAGCTTCTTTTGCCATTGTTTCTCTGATGGGGCAAAATCTAAATTGTGTGAGAGGTTTAGTGGTGAGTTGTAGGCTAGCAAAGACTGAGAGAGGAGTATTTTTGTTCAAATCAATGCTTGAACAGAGGAGAAAAATTAAAAGGGAAATCAAACTCAAAATGATGTGACAGGTTTGTGTAAGTGTGTGTGTGTCTTTTTCTGAAACCGCTTATTGTGCAGAATAATTAAACCACCAGATGTTTATCTCCACGAACCAACTCCTAATATTTGGCAGTATAACAGTATATAACGGTAGTGGATGGAAACATGCATTCATTTGCATTTTCTTTTGTCAATTTTCTCGCAATTTGGTTTAAAATTCCAACATCTGGATGGAAACCTAGCCAAGTGCACCTGCTGGTTTTGTTCATCTAAGGTCAATGAAATACCAACTTGTTGTATCACTGCCGGAAAAACATAGCACTTTTTTTAAGTGATGGTGTAGTACTGGTTGATCTGAACCTTGCAAGTACTGACACTTGTCACCGTGTATGATTGGTTTATGCTTTCTGTGTAGTGTGTGTGCATGATACACATCATATTGGAACAAAATGTTGTATTGTAAGAAGTATTTTAGTGATTAAAAGTCATCACCTTTTCTGCAGAGTGGATCAGGTGATACAATAGCAAAGCCTACAGATGTCAGATTGATCGCTATGGAACTGCAGGCTCTAACATGTCACTTACTGCATAGCTAATGTCATTTGCAGTGGACGATGGCCTTCAGACACCTCTCCACTCATTACAGCTTATCAACTGAAGGGTTAGGGTGCAGCTAACCCTAATTTTGTGCTCATAGGCTGATTGATTGGGACATTTGTCCCTTGCAATCCAGGTTTTTTTAATAGCTTGCATTTGCACCTTCAACTGTCTTTACAGATGATTATAGTCTGCTGGGACTGTTTTACCCCCCCACACACACACACACACACACACACAAACACACACACACACACACACACACACACACACACACACACACACACACACAAACACAATTCCAAAGAAATAGCAATTATAATTTGGTTATGTACCCAGCCCCCTCTCTTTCCTTCCTTTAGCGAGTGGCAGGATTGTTATCTATCCATCATCCATCTATCTAATTGTGCTTGAGTGTTTCTGAGAAAGCTGTCACAATCTTGGTCTCTGTGGGATGTCATTTGTGCATCAATAACAGACACGTCAATGGCACTGTTGATGTGCATTCAGCCTTAAAGCAAGCAGACCAGACAAGAGTTGGTCTGGTTGATTCTTTAGAGACGACTAAGTCAGTATTTCTTTAAAGATTCAACCAGACCTTGTTTAAAAAGTTTTGAAAATAACTTTGTGGAAGTCTGAGGGAAATGTGACATGTTACTACATGTGCTGTGTCATGTGGACAATGCTGGCATCTTATAGCCCTGAGGGGGGTTGGAATCACAATATCACAGAACAAATGGGCTACTTGGATTGTGTGTCTGTGAGGTAATGAAATGATGAAATTGAAATACCATGCATGGAAACATGTTCAACTTATTATGTACGGTGCATACAGGATTGATGAAAACTGTGTACCTCGGATATGCATAGATGGCTAAGTGATGAAACACCACATGGGATCATTAAGTGTGATAAAGACATGGAAACCCAACCACATGAACACACCTATAGAAAGTATACAGGACTTTTCTAGCTTCATCCTCTTAAATGCACCTGTTTCACAAGGTCATTCCAAGTCCCCATTTAAAAATTAGATATTTTCTTCCCAATGCACAATATTACAGTGCCAAACGTGTATTCTTTATCTACTCATTCCAAGGATTCTTGAAAGTAAGTCATGCTAACGATACTGTATACTCGATATTCAGACATAACATTTGTGTTTTATTCACAGATGTGTGTGTAAGTATTTTTCACACCAGCAGGAGATGTCTTTTTAGTGATCGGCCAATGGATGATAAAAACCTTATGACCTGATGACAGCCGCCACTCTGAGGCTTCATTCTAATGCTGGCTGCCAGTGAGGACACTATCACCTCCTGTGATCAGGGGCCTTATCAACCTAAGGCTGGAACATGCTTCTCAGTCTGCACGTAAGCAAACCAGGTGTATGCTAAATATGAAGCTACCACCAGGAGACGGTTAGCTTACCTTAGTATAAAGACTGGAAGGAGGGAGAAACAGCTAGCCGATCTCTGTCCAAAGGTAATATAATCCACCAGCCAGCACCTCCTATGCTGCATTCACATGGAATCAGGCAGACCTTCTGGACGACACGGGAACATGCTGCTATGGTGATGTCGTATTGTTTACAAAGAATGGAATAAAATATATTAAATAAAATTATTTTGTGTCTATTAGCTTATGTAATTATTCTAGTAATGCATGTAGCTGTAAAAAGCAGCTTTCTCTTAATATTCTATTGCAAACTTAAAATGAATGTTAAATTCCCTCCAAAGCGTAAGGTCATTCATTCATTTCCATAGTGGGAGAAGTGTACTTGGTGTATCCCTTGTTTATGTTTGTCTGAAAGAGAGATGTTTTTAGCTTCTAGATCGCCAATGTTTTCTCTTTGTGTGAAGGAGCTATGGAACATTCGGTTGGAGCTGGAGACTACAAGTTAGAAAATAATAAAAGTCTTGGGGTGTGGAGTTAGAAAGATGTGAACTTACCTTACATAATCCGCTATCCTTCCCGTCCATCATGTGTCCGACAAAGGAGTGCAATGCTTGGGAAAGACTGTGGTCTAAAGTTATTTGAAACACGATACCCATGGCTCTTCTGTAACCTTATCTAAATTTCGTTTGTTGCCTAAACCCAACCACACGCAGGACTCAGGACACAAACCTTGGTCAGTGGTGTCAAAGTCCTTCACTCCCCCAACCACCTCCCCACAAAGGTAGAACCTTCTTTATTGGAAAAAATGTTGCCCCTGAACATAATCCATTGAGAGTTTATGCTCCCCTTGTGTTAATGTGTTAAGCAAATCAGTAGTATATAAAGTTGAACACAATCAATATGCAGGTATAATCCTCATTCATTTAAGGGGTGATCAACCTTCCTCCAAAGTGGACCATGGTTTCTTCTATCTCGGATATAACTGTCATAAAAGGCAAAGTGATCTGTAAACGTGTCACTACTGCTCTTTATTGCTCATCTTTTTAATGCAAATGTAATTTAACATCAGGATCCTGTTGGAATGATGACTCAGTTTTTCCTGTGAACTTCTGAGCCATGCAGCATAGGTGTCACCAAGGTTCCTGGTTTGATTGGGCTTAACTCAGGTTTTCCAGTATCGCAAAGCTGGACCAAAGACAGCTGGCTAACCTCGCTTCATGATTCAGGCCAAAGATGGGCCAAGAAAACTGATGGTTGTGTGCAGGCCGAGAAGTAAAAGGCAACTTCATGCTTTCATTTGAAGACTTATGTCCAGGTTCCCCAAGGCCAGAGAAGAATGACTAGAATTTAAATGAATGGTCTGAACACTGCTTGGCTGCTCAGTATGCTGTTATATTAATGACCTTTCTGTGGACCAGGTGTAATTTAGAAGTTAAGTTATCACAAGAATTTTGGCTAACACACCACACTATTGGTTACTAATGACAATGATCACCTAGAAACATATTTTATTGTTGCACTCAACAGAAGCTAAATGCTTACAATTTTAAGGTGAAATATTACTGTTCTGGCAAACACACACACACAAACAGTTGCACATATAGATATATAATACCAAGTGGTACTGTAATGTCTGAATTGCTTTTCAGACATTGCGAAATATGAGATTGCCTTTATGGCAACCCCTACTGAGTTCTGAAGTGATACTGCAGACAGAAGCTGTATAGAAAGAGCAGGGGAGGGAAAAACAACAAAAAGAACCAACTTCCATCACCTAAACATCTCTGCAGTCTCACTTTCACCACCACTCCGCCTCCATTCCAGCAGAAAAAAAAAAACAGAACAAAGAAGCAATTTCAAATGTAATTCTGTAACAACACCAAAAAACTTCAACTTTATTCCCCAGAGACACAGCTGTGCACATCCTGCAGGCAGAGGAGGACTGTGTGGTTGTATTCCTTGGAAATCCAAAATGTTGTGTTGACTTTGCATTGCACGATATGAACCTTTTTCTTTCATAGGTTCGTGATATGCTGCTTCTTTTCGTGACTTTTATCAGATGCTTTTTTTAGGTTTGACCTTTTAGTTTCCAGGGAAATACAGTTAAACTACAGTATATTATGCACCGCTGTATCATTCACAGAAGCTACTGCATGAACGCCAAGAGATTTGGGCAAAATAATCTAATGAAATCCTTAATATTAAGGAAGTAATGACTCATGATTAATTAGAAATCAGCTCACCCAAAACAGTAGTTGCACTCAGAATGCTCGCAGCCGTAGGAGATGATACATACCATCCATTACTGTAGTGTTTTTTAATTCAACTGTAGGCCTCAACCCAGAAACAGATCATTGGCCTGTTTTTGTATTTTTGTTTGTGTATTTTGCAGCTAATTTTGCAAGTTTAGTTATTTTCTTTTATTTTTTCATTTTTAATATAGAGTCTAGTGTTGATTCAGTTATTTGTAGTGTTTTGTTGTGTTTTGTCCACCCCTTGTGTCTGTTTCATTGGTCTGGCCAGCCAGTAGATATGTTCCGTCTGTTAGTCATTTATTGTGTTTTGTTGAGGTCAGTTGAAGTCAGTTATGTTGCAGTTCAGTTTGCTGTATTTTAAGTTCAGCTCTGCTTTGTTGACCTCCTTTAGGGTTCAATTCAGTTATTAATCTCTTTGCTTAGGTCTTTCTCATTTTTCTGGTAAATAAAAACCCACCTTTTTTTTAAATCCAAAAACCTGCATCCTGTTTCTTGCGTGTGCTGAATTTGTGTCCCAACTCCCAACAACCCATCACCACATGTTACAGTGCAGGACACCATGTTTTCAACCTGCTTTTACCCGTCAGTCATCATTAGTAGTAATGCTCATCATGACCTATTTCTCTATAAGCTCTTTATGACCAAGATCAATACACTGTTGCAGAAGTGATGCATAACTTCCTGTCTGTCACAGAAATGTGATTTTCCCAACTTGGTGTTTGATGATGCAGAATGACAGTCACTAAAACTGTCTCAGTCCATTTGATTTACACCTAATGGTTCATTTGTAACAAGCCAGTGTGAACCAAACTGGAGCAGAACTAAAAAGCAACAATGTATCTTTTTTTTTCTTGGTCTGTACCCAGTGAACACTGCATACACCTTCAAAGACACAGTGAATTTTCCAAGTTCTAATCCCGTGTCATTGCGTTGATTGTTAAACTCTTTTTACATGCTAAATATGTGTTAAAAAATAATTTTGCAGTATTTTTATATCAAAACACTTCTCTTTTCCTGTAATATGTAAAAATATTTTTGATGACTCATCTTGAACTCAGGGGTAGTTACATACATTTATCCAATTAAATGTGATTTAGGGTGACTAGCTGACCCCACCCATCATATAAAACTGCAGCAGAATATCACAGTAGGTGTGTGTTTGGATCTCAGCTGGCAACCCTTGTCCTCCACCCTTATCCTTCTAACATCTGTTTCACTGTGACTTTAAAGCCCCTGAAAACTTGTCTTTAAAAAAAGTATTGCATTATAACATTTTATATTTATGACTACATAAGCAGCAATAAAAGTAAAAAAAAATCATCTTTAGGTATTATTTACTATGAGTTTAACACACCAGAACTCAGCTTCTGATCTCCTTCATCGAGGCTGTGTGGGTGTGGTTTGATCACATTTGACTGAAGGAACCGTTGGCATTGGAAGACTTGTATTGGACAAAGTTGTAATGGCACTGAAAAAAATCCACTGAAAAATAAAACACAGGCATTTCAGTGTTTCTCAATGACAATCTTCTATTTTTTTCGTCATGTTAGCCTTTTTTCAGTGACAGTTTTTATATGCTGATTTCAGTGACAGTGGTTTTCAGTTTCAATTCTCTGTCACAGTTGTGGCGTGGAGGGGAGGGATTTAATACAAGTGTTTAATATAATATAAAAATGCCAATGTTCTGGTCTAGTCAGTCTAGTCTAAGTCACTGTCCTGGCTCCATATCTTAAAGCAGCATGTATAAATAGACTGTGGTTTTATTTGTACATTTCTATGCAAACATGCTGCTCTGAGCTTCACTGAAATCTCAATGACTCACCTTGAGATAGAGAAAAAAAATGTGTCAGAGGTGCTTCACTGCAACCTAATTCTCTGTATACACAGCAGCAGATAAACAGCTGCAAGAGATGTTCAGTGTAAATACCGAGACTGGTTGTAATCAGTTTAAAGCTCTCTGTCTCTCTTTCTTTCCTTTCTGCCACTCTGCCTGTTTCTTTTGTCTTCTCTGTCAGACAGCCTGCCTGTCTTTCATCCTCTCTGTCTCTCTCTTTGACAGTGGAGTCATTGTTTGAATCCCCTGACAGTGACTGATATCGGAGGAGGTGCAAATGTTAAACAGATGTACCTCTTGCCCTTCTCTTCTTTGGTACAAGTGGCGTGTATTTGTTTTCCTGGGAGAGATATTGATGTTTTGACAGTTTGGGGTTGTTAAAAATTCATTGTTGGCTTCTATTAACATACAGAGATGTGTCGAGGAAAGATAATCACAGCGTCTATGAAACATGTGATTACCCTCATAAGAAATGGTTGCAGTTTACGGGCAGATATAATGCAAGTAAGCACCTGTACAGAAAATAAGCCATTTAGTTGTAGAGTCATAAATAGAGAATATTTATGATGCCTTTTCTTGCGCGTGTCAGGGAAAAAGATGTTGCTTTGCTGACAGACAGATGAAATTATTAAATGCAACCTGAGCTCAGGAGGCCTTTGGCTGAACAGCGAAACATTTATCACACACAGTAATCGCTGGACACTTATCATTTACAATAAAATATATTGGGCCTTCACTCCACTTTTGGCAAGCCTCAGTTTAGGTTTGGTTTAGTGGTTATGGAACCTAAATCGCTTATGACAGCAGAAGTGCCACTATTGGCGCATTTCTCTACATTCAGAGGAGGAGCTGACACAGACACATCATTTTGTGTGTTTGTGTGCACATGCATGTGCTCACGCGCGAGTGCGTGCATATGCATGAGTCGGCATGTCTGTGTGTCTATTAAAAGTCCATTTTCTTTTCAGATGCTGTAATTCACTGTGGTGTTTGAGAAGCAGGAGCGCTCACAGCTCTTTTCTCTTCTTCTTCTCTTTCTCTTTTATCAGTCGTGGACCCGTCAGTAGCACATCTGAAGCCTCTCTGCCATTCTATCTCCCTTACCGTCTGAAAAGCCTGCTGTGAGAGCCAGTGTGGCTCTCTGGGTGATGAATATGAATTTTGTGAACTCAGCGTGTCAGCTATCTTTGTGCGCCCTGCCTTTCACACAGATACAGACACGTTTTTAAAGCCCCTGAAAACCTGGTGTCAAAACTTAGCATTGTACTCCTATAACACTGGCAGACTCATGATAGACAGTTTATCAAAAAAAAATCAAAATCGATGCTGCAGAACCAAAGATATCGTCTTTTTTATTCCACAAATTTTTCTTCCTTGTCATAACCTGGCACCTACATTACCTACAATGCAACTAGACCACCGGCAATTCGGTCAAAGATTCAGGTGTGTTACGCTAGTAGCGGCTATTGTAGCCTAGAGCCGCTAGCCTCCAGCAGATAATGTGGAGCGGGCTACAGAAGTCTCGTAAGCTCACTCCTTTCTAACGCCACACCCCCAGACGTTTATCATTTTCAAACTTGTAGTCAATTTATCAGATTTCACAAAGCTCTCTCTGGAGCAACAAAAGGCTTTAAAGGCTATATATAACTTTTTTTAGTACTCCCCAAGACCTGTAAACACACTTGGATGTGTAAAATCAGTGGATATATGTCTATAACATTAAATTAAAAAAAGAGTTTAACACTCCAATCCTCACTGTATCTGTGTGGAGTGTGTAGGTGTGGTAGGATCAGAACTGATTGACACCATGTTTTGATTGAAATGTTGCTAAATCCTGATTGGTTCATGGACTATGTGACATCACCTTTTTCCAACTGAGCCACGCCCACTTTCAACTAGTTATCAATACACAGTAAAATGTGCCAAAGCTTCGGTGAGCATTCCTATTGAAACCCAGTATTCATGTTACATGAGCTTTTGACCTATCACTAGACCCTGCAGTGGGTATCAGGCTGTGCCGTCATAAATCTACCGAGCCTTCTGACAGGCAACACCATTCTCTAGCCCTGACCTATCACACCTTTAAGCTGCCTTTGAATCCTGCTCTCACCCAAGCAAAGAGCAGAGACTCGGAATCTTGACCTGGCCTTATATCTTTATTCTATCTGCTTGCATTAACCTACATGGGCTGTCCCCACTGGCATGATAGGCAGTTCCATCTGAATGCCATGGCCTGCTCAGTAGTCCAGCCATCATCTCTGCTTATCTAGCCCCACAAGTCTTGCAAATAACCACTTTGCTGTTATTTTTCCTTTGACAGGTCTAAAGACAGGCGGAGCAGGCAGGTGTTCATGTCCATTTATGGCTCACTGTGGGAGTGCTAATCAGGCTTTTCTTTGTGTTTCACCAGATAAGATTTATTAAACAGAACCATGTGTGCACAGAGCTTTAAAGACGCATACGCATCTTTCTGTCTCTGTGCGTACACGAGTTTTGGTTATGAGTCTAGACACAGCTAGCAATCTATGTGAACCCAGGTCATGCTGAAAAACAGAAACTCTACCTGGAAGAAAGTATAAAAGAATGAATAAATTACAGGTCCACACTAACCACAGTGCATGTACGTTTGAAAATACATCAGTTTTACTGAGTGGTCTCTTCTCCAGAGAGAAAAAAACAGAGACAGTGAGACAAAAATTGAGAGAAATAAAGCAAATCAGAGACAGAGAAAGGGACACAGGGAAAGAACAAGATACTACTGTATGTTTTCATTAGTTCTCCCCTGGAAACATGGTGTTTCCTCTACCTGTGAAAACAATAAAGGGATTATGCAATGAATAGCACAGACACTCACACTTTTTACATTTGCTTTTTTTGGTTTTATGTTTTTTGCTCGGCTTGTCTTCTTTTTATTTTACTAGACTTTGCATGGTAACTTTAAAATAATTTAGTTTGTTTTTGTTAAAATTTAGTTTTGTAAACTAAGTACTTTACTTTTACAGGTGGATTGGTGCATCGTCTGCAGTAATGTGGGCTGGACCGCTTACCTGCTCCCTCCTTACCACAAGGGAGGTAAGTATGAAGGCAAAGATCTCGATTTACCAGTTAAAGCAGCTATAATCCATATTTTTATAATAACAATGTATCAAATGACAATGTGAAAGGGGTCGCTTGTGATGAACATACAGAGAATTATCAGCTGAATCTGCAACTCCCCTCTACATAGCTTTATAGTGAGTGTGAGCTCATTTTTTAGCTGTCGGTTCACTCTCACCAATCTTTCAGTCAAAAAATTCTAAAAACTGACTCTACACTACCGACTCAGCACCAAACAGCAGACAGACACAGTTAGCGACTAGCTAGGGAACAGAGACAGCTATTTTTCTCAGGAGTTGGTGGAGACCAAAAACAGAGATAAAAGAGAGTGAATATTGGACTTATATTCATCAGGTGACCAAAAACACGACTCTGAATGAGTGACAATGTTGCTCCCTAACTGCTGAATGTGTTCACCATATCATCTTAAATGTGATGATATGTCAATGCTGCCCACAAGTGGCCGAATTGCAGATTTAATCTACATTCCAAACCTCACCTATGGTCATGAGTAGGGCATTGCCTTACTTATTAACCAAAATATACGCCAACATGATATATCTGCAATAAAGTAATTTACTGAATGAAAGAATAGGCGTTTTCGGACCGGAGGAATTTTTTCATAGTTCCTTAGAACAGTTGGTTCTGCACTGCAAGAAGAGGGAACGGTTGCAGTTTTGAGGGACTTTTTTTTCACAAGAGGAACCTTGAGTGACGTAAGTGTACAGTGATTGGTCGAACACATGAACGTTTACTGACAGTGCAGATACAAGCAGCTGAAATCAGTTTCCCTCGCAGGCTCTCACAGTTCAGCTGTAGAGACAACATGAGGAGCTCAGACATCCAGAGGGAGTGCTGAGTAGACCCCCTGCTCATTTGCATTGAAAGGAGCCAGTTGAGGTGGTTCGGGCATCTGATCAGAATGCCCCCTGTTTGCCTCCATTTTAAGGTATTCCAGGTACGTCCAACTGGGAGGAGACCCCAGGGCAGACCCAGAACACACTGGAGGGATTATGCTGGGTATCCCATCCGACCCTGGAACGCCTCAGAGTCTCCTTGGAGGAGCAGGAGGAAGTTGCTACGGAGAACTGCATGTGGGCTACTTTGCTTAGCCTGCTTCCACTGTTACGGATAAGGACTATTATTATTAAAATAAATAAATGGTGAAACCTGTCTTCTTCCTTGAATGATAAATCCCCCTTCCACTTCTTTTTTTTATTTACACTCGACCTCCAAACAGCACACCCTGGGGTATAAATAAAATACCTTGCCCTCCTACCCCAGCACAAAAGCTTTCAAAGCCTCTGACTTGATGGATTGGTGAGATTGAGGAAATCTTATGTGGCATGATACACACACACACACACACACACACACACACACGTTGACTCTCAAATCTGGCCTGAGAATCTGAGCCGTCTGCGCGAGTGTTGCTCCCTGCTCTCAAGGTCACGGTATGTTGTATCAGTGACAGAATCAGGAATTCTTTGCCTTAACCGACTGATTCAGGCCTTGGGGATATTTCTTCCTCCATCGGAGTCAATAGGGTTGTGTTCATGTGTGTGCATGTGTGTTAACATACTGGAGTTTGCGCTGACATGTGCAAGGACGCCCTCAAGCACATGCACTCGTGTACAAATCCATATAGAGATTAGGCAACATTCATGTGCCCACGAGGGAATTCTGTTTGAACCTGATGCACATTTGCAGGCGAGGAACACACTCTCACACTCAATCAGCAGGGCATAGACTATTCTCCTTGATACCATATTGCGGTTAATACAACAGGACACCTTTGCAGCAGCACAGCCTCATTGTGCGTAGTAAGCTAAGGTGAGATTCTCTCTCAATTTCTCTCCTTCTTACTTGCCTTTGTGCCTCTCTTTCTCCCTTTTTTTGTCTTTGTCTCTCGTTCCCTTTCCCACCCTGACTTTCTCGCTCCCCCTCGCGTCTCCTCCAGCAGTATCAGCTTGGAATTATTTTGACCAGGACGTCATCGCTGACAAATACCCCTCCATCCCACAGGGGCCGAATCTACCCATCCCTCTTCCCGCAGAGGTGCCCTTCATCTAAGTGGGAGAATTTAGCATCTCCCTCTCTCTACACACACACATAGACACGCACACACTGGTGTAAAATTCAACATTCAAACCGCAGTGACAGATTCACAGTAAGAGTTGAGTTATTACATGTTTCAGACCTTTGTCTCCTTGTCAGCTGGAATGATTCATGCCTCTGGGTGCTCCTGTTCGCTGGCTGGGCTTTTTTTCTTCCCTCGGTTTGTCTCTTTCTCACTGTTAAATGCTTATTCATGAATGTACACACAGATATACACTCTGGACTGCCATACCTTCACCTTTGAAAATACGAAGGTGCTGTAAATCACTGTCTTGAAAGTGATCTGAAAGACTAGTGAATAGAAAGATCAGAGTTTATTAGTTAGTTCAGTAGTTGTAATGCATTGAAAGCTTAGAGTTAAACACAAGACAAAAAGCTGAATCATACATTGTTCATACAGTTAACTGCATTTTATTATTAGCTTCTTTGCCTACCATGTTCCTTAGTTCCTTATAGTTTTTTTTCTGTACAGATACAAACAAGCAAGAATCTACAGCAACGCTAACAGCTGTTTGAGGCTGTAATGCTCATTGTAAAGACAAACAAACTGTTTTTTTTTTTTAAAGAGGTACTGCATACTTAAACATATTTTTTGAGCTGTAAACTAAATGATATGACTGTACTGTGGTGAAACACATCAATGCTGGTGTCAATATTGACATTTCTTACCAAATTTATAAAATGGCTCAACACACCATCTACTGTTACACATTAGACATTTTAGAAGTTTCCTAGAGCGTTGGACTACATACCAATCTTAAACCCTGGGGAAGGGTCTAGTCAACCAGTCCAGTACACATTTTAATCTATTGGTTCGGTTTCACAGTTTCAACTGTCACCTTTTTCATCCCACTTGAGTTAATACCATCATTTTATAAACCAATATTGTGAGTCTCACAACAAACGTGCAGAACAATTCTTCATCCTGCTAAAAAAAACAAAACAATGTTTGCTTTTTCATTGAGTGAATAACTGTGAATAAGCTCCTTTAATATACTTGGAAGTTTGGTATTAAGCTGATAACTAGTGACTGAAAGGTGAAAATAGCTAATGTGTCTATACACACTGAGCTAATCAAGAAGAATACATTTGACTACATAACACAAGCAGTGTTTCTTTTTGTTCTCTTCACTTATCTGCCTCAGTCTCGTGTCTTCCGCTACAGTGTGCGTCTTCCCACTGTCCTGTCAATCACAGCCCTGCCTCATCTCTTCACCGTATTGCTTCAGCACGTCCCCCACATTTCCATATCTGATCGGCTCAGTATTTTCCCGCCCTTATCTCTGTCCATTCTGCTGCGTAGAGATGTGTCGGCGGTGTCAAACCTGTGTTAAATAAGCCCCTGGGCTTAGCGGGACGCTTCTCTGGCGCCGGAAGAACAGATGTAATCCCTCTCTGTTTGAATATGGCTTACAAAGTCAAAGCTTCCCTGCACACCTGCCTCACAGATAGCCACGTGCAAACAGCTCGAGCTGTGTTTGTTAAAAGAGCGGGCTGCGCTTATCTCCTTGTGCACAAAGTGGACGTGGGGCAATCGAACAGTGTAGCCCACGGGGAAGGTTGGTTGTAATTGTGAATCAAAAGCCTACACAAAGGTATGTGTAATTTGGATCTAATTACCATATTTTTGCTTTACAGTTCTTTTAAGACTTAACTGATTTCCCTTCTGCAGCTGTTTATTTTTTACTTACTGTATATACGAGCACCATAAGGAGGATAAATGTATGTTGCTTCCGTGTGCTTTGCTGCTCTCTAGCTGTGTCTCATTTCAGGGGCCGCATCCTTCTAAGCACGCGGTCTTAGAAGGGGGTGGCCTTCATAGACCGCGAAGGCCGAACCGAGCGTTGTTAAATGAGACAGTCTGCTCTACGGAGGATTTCCTATTTGCATCACCAGCGTCATGAAGCGCCGCTCCTGTCGCCTAAGAACCTTGGCAACCGCAGTTGAGGTTTGAGGTTTTTAAGGCCGCTTGTTTTTTTAACATTTGCATTGTTAGCTATTTGAGTGAGTTGAAACCCAATAGTTACATTTAAAAGTGTAATCCTGCTCGGTCGCTGTTGATGGTACGTGTGGGGGCGCCATATTCTCTTGCGCGCAATGAATCTTGGGATAGGTTGGGCCGCAAAGGATACAGCTGTTGGATCCTTCAAATTCGGGAGAAGAAGGCCACATTTCTCGGCCGCATTTGAAGGAGCCTTCAAAATGGGACAGCCTTGTCATGCCGCTGTGACGCATTCGGTCTTAAAATGCAGCCTTCGAAGGATGCAGCCCCTGAATTGAGACACAGCTTCTGTCTGTTTGCTTGGCGTGTTCTCCCTCACTTCCCAAAATTTAGGGCTGAGTAAGTTGTTTGTTTTTTCCAGAGACTGATGGACATGCATTTGTTCATTTTTTGTTGCATTGCAAACTCAAAATGGGACACTTAAAGTTTTATGAATGTGACTTTCCGCTTTCTGTCCAAACCTTTAGTTAGACACTGACCACTTGCAACCTTGGACATCCCATTTAAGAAGATGAAATAGTAATGACAACAAGAAACCAATAAAGAAGAAAGAAGAAAAAGTTCTGCTTGAGTGCTGATCTTTGATTCGCAACTCCCTTCCTCATCAAACAGGAGACGTCAGCTTTATTTCCTACTGCGCATCTCCCATGATGCTTTTGGGGGAGATGTTTTTATAGCTTGGCTGAGTAGCGCTTCATAAAAACGCCCAAAATGAAATTTTCATTTTCTCCAAGATATTTGCGTTGACCTGTAGGTCTTTCGATTAGTGTCTGCATTTCTCTGAGCCCTCGTCTCAAGCATATTTCCTCCGTCCCACTGCCCTTTCTTTTTATAATCCACATTTACTCTGCACTCACAGAAATATTAATATTTGATAGGGACCAGTTGGAGAAACACAGGATGGACTCCACACGTGCAATAGTAGGAATGGTCTCTTCCTGATCACGCTGAAGAGTAAAATGGGCTTGGTGATGTTTGGAATGTGCTTTGAGTGCCGAGCCCCCGGCCAGGATCTTTTCACAAGGGGGACAGAGGCACTTCATTGCCAGAGAAAGTGCAGAATGCCATCTGGCTTTCAGACTGAAAAACGACGCAGAGAGAGGAGAGGACAGGTGTTTTTCTTAAGCACTACTTATCCAGTCATTGATGTGACCCCTGTCTTTTAGTAGCTCTGTTCAATCTAAGCAAGTTTTAAATTATTAATAAAAATATGCATATAGATGGAGGCTGCAATCAAGTGCCCAGGCATCAGGAAGGAATATGCAAAATGAGTTTAAGTTGTGCATCATGCATCCAAATTTCTTTTGTGGGAGCACCGGTTCACACATCAGCATGGACGGTTTTGCTTCATCATGAAGAGCGTCAATGTCTTACACAAGATAGAAACATCTCATATTGATCTCGGTGGTGGAGGAACTACTAGACTATATTGGTTTAATTTCTGTGAATTATGCTTGTTTGCATCAGTCATATTGAAAAGTATCCAATAACTATCTAAACACTTTGACATCAGTGTTGATGGTGTGCACTCTGGAGTCCAAAAGCCTGATTAATGTGTGTGTCTCCTGCAGATATTAAGATTATACATGATGGAGACACATTAAGACCCTAACGAAACAAATACTATCAATGATGATGCTTCCATTCTGTATCGGCCCATATTGGCAATTCATTTCTAATGATGCATTTCATTTGTTTCTAACTTTTCTTCACACATACACAGCAAAACTAGATTTTCATGTTTGTAGCTAGTGAGAGAGGGAGCAAGGGAGGGAGACAGCCTGTTAAACCTCCGTTCAGTCTCCTCCTGCTCTCTGTTATCACTCATACTGTGTGTAAATTCAGCCAAATTCACAGTATAATTTATGTCATTTACATATTTTTCGGTCTCTGTTGTCAGATAACAGAACAAGTGTGAAATTTGATGGTGGCTCATAAATACTATGTTGACCAGCAGTCATAACCAAGATGTTGAGCGGCAGATAAAAATCATTATATTCAACAAAGATACAGGTTAATGACAGCAGCCGTGCTGTTAGATTGGCTATATTGACATTTTAAATGAATAACAGAAAACAGCCAAAAAACATCTGTTACCATCCGAATGAGGTTGCCGTATTTATGCTATACTTTCGTAAAACACGAAAAATGACGGCAAAACAACTCTAAACTGTATTATAAATGTGTCTGCTGAAGAACAGACACTCCGATTCTGAAATGTTTCCAGAGGACATTGAGACCATGGTTGAGTTGTGACTGAGCTGGAGCGCAGCCGGATGCTGTGGACAGCCTGAGCTCCAGTGGCTCCATGTGCATGTGGAGAGAAATCTCATGCAGCTACATATTTAACTTACACTCTGCTTGATATGACCACCCCATTCTCATTAGGAGGAACTTCAGTGCTGTAAAATTGTGAGTTGATACTAATAAGTGCAAAAGACTAATTAGATGTGGATTAACTAGTTAATAACCACTGGTGCTAGTCTCAAAAAGTGATGCTAATGTCAGTTTAACTACAGGAGACATTATTTCGGAAGCTCTAAGTAACTGCCAAATCAGTCAAGTAACGGCAGACTGTTTTCATGACATGATTTGAAATTGTTCATTCAACACTTTGGATCATGCGCTGTACACTGCATACAACTGCCAGTGACAGAAGGGACCAAGTATCCTGACCAGAGAGGGGGGGTGGTGTTCACATTGCGCTCAGATGCTTGGAAAAGATAGAGAAAAGTGATTTTTGCTCATAAATTAGGGGCACCTGCTCCCTCAAGTCAATGTCCATGAGATTTCACAAGGAAGCAACCATAGAAGCAACGTTACATTACGAAGCCCCAGTTTTTAGTCTGATGACAGGTTCACCTGTCCTGACAGATGCATACAATAAAGAAAGCTTTAAAAGCCATTGCTATTATGCTCCAACTTAGTGGGATAATTACTAAGCCTAATACAAATTAGTGTCAGGGGTGCTGTAAACTGATAAGATTCTAATAGACCTACTCAGTTTGTATTTAATTGTCTCCTTTGATCATATTGCACTGGACTGGCCCTGCTATGAATCATTAACAGTAAGTAAAAATACAAATTCAAGGTGGAGGACACTGAGGAGAGCAGAAAGGTAAAATAGTGGGGAAAATAACAGACTGTTGCTGCTGCTCCTTCGTCTTATTGTGGTGCTGAACGGACAGCTCCTATAAACTGACCTAATCTTTTAATGTGCCTCAATATTCTTTACTGCTGTCACCAAGGTTTTTCCATTGTCTGAACTATTACTAAAGACAGATCAAAGGTGCCTCACCTCTCTCTCTCTCTTTTGTATCTCCCAGGCTATACTGTCTCTCCCTGTGTGTCCAAGCATCATTTCCAGCAGCAAACCTACTGTACACAGCCTTGCCCAGCACCAGGAATCTGACAAAAACATGTCAACATAGCAGAGCATTTAGCAGCAAGTTAAAAGAGAGTGAATATTGGACTTACGTTCATCAGGTGGCCAGAAAAAAAATGAATGGTAGTGTTGCTCCATATCTGCTGGGTGTGTAAATATCCACGTAAAATGTTATAATATGTCAGTGATGTGTTTAGTAAAGCTTGTTTCTCCTGCAGGTTTAATATTGCAGGTATACTATTGTGGATACTTAACTATGCCCTGTGACAACCCTCCCTCCTAATTATTCCATGCATATACACACGTTTTTTACATTTTCTATAAAATGCGATGTTAGACATAATGTTAGTTTGACACGTATCTCTAAAATGTTGACGGCCAGTCAAATGTTCATATTGCACGTCTGCTAAAGATACTCTATCAACATATTGAATTTGTTCTCCCTGCAAAATCTATTCCTGTCAACTAAAGCAAAGTTAAGGTTCTTAATTATGTTTAGGCAACTCAAAGCACTTTGTTAAGGTTAAGGAAAGATGGTGGTCTTGGTTTCAAATGTGCTTGATACACATGACCACCCACCCAACTTACTCCTTATTTCTGGACTTCTTGCAAAACAATTTAAAAGAAATTGAAAAAAAAAGTTGCTAGTGAGCCTAATCTGAGTATCAGCTAGTTTCCCTTACCTGAAGGTATTTGCCAATGCAAATGAGTTGGATATAAACATAATATGTAGGAGACAAAGTGTGGCATCCCTAACACAGATGTAGAGAGATTATACCACAGTTAGGACATTCCTGAACAAAATCTCTGGGATATTAGCAGAATGCTTAAGAATTAAACTACCATATTATATTTACTATGTTGATGTTTGTGGTCTATTTATTCTGTTTCTGGGCTAATCTTGAGAATAATCTGTTAATTCATTTTAAATGGATATTTATTACAATCTGATTATGCATTAAAACAGATTATCCTCAGTAAAACCTCACCAGGGTGTGTAAGCATATTACTGTAATGGCAACATCACAGTGTTGGCAGCAGAGATTTGCTGTGTATTTCTGGTAGCGGTGCGCACGTATAAAATAGTGTCCTGTCACAAAAGCAATAGATGTTGTGAATGTAGATATTCAGCAGTGTTTCCCTTCAAGTTAGACTTGGTGATGTCGTGTTGAAGTGGGCCCTACTGTAATAGGGGAAACCTGCCAAGTCATTTTGGAAAGACACAACTTTGGAAAGATTAAGAGGATTAAAAACGGAACACAGTTTTGTCCAAACAGCAAAGCTTCAGCCCTGCTCTAACAGTGTTTGGACAATGCCCCCCCAGGCCAAAATCAGCACTGCTGTCTCTCTTCCTTCAAATGAGCAACACAGGCTTTTTAGATTTTCTTAGACTCATCTCCGAGCTACCGCGCTTTGTTGTTGATCTGACTCAAAATGCAGCACCTTGCGGCTGTGTTTGTCAGCCTGTACTTTAAACCACAGCGCTCAAACTTCAACACGCTGCTCTGAGGCTGATTTTCCAGGACTTCGAGGCCTGAGCTAAGCAGATTTAATCAGAATGTCAGAGTATGTATTCATTCAGGGCATTTGGTGACTCCACTGCTTTATGAATGCTGGTTTATGATCCTGAGGCGAATGATAGAAGGATAAAAAATGTCCATGCTGTACATTTGACTGTTTCTGAATACAAATGATAATATGTGTATGAGCTTCATACAGTATTCATTTCGCACAGATGTGTCTGCACTTAACATGGCAGAGGCTTCATGGAATCCATCAAGTTCATCAGACGTTTTCCCTCATGTTGTTGCCATGACAACCTTTCACAGGACACAACATTTATTTATGTGCCAAAAGATAGAAAAGCCTCCCCAGGACTGCTGGCTGTATTAGGGAGTTTTGCCGTAAATGTACGTACACACACACATACATAAACACACTGGTGGTCGTACACTAGCATGCACACGTACTGTACTTACACAGAGTTGACAGTTTCACACATGAAAATAAAGATTTATTCAACACATACTTTTCACAGCACTCCAGTTTCATTAGGATCGCCTCCTCCCTTCTTTTCTCCTTCTCTTTTTCTTTCTGTAGCTAACAACTCCAATCTGCTGCCGTCCGCTGCGGCTAATTGAAGCGTTTACGTTAAAAGACCTGGGGAAGGTTGTGAGGGCCCCTCTTTAATGAAGTCTGATCTCATTAAAAGATACAGCCACCCGAATGTGAGTGCAGAGGAAAAACACGCCGGGACAAAGGAGGGGAGGCCAGTGAGAGCATCAGCAGCTTGTTCTCCACATAAAGAAACGTCGCCATTAACAATGCGCCAATCACAAGATTAGTATGTGCGGAATGGGCATGTCTATTCAAATCTGCATTCTTGAGGGGTTGTTTGCTTGTGGGCTCAAGATGGCTGCTGTCGAAGTTTTAATGATGTTTTGATGTAAACAGACGGATCATGATGTGTGTATAACAAGCCTACAGCATCTACAGTGACTGTTGTGTTTCCACTGGAGATGGGGGAACCTGCCCCCTGCCTCTCAGGCTACATACAGGCTGCCATACCTTGTCATTGGTGGATGTTGTTGGGGTTGTTCATGGTCCAACAAGTAGATCTGCAGAGACTGTTCAGGGCTGGAAAGTACTTTACACACTGTGCAAACTACTGTACAGTAAATGGCAAACATATTTGTTTAAAAGAATTTTCATCAATATAAAGTATTAACAGCCTTGCACAGCCATGACAAACCCACACAGTTGATTTTAATTATTTTGCAATTGCAATAGTGAGTTCACTAATTTCATGGATCAATATCAAGACACATGTTATAAAGAAAAGTCAAATACACCAAACACAGTGCCCAGAGAGAGTGATGTATGTTCATGGCTGGGGAATCCGTATTTAGGTATTTGCACTTTATTAATATTTTCATTTTATTCCATGTTATACTTCCTCTACATTTTTACTCCACTCTCATTTAAATGCTTTAGTTACTACTTATTTTTGGATTTTTCAAACAAACATATGATGAAGAAATAAAACATTATGCATTGTTGTAGCTTTAGCTGTAATAGTTACATTAAAATGCTGTTTACACATTAATGTATGAGTATTAATCTAATACTATAATATTCTGTATATAATAATATAACACTCTGAAATGAGCCATTCTGCATTATAAGCATTTTACATACATTATGATGATAATACCTGCAGAACTTTCACTTTTAACAGCATATTTTTACACTGTATCATTGCTACTTTTACTTCTACTACTAGAAAACTGCCTTTTACAGTATATGTAGTCTGGGTAGCATACAGAGTTTGACTTGCTCAGCTATATTTGTTCAGGGTCAATGTGAAGTTAAACACGTGTTTCAAAGATAATCTGAGACATCCAAAATAGCACCACAATAGTGCAACAAGCAGAACTCAAAACTCAGAACTCAAGTTTCAAGGTTCATTTATTTATCATTATACAACACAGGGTTGTACAATGGAATGCAATCTTTAATCCCTCCATGCTACACACAAACAAAAAAAGTCTGTAGTCTGGACAACACATCCTCATACCTAAACAACAGAATAGGTTGTTTGCTGATGACACCCAAAATGACATATATGACCGTTGGAGAGTACCAGCGGCAGGTGTACTGGATCTTCAACATCATGGTAACAATAATAAACACATGGTTAATGTTGTGAAACGGTTGCAGTTTGGTTAGGTTTAGGCACCAAAACTACTTGGTTAGGTTTAAGAAAAGATCATGGTGGATTAATATAAGTATGTTAGTTACCTAAGTTAAGTTGCATACGTGAGTAAAGTAACATCTTACTAACGTAACTTACCAACGTAACTTAACGTTAAGATCTAACGTAAGTTAAAATAAGTCAACGTTGACTTTTGGTTTCGGGACACGAACAGCGGTCTCCTGGGTGAAAGGCCTGTGTTTGACCCATTCATCCACCCCAAACTCCTCCCCACACAGACTTTGTTGCCTTATATACTACCTAATCTGACTTCCTTCTTTGCCCCCATCATAATAACTAAGGCCACTAGAGGTCACCGCCCAACAATGAAGTAAAAATGGGTCATAATAAGCTGCTTGCACAGACGACCTATACAGTTGTATCTTTGGGGAGGGCGGTCTCAGTCTGGTGGTACGGAAGTGGATACTTCTGTATCACTTGCCAGACGGCAGCAGGGTGAACAGGCTCTGGCTGGGGTGGGTATTATCTTTTAGTATCCTTTAAGCTCTACACAGACCCCCCCTACCAATATCACTGATACTTGGTAGATAAGTACTAATAAGTCAACAAATCAACAAGGTAGGATGAAAGGAAAAGAGAACGAGATTACAAATAAGACAGAGAAAGCCTGACATATCTACATTATCCAATCAGCCTGGTTTCTGTTTGGCAAAGTGGCCATGTGTTTTAAATCCTTCCTCCATGTCTGTGACAAAGCCTGTCACCACCAACACTACCTCCCTACCCTTGTTTGACCAACCACTCACACATTCCATCCTTCACATGTCAACGGGCTGACACTTGATCCTAATTGGGCACTACTGCAGCGAGGGTGTCTAGTCTCCCAGGCAGAAGTGTTTAAATTCCGGCTATGAAACCTGAGCTCGCCCACAGGGTCATTTCTCCTTGGGTGGGGAATAAGAAACTGACAAACACAAACAGCAAGAGCTCCAGTTGTGGCCAGGTCATCAGGCGTAATGCCCCTATGGCGGACACATCAAACAGGATCTCCCGTCTGTCTTGCTCTAGTTGGACCGGACCCCATTCCTTGACAGGTCACGGGAGAAGCTTACTCCACTTCATCAAATGCACCCCCATTCCAGCCTGTCAATGGGGACCGGTCTGTGTGCTCACACTCACAGGGCAAAGCTGTGTAAATACTTACAGGCTTACCTTATTCTTGATAATCTGTTGATAGTGATTATGACTGGCCTGGGAAATATAAGTAAGCCCTGGGTCTTTGACTGGTAGGTGTTAAAAGGCACTAGCACCAAATTAGTATTAAGAACAGAACATTGTTCAACACTCGTTTTCATCCAATTTCCTGTGCCTACCTATTAAAGCTAGACTGAAAAATCGGCTAGGCCGTTATATTGGCAGATAACAGCTTATTGCACATATATAAGTAATAACTATTGGCTGACATATCATTATCAGATTTTTTAACCCCCTATATTAATATCAGTATTGGCCTCAAACATCTAGTATCGGTCGGGCTGCAGCCCACTTCCTGTAGATTAATCCACCTGCTGATTTCAGTATGTGTCATGCTGTGGAAACAAACCAGGAAACATTTACGGAAACCCAGCTAGGAGGAGATCCTGATTTGAGTGGGGTTTTGGTCAATTTAAACCTATTTATTTGGATTAAAACCTTTATTTCAACGGCATTTCAACTATCATATTTTCAACATGCAGCAGGTTCTGCAGGATCTCCTCGACACATTTCTTGGCAAAAGCATTCAGAAAGTAAAAGCCTTTACAGACATTTCAGTCTTCTTGCTCTAGTTTACAAGTGAGATGCCACCCGCTTGTTAATTCCGCCTACAACCTGGAATAGTCTAGTAGGGGCGTAAGTCCAACACTGTGGATAGAGTGTGTCATTCTGAGTGATGTAAAATAAAATATTGATAGTGCAACATGAAAAAAGTTGATAGTAATGGATTTCATAGCTCCTATTATTATTATTATTATTATTCTAGTGTCACTGCTCAAATGTTTGGAAGTGCAGTTCCCATAATTTGGGGGATGTAAACAGAAACTATAATGTTGTCATGGAGTCAGCGATTTAGTTGTGGGCTACAACTTGAGCCCCAGTTTTTTTTTCCTGTATTTGTTTACATTTTGTCAAATGTGGTCCTGTCCTCTAAAGACTAAATGGCAACTCCATCGATACATCAGTACGTTACAGGTCAATTGGCCTAATAAATTGCATTGCTTCTTTAAACCAGAATAACAGCATCAGACACAATAATGTGCAGCAGTCAGGGCATCATTCACAGTGCGATCGGACCTCTTTGTTTAACACCAGAGAAGAATAGCAAGTAAGTGGTACCACAGGAAGTGCTACTGACCTTGTGGCGGCCTACAATAATGTGGGAGCAAATTGCCATATATTACAGGTGGCAGCTGGTAATTTACAACTCACAGAAAAACAGGTTGGATCTGGACATAAACAGAGGTTGTGGGAATTGCCATAAAGGACAGGATGCCTAACAGCATCCGCAGGGCTGCTCAGTCTGTACCCAGGAGCAAACACACTGTTATTATCAGTCAAATTGTCCAAATAATTATACTTCTTGTCTGTCAGGTTGAAAAGAGTCTATGCAAAATATTGTGGGATGAGGATGAAATTGATTTTCTTCTTGTTGTTTACCTATAAATCTGCTGAGCACAGATGTTACATTCTAGCACCCAGCTTTGTATTCAAACAGTAATAATATATTACACCACTTGTATATTTAAGTGTAACTTGTGGGTCATGCTCTTAGTTGCAATCTTCAGTAATTAAAAATATCTGTTACCTGCAGTATGTTTCATTTACAGTTATCACGTCTGTAAGGTGAAGAATAATATATTTTCTCACTTCAGTTTACCACCAAGCCATGTATTAGCACACTTTGCTAGCTAATTTTTGCAGTCGGCTATCAAATAAACAGCAGACTTCCACGACTCCACCATCTATTCTGTAGTTCAATCATCACATGGCTTACCTCTTACTGCTGGAGAAGGAAACAATATGCAGGAATTCAGACATATTAGCCTTTTCAATTTTCAGAAAAATAATGCTTTTTGGACAAAATTTGGACTCACCATATTTGCAAAGCAGACTAATGTCCATGTCTGCAAAGAAGTCATGGTCATTTTCCATTTTTGATTGGTTGTCAGTCTCAAGAGGGCGGGTCTAATGTAAGATGAGCCGACCGAAGTACAGACTCGGTGGGGAATCTGGTGGAGAAAGGTCCTCTCCATGAGAACTGAGCAAACACTGATAAAGAGCATGAGATGCAGTTGAAAGCTCCAGAAAAGTAAGTGGACCTGGAGTTAAGATTATTTTGTCCAAGGTCAGGAATGAACAGTCACAATCAACATGATGGTTAAATTCAGGTGTCCTTATTCCATTGTGGTTACTTACTTAGTACAAAACATACAGCTAAAACTCTGAGCCACAGGCAGTGGCCACACACAGATCGTATGTACAGCATGTTTGACACAGAAGGGACTCGCTGCAGAGGTAGTTGCGTCACTTGGAAACAGCAGGGAACACTGACCTTATCGCAGCAGGGTGGAGACGAGGCCCAGACAGGTGTGTATTCTGACTATGTATGTAACTCAAGCCTGTCTCTGACTGGCATAAACCAGTCTGTAAAATGAACAGGCAGCTTAATTCTCCAAATGTTTCCACTCGTTCAGATTTCCTTTTCTGTTTCTTCCCCTCTCATGTCTAAAGTCCAGGTTTGGAGTCTGTAAATAGCAATTGTGTACAGTTGCTTTTTGTTAAAAAAGTTATCAACACTACAAAGTAGCTAACTCTGCCAGTTGTTTCTTGTGAATGCTGTTTCTAACCTGATATCATTTGGTGTGAGGCCAGAATGTGGCTGCTTCCTCTTACAGTTTTGCAGTTGCTTGAGAGTGGCCACATGTGACTAGTTATAGGTGTTATTTTTCATGTTTCTGATGAAGAGATGATAATGATGATGAAGAGTAAGATTTCTTTTTAAGGGAATCTACAGGCTGTTGAATTAACATGTACACCAACTGTGGCTTACTTTGAACTTTACAGAATGCAAGTGCCCTAAAATTAGGTCTACTTAGCACACAGTGACATAAACTAAAATGTTAGCTTGCACAAGGCAGAGCTGTCACCTGGGACATTGCAATCATGTTGGTGCCAATCACCTGGATAAATGATGAATAAGATAAAAGATTGGCTAAAACTCCCAAAAAGTCATCCTCTGCACTTTAAACAACCCTCTGATGACTGTGACCGACAGTACAAGTCAGCACATTGGCTCTTTCCATTTTAAAAACGGCTATTGTGAGTTGAGATTGCCCACAATGGCAGTCCTTTAGATGTACTCACAGTGACAAGGACAAATTAAACATTTACCCTAATGGAAAAGGAATAAAAGCTGGATGATGGGTGACCGTAATGTAAGACACATCAGAGTAGATCTTAGACAGTCCTAAAAGAAAGCAACCATAAAAGATGATTATGAGATGATGAGGGGCAACCAGCTGGGATCTTTGCCTGAATAAAGAGTTCAGGAAAAAAAAGTTCTATCCACCCACCTAGGTCATTAGCTCCCTTCTTAAAAGCTTGGCGTGCAGCATAAAATCACCCGAGAACAACATTACTTACAGTACAAGACAACAGTATCCATTCAAGAAAATCTACCGCTGATGAATAATGTAATGGATGAATTATTAAATAATGTGTCCTGGTTTTGGGGGCTTTTGAAAGTGTGTTTCCTCAAGTGGGGAAATTGCCTGAAGTCAGAATGACTTTCCAGCACGGCTGGGAGGTACTGGTGAGCACATACATGTGTCATATGATTGGCTGCTCATCTATATTTTATTCTTGTGATATATTAGCCCAGCGCATTTCTGCTGGCCTGTGCAAACTGCACTGTAAAGGAAAAGACAACTAAGACTCTCCCTCCTTTCCTCTGTACTATCTCTCACTCTTTCTTTAGGGACTGTAAAAAAAAACAATTAGTTGGGGAGGGGCCTGATTTTTTTGTTTTTGCTCAGGGGCATGGAGAAATAAATACAGAAATAAATTAATTAATTTAAAAATGAATCAATTAATAAATGAAATGGAAGATTAAATGGGAAAGTAAATAAATAGGGCAATTTATACAAAGGTAAATAAATACAGAAGCAAATTAAAACAGAAATATCAATTGTCACATTTTATCAATTAAATAATGCCAACATTTTTTAAAATATTTTTGGTGCATTTAATGGAATATTAATTTATTTATTGAGTAAATTATTCATTTATTTATTTATTTTTGATTTTGTCAGTTTTGGTCCTCCATAGCGGGGAGGGCAGTCTTTTTTGGAAGGGCAACCTTCAATTTAAATATTTTTGTCACTCCAGATTTATATTTGATTTCAGCTTTTCCTTTGAGATTCACTGTGTAAAAACTATTAAAATAGTTACAAAAAGCACATAAGTTTTTCACTACCCCACAGTGGCTCACATACACTTTATTCTGCATCTTTACAACAGTAAAGTTAAATGTGTCATACTGTATGATGTTATAAGGCTGTCATTTAAAGTTGATAGTTAAAGGTTAAATTAAATGTTTTATTCGCATTTGTAGTCTGTTAATGCAGCACAGTATCAAAACCAAACTAGCCATGCCTAAAACAGCTTACCAGTTCCTTAGCTGAGAGCGGGCAGCACAAGGTGTTGCAGTTTTTCTCTATGCCACGGAAAAGAAAATATGAATTAACTGACTGTTTTTCTGCACACATTAAAAATGCGGATAGGATGCAGGTGGATGGAAATGCACCTAGTGAGTCTCAGACTCAGAAGACACTGGAGGCCACAGAACTGGAACCTTGCGCGTCCACCTCATGAGTAATTCACACAAGCTCACGCCGCAGACTGACAAGCAAACAGTGGAAATGTTCTCCTCCAAGCAAGACCTGGACACCCAAACACTAAAAACATGTATGCAAACACCACTAACTTAAATAAAGTACCATTATTTTGTTGCCTTCACCCGTGGATGACAAATTAGCATTCGGGCTGGGCTGCATTTGGACTACATTTGTTGTTAGGGTGAAGCATCGCGCCATTACTAATTCAGCTGGAGAGTGTTAAAGTTTCCTAAGTGGGCCTCAGAAAAATGGTAAAAAATAAATGCGGTGAATTAGCCTTCAGTTTCTTCCAGGCACATTTGTACCGCTGTCGTCAAGCATATTATGGGGTGTCTGAGACAGCTCGTGTTTTGACACAGTTGCCGAACATGTTTTAAGGCGAACATCAAAGTCTTCTCTATAGCAACATGGTCAACTGTCACCAGCCTAATTAAAATGCAGTGTTTGCTTTGGAGAGGGGGATGCATATATCAACTGAAATCATTAGGAGCAAGAAAAATACTGAGGTGCCAAGCAGCTTTGTAATGGTCTCATATTTGTTCGGTCTTGCCATTTCAATGAGCTCAGCCAAAACAAACTCTCCAAGGCCAACTCCTTTCACCGTACATCTTTTTAGTTTTTACTCAGGCTGCTGCAGCTGCATAATGACATCAGATTACTCAAAGAGATGTCTACCAGCGTGCTGCTGCAGGTGTTGTGTTCAAATACGCAAAAGGAACATTGGAAAATGCTTAACCACGAGGAATTATATTTTGACGTGCCGTGGATGGCATGATGTAGACCCCTCAGTTTAATGTCAGCTTAAAGTGACAGCTGTCTGAAACAGGGTTATCTATAAGAGGTAATACAATTATTTTCAGGACATAGAATGAAAGTTGTCCACTTTATGTCAGTAATAAGTGTTAGTGTGTATTTGATAGTCGTTAAATCTCAAACGATATCAACTCAAAAGTCCTACTCTGGACCTCCAGCTAGAACCAAACGCTCACTTTCTTGCCATTATTCTGCCTTCCTTCCTTCCTTCCTTGATGTCCCCATTTTATCTTAATGGTGCTTGGCACACTGATACCAAGAGTGTGATTGGATTATTAGCCTCAATTAAGGACAGAGTAGCAAATGGCTTTCAATGAGGCATTAACTATCAGAGGAGAGTAGACAGTCTGTGCGAGAGGACGATGTCATCTTCTGAAAGGTGACGACAGATGTGCCTGTCTGGAAAATGTCGACTTTGAGATCTTGGATATACAGCACATGGCTCCTTCTACACCTGGGTGAACACACACATACATATTATACATACACACTGACAGTACATTCGGGTATAAACAGGCACACACACAGACACACACACACACACTCAAGCTGTCATAGATCCAAGCGAGCTCTCCAAGATGGATGTTTAGGGTTTCTGATTAATGCAGACTGCAGATATCCATGCCAAGTCTGAGGGACTTTAGAAAAAAGACAAAAAAGATACAGTCTGCCTGTTTTTACTCCTCTCTTGCATCATAACCTTTTATCCATCCATTTTTTTCCAGCAAAATAACATAACCATTGTGCAACATTCATGATGTAGCTGTTCATTCGCACAGCTTACCATTGATATACAGCACACGTCCGAGTGACTTACGCAAAGAAATAAAAATGTTCCAGACCGTTACCAAGCCAGCAGGCAACCAGAGTAACTTGATCATTAGGTTACACCCTACATGGGCTGCTACAGACTCTTTTTATGGAGCATTAGGGAGGATACATTCATGCCAAGTATAGGAAGACACTACTGGTTGGGTCTTTCACTTACAATGACAAATTCTATTTCAAGAGGAGAATGTACTGCATAAATCTTGGCCACTGCCGGATCAGGGATATGAAGGGAACATGCTGTAAGGATGATCACATAATCATTGACTTTATGTCACACGCACAGACATGGAGCATGTGTCCTTATGACTGATGGCCTATATTGTATATTGTATAATTGCTGTACTGTATTTCCGAGAGATATTGTACATATCTGATAAAACTTTAGTTTCACAAAAATATAGTATGGAAAAGATGATTACATATATACATGTTTCTATTAAACTGCAGTTTGCTACAGCCGGGATCGACTCCAGCCCCCTGCGACGCTCTAAGGATAAGCGGTTATAGATAATGGATGGATGGTTCTTATTTTCACAATTTTGTCCATCATTTCTATCAATTATGTTAATATTGCACTTACCAAAGTAATTGTTGAGATCTGGGAACACGGCGACGCCACTAAATGTGTGATGGGACAAGAAACATGAACAGCCAGAAGACAGTTTGGGCAAATTATTCTGGATGCAAATTGTAAGATTATTTGTAAGAAAATGTCCCTCTCTGTCTCTGATCTTCCCAAAACACAAATAATGGTCTTGAAAAGGGAGTGCCGAAAGAGAGAATAAAAGTGAAACTAAACAGAAAATGAAACTGAACTTTATTTGGCCTGTATTTCATTATGGTTACTTACTAAAATGAAATACAGAAAATCAAACCCTCAGTGTGCACTGCTGAATGCTGAAATGTCATTGTTCAGTGACAGGATCTGCAACACATTGATTAAGCATATTATCAAGCATATTTGATCAGAAGGGATTCTCTCCTGAGGAAGTTGCATTGATATGGAACAGCAGGGTGTTGACCCTCCCACAGCAGTTAAAGATGAGGGACTGCCAGATGTCTGTTCTGGCTAGACCCATACTGGGACTATATCTAGACCATAGTGTGACACAGCTATTCTCTAAACAAATTTATTTAGGGGTAAAACCTAAACTAAGGGGACCAGATATAATGGTAATAATCCCTCACAGAACAACTGTGTGTGGTCACAACTACAACAACTATGGTAGGTCAAAGTTGAACCAGGAGGTGGGTCTGTAAACTGTGATGGTTGATTACATTGGACAGTTTGGGTAAACATTTTACCATTCACCTTTGTTTTCTCTTCCAAAAAAATGACCCGGGAGGTTCGTAAAAAGGGTTACTCCTGTGATTATTATTGCACTATTGAACTACCGTTCCCATAATGCAACTCAATATTGATTTCATTAGACCCTCCCTGCCTGTTAAATGCCCTCACCTTTCAAACTCACTGCCCCCAGTTCATAACGCAGGGTTTGTTTTGTCAGATATTTGAAGTCTCAAGCCTAACTCAAGATGGCCCAGATGACATCATCAGGGTTACTTCGTCAGACTTAAGAAAAGCTCCCTTAAGAGCCACAGAAGACACACAAGTCAAGTAGTAATCTCCATGACAAGTAGACTGAGCTTATTGTGTTAACCTTCTCCAACCTCTCTGTACTCTATAAGACTATTGTATTATGGACAACAATACCTGTAGACCAGCACTGGGCTTAATTTGGCCCATTGTTACAAGCACTTCACAACAATACACCTGCACCTTGTCCTCAATTACATATCACCAGTAGTATTATTACTATGAGAGTAGTAGTAAGAAGTAGTAGTATCTGACACATTTTATTTTGCATTGCATTATATTACTATATCACTATATAACAATACAATATTACTACTATATTGTTATTATTGTGCTTTTATATTATTATATTACAGGTGATATGATAGTATTCTCTTCCATTTCTATTATATATACTTCATAGCATTGTATTATTACTGTATAGAGTGTGCATATTACATATACGGCACATATATTATATATAACATTATATTCTTTATTATATTATTGTGTATATTGTACTTATTACTCATACCTATGCCTATATATTACTCATACCTATGCCTCCCAATTATCGCTGCATCCTTTTCCTCCACTCCATCTTGTACTCCAAACTGTTTAAATTAATGCAGTGGATCTGCAACATCATAATTATTTACATATACACTATTTTGGTAGCAAAAGTACTTATTTCACAAAACAATACATATTGTTTCCAAAATTCACTTGTATAGTAGATTTCTGAAGATAATCATGAAGAAAATATAAAAGAGCTGTAGCTAAGATGATGTTTTGGAAGATATAATCAAGCTATAAAATGGATGACAAAGGCAAATAATGCACATTGGTTTGATGATCTATTGAAATATTAGATATGGCATGTATGGCGAGTTATTCAAGGTGAAGTTTAAATATTTGGGATTTGATCTTTTTTCAGCATTGTAACTTGTGGCATTGTGAGTCTCAAGCAGCCACTCAAAATTTAAACACCTTATTGTGAGACACACAATGTGGTCTTTGTGCTGCCGGTACGCTTGAGAGGCAGAGAGCGGCGGTGACGCATAGAACCCAGCGAAGGTGATGGAAGTGAGTGACACCAGTGCTATGTCCCCTGGGAGGAACAGGTATGGAGAGTGATGTGGAGGGTTGGGAGGGGCACTGAAACCAACTGATTGACAGAATAAAAAGGAGAATAAAAACAGAGACAGGAGTAAGAGTCCAAATACCTTAGCATCTGCATTTGCATTTGACATTTCAGGCCTTCAGCTGACGCGCTTAGGAACTAAAAATGATTGCAGCAGTTGAAAAAGCTAAGCTGCACAAGGCAAGATTTATATGTTTAAAAGATTCAGCCACAAATGAATTGGTGCTGCTGCAGAAAAGAGTCTCCCATAACTCCTGACTGAGATGTCACAGATTCATCGTCTTTGCCAAAAATAATTTCAGAAGTCAGGAATCATCGTTGAAGGGAAATTTCTCCGCACGAAGAAAGTGACGCATGAGGGCTTAAGAGCAAAATACAAAACAGCCTCCCTAACAGCAGCAAATGAATGCTCCGTCCATCCAGAGAAAGATGGATGCAACAACAATGACACTACCTGCTGAGGAAGCTTTTTTTTACCATGCCCTTACTCTGCAGCCACTAACAAGAAAAGATTTAAGTCCAAGAAGCGTGCAGTTTATGTCACAGTACATGAGTGCAGCTAATTAAATCCTTTAAACTTTCAAAAAATTAAGTTATCTCTTGCTGACAGTCTGTGCCACCAAATGTGCCAAGTGCAGCCCTGAATTCCTAACTGCCACAATATAAGCAAGAGTTAGGAGGATGTTGCAGATCCACTGCATTAATTTAAACAGTTTGGAGTACAAGATGGAGTGGCGGAAAAGGATGCAGCGATAATTGGGAGAGTTGCATCAGGTTTATCATTCTGGATCAATTCCTGCATTATTAGTTTAATATTTACAAATGAAATGTAGATTTTATTTCAATCTGCCATAAGCCCATTTTTTATACTATCTATTGTGGATTTCTGGCTTTCAGCAGTCAGTCATTCAGTGTATTTGCATTCTCTAATTACCTCTCTTTACAGTACTTTTATTGTTACTGGTGGAGACTGCAAAAGACAAAAGTCTTTTCACGTGATACAGAAGATTCGGTCGTGAGTTCAGGGTTACTGTATCAGACAACATTGTTGCCTGACTTCTTTAGTCTTCTTTCTCATAAGAATGTAATGCAATGAATCATTTCAGCCCAGTTTGTTTGGGTGCAATGTAAACAGACCAGTTCTTCTTCTGTTGCATTTCTGACAGGGTAGTGTTTGCTCCCCCCAGTAGTCAATACACAATGTCATTTGGAACGGAGCTCTAGGACCTTTATTATTTAATTACACTTACTGTTATAACCAATAACAACAGGTGTATTCAAATTAACCAGGACTAAAATCTGAATTAATTGATCGATTGATTAATTGTTTGATTGCTCTACAACCCTGAGGTAGGTCGGGTTAGGTTAGCCAACATTTGTGCATTTACACATTCAACAGACATGCAGCAACATTAGCATTCATTTGGAGTCGTGTTTCTCTCTAACTGGTGAACAAGTCAAATATTGACTCTCCTTTAAGTTTGGTTTGGTCTCCACCAACTCCTGGGGGAAATATCTGTTGGAGCTAAATGCTCCACTGTGTTCACCAGCTAGTTGCTAACTGTGTCTGTCTGCTGTTTGCTGCTGGGCAGGAAGTGTAGAGCGGGCTTATCAGAGCTTTATCACTGAAAACAGCTGCCTGCTGCTGCTGCTGGAGACAAGGTTGATGAGAGCGGAGAGAGTGAACCAAAACAGCAAAAATTGTATGCCGTAAAAACAAAACAATGAACTGAAAGATGTTAAAAAGATCCATATTGATGATGGAACTGTAGAGTCAGGTGATAAATCTCTTCTGGTTTGTCACAATGAGTGACATCTTCACTAGATAATCATTCGATCCATTGTTAACAGAAAAAATATTGCTTAGTGCACCTTTAAGTATGCTAACTTTAAATGTACAAAACAAGTAATAGGATGTAATTGCACCAATAAATAAGGAAGCAATATGATTTAATTGTCAATGAAGCATGTGGTTTATTGAGTAGCATTGTCACTGCATTGGCTTCACTAGTACCAATCCGCAAAATATATCATTGATGGTATGCTAATGTAATGTATGCTTTGATTTACCATCCTATATCTGTACATACACGTAAAAACATTCTATAGAGAGGAAAGAGCAGTCATTTTATTGTTTCTTTTCTCTAAACTGTAGAGTGACTTTTGTTCTGAGAGAGAGTAAGAGACAGATTGAATGTCTGTTGAGTTTTCTTTTCTCCTCCTGGCTCTTGGTTGTTCTCCAGCCGTGTGTTGGCAGGAGGATGTGGCAGGAACCATTAGGATGAGAAATGACAGTGAAGTCTGGGCCAACCTTCAGGGCTCGCACAGAGGAGAGTCTTAACAACCACATGCACTCAAACACCACACACATCTACAGTGCAGAGTACATGCATATGCACACTTTGCACACTGCGCTGGTGCTCTTTTGAAGCAACCTTCACAATACCAGTGGCAAGCGTATTCAGCCTTGAACAATTAAGAGAAAAGTTTGACCTTTATATGTCTGGACTTCTATCTGCAGTGCCTGTGTGATCCAAAGAGAGCCGAGTCGTGCAGACAAAAGGAGAGAAGCACTTAGGAATAACAACCACAGCAGACTTCTCACTTCACAGCTGTTTCACCGATGTGAAGAATTATTTCCAGGCCATGGTGATTCACCATAAAGCAGACAATGAATCCACTCTGACAGCCCTCTTCCAGTCTGTGTACTGTAAGACGTTATACCGGCGACTGGAACTCTCGCAGTCATTATGGAAATTGAAAGCATCATTGCAAATCAGTGTTCAAATTGCAAATGGGCGCTCTGAAAAGAATCATTTGGAATCTGTGACTCAGGGTGAAAGTTAACTCAACATTACATTGTGTGTGTTAGAGTCAATTTTATGTACAAATATATTCATGCAGCCAGAAATATCACGAGTGTTCTGTACTTACTGGAAGATGCATGTGTGGATGTCACAGATGAGTGGAGTTCATGCTATATTCTTAGAAACCTACATTTTGTTCCAGACCAGTTGGCATGACATCATCAAATGGAAGGATTGTTTTAAGAGCAGCTCACAGAGACAGACAACTGACTGAGTAATATCTATGGATTCTCTTACACATATATCCATAACAACATACAAGCACAATACCGTCATTTTCTCTTAGTGTTAAGTCTCACTGCAGATACCACAATCATGGTATCATGCATCCAGTTCCCCTTCAAGTGAATGTGGTACAACTGGCCATCTGACAGCGTGGCGTGCAGGACTTTTGGCTTTCATACTGAACTCTAAAGCTCACTCATCCTCACATCATGAGTAGGCCTCAGCCCAGAGGCAGAGCAGGGTTCTGCTCTGTCAGCTGTGATCATGTAATGGCCTCTCCGAGGAATCTCTGAAGGCCACAGGTGCAGATAGAGGCAAAGGGTTTCTGGTAGTTCACCCCCCACACACGGTGCTGTGGTCTCTGGGACTCAGGGATACAGGATCAAAGGGCCTTGGCAGCCGTAGTTGAGGGACAGCATGAGGGTGTGATGGAGCTAGTTATGTTTCAGTGGCAATGCGCCGAAATTGTCCAGGTGGAGTCACGCACCAGTTCACAAGGAGAGACACAAAATACAACTCTGTGCCACCACCTCTGCATGCCCTGAGTCCACTTTTAATTTCATCAGGAAATATACAGTAGAGGGAAGAAATTGGGCATACTTGCACACTTCGCATATTATGTATACAAACAATGACTCAGGTCAAATAGCCAAATTTTATTGAACTGCAGAGCTAGCTACATGAAAGTGGCTGTGAACCACTGATGTGCAATATAGTGGTGTTAATGCTCGATAAAAGAAAGCAAAAAT
Source organism: Macquaria australasica (assembly GCA_005408345.1). Classification (NCBI taxonomy): domain Eukaryota; kingdom Metazoa; phylum Chordata; class Actinopteri; order Centrarchiformes; family Percichthyidae; genus Macquaria; species Macquaria australasica. The sequence continues at coordinate 161,114 of SEMN01000179.1, read as the reverse complement.
GTGTGGTTTAGGCAGAGTAACCTGGGTAAACTGGGACACAGTGCAATAAGTCGTAAATGTTATAAAATATTCATCATCTAACAACTCTGCAAACAGCATGTGTCCTTTCACACAGTTGGCTCATCAAAAAAAAACCTTTTTGTTCTTTTTCTTTTTTTTGGTTCTATATTTCTGCTCAGCCTAGTATCTAGTTTTCTAGCTTGTAAATGTTGCTGAGGTTACATGAGGTCTACTCCATGGTATAATCCACTCCACTAGGTTTGTTGAACTGGACCAAGATGTCACGATTGCATAGTCCGTCACAGACAGCTTTTAACCAGGTAGTAGCCATTGTGCATTGTGCTGGACGCCTGCCATTGCTCATCTGTGCATTTAGCATAAAAGGGGGAAGGGATAGGATTTTTGGTTTGTGACCAGACTAGGTTCTGCACACGCCTAAAACACAGCCAAACCCAGCCCAAGATCAGAAGCTATAGTTTTGCGCTATCTCAGTTCATATCTGTTTCTTAGCTTGTCAGGCTAATGCAGCGTATTGTCCGGCCTGAACCTGAAGCTTAATGCAACAAAACAGCCCAAACCTGGCCTGAAACCCGACACTGGGTTTGGGTTGGGTGGAAAAAACTCTAGGTCAGACACTATTTTGAGCCTATAAGGCAGTGTTTCCACCAAGCAGTCCAGTTCAGGTCAGTTTGTTACATATTATAACGGTTATTTTCGCGTTTCCATTTGCAAAAGTTGTGGATGGTACCAACAGAAGCACTCCTAGCACACTGACCCGGGATTTAAAGGTGGAGCTAGAAACACTGCAGTCAGCTGATTGGTCAACAGAACCGTAACTTCTTGCGCGTCTGAGCTCTGAAGTAGCAGAGCTCAGATGCGCAAGAAGAGCTTTTCTCTCATTTTTGCTTTGCTCTTGCAAAGGCTTCTAAAAATATTTCAAACGAGACAAATCTAAGAAGAAAAAAAAAACAATCTCTGCTTGAACTGCTCACAGCTTATGTGCATTAAGGCCAAAACTGTGATGAGGAGCCAAAAGGGTTGGGAACCACTGTTCCAGATTCCAGTAACAATATGTTACTTAACAATATGTCAAAATGAAGACACAGTGCAGAACCACAACAAAGGTTCAGTGAGGATACATGAAACACATTTAGGTGATTTGACACTGGCAGGTTGCTAGTTGTCCTTAGTGTTTATTGTTGTCTGCTCTTCTTTTTGCGAAACATGCTGCCTTCAGAACAAAGGGGGAAAACCGTCATGAGGGAGACCATGTATTTGCAGAATAAGCGGGTATAGGTTGAATTGTATCTACAAGAGCAGTCATTGTTAAACAATTAGATGCCATCCCTTTTCTGCTCAGACTTTAGAACAAATATACAAAAAAAAAAATCTGATTTGAACTTTTTGTCTAAGCCCAGTCAAAGACACACAAACACACATACATGGTCCTGAAATGATTAACGGATAAGACCCAACGTCCCATCCATCTTTCTCCCTCTTCCCCCTCTCTCTCTCTCCATGGCTCATCTGTGTCCTGTTGCCAACCTCTCCTCCCCTTGACCCCGTCTTGATACCCTGTCCTCATGTCTTTTCACAGTCCATCGACAGGAAGACACAATGATTTATGTTTTTGTATGTGTGTCTGTGTTGTGTATTATCTTATGGAGTTTCACCAAGAAAAGTTGTGTCCAGGAATAACTCTGGCTGAGCTGCAGCCTCTTTCAAAATGCCAGCATGATGCTAACCGGAGCACTGAAACCTAAAATTAAGTGTTCACTGGTGCTTGTACTCAGTTGCACTTTTTCTGTGGTGGACTCCTAAAAAAAGTGATGGATTGAGTCATTACAAGCGAAAGTGGATTGGCTGCTGTTAAAATGATTTTAGGAATGACACCAAATAAGTGCCATTGTGAAATCTTATTTGGTGGGCCACTGAGAACTTCATACTGTAAAGGACAAGCTGGAGACACTTTTTCACTAGCTAGGACCAAGCTAGTTTTAGCACCTAGCTGTAGCATGTTTTCATTTGTCAGACCTTTTGGAGTGAAAGCGACGTACGAATGAAGTACAATCCAAGCCACTGTGGATCAAGGAGAAGCCACTGAGATTAAGGACGTTTTCACACCTGTAGTTTGTTTGCTCTGGTCTGAATCAGTTGATGAGTTTCTTTTCACACAGAGAAAAATCCAACTGAACTAAAATGCATCACTACAAACCACGTGAGAACGTTCACTCTGCTTATTGGTCAGATGTGTCTGGGGCGGGAGCAAGAAAGTAAATACAGGAAGAAGGTCCTGTGTTTCTGTGAGAGAAATGTTGCTATGCAATTTGACATTCAGCAATGTGCACAGATGGCATTTGCTCATAACTGTGGTAATTATCTGGGCAATATAGCAGGCAGAACTGTACCAGCAGAATGCCGGGTGCACTTTGACAAAACGTCTTGAAAATACTGAACTGCTTCACACTTTGCAAAGAAGACGTGCTGCCTTCAGACGACTGAACAGAACAAGGAACTTGCGGGGTACACCTGGTAGTTTTTGGATCGAGGTTGGATAATGTTCCCACCACAAACGAACCACTCCAGAGTGCGTTTGGAACCGGGCCGAGACCACCTCCTCTAAAGGGTCTCGGTGCGGTTGTTTTGGTCCGCACCCGAGTGAGATTACTGTGTTCACACGTGCCCAAACGAGTCGCACTAACCAGGCAAACACTCCAGGGTTCGATTCAACCAAACTAAACAAGGCAGGTCTGGAAATGAAAAGTGCCTCAACACTCAGTTTCACATTCTGCCTCACACAAATGCCATAAAGTTGCAGGTGCATGAAGTAAGATGCAAATGCATAGGACATGAGAAGTTTTGTTTTTTCTCAATATAAAGAAATTACTTCTTTCCTGCATTAGAAAAACACACTATGTGTGGCTCATTTTTTGTATTTATTTAACAATAGTCCATATATAAAAGACAAATAAGATAAATGCAAACAGCTGTCTCGCAATGTTTCTTTAACTTCTGGAGCCTGGGGTAGTAACGAGTCTGCAGTTACTTCATCTGTGTCATAGAAATTTCATTATTGTCAAAGCCTATTAGACTTGATTTCCAGTGATGCTTAGCATCCATTTGTACTTCAGAATAATGTCATTTTTTTAAATATCCTTGCCGGGAAGCATAAGAAGAAAAAGTACAATGGTAAGTTAATTAAATTTGGAACATTCCAGATTTTAATCATTGACTTAAAAGGTAACAGAATGGAGAGAAAAGCTAAACAGTGATTTTCTGCCTATGCCCACCTAAATAGTGTGAGAGAAATGCATGTATTTCATTTACTAGAAGGGTCCTTTTTCCAGAGGTTCAAAGGAAAAGCTGAGACATTTTAAATTAGACATGGGGCCCTGTACTTTTTGACTAGTTTTATCAGTAATTACATTACTCATCTCTAAATCACACTCTCATCATGCTTAATCGAGCAAAAATTGGACACATAAGAAAAAATAATCAAGGTGCCCTTTTCCATCAAAGAACTTCATTTATAAATACAGGAGACATGTTCGAGGATTTTTTCTCTTCACACTAGGAATACTGAGCACCGCTCATTTCAAGCAATTATGAACATTTTTCTCCTGAGGACACTCACTCGTTATTCTCAAGACCTAACATTTGTTATGTTTTAAGAGGCTTTTTGGTGACCACCCACAGGTACTGTCAAACTGTTAAATAACATCAATTAAATGTTAAATGTTATTTTGTATTGAAATCTTTAGTTCTTAGTGATTAAAAGGTAATTATTATATATCCTGAACCTGACGTGAAATGTGTCATTACCCTCAGGCCCGGTTAGGCTTGGCCAAGTCACAGGCTTCTACTCCAGAGCATACACACAGGAAGGTGCCGCGCTCACATATTTTTTATGAGCAGGCAGACAAAGCAAGGGAGACACCGATAGTAAGAGGGACCTTGCAAAAGAGGTGCTGTTCCATCTGAGTAGCAGTAAGGCGTGTTCAGACTGATCGTAAAGCAAATTTTAGAGGTGGTGCTATTGCATATAAAGTTAATAGAGAAAAGCAAGTGCAAACAAATAGATGTATTGCTAATACATTTGGGTGTTTGGGGCAAATACATACTGCAGTCGCCAAAGTCTTGCATATCACAATGTGAAAATTTGCTTTGTGTGCAGACTGAACATGAATACAAGAACTGTCAACTGCTGCATGCTGTCAATATTGAGTTAAAGGGTCATTCCGGTATTTTTAAATCTGGGCCCTATTTTTATTTTATTTTTATTTTTATTTTTTACAGATTTTGGGGTCTAAATGACTAAAACTTACCAAAAGGTTTTGGAACGGGTCCAGTGTACAGGCTGCAATGGCTGCAATGTAATCCTTTGGGGCAACTGCACCTGTGAAAAGTCTGTCCACTAAAAGTGCTTGTTTTTTCCACTGAGAGGCTCAGACTGTTATTCTAAGTGTCTGACAACATTATAGAAAGGATCCCTACAGAGTAAGATCCTTTTTGTTTAGCCAGAAACACTGTCGTCTTCCTGCAACAACTCAACCTCTCGCGAGATTTCAGGAAAAAGGAAAAAGGAAGTATTTGTTTGGATTTGATTTATTTTTATTTTACTACTCTAGTTATATTAACAAAATTCCATTTTTGATGGAGACTAATGATGTTTCCTTTTCATTATCAGCTGTATAAGTTTGTAGCAAAGTTAACAATTTATCAGGGTTATCTTTTCAATTTACATATATTTTAAAACAGAATTATGTTTATCCTGCTGTCATCACCCATTTATTTTTACACAGCATTTGAATATTTGCACAGGCCAACGCTATAGACTACATTATATTTCAGTATGAGACTGTGAATGTAACAGTAAAAGTACAAAATGAGCTACTGCTTGCTATAATATGGGTGCTGCAAAACCTCAAGAACAAAGTCAAGTTCACAAATCTTGTGTACTCTTTTTAACAGGAGTTGGTGTCTGTACAGTACAGATCTACAATATATTTCTCACTAAATGATTGTTAAACAGCGCTAAAAGGAGGGTTGCCAGTATGGCACCAGTAACATCCATCCATCCAGCATCTGCTTATCCTGTGAAGGGTTGCAGCTGGCTGTAGCCTATCTCAGTGGACAGGTCACCAGTTGCATCAAACAGCTGGCACATATGTAGACACACAACAAGTCACAATCACATTACCTCCACCAGGTAGCCGGTAGATTCAAACCAAGCCCCCAGGAAGAGCGCCAGGCTTTGAAGACAATTTGACATAGTGGCCAAACCGTGTAATTAGAACTTCCGGGTCTGTCATGTGATGCACACTGGCCCCAAGAAACTTTTTCCCATAGACTTTGGGACATTGGGAAAGAGACGTCTGTAAATCAGCGGATAATTTTTTTTGAGGTACAACAACTAGCCAGTATGAACACTTAAATAGCCCTTATTTAATCAATATGTCCTAAAAGTTGTAAAATGCATAAATAGCCGAATCCAGAGTTATAGAGTGACTGCTATTCATGTGAGTGAGCCTGAGACAGAGCGGTTGGGAGGCGGGGCTAAAGGAAGCGCTAGTGCACTTGCTCCGAGACCCATGAGACCTAGCGGTTTGGAGGCGGGGTTAAAGGAAAAGCTAGTGCGCTTGCTCTATGGGCCAAGAATGCGGAAGCTCTGTGGAAGATCTGGGTAATTTTATACCCGGGAAGTCGAACTTTTTTGGCTTCATGCGCCACTGAGCAGCTTTCATAGGAATGAACGGGGCCCCGCCTCCGACGCTGTATCCAGTTCTCTTTATACATCCATGATTCAAACCTAGAACCTTTTTGCGGTAAAGGGACAATAAGCATTTTCCCACAGTTCTGGGGACTCCCTCAGAGGAACTGCCCACTGGGGAGCTCCCCTGACAACTACATACCTTCAAGGGCTTTTTTCCTGTCCGCCAATAGGAACACTGAAGTGATGAAAGCCGGCTGGCGGTTGGTATGGCAACGTCACTTCTGCGCGACATACAACTACAACAGCTACAACTGTCGGTCCATTTGTCCGTGTTTTGTTCCATTTTTTAAGGCCACTGTTACGAACTGTTGTTTACATGGCTAAGGTTTTACACTGGTTTTTAAAAATGCTGGTTGCCAGTGCTGCATTGGCTCATGTGTTTGACCAATCAATGTATTCTTACATCTGGACCAATGACTGTACACTTACATCACTCAAGGTTGCTCTTATGCTGGGAGAGTACCTATTCTGAAATAGGAGTTGCAGTGCGGACACAATAAAAAAAGGGGGATGTCCTCCAACTTAGAACTATGAAAAAGTTCCTCCTCACCGAAAACGCCTAATATTAACCACTGCACCACCATGCAAATAAAACAAATAAATTAATGTGTAACATGTAATGGCATTTTTTTTCACTGCAAATTACATGCAGAATTAAGAAAAATGCTGTTGAACAATAAAGCGTTAAGGGACATACTTTACCTTTAAAATTGCATTAATATACTGACCATAAATACAACACTGGCATAATCATCACCTAAATTATTTGATATGCTGAACACGTTAGCAAAAGGTGTCTTATTCACGCATCCAGCAGATATTGGAGCATAAGCATTCATTTAGTTATTTTGAGTTTGTGGCCACCTGACAAATGCATGCTCACTATTCACTTTCCTTTCAGCAATGTTTTGCTCTCCACCAATATCTGGCTCTTTAGCAGCTAAATGCTCCACTATGTTCACCTAACTTTGTCTGCCACAGTGAGTTTTTAGAGCTTTTTTGCTGCCTGCTACGTCAAAACAACGCTGATGAGAGGCTGTAAAACCAAAACAATAAAAAATATATAATACGTTGAAAAGCTGAGGGGAACTGCACAGTTGGCTGATAATTGTTTGTGGGTTCATCGCTATGGGCAACACCTTTCGTAATACACGTAGTCATTTGATCCATTGTTAATATAAAAATATAGATAGCAGCTTTAAACAGGCTACCTTTACAGCACTCCCACCACAAATCTTTCATGGAGCTACAGATCAACGTATGTATTTCACCGCTTTCCATAAATTAAAAATAACAGGTGTTAATCCCTGCCTGTGAAACAAGACTAGGATTCAGCAGGCAATGTGTTTTTGATTGCCTGTCTGTAAATAAACCAGAGGACCAGAGTGCAATGCTGTTTCCATGGCAATGAGTAGCAAACTAAAGTCAGTCAAGTGACTGTTGGAGCACACTTCCTGGGCTGAGCGACAATTACAGTGGCTGTTAGAGCATCAAAGGCCATTATAAAATGGTCTCTGTAACCCTTACAAGCAGGGGAGGGACGGGGAAGGAGTTATGGCAACTTTGGTCTTCGCTTCTCTTCAAGGAAAGGTTGGAAAAGGTAGAAAGAAAAAATAAATCAGTTTCAATTTAACAGCTTTTTGCTTGTCTAATTGCCTTTCTTTTTACAAGCAGCATTAATGTCTTTTATCTCACAAACACAGCCCTAATACAAGGTTTTTATCATCTTTTCTTTGTTTTGCTATTAATTAGCAGACCTTCATCCTCATGCACTGAGGTTGGAAGAGCACAGTAGTCTATTAATTCAACCCTGACATTAATTCTTCCACTCGCCTCTGCCCTCAAAGCCACCGAATCCACTTCATTATTCACTTCTCACTTTGAGTAGCAGTGAGTACAGCGTCGCTCCAATGCCAGCAGAGGCCACAAATGGTACAGTATCTAGAGAAACATAACTAACTTTGCTCAAAGATGGGGGGTTTGACATGCTCTGTGATCTATGAGACTGGTATATTCAAGTAACTTGGCTATCAAACCAATTTCAACTGCCTTCATTAAAATTTTGTTACAGTGATCCTCTATCACAATGCATTTTTTATGAACTGTGAATGTATTTTCAGATGTACCCTTACATTTTATCTTCCCTGATTGTCTGGAGGCCCCACACAGATTCCAATAACTGATGTAAAAGAGACCCCAGCAAGAGCAGGCCACAACAAAAGAACAATTTGACTAGCCACCTCTAGGCCCCAGGACGGCAAGTAATTGCGAGATTTGCCAGATAAACCTGTTTTGTTTTACTGTGGCACATTATCAACAGACGCCCCAGTGCTGCAATCTTCTCCCTTGGTAAATTACACTTTCCTATCGGTCCGTATCTGCATTCATCTGAGTGGGGTGAATTTTGGGTTGTAATAGGAGCATAAGCTATGTTTCCTGCCTGAAGGCAATATTCTTTCTCAACTTTGTTTGCATGTTAAAGTCCAACTGAAATCACATTAAGTCATCCCTTTTTGTAGTCCCTTTTTTTATTATTAAAAGGAAGAAGAAATATCAGAAATGCTCTTTTTCGTCTCAACTGGCTGCAGGGGTGTGTTGTTGTCAGTGTTTGATTGACAGCAGTTGGCAGGCTGCCAGAGTGCCAGTGTTACACTGTAGGGAACGAGAGACAAACTTATACTGTAGTTCACGTGTCATGAGTTGTTAGTGGTATTGAAGAGTAAGGACCACATCAGAATCTAAATGGACTCAAATGACTCAATCTCGGAACCCATCGGATATCGTTTGACGAACATTTTGTTACGAGCTGCCATTATGGCAGCAGAGAGAGGACCCAAAAGCAGACAGGCAGTAAAGTTGATGATGTCCAAAGGTTTAATGTCCAACAGAAAACTCACAAATATCTCCTTGAAAACAGAATCACTGGGAACATGACATGACGAGGAACAGAACGCTTGAAACTCAAGGAAGGCAAACTCAAACTAATGACCCGACAGAGAACAAAGGGAAAGGGCCGGTATATATAAGGGAGGAGACAACGAGGGAAACAGCAACAGGTGCATGACAAGACACAGGTGAAAACAATCAAAACAGGCGGGAAAGAACAAAGACAGGAAGTAAATAATACACAAGAAAACAAGAACAGGGATTACAAAATAAAACAGGAAACACAAAACCCCCAAAAACACACAAGTCCACATGAGTCCTTAGGATCCTGACAGATTTAGCCTCTGGGGCAACAGCCAATGTTTCAGGGCTTCCGGTGTAGCCAGCGGACATCGGGATAACTGATATCCGGGCCAAGACTTCCTTTTCCATGCGTCATTGTTTACAGTCCAATTATGAAACCAAAGCCCTCTCAAATGAGAATGGTCACTACTACTCGGAATACAAACAGACTGTAAACAGAAACCAGAATGCTTCTGATACCAAAATCCTGTCCCTTGCCTACAGATTCTGCATTCATATTCAGATATCTGTTCATAGAGATTACGATTGCAGGTATGTGTACATGCTGTTTAATGCATTTGAGCAGCTAATTAGCTATCTAGCCTGCAAGCTGACATTAGCAGTGCACTTTTCCCTGGTCAGTGTTTGTTTGGTCGCTCGTTCAACAAGCTAAGGTGCAGCACAAGATGTGTGTTCATGTTTGTAAGTTAGATGAGAAGGAGACTTTAGCAGGAAAGCTAATGTGGGTTGTTGTTCAAAGTCTGTGGCTCTTGTGTTGTGTAGCAGGCTGCTGTCTGGCTCAGTGCGACCGTCTGCTCTGTCTATGATAGAACACTGTTACTGCAGTTTTCCTGGTTACTTGAAGTAGGAAACAAAGTCCCATTAACACGTGAATTTATCAAATAAAGAAGCGAGAAAGGTATTTGCCTGATTATTGAGGGGGTTCTTTTTATAACCTTTTTTCACTGTTGCCCCTATACATTTTTGACCCTGGTATGATCACACATATATATTCATTGGTCTTCTTAAAAAATATCTAACTTGTAAAGTCTATACATTCATAGCATGGTGACACATGAGGGTCTTACTCTCTTGTAGCCACACATACCATAGTATATCCCTGTTAACTGTAGCCTTTCATTGATACAAGCCTTGTAAAAGCATGCAGTCTGCCAGACATTCTCTCACCTGTGCTGTTCCCATTTGTCGATGCCTGCAGCCTCCTCTCAACAATGTCATTACCATGAAACTCAGTTTGGTGCTGGGGAAACAAGTGATGATTAAAAGAACTAGAGGTGGCCGGGGAGGAGATGACGACAAAGTCCCAAGCCACATTCTGAATTTAACCCCGTCCTCTGGGAACTGACTTCTTGGAGACTCAGCTCTGCACCTCTAGAGGCCCCGGACCCTGGCGCTGACAGATATCCAGGTGGATGGCCGTGAGGGAGGAAGGGCCCATTAGCAGATGGACAACGGACCCTGAAGCCAACAGGGTTAGTTTGAGACACAGCACAGCTGAAGGGGGCAACAGGGGCTGTCATCATCACCATGACGGCCAAAAATGGACCTCCATCCCCATGTTAATTACTATGAAACCATAGGCAGAATTACAATGAAAAAATCTTGATGACACTGTTGTTCCATTTTGCTCTGGCCATTTATCTGTGTCAAGTTGCATTTCACAATGTAGTTTAATGAAGTGTATTAAGAAGATACTGGCTCTCTTCAGGCCTTTGCTTTAAATTAGTAAGCGGATGTAATAAGTTATGTATCTGAAATTTTATGCTGGTACAATATACACCAGGTGTCATTTTCTTTCAGAAGACATTTGTAGTACCATTTCAGTGGATCTAACTGTTCTTTGTGTTATATTGTGGACAACAAACACACTAACCAGGACTGTCTTTTAGCAGTTTGTTGCAAGGCACCATCATCTGCCATTTCAGAGAAACAAAGCATTCACAGGGCCTCTCTTGCATACATCATCTATATGTCTATGTAATAATACAATGAACAGAGTCACAATATGCAACGTACTAGCCAACATGATCTCAACAGTGCACCCTTGCTACACGCCAGCTTTATGCATGAAAATAAATAAAACATTAGCGCCAAAATGTAAAAAATATCAATACATTCACTGTACACTTGTTTAAAGCCACATATATAGCAGAAACACCAAAAGTAAATGGAGCAAAAGAAATTGTGTACCTTTCCAGAAAAAATCCCAGAACAACAAGAGGGAGTAAAACTAGTGAAGTGCAACACATACAGCTTGTAAAAAAAGAAAAAAAAAGAAAGACAGAGTCGCTAAACTTTACTCTCATATAAATGTATTAGCAACAGTTCAGAAAACATAAGAATAACAGGAGATGTGGCACCAGATGTGTTCTTGTTTAACCTTCAAAATAAAAGGACATGGTGGCATGACATGCAACAGGGGTCGCTGGCTGGAGTTGAACCGGTGACATTGCAGTTATATGGCGTGCATTGTAACCATTTGGGCACACCTAACAAGGCACTCCTGTCTGAAGACATATCTGAAAAAGAAATGATTTTAAAAGTTTCAGACAGACCCCCACACAGCTGGAGCACTGCAGTATATGTGCTGTTTAGCAGTAACAGGTCATAGAGTCTTGACTGAATGTAAACATGTTTGACAGCAGCACCCCCCATCAGTAACATGATACAAGCAACAAGAAGCGTCCCCAAAGCCCCTAAATCCCTCTATGGAGAACGTCTTTCCGCACCTGCAGGACATGAGCACCAATACCATGGCTGCAATCCATCCACTCCCCTCCCAGGCCAAGGTCGACAATCTGAGGGGGGCAGGGGAAGGTCAGGTCTCCTGGGATGGGATAACTTTGGGCTACTTGGCTCTCCCCCCAAGGATGTTGGGCTCCTCCAGTTTGGCTAACACTTTAAACACCTGCCTCTACTGTTAATCAGCAAATCACAAGGTTGCTATGATACAGACCTGTGTCAGGCAGCATTTGCTAACAACTCTACAACTAGCTTCGTGAAGATTTACTTCCTGAGGATGATTCAGACAGTGATAAAAAGCCTGTCAGTTAATGACAAAAAATACAGTTAGTCTGCACCCTTTGTGGCCTAAGATGCTTACCATGTAACCAGCAGACCAGGGACCTGTCTCTACTGTAAAATAATGGGAAAAATGCTAAATAATAATGATGTACTATCACTTCCATTTGATAGTATTAATGGTGGTACTTTATGAAAACTGTAGTACTTTGTCTAGTAATGTGTGTAATAATGTTTGTCTAGTAAAACTGCAATATTTATCTCGTGGTCCCATTAGGGCAAATACTGTTTGACTCTTTTCATTAAAAAGAAAGCTCGTAAAGACACAATTTGAGGAATAGGCATAGAGAGACCCAATAGATCACTTATTTTAGCCCTGATGGCTGCTGGTTTTTATACAATTTTGCACAGCTACAAAATAGAAAACCTGTTGCTGTAGCCTACTGATGAAAATCTGGTGTTAAGATACAGGACATTTTTAAGATATAATCTTGCCTCACAAATTACCCCAGAGGCTGGTTGCCATGGGAATAAGATTAACTTATTTTATTTTAGCGTCAACACAAAAGGAAAACAAACAGTAAAAGAGCCTTTATCAGATATGGCTTCCCAGCCTAGGGTATATTTAATGATCACCCAAGTGCTCAACAAAAGCTAAAAGAATCCAGAGGTCCCTCTATCGCACAAAAAAGACAGACAAAAACATGCCAAACAACTTAGTACAGATACAGAACAAAACTGCACTTCATTTTGCCTCTAATTACACTAATGGAAGTCCCTTTGTAGGCCTCAGTGCTTCCAAACCGTGGAGCTAAAAGAGGATAGGCACTCTGCTAAAGGCCACATTGTGCTGGGTAAGCCTCTGGCTTAGGCAGAGAGGGAGACAGGACCAGCTGTAATTAGTTTAGCTCCCTTGCTGCTTCACATCTTGCCAGGAGAGAGCTTTGCCCAGTGAAAGGTGTCTCCACAGGGCTCTCTGGCTAAAATGAGGGCGGATCATCTACTGCAGCCCTATGAAAAGGCTAGGAGATTCCTAACCTCCAATCTAACATGCTGTGACTAAATTGGACGAGGGGGAGTCACACAGTATAGGTGGTTAGATGAGTGAAGGGACCTAATTATGAAGATAGTAAGGGAGGATAGTGGGGTATTCACTCAGCTGCTGAGACCAGCAACCTACTTGTATAACTCTTGATATAAAGGTCAAGAATCCATTAAACAGAAACCTGGCTGTACTCAGAACTTATGGAGTGAAAATAGTCTCAATATTATTTGTAAATGTGTATTCTATGATTTGTAACTGAAAAACCGAGGGGCGACGCTACGGGAAACACAATTCTAACAGGAGGGAAACACATTTCGATGGGGGAACGGGCTTCCACACAACACCATTGTAGCGTCGACCCTTGGTGGTTAGGGGTAGGTTCAGCTGGCATCCGCTTTTTGCCTGGACTGGCTGTTTTCCCAGCAGAACAACTCTACCACCTAGCAGTAGCTTATTTAAACCATATATTTACATTTATAGGTTACTGTATAGAGTCTGTGGTTGGTAAATGCATGTGCTCTAATCGAGGGGCGACAAGCTATTCTGTCTATTTAGAAAAACGTCTTTCCCACTTTGAAATTAAACACGAATACGCCGAAAGCCCAGATGTCCCAGTTTTCCACCAGCACTTAAATGAGCTCAGAGGAACAGATGAATGGGATTACCCACATCAGGCCCATTCAATGTCATACGCATTTTCAATCAAGAACAGTACACAAAAATTGCATTTAAATACTTCAATGTGATTTTTGGAGCCATGTGACACATGACGCATTATTCCACAAGGGAAATCCCATTCAACTGGTGCTTAAATAGGCTAATACAAACCATAAACATATTTGTAATTACTGTTACGAAAAGAAAAACGCTGACTGCGGTCCATATGGAATGGACAAGGGCCATGGCATTCATGAGAAATATATAAAATCCTGCCACAGTTTTCCTGGATAGGCTGGCATTTCCCAATGTTTGTCTTAACCAGACTTGTTTTCCATTTTCATTGAGATTTTTTTCTCCCACTGTGGATGTTGTCTTTGGGAGGTGGGTTGTTCACACTTCAGTGAGCAGCCTCAATGGTTCCCAACTGAAAGTCGGCCATTTTTCCCAGCCCTTTGCCCTGTTTGAATGGATACCCTCTCCTCTCATTTACCCTCACCATGAAAGAAAAGGGCCTAAGTAATCTCCCCTTGCTTTAATCAGGGGTGCTCTGGAGCATTGTACAGAACCAGGGGGTTTGTGCCTTTGTGTTGGCCTCGACCGTCTTGATTTCGTTGGCATTTTCTGGCAAGGTCCAACACCCGGGGCTTTTTTAATTTGCTCTCTATTGACTCCGTGTTAATTGGGTTGGGGAGAGATGCATCCAGATTTCAACCCCAAGTTCAGTCATCTTAAACCTTCATTGTGTTTTTCACACATTTCACAAAAGATGCACAGCCTGCTGCGATACAAGCAGTGTGAGGGAAGGGGAAGAGTGGGAGAATGGAGGAGAGGAGATGTTGGAAGAAAGTTTTGATTCAGGGTTTGAACTGTACGTTTGAGAAAGGGGGAGATAACAGCCCGTTGGATTTCTAAGCTGTTAATCGACCTGTCTTGCCTTTGGCAGTCTCGTGATTGGGTGATCTCATAGGTTAACAGGGTCACATGTAATTATCTATCTATCTATCTGACCCCATTTCCACCTGTTTTTAACATGCAAACTGTATCTGCATATCTTATCTGGATAAAGAATGCATGTTAATAAAAGGTGTAGCCTAAAAGCACAGGCATGCATTGCAAATGGAATGCCATCGGATTGGCCAGACCATATCTGGAGGTCGCTTTGCTTGAATTGTGATTGGATTCAAGCTGCCCATCAAAAAACTACAGACAGCCCCGTCCTCCTTAGCAAAGGAAAAATAAGTAGAGCCTATGCAGTGGCATTCCTTCGATGAGATTTTTCAGGGACCGCTAGGAAGTGCAAGACGAGGGTCACATCAGCCAAGCTAGCACTAGTGTTAGCAAGCTTCTCCACTGGCTCTGATTCATTAAGGTTTCTTTTACATATTATACCATATTGTCCCGATTGTTAGATGACCATGACTATAAGACATTCCTCCCTTTTCCTACACCTATTTTGTAAAGAAAACAACCAAAAATAAAGAGGGGTACTGGTAGTCAAAGAATAATGTAGTCCACATCTTCAAAGCCTTTGCTCTTGTAAAAGTGAAAAATGAAATACTTAAAGCATAATGTAAATCCTTTACATTGTTATTCTTTGTGTAGCTTATTGAGGTATGTTTTTAATCACAGATAATTCTTCATTCTGTTTATCAGTCAAATATGCATACACTCTTAACCTCTTGGATCATCATGATATTCAGTGACCCCAGTAATTCTTGGCTTCTTGACAGGTGATTCAGTCTGAAGTGCCCAGTCCGTTTCTGCAGTAACAACATGATGTTGTTGTCCACTTTGCCGGAATGTATTTCCTTTGTGAGAGTATAACATATTGCATCAACTGTCAGAAAGTCCTGTGCCTTTTCAAATGTAACATCTGTGAAAGACAGAAGTAGTGTCTTTCATTCGGGCCAATACAGTAAGTAACGTTAGCTAGTTAGCAAGGCTACCGAAAAGTAGCCTATGGATTTTGACAGATGTCTCCAACTGTCACGCTGTCACACGTTGTAGCTGCCAATGTTAGTATCCTACATCACTTCCCTTCACCATGTTTGCTGACAAGTCCACCCTCTTCGCCTACATAATTTGCATATTTAGATCACAATGTGGGCATAACTGAGATGAAAACACTTACCAGGTGTAAATGGCCAATGTTCAGATGTCATTACCCAGATAATTCATAAAACAATTCATAATAATTCATATACAGATCGCATGTCTATCTATCAGCAGTTAGGAGTAATGCTGGCCATAGCTGCCCATTACTGCCTTTGTCTCTGTGTAGGTGGGAGTGTAAGGTTAGGGGGGATCAGAGTTTGGGGGCTGACTGATACAAATGAAGTGTCCTGGTAAGAGCACCAGTGTGTTTAAGTGTGTAATCATTTGTTGCCTCCCTGTAGACCCACTAGCCAGACAGAAAGAAGTCAACGCTAAAAGAATCATGAAATCGCAGCAATTCCAGAATGCACCCCAAGGAATCTCATTAAAGAGCTCCACACGTCGATGGTGCAGCCTCTCACTGCTGTTTTTCTTACAGAGCGGGAGCAGTGCATGGAGGATTTAACTGGATAATGGTATTGGTTTCACATCAGTGCGGGAGCAGGAAGACCACAGTGGATAAGCTGTGAGGACAGCCTCTCTCCCTACCCTGTCTCCTGCATCTTGACTGAGTAATTATTCCTTAAGCCCACCTACCAAGGCAACAAAAATAGAATTGATTTCCCATTATGTGAAGCATCACTCCTGCTGGGGAGGTCCTGTCAGGGTGACCAGGCAGCGAGCAGACATGTCTAACCCAAGAGCCTTGGACTGGCTGTGAGCTGCTGCACGGGGCTATCAATGTGATCCTGTGCTTCATTTCCCAAAACAAAGCAGACATGCTGTTGTTACACCTTTCTGCCCCAGAAGAGTCACTTGACCACAGTCAGAAAAGGCTGAGAGAGAGGGAGCCAGGCCCACACAACCACACACTGCTGGGCTTCTTAACTCTTAAGTGTGTGGTTTTTAAAAGGTCTCCGCTCTGATACAATGTCAAAGTTAAGATTCTAAGTCAAAATCATTCAGTCTTATGTCATAAGTTAAAGGGAAACTCCGGTATTTTTTAAACCTGGGCCTTGTTTTTACAAATTATGGGGTCGAAATGACTAATACTCACCAAAAGTTTTGGAATTGGTCCAGAAGTTTCGCCTCCGCTGGCATCCTCGAACAGGCTGCAATGGCTGCAACGTAATCCTTTGGGGCAATTGCGCCCGTGAAAAGTCTGTCCACTAAAAGTGCTTGTTTTTGCCACTGACAGGCTCAGACTGTTATTCAAAGTGTCTGACAACATTATGGAAAGGATCCCTGCAGAAACAGACTGTTTTGTTAAACTCTTCTCCTCCAATTCTGACTCATGTTTCCACCTTCGTCTTCCTGCGACAACTCAACCTCTCATGAGACTTCAGAGCGAGACTTTTCCTTGAGCGAGACTCCTGTTTCTGGTTAAACAAAAAAAAATCTTACTCTTTAACAAAATAGTCTGTCTCTATTGATATTATATTATACATATATTAATTTAATTATTTTTATTAATATAAGGGCTTTTATGCTTTTTCTCCATGGGCCTGGTATACCCTGCTTACACCACACCATGCTGTGCCAAGTTGTATGTATTTCCACTGTGACCTCACAGCTGTGTTAACACGTGCCGTTCAATCAATGCAAAACCAAAGCCACAACACGTTTGCCTGTGAGTGCAACTAGAGTGAAAGCTCTGTTCTTTTCACGCTCTGTTCATCTCACCATGCTCAGCTCTCAGAACTTTTACAGCTTCTAACTGAATTTTGGAGTTTAGTTTCACTCCTACATTTTTGTTTGCACTTTAAGATATCAGTCTTATTTCGTTTAAATCATCTCTTCTAGTGTCATGGAGAAGAAACTGCTGCTTCACATTAAAAGCTTTCCACAACCCAGTGGGAGGCTGTTATTGGCAAGCAGGTAAAGAGAATACAGTGGGTTTGTCATCGAGTTAGCAGACACGGACATGGAAGGCATGGTCATATTCTGTACTATCATGTCAGCAGATTCCCAGTTGGTCAAGGCAAAGCGCAGTAAGAAAAACTATGACAGCACACCAATATGATTTTTAATATTGCCACACGTTTTGGGCAAGACGCCCTTTTTCAGCAAGTATTCTGGCAATTTCACAATCAACAGGTGTGGTTAATTATAGGTGACCGCAACCACCACAACAAGTACATGCCAACAGGGGGAGCCACAACCTTTCCAGACACAGAGTCTCATGATGTAGGATACTAAAACATAAACAATATAACAAAAACCCAAAGAAACACAACACAAATGATTCTGTCCCTATTGCCACCTCTACATGGCATCTTTGTTTTTTTGTGCCATTACTGGCTTAGCCCAGATGATGGAAATGATTGAAATAGACATGTACTGTATGTGTGTGTCAGTCAGAACTGAAGAAGCCTTTTGGGAGAGAGGCAACAATGACTTTGCTACCTTACAGAGCAAAGAAACAAGCAAATGAAGGAAACACACAAAACAAAGGCTATGAAGTGCAAACTAGTGTTAGTTTATTTCTACATCTACATTGTGACTCACAAGCTCCTTAATCCTGCCTGAATGCCTGAAATCAAACAGATCTGGAGTTGCAGCAAGTATACTGGTGTGGGCTCAAAATTACATACTAAATTATTATTATTATTATGCCAGACTCAATTTAGCTTGTATTTACTGCCGGTCGGAAAGCATACAAGTGTTGACGTCCAAATGCAATACAGTCAGTTGATAGAAAAGCAAAATTGTCAAGTAAGAATGTCCCATGTGTAGACCAAAGGTCATAAAAACCTGAAAAACTATGTTGTTTAAGAAAAAGGTCTGAGCGTCCTCCTGTCGTCACCCTTTAGGGCACTGAGAGTGAGGACCTGTGTACAAATATCTTGAGTTCGTAATCAATAAATCCCTGTCTTTGTAGTCTCATTATACAGCTGGTGGAAAAACTGAAGTTAAAGAAAAACTCTGCTACATTTTTATTGGTCTATGCTAATGGAGACGCCATTCACAAGCATGCCTCTCCTCTGCACTTCAGACCCTGTTAACTAAGATGCTCTGAGGTTTATTACTAAAAGCACTGCCAGTACCCTTCATTGTGACTGGCTCTTGCTGGCTACACTTAGACTCACTCATAGGTACACACTGATCTGCAATACTATTCCAATTTTATTATCCCAAATAAAGCTGGGAACGACTGTGTACACTTCTGGAACTTATATCCTGTCTCTGTTTCTCAGTTTTGCCCTGAGCACACTTTATTTCCTTTTTTTTTTTTTTTTAAGAATTTTGATAAATATATATCACAGACCTGTTTTCATATTCCTTTCATAATCGTATTATTAATGTTATTTTATTAGTTTTACCTTATCTTTTTGATCACATCAGCTGTGTTGATCCTTGATTACTCTCTTTCTGTTTTATCTATTTTAAGTCTGTTATATGTTTTTTAACCTAATTCATGGGATCTGATGCCAATGAGAAAAATATAGAACTTCATCTGCCTCTCTATTATTCTTTATACTAAATGATACCAAATACTGGGAAAACTGGTAGACACAGATAGCTGGTAAACTACTAATGGATACCTCCAATAACACTTCTGTGCGTTGCTACGTCAAGCAGCATTAAATACTGAAACATTCGTAACATCAAACTTTGCCATAATCTCAGTCAGTCAAATACGACCTCGCTTTCTCATTGTTGATTGCTGGGGGATGGACTCGGTGTTCCTTCAGCTAAACTCTGCTTTCATCCCATTTCACAGCCACACTGTCCACCTAAGCAGGTGCCAATCACAGCAGGCTAACTCGCCCAGAGCCCTGAGCAGGCTGGAACTCATTAGAAAAAGCTGGGCATGTTTTGGTGCAGGCGCAGCCCGTATTCATCCAGAACCCAATGTGAGACATTCCTTGGGGCGGGGAGAGGTTAATCAGCAGGGCAAAAACAATGAGCTCAGGTCCTGCAGGTAGGGAGGGGAAGGAGGAGGAGAAGGAGGAAGAGGAGGGTGGATGATAGTTGGTGTCCGAGGGTGTGCGAAGGACAGCGTGGTGGGTCGACTGTGAAATGAGGAAATGCATCAGGAAATGCACAAGGACACCAGGTCTACAACACATTTCTGTGTATGCAGCAGGTTTTTGTAATGCATACAAAGTCACAGCATATCGAGCGTGTTATAGACATGGAAGTGATTGAAATTCAACATCTGTTACAAGTGAGAGGTCTCGTGTTTTAGTAAGACAGCGCAGTTCCACATTGGCCTCTGATCCCTTGATATGCATTTGCCACAATTCATTTTCATACCTCCCCTTGCATTGCAAGGCTATTGTCTATTGTTCAGAGCAGTAATGTTTTTGGCTGATGAGTTACGATAGCACAAAACAGAAATGCAGAAACTAAGCCACCTTTGCAGGTAGAAATCGAAATGCCTTAAAAGAATTTCAGTAATGAAATTGAGTGGAAACCCAAGGAAATTGTGGAAACATGTTACACTTATAGGTTTTGTTTTCTTGTTCACTTTTAGATCGTTTTACTGCACCCCATTTCTTATGGGAGGCTCCAGCCATGTAATGTGGCAGCAGATCTAAAATATAATGGCTAGTGGGTAGCTTGCACAGTTGGATATGTACACCACGGCCCATTTTTAAACCGCTAGTGTCGATTCAAGGCCAGTCCAGCTGTAAGACTCAGTGCGGTTAGCTTTTTATGAGACACTCAGTGGACAAGCCTTTGGCCCCGGCCCATGCCAGGCTCACCACATTTCCCTAGCACCGCCACACATACAGGACAAAAATATTGACCAGCAAACACAGTTATGAAAAAGGATGATTCAAATACGACAGCAGGCACGAATCCACACATTTTCTTGGATGACTCGATGGAAGATAATTTAAAGAGATAGTGTTGGCTGAGGAAATGGGAGATAAATCAAATGTCAGAACAATCTTGCTCACTCTCCACCCTCAAGGATTTTGAAAACTTATTGAAAGCACCCACCTACCTTTCTCCAGTCCTCTGCCTTCACCTGCTGCAACTACCAGACACGTTCATTAGCATATCTGGTCAATTTTCCCTCGTTAACATGCGCCGCTCTTATTCGTCTGTGCCTCAGTTATCAGCCTGCACCATATGCTGTGTAGGTGGTAGCAGAGAGTCTAGACAGATCCTTTGGCAACTCTATCTACTGGCCCCCCTGAGACTTTCCTCTTAGTTTGATGGCTTCACGACATGAGTTTATTCATCCCTTTCTATGTTTGATAACCCTTCCCTCCTGGGCCCTGTGTGTGTGTGTGTGTGTGTGTGTGTATGTGTGTGTGTCTCTGTTTATATATGTTTATGTGTGTGTGTGTGTGTGGAGGTGCCCGATTGTGTCTGAAAAGGCACAGGTATTAGTCATTTCTTCCTGTGTCTGTGTGATGTCTGAACTACATTCGCTTGTGTTCAGTGTTTCCTTTTATCTCGCCTCTCATACGGCTGAATGAATGTGTTAAATCCTTGTCCACCGCTCCACCTGTACAACTCTGTCTTTGTTGCTCTGTGGTTTCAAGTTCATTTGACTTAGGAACACACATAAACTCTATTCATCTGGCTTTGTATCTCAAAGGCTCAACTTATTTATTCCGTCCATCCACAGATTTCCCCTTTTCTCTGTTTCTGTTTCTCCCATGGTTTCAGTCTTTCCAGTGCCCATCGCTGAGCCCCACGCAACTTAGTTACTGATGCTATGCCTATTGAGTTATCCAGTCTAGTAAGCAATTTACAAAGATATCCGTGGCACATTTACCTCAGAATTTGTGATTCATTTTGAGGCAATGGGTCCTTTACTTCAGACAGAACTAAATAACTGCAGGCTTCTCATTTTTAGACGGCAAGTCTCAATTTTAGCAGCTGAATTGACGGTCGCTAGGACATTTTATCAGCTGTGGGTAGCTAGCTAACTAACTAACATTAACTTCACAAGTTGGTTGCAAGCTCAGTCTCTGTTGTTAAAGGTTTCTGACTGACTCATATGAAAAAAAGTGGTTCCATTGTAACTGAACACAGACACCATTTTACAGCTAACAAATATGTATCCGTTGACAATTAGATTTCTCCAACAGTTCATCAAGCACTGTTGCCCTGTGGTTTCCCACAGTGACCTCCTTATGTTCTGTATTTATCAATTTGGTTCCTTTTCTGTGGTTAGTTTTCATAAAAACCTCAATGGAGCTTTGACTAACATGGGAATTAATAATTAATGACTGAATGACAGAGCTATTCCTTTGTAAGCATATGTCAAAAAAATAAAAATAAATAAAACACCAGATGGAGCATGTAAGCTTTATAAACACTTGTGGTCTGATCCATGTTCCCATTAATTTGTCAAAATGTTGTCCTACAGCTAGTGCAAGACTGATTATTTTAATGCACAGAGTTGATGGGATTTTCCTTAATGTAAGTAATTATATGACCACACATGTCTGTTCTTCACACCTCTTCCTAGTCTGTTGGGGGGAGCAGTTGGACCTCATCCACCAGCAGCAGAGAAGTTACCAACGTGACATCGGATCTCACCTGCAGGGGCTCCATGATCTCAGCTGAAGCCAGATTTCAGATGGAGGGGACGGGTTGGCCAGACAGGCTGCTTGGACGCGGGCCAGCCGCACAAGCTGTGAAAAGGTCCTGCGGCCTCCCTCACATTTCGCCAGCGTTGCATTTGTTCTAGCTCCTCTTCACTTCCCCCGCCATCTGTGGTCTTAATGAAGCTGTCAAGAAGCTGTCATTCACTCATGAGTGGCTGTGCCTCACAGCACGATGGCTAACATTTAGCCAACAGGGACTCAGCAAAGCCTTGAGCTGTGGCATATAGTTCCAGAATTGCTGTGTGAACGACTTTCAACACACCAGACATCGTCGCATGTGAGCAACTTTTTACCTGTGATGATACAAGCTGGTTGAATTAAAGACCAAAGACAGGCCTTTGCTTGTACTCCTTCTTGGGAGAATAAACTCTCAGGGTGTAAAAACTGAATGAGTAATGACAAATCACAGCATGCCATAAAGTTTTGGACCACAGTGAGATGGTAGTCGTGAAGAACAAAAGAGAAAGTCCTACTGTTGGTGGCGGAGGAGTCATGGCAACGGCAGACCGCTGGGAAGTTGATGAATGACAGAAGGGATTTTGATTCTTGTTCACATGGTGTCACACATGGCTACAACAGAACCGGAGGCTTTGTGCTGCTTTGTGTGTCCACGCCCTCCTGTTTATTGAATGGCAATGTCCATTGTTTTACTGGCAGTAGTAGGGAGTAGTCCCTCCCTCTTCTAAAGGTAATTCACCAAAGACAATCTGGATCTAGGGAGTAGGGGAGGGTATGGGATCTGGGTTTATTAGCCATACATTTGCTTCTGTGGTGTTCTTTTAAAACAACCACAATGTCATGAGCTAAAATAAAACTATTATTTCACAGAGCAAACAGGATTACGGTGATTTTCCAGCAGAGTTTCATTCTTTATAAATGACTGAAGTGGGGTCCGATGAAGACATCCAAAACTCTGGAACCGATTCTAAACCGACCCATGGAAAACCTACCCGAACCAGATGTGCAAGTTGAGAGACCCGATCCAAAAGGGGTGTGAGGGTAGTCAGACCCAATATGAAAAGACCCGAGGACAATTAGATGCCCTCCAAAATGGAGCCAGTCCACATTGGGTGTTGGTTCCATTGACATGCATGGATCTGTGAAGACTTGAAGTCTGAAGTGTGGGTCAGACAAGAGCACCTGTCAAATGAGTGCAAGCTATGTAATGCCTGTATCATGAGTCTAAATTTGCAACAGTCTGTATTGTATGTCTGTGCATGGTTTCCTATAAAACCTTCACTCTTAATTACTGTTCTAATTCAGTTTCATCTCTCATGACCATAATTTCCACACTAATGTCATAATCAGCCGCAGGCTGTAGCTCCTCTCTGATGGTGAATTAAGGAGGAAAAAGAAAAAATGACAAATAGATTTGGATACTGTTCAATGTCTTTGAGGGGAGACTTTTAACCATGAGAAAGTGTTGCTTGTATCGCTTTTCCCTCCAGAGCTTGTTGGGATTGTGAGAGGTGGAGGGGTTAGAGGCTTTTGCGAGATGCACGGTGCCAAATGGGGATGAGTAAGCAGTCCAGAGGTTGTTCTGGGCTATGAGGAGTGTGGCCACACTGACGTTAGCCAGTGTTCTCCTTTTATAGAGGAGAAGGGTAGCGCCGAGCCAAAAGAGGTATGAGCCAGCCAAAGCTAGCAGCACATCTTAGCGGCTGTGGCCCATTCTCATCCGCAGGCTGCTAAGCCTGGACAGACACCCGCAACCGCAGAGCTTGGAGCGGACCGCTGCTCAGTCCCTTTTATTTAACCAATCACTCTTTCATTTCTCCAGCTCCAGCCTCTCTCTTTCCCTCTCCACACATCTGTCTCTGTCACTTTCTCCCTCCACCTTTTGGCTCCCTCTCTATCTGTCTTTTTCCTTCGTGCTTTTTTTGGCTCCCCCACTTGTCAATCTGCTAAACCTATTAAGTATTACTAAGAGGGCAAAAATGTGGCGTAATGAAATAACACAGGGAATAGCACCCTGTCGTGGGTGAAGATGAAACTGGTCTATTTATGAGCGCAGACCAAATAAACTAGCTTTGTGGGTGCGCCTGGACTATGTCTGCCACCGAGTAGTGACAGTGCCCCAGTAAGCAGCACTTTTCTGTTCAACAAAGCTAGAGGGAAAATCCATTTCACTCCCATAACTGAGGTCTTTATGGACAAAGAACATTATGGCTGGCTTTAGTTTAGCAATGTTTTTGTCTAAAGGCACTGATGTTTTTTAATTGTCTGGATATATGCAATTACTGACTAGAGTTTTAGCCACAATGTCTGGTCTTGTTCTTCAACACTCAGCTGTATAATTCAACAGTTATACAGCATGTTATTAGCATGTTTGAGCTGCTGAGTGCAAAAATAATCATCCACTGTTGGCCATTAAAGAACTGGTAAAGAAAAAGAACTATGTACAGTATCTTGCATTTCCAGCCACATTTTGATGCTGCGTATTACTTTTTTTATACAGATAGCTACTGCATAAATAATAATATGTAAATGACATACTGTTTTGGAGGTACAGTGGAGTTTGATAGAACATTTTAAAAAGCTTTCTATAACGTCAACGGTAAATGTCAAGTTTTACTGTTAGAATCAAAGAGCAATGGCTTCTTTTAAACGTCCATTGTAGTGTAAAGGCAGTAATACCAGTTTCTCCACCTTCAGAATGCCTTGAATAGACACGAATGCATATGCAGCCAAAAGAAATGCACCATCACTGCTGCTCTTTCCACCTGAAAGCAAAGCCAGGCATGTTCTCTGAAGATTGTTGAAAGGCATAATAAGAATAGCTGGTAATGTAGCATGAAGCACAAGTATTGTTGCTATGGTCACCTGTAAACGCTGGTTTAGTACAGCGGTTATAGTATGTCTTAAGTGTCTTCAGTCAGTGG
This sequence comes from Macquaria australasica, assembly GCA_005408345.1. NCBI lineage: Eukaryota > Metazoa > Chordata > Actinopteri > Centrarchiformes > Percichthyidae > Macquaria > Macquaria australasica. Next base: position 136,091 of record SEMN01000179.1, on the reverse strand, counting down.
ATGGCTGGAAAAAGATCAAGGACATTCACATCCGATGCAAAAAAAAAAATCCTTTAACAGAGCCAGAGGATATTATATCCTCCTATATATGATCACATGACCGAAGCTCCATACCTAGGTCATCTCATGATGACTGAGCAATCTCTATGATAACTCCATTCGCTGAGGGACACTGTGAGATGCAATTGGAAGCTTCGAAAAAGCTAGTAAGTGGCCCTTGAGATAAGATTTTTTTATCATTTCCACAGTCAAGAATAAACTTTCATGCTCAATCTTGACATATAATTTTAATGGACACCTACCAACCAATCATAAACTAGTATTTTCCATGGCTAAAATGTGTTATCCTTCAGTGACTCTATTTGAAAGAATAGTTTTCTTTTCTAGAGTGGGATGAGAAGATTGATATCAGTTTGATGTTTGTGAGTTAAGTGGGGAGCTGGGGTCATGATGAGTATGGCCTAGCTTAGCATGCTCACAATGACAGTGCTACCATGCTGACAGTTAGCAGGTAATGTTTTGCCATGTTCACAAGCTTAGTTTAGCACGTTAGCAAGCAATATTTTCTAACAAGCACTAACCAGAGTACAGCTGAGGCTCATTGGAATGTCATTAGTTCTGAAAGTATTTGGTCATAGACTTAAGTCCTGGACTAACTGAAATTTTAACCTCTAACACCTGCTGGTGGTGCTAGATAAAAAGTCAGAGAATCATCAAAGCCAGTATGATTCATCTTCTGGGGAACATAAATGTCTGAAAAATTTAATTGCAGTTCATCTAATAGTTGGACTAAAGTGGTGACTAAGAATACACCTACCAACACCTCTAAAGCTGTCGTATTCACACAATGTGTCAGTTTTATTAATCGGTACATGAACGAAAATGTAAATTGTAAGGACAATTTGTGGGTTTTTTTGGGCAGAGTTAAATGTTGGAACTATTTCCTGACGAACAACAGTTTATCCATCCACCCACAACTAATGTGCAGCATCTCCAGCTGTAGCGTGGGTTGCCAGATACAGTTGGGGGAGCGCAGGTTTTGGTTTTGGTCTGACCAAAGTAACAAATTTGGGAATTTCACTGTGACCGCAAGGCTTTGGGATCCTGGGTACAGTCATTGCGCCCAGCTGTTGTTCGCCAGTGAGTAGTTGCAGTGTGTAACTCCCCTAACACTACAAATTGGTGTTTTTACATTTCTGTTAATGTAGAGGTTAAACAAGAGATAAAATATGTTAATAGGCTGATACTTTTGATGGAGCGAGGCTAGATGTTTCCCCCTGCCGACAGTCTTTATGCTAAGCTAGGCTAAACACGTCCTGACTCCAGCTCTCTAATTACTCTCAGAAGCATAACAAATAAGCAAAATGTTGAGCTATTCCTTTACTATAATTCAGTCCTCCATCAGTTTACCCTCCGGTTCTTCCACCCTTTCCTCTACATTGCAGTTCCTTCTCTCCTGTCTGCATGGCATTGTCCTCCGCCTGGAGCTCAGTATGCCAGCACAGGGCTCAGGAGATAATGCTTACAGCTACAGGACAGACTTATTCCAACATGGCTGGCCGTGTACACGGCCAAAAGGATCCTCATTACCTCCCGGAGCCCCGCTGTCCTCTGCAGCAATGAGGACAAAGAAGGGGAACGAGCCACCGGGGCCTCAGCAGCACCAAAGTGTGCACTCAGTGGCACGGCAGGAGAGATCAGACCTTTTCCACCAGCTCCCTCTATCTCATTATACACCTCCCTCACTTTGCTCTGAGGATTCTCATACTCTGTCGCTGTCTGTCTCTCACACACACACACACGTATAGAGGTCAGTCATCCATACAGATTACAACACCCACTGAGGGGGTTGTGGATGGGTTCTTGCCTTACACTGAAAAGAGCTCTCACTGATACGTTGTTATTTTTGGAGCATGTTTGTCTGATCATCATCAGAATATCTGCTTGTAATACTCTCCACTGTAGCCTACAGACTAGCTAGAGGCTTGCCTGTATACAACACTGCTCTACAGCTAACATGTGACATGTCAAGCAGAATGTTGAGGACCAAACTACTATGATTTACCGGAGAAACATTATGTTTGTGGCCTGGAGTGATACAACTCTGATCTTTGTAATCAACAAAGCCTGGAGTCCTTTTCTGTAATGATATCTTGAATTTGTGAACTGAAGTACAGTATTTTTAGCAGTTGATGTGGATATGTAGAAGCACAGAAGAGATTTCCAAAGTCCGAATTTAATGCATTCATCTTGAAAAATCTTTTCCTTGGCAATACATTTCCTTCTAAACTTTTTGTGCCTAAACTTTTTCCTTTAGTACCTTTACATTCATTTCATAGCAGAATAGTAGCGAATACAATGACATTTGTATTTTTGTAACATCCAAGGCAGCATAGTAAATCTAATAGTTACTTTTTCGGTTGGGACTTGTTCTTTTTTTCAACTTTTATTAGGGTTTTTATCACTCATAGGGTAAGCATACAGTAAGTCACTCTCCTGACAAATCTGAAAAATCCCTCTTCAGGAAATAGGTCAACATTAATCCCAGATCTTTACAACCAGTTTTGGCAGGCAACCACAAATTGAGGTCAGAAAATTCTTGTGGTCACTGCATTTGAAATACATTAACAAGGTTGATTAACCTTGTAGTTCGTGCTACTGTAAGCCCATGGAATAAGCATGTTTCTTTTTTTAAGTATGTTTCATTTTTCAGGTGAGAAACCAAGCTGCTTTTCCAAAAACAACCCGTTGGCAGCCTGCTTGCTTTTGCATTGGCGTGAGTTCAACTCATAAGCTGTTGATTTAGTTTTTTTCATTTCAAAATAAAGCTAAGCTATCATTAAAATCAATTATGTGCAATGAAGGGTTTTTTTTCAAGTGCGATGTTTATTTTATCCCACTTTTCTCTTGACCCAAAGGTTGGAAAGGAGTGTAAACCTCAGCCTGCCTCGGGCTCTGTAATTCAAACCGTAATTTTAAAAAGTGAGCAGGAAAAACAGGGCTGAGAACTGTGGGGATAAATAATAATAAAAAATAAATAAAAACTGAGATGAGCCTGAGTAACAAGCATTAGGTCTGCCTCCCGTGTCTGGCATCTCCCAGGAACTCTTGCAGAGCAACAGATGGTAAACTCTGAATGACTCAGCCAGAGCTTGTTCATGCATGGTCCTCTACTGCCACCTGCTGGTGACATGCATGAAGGATAAACTGCACTTTGAAATACAAATAGGGGAAAAAGTGGCATAAACAGACCTTATTTCCCATCATGTGACGTGCTTAATGAAAACCAATTTCACAAAGCATCCCTCTACCCCCAAACAGGTTCAGGAATGGCTTTATGAATCAATTCAGTTCAATAATTGAAGTTTAAAAGTCCATTGTGAGTGATGAAGAGATCTCCACACAGACTCAGACTCTAATGATAAACACATGCGAGTCTTCCCACTATCTGGACCAATTATAGACAGCAGACACTGAACAATCTATCATAGCCATATAGAAAAATGACCCCCCTGATACAAAAGGAGGATGAAAAATGACATGGAATGTGAAGAGGTGAGAGCAGATGGATTATGAACTATAAATGTATAACAAATGAACTGAGCAGGGGGCTCAGGACTGCCAGACCCGCTCAATCAATCACCACTCTAACAAGACAGTGGGCAGCATGTTGTCATTTCAAAGACTCGCAGGCGGCAAATTCCACGCTCAGAGGAGAGTGGCACACATGTCCATACAAGAAGAGATGTGAGGGTGGGACCACTAACAAAGAGTCTCTCTGTGGGTTATTTGTTGTGCGGCTTTGTGAGGTTATAACCTCATCATGAACCAGCACTTGAACGTGTTTTATTTTTCCCGTCTCATATCTCTCGTAGTTTTGGTCTGTCTCTTTTGTCCATTTTGCTGCCACACTATTGGCGCGACTATAGGGATGGCAATGGTGGTGGTTGTGCACAACTTTGGTCCAGATTGAGCAGTTAGCAGTAACTTCTCAACAATTATTAAGGATCAAAAACAGACTTAGCCTAATTCAGCTTTTATCCATTTTAGAATCTGTTTTTTTTCTCTTTAAAATTAGCATACAGCCTCACAGAGCCGCTACCGTGGCTGTAGACTAGCCCTATTCGGACTGGATTTAATAGGGGTGATTTTGATATCTACGCTGGTCAGTGATTTTAAACCCAATCCTGTGTGTATATGTGTGTGATTTTTCATCTCTACTGCACCAATTGTTTGTGATGCACTCATTAGTCTTTCTTTTATTAAGTCCCATTCAGAGACACCTTGTATTTTCAAAGGTTTTTGTGCATGTAGAGAGGCGTTTTCTGTTAATTTGTGTTCAGACTGAAAGCGAAGCAAATTGGCATATATTATATCTAAACAGACAAAAAAGACAAACTAGAAAAGACACAAGTAGTCCCAAACTGGCCCTGGGAGGCACAAATTAAGGCAGAGACATGCTCGTAAATGCTTGGGAATCTGCGAGTCTTGCTCTGGCAGATGCGTTTGATCCCCCTCCCATTTCCAGATTTCCAGCTGACCGGGCCCGGGTCGGGCCAGTCACAACCGTTTATCTAATATGGGGCGAGTTTGATACAATGACTACAGAGCTGAATCTGCTATCGCGTCAGTATTAAACAAACTGGACGATATATTTTCTCTAAAAGAAGAACAAACAACTGCACTTAAAGCTTTTGTTGATAAGAAAGATGTGTTTGCTGCACTTCCGACAGGATTCGCTCAGCGCTCTGATTGGTTGTAGGTCTATCCAATTCCATCCAGAGGCATTTTGCTCTGCGCCTGTTGATAACGCCCCTTGGAAACTGAAAATGAACTGGGACGTTCCAGACTAACTTGCATTTGCCAATTGCTCTGGCCATGTCAGGCTACGTAAATGTTTCAGTTGGAGGGAAAACAATTCCCTCTCATCCAGCTTTCTGACTCCACTTCATAAATACAAGAGCAAAAAGAAAAGAATGAAGGAAAAGTTCAGTTTTAAGATTAGTTGATTGAGCTGTCAAGCAACCACATACACGATTGGCATGTACGTTCCCAGGAAGCTACAGCTAACATCATGGATGTTTGGAGCGAATCCACAAGCTCTTAAAAAACAGTCAGGCGGATAAAGTTGAGCAAATAACATGAAGCAAAAGTTTGCTTCAGCCTGAACACACCTTAAGGGTTTCATCAACCCAAGCAGGTTCCTGCTAACCTTGCTAGCCTGTTAGTCGCCAATATACGTCCATATTTGTGAAGCTGAAAAAAAAGAAAAAAGCCATTACGAGACCTCGAAAGGTCATCAAACAGACTGTTCTAGTTTTAGCTACAGGTCATTTTTGTGTCTTGGACTGTCTGCCTTTGTATTATACTGTACAGTACGTAGTGGACTATATGTGATTAACCTCATCACACCCTTCTTACCATAAAACTATAATGGGAATTTAGAAGAATTTTAGATTTTGATCATTTGATGATACTAATATTATTAATAGTATTAATGAAAAGAATGCCATTGTCACGATTTTCTCATTGAATATTGATGTCTATTACAGAACCACTTCCTGGCTATAGACAATGGCTCAAATGCCCTCCGGGATGATGGATTTAGTTATGGAAGTGCTAATATTTTACTGCACCTCCCCCTGGAACCTGACCGAGGCTTTACTCGTTCTATCTTAACCTTCCCTCACCTCTCCCTCTCTTAACACACCTCTCATCCTAATCCTATTTGCTCTCTTTTACTCAATGTCCAAATACAGACAATGTCTTTTAGCCACTCCATTTGGCCTGTATCCTCCCCCTGTACCGCCACTCTGCCTCCTTATCATCCTCAATAGATGACCTCACCATCCATCCGGGGGCCCCCACCTGCCACCGGCACTGCACAGACGGAGCTCAGGGGCCCGATGGACTCAGGGGGTGAAGCGCCACATGCAGCCATATTCAATAAACACATTGTGAGTGCAGGCTGTGCTGTCAGAGTCCAGCGAGTCACAATGAGCCAGCAGCGTGTGTACTGGCTGCAGTGAAGCCATGGGAGAGGGTGTCCCGTTGTCAGGGCCCTGAGACTTTCTTTAGGGCCAGAGGGAAAAGAGACAGAGAGGGAGGAGGAGGCAGGGTGATGGTGATTTGGAGGACACTGCACCCCTCCTCATCCCACCCCGCACCCTACTGCCCTCTCAAAAAGTCACAGAGGTGTGGAGGAGAACAAGCGCTAGCAGACACAGAAACGTTTTGTTTTTCTTTCTTTCTTTTTTTGAAACATGATACCAAATACTTATATTTTTAAACTGAAAAATCACAGAGAAGTGCTTTGGTTTGTTCCTGAGGGTGGAAAAGCCATCTGGGACACCAAAACTCTCCAATGAAACCCAGACTAATGAGCTTTTTTATGAGTTAGCACCTTTTTAAAGCCTGGTGACCCAGTACAGCTATTGAACAGCAAAATAGCTGGCCTGTAAAGATTCTGAACATACAGAAACTCTATATGTATGTATTTGTCACACATACTATATATTCTATATACTATAGAAATCTGACTTGATTTTCCCCCCAAAATTCTGTGCTTAAAATGCATTCAGCCCCAACCCCTCAAATCATTGTCTTCAAGACTTAATTAAAGGTAAAGTGGTCAGTTCAGAACAATAATTAGCTTAATATTGTTTCATATAGTGTGTTAGGTAAGACATACTATGCTAAACTAGCTAAATAAATACAAGGCTATCTGGGTCGACATTAGGTTGAGTGATGTTAGCCTGTCAGACAAGTAAACATTAATGTCAGTCCACGACTATAAAAGTCTCACAAATTCTATAAGGTCCTCCAGAAAACTTTTGTCTTTTCAGTGTCAGTGTTTGATTACAGTTATTTATACAGAAATTAAGAGAATTTTCCAGTATTCTTAACTCCTTCAGGATGAGAAGGTAGCAATACTGTAACTTTGATGACAATATCACTGCATGGAGTTGCAAAGCTATCGGGTGTGCCTGGTTACAGAATTTGAAAGTCCAATTACACCGACAATGTAACATGGCTCACATTTCTTCACTTCTGTGGCTTGGAGCAGCATGAAATTATCATGGTTTACTCATCAGTACAAAAGACGAACCCAAGCATTAGAAAATATCTGGTTCTTTGATAAAAAGTCAAAAGTACAAGTCTGCGTACATCAAAACTTAGGGGGAGAAGAACTCCCAAGGTGCATTTTGAGCAGAAAAAAAAAATCAAGGAGCTTAAAATTGTGTAAAGTGCGTAAACTAACAGTTGGTGAAATCTAAAGATTACAGTGTAGTGTTATGGAGGCTTAGTAGGACCCCAATAAGCAGAACAACAGACTAGGCCGTGATAGTTCACAAGCAAGTTTTATTGGTAGCAGAGGTAGCCGGGAAGGGGAGATGTTCAGGGGTGATCCTGGACAAGCGCTGAATCCAGACCGGAGCCTAGACAGGGCGGAGGCGAGACATGGTTGAGGTCCGGGCAGGCAAGGGAGCTGGGTTGCACGGTGAGCGGAAAGCCAGGCAGGCAGGCCAGGCAGATGGCTAAACGAGATAGCTGGAGACCAGGTATACGAGAGTCTGTGGCACAGGGAAACAATTTGTCAGTAAGCAAACCAGGAGAAACACAAGGAGAAGCTAGAGTTGTACTTACCATACTGGTAGATAGAACAATCTGGGGATGAGTGAAGCACAGGACCCAGTATATGAAGGCTGGATAGGTGATAGTAGATCAGTCACAGCTGCTCAGGTGAGAAGTGGAAAACCACCGCCACGCCCAGCCACGAACACACACACCCACACACAACCACCAGGAAACAGACAGAAACACAAGGGAGGGAGAGGAGAACAGCCTCAACCGTAACATGTAGAAAACTAATAAAACAATCTGCAGCTTAAATCAGTTCGGTCAAAAAGACTGAAGACTAAATAATATTTGCCAAGTCGAACTTGAACATTACACTTTCAGTTTGGATTCAAATTTTACTTTTACCTTGTCATCAAATTGGAGTTAGGTTTACTGTCACCATGACTTTATTTGTTTTTATATTTGTGACGTAAAAGAAAATGATGTGCCCCGATTCGGAGTGTCAAGGTAAGTTCACAAAAAGCTGTGCATGAATAGATCGAGCTAAACCTGCAGACACATGCACTCAAGCATATGCAGACTTGCATAGACGGATACTCTCGTGCACACGCACGTGCCCACACATGCGCTTGACTTTCCCTTCCCTCTCAGCTTCCTCCTGGCTCAGCTTTTATGAGGAGAGCAGTGTGAAACTGACACAGCCATTATCTCTGCTGTAGCTGCCCCGCCTCCTCTCTCCCTCCTTCTGCCCATCTCTCACACAACAAGGACAGGAGACTCTTATCAGAATGAGAGGACTGCAGCCGCTTTGTTAAGGATTCTGGTTTAAGGTCACTGGTTGGCTTGTGAAGCCAGCAAATACCAGCATGAGGTCATAGTGGAACTGGTCTTGGATCAGTGGTTAGGGATGCTGTTCTGGGAGTCTTTGTGAAAAGTGACCTCCAGAGTCTATACATTTTTTTGCCATTATGCCAGTTTTTTTTTATTTCACTGTTCTTATTTTTAGATTCTTTATAATAAGATCCCTTGGTATTTTCTGTCTCCATTAACCATAATACCCCATCCTTCCTCCATTCACTTTGGAGCCAAAGCTGACGATGACCTCCTATAGGTGAAAGAGCCATTATTTTTGGTTATGTGAAAATGGAGCCTCAGGTTTCATTATTTTTATGTTCTGCTACTTATATTTGTGTCTGGGGTCAACTATGTATCTTCCTTAGACAATTGCAGCCAAGTGGAAACCTTCCCGCCTGCAGTCGTGTCACCTCCCAAGGCTCCAGCGTTATAACTCAGAGAGCCGCTGCAGAGGGCCTTGCTTTGCTGCATCACCTTCATTAACCACCGTGCTGGAAGCTTCTCTGTCATCCCTGGTTCGATGACTCTCCTCTCAACTCTGGCTTAGCTTCCCCAAGTTTATTTTTCCACTTATCTGTTGTGAGGACAGGGGGAGGCAGAGACAGAGGGAGAGAAAGGGGAGATACTCGGGGCTTGAGCTGCGTTTTTTAATCTGTTATTCTCCTGTATTGGCACAGGCGTCTCCAGTGTGGGGATTAAGAATCCAGACAGAGTGATGGAGCTCTGCGTTGACCCCGAGGGCAGCCGAGGACTGGAGGAGGAGAGGGGAGAAACAAAATAAATCATCTCTGTGGAATGAAAGAGAGAAAGACGGAGACACAAAGAGGATTGTGAGTGTGTGTGTGTGTGTGTGTGTGTGTGTGTGTGTGTGTGTGTGTGTGTGTGTGTGTGTGTGTGTGTGTGTGTGTGTGTGTGTGTGTGTGTGTGACAGACAAAGAGAAGCGAAAAAGAGAGCCGAGATAGTGAGGTGCTGGCAGCAGTAATGTTCTTGTTGAGGTAGGGAGCGGTCTAAATACTGAAACATGACCTAAGAAATCTGAAGGATACCTCACACAGTTGCACCATAGCGCACTGCACTGATAACCAGCTGAGGGTTGGCATGTAGGAGTACCACTGTGCTTTCACACCCCATTTCCACACGGATGAACTCATGAGATGAATAAACAAGTTCAAGGTTTCGTGGATTAGCCTAGATAATGCCATATTCCTCGGCATGGTGTTTTCTATCTTCTTTACTGCAGCAGAGAGGCTACAGTGTTGCTTCTGAAGGAATGGTGTCCTGTGGTTTTTAATTGGTCCCGGATGCATGTTCATGTGACCCAGTAGGTTTGTGCTTGTTGTTCCAAGTGTTATTTATTGTTACTGCATGTAAACATCAGTTGGACTCCATTTCCCCTTGACCTGTAATAGACTGTAGCATCAACAAACTCTGAAATAAGCAGATTAGCTAAAATGTGCCAGGAATCTAAACATGAGTCAACTCTAAGACAGTAATTATTAAAGACAAGAAGTCCTAGCTTTTATGAAATTGTCTCACCCTTAAAGGATATGTCTGAATTTTTCCAAGTCTAACTCAATATAATACTCACATACCATATGTACATTGAAAGAGTTGTTGGTCAGACGCTTCCGTACGCGAGTACAATTGGAGACAAAACCCACAGTCCTTGTTTCATGCAAAAATGAATTCCAAAGTTCAATATGAGCTAATATGTGCAGTCTGAGTTAAGTGGGTATCTTCATCCTGGCAGTCTCGTGTAGGTTCAAGGTGCCGGTATACTCCATCGGAACTGCTTGTCAGAGGATCGAACAACTTCAGAAACACCTTCCCCCCACACCTTTCCAGCGTTGGAATGGGGACAATCTGACATTCACACCCACTTTAGGTAAGAAAGTAAGCTAGGTTTGAAGTGATCTACTCTCTTAAGCTCTCTTTTTTCATTGATTACATAACTATTTTTGTCACTTTTCATGTGAACAACTGAGTGCAACACTATGAAAGCCTTCCAGGAGAGATGTGTCCTAACCTTTTAAGTTTCAGTACTATAATTCCAGCCTGAACAGATATTTAGCTCTTCCCCAAATGAAACACTGCTCTTAAATCAATAGAAATCGGAAGAAAAAGAGATTGCTTTAAACATCAAATACTCCAAATTCTTGATCTATGTTGTTCCCCTTATTGTCTTCCTGTAGACCTCACAGCGTCACCCCTGAGTCTCTGCACTCTGACATCTTCAGTGTTTTGTTTCCCTGCATTTCCTTCCTGAAGCTTTATTTGTCAAGATTGCTTCCCGGCTCAAGGTCATCCCGCCTCATTCAACCTCTCCTCAACGTATCGATGCCAGTAGAGCCATGGTTCTTGGCCGCTAAAGCAAAATCGATATCCCTGAGCTCTCAGCGCTTGTGCTCTAATATCCTCCAAACACCACCTGCCAAAATATTTATGCTGTATTCATTGGAGATGCTTAGAGAGAGACACAGAAGAACAAGGAAAGACACAGCCAGCGGCTTGGTATAGGATCTTAAATAGAACACTGTGCAGCTCATATCACAATAGCTCATGATTTATACTTTATTGCTTGTTGCAGGGTCAGTGCAGCTAACTTAGCTCCGTTTTTCAGTCTTAGCTCCACTTTTGGTGAGAAGTGTGTATATTATTGATGTGTGGGTTATAGCTGGGTGAATCACCTAATATGGAACAGGGCCTTTTTTCTTTTCTTTTTTCCACTAGAGCGAGGGCAGCCGTTCCTCTGATTGTTCTGTTTACTTAGCAGAGACAGAGAGAGTAATGAGAGTGGAAACGCTGGAGGGAGCAAGCTCCGGCGTGATTAAATGATACAGCATTTGCTTCCAGAAGCAAGAGTTCTCCACTTCTCCACATACTGACCACAAGGTAGATGGAGGATGTCACAGGTGTTGAGCCTGACAGCTTTCAGCCCGGCCAGATGGGCATACAGAACAAATACAGCCTGTGTTAATCTCTAGTTGTCTTTGTGTCCTTGAGGCGAGAGTATGTGACAGCCACGTGTGTTTGTATGAGGTGTATTGATGGTTTGACCTCTTGACTCGATAAACTCCTCTGCACTTCATCCTCCTGGACAAACAAAAGCAAGGAACCAGGGGGGTTTTGGTATTCTGGCGGCGCACGTCCCATTGTGCCCCTGTCACATCGCGGTGGGAGGTATCGGAGGCCGAGTAGGGGGTGGCTGGGCTAGGCCACGCTGGTTAACATGCAAATGAATGGTTTCATGGCTCTGAAAAGGTCACTTAGGTCAAGCTCTGTGATAATTCAGCGTCAGATTAAAGCGTCATCATTGTGAATGTGTGGGTGTTTTGTGGGTGGCTGGTCAGCGTTGCAGCTGGACCTTTTTCCTCATAACACATCGTCAAAAAAGACCACAAGGTCTCAAAGTGACTGCTGCATGGTGCTTCGAAACCCTGCAAACCTTGTCTGTCGGGCATCAATCAAGCACAATGAAAGAATTGCAACAGACAGAGAGAGAAAAACAAAAAAGCCAAGGGATTGGAGAGAGACAGACAGAAGACAGGGACAGAGAGCGAATAAAGAGCCAAAGAACAAATGATGATGATGATGACGATGGCGAGGGGGCTGGCTTGATGGTGTGGGTGGGCAGGTTGTTTGGGGACAATCAATTCTGTATGATGTCTTTTTTTTATTTTATTGATATGAACCCTGGGGAGGTAAATGCCATCATGGCCTGCGCTATAGATGTCTGCTTGGTGGACGATTGATTGGTCTGGCATTTGATCCTCTGGCTCACAGTGAAGGATGGGGTGATGGAGTCATGAGAGCACCCATGGCCGACCCCCCACCACCCCGTTACCCAACCCCTGTCTATATCCCTCTTATCCCCTCCTCTCTGCTCCTTCCATCATTTATCTATTCCTTCTTCTGCTATATATCTCTCACTGTCTTGTTTCCCACACAAGTGCCTCTTAAAAACCCTGGTGAAGTGTGGTTTTGTGGGGTTTTAAAGGTTCTATTGTGCTAAAAGCCATATAAATGGCTGACAGCTAAAAAACGTCCACCTATTAAGCACCCCATCAGCTGTCCTTGGTGTTCTGGTCTCATCTCCCTGTGTTACAATGAAATGTTAAGTAATGCAGCTAACAGCCTTTAATTTGCTAAGTAATCCAAGGAGTACATAACTGCTCTTCCTTTTATTCTTATTTGAGTTGAAGCTATTTAATTAACTGCTGAACACATGTGTGACACTCATTTAATGAGGCAAAAGACACACACGCAATTAAGGAACGAGAAAGACAGACAGAGACAGAGAATAAATCAATTACATATTTAATTTTCTAGTTTAAAAAGACACTCGATGCATATGAAATCTATATTCTCTTAAATGAGTGATGAATGAAAAAGGTGCAGGCATTACCACATGGCACATGAGAATAAAAGACCCCACTGCAAAAGGACAGGGAGAATATGAGAGCTGTAATTGGATATCTGTGAATTAATTTGTTCAGTGAACATACTATGAATCACATCAGGTCATAAAACCCAGATGGAGCAGAGGGAGGGCTGGCACGAGGTGGTGAAGGCAGATATTTAACAAATCAGCCTGCGTGTAGAGCGATGCTTTCAGTAGTCTGCACTGCCACCATGTGGAGAGAAAAGGGTAAACAAACTGTGGGAGAGCCGTGAGTAGATAACAGTGATTCATTTTGAAGTGAGATCCCTAAAGTGTGCCAAATATTCTTCCTTTCAAATTAAAACTACTTTTCAAACTATTAATCAAAGCTGGATACATATTAGAACTGATTATTTCTCTCCTATAGGGAGGAATGTGGAGAATACTCTTTGGGGGAAACTGGGAGAAGAAGGCGAACCACTTTGTGTTCTTGAACCTGTGAAACCTGACCACCACTTGAACATGGCTATTGATGGAACTCCATTTCCTTCTGGGAGACTCAGTGTAAAAGAATGCAGAGTGGGAGAGAAGCCTGGAGTCGCTCCTATCCCTGCCACCTCCTATAACCAGATTTATGAAGACATTTCTTTGGCGTGCTCCACGTAAACGTCAGTATTGTAATCCACAATAATCCCCACAAAGAGGGTGATGGAGGATGTATGTGACAGCTAGAACTGCACCTTTCCCTGTGGATAGGAGACACTTTCCACCCAAGAGCAGGAACGCAAGAATGTTTCTATATATTTGACCAGCCATGCATCAATGTGAAGAATGTAGCTGAATCTAAAAGAGGATTCATGCTCATTAATTATGCCCCAATGCCCTTTGCAATATTGGAATAGCACAGGGATAGAGATGTAATCGCAATGCCCTTGTTTTAGCCTCGTCAGAGTCTCAATTCATTGTTACTTGAGTCTCAAGGTCTCACACTTTTGTAATATGACATATCTTCAGACAAAACAGGGTGCTGGGATGTAACAAAGCGTGCCAAAAGTGTTTAGATAATGGTTTGCATCTTACAATATATGAATAAAAATGGGGTCTTGGGGATGTACATTCAAAAAGTGCACTGCTTTCCCTTGTAATTGCTTTTTTTTTTTAAATTTGAAATCAGGGGCAGAGGGGGGATTCTATGAATCTGTAATAGCATTATTTGTGGGAATTATTGTGCAAACCTACTTGTCTGCATCAGACTTACCACTAAAAGTGAAGTAGGTACATTACAGTAATATTTCCAAGCAGTAAAAGCAGGAAGTGAAAGTACTGTTTAATACGTTTTTCTTATATACACTCTAAAACACAAAAAATACTGCAGCAGCTACTACTACTATTATACTTCTTCTTCTACTACTACTACTACTACTACTACTACTAATAATAATAATAATAATAATAATGAATACAAAGCCTTACAAAAAGCTTTTATTTTTTTCTGGACAGTTATGATTATGTGTATTACAAGATGTAAAAGTAATGTCTCATTCCTGATTGACATATGGCATAAAACACGTTATTATTCTATTACTTTATTTCGGTTAGTTTATTAAAGAAAGTAAGTCAAATACGTAACAGGATTCTTTATTAAGTAAAATAACCGGAAAAATAACGTCTTGAAAGCGGAACCTATGCAAAGTTAGTTCGTTTCAGTCGGACTCATTTGAGCGCTGCACACAACATGGAGGACAGTGAAAACAACTTGTAAAAGAGCAGTCCGTACAGCTCAAACGTAGCCAAACCACACTTTGTTATTCCATCATTAAGCAATGGAAATATTGTAATTTAGGTAAGTCGTTAAATGAACCCGCGTTTCGAAATGTATGCCGTTAATTGCAAACGTATTGTGCATGCTTGCTAGTCTTAACGTACCTGTCCACTTGACGTTATCTGTGTTGGGAGAAAATCAGGTTTACGACAAAATATCACACCTTTATAAATGTGAAAGAACTTGGAGTCGGCGTGGTATTGTTAAAACATGGTACTTAAGAGTAGCTCGTCAGTGTGGCTCTTCTACACTTCTATTTAAGCTTTTAGCAGGCCTTTGGTACTTCCCACATTAAACTCAGATACTAATGTAATGAACTGATACCTGAGCAGGACTGACGGCAGAGCATCCACTCAAATGAAAGCCGAATAATTAGTTAGGTGAGGCTGCACTCGCTTGGAAGCTGTGAGTGGTAATCCCACTGTCTTTCTCTCAGCTGCAGGGGAAGATGTTCTGTTTGCGGTTGTGCCCGTGGCTTCAGCGCGGGACTCGTGTTCACGCTGTTTCCCGACAGAGCGTCCATAAACTTGCCTCGCTTCAGAAAGCCACAATGCTTCCCCCAAAGAAAGTCCAAAGCTTACTTTACCCCTTTAGTGAACTGGAGGCTTACCTCGACAGGTACTGTATTTTCTTTCTACGTCTGTACTGTTTGACTAGATTGTATAGGGCACATGTTTTATGCTGTGTGAAGACGGCCTGAATTGGATTGAATTTTAGCTGATTGTGGTAAAATCTTCAGGTCTGTGGACTGGACACAGTTTAAGCTCTTTCATCCCAGTTTGGAGGACATGGTTAAAGCAGAGAAGCTCTTCTGCTCTTCACCGTCTCATAAGATCGATTACTGTGTCTCTGCAGAGAGGATGGAGCAAGTACCTGCACTGAAACAGCCAGAGGTCAGTGGTAACCACTATGTATCACTTACATAGCTTTTCAATTTTCACATTTTCAAACTATTACTAATATGTTTATGGGTTCTGCCATTTTTTAATATTTCATGTGGCTTGTTTAGTACTTTGTATTCTTTTATGTCTGTGTTTTGTGTGTTCTTTGCTTACTATGTGAAGCACTTTGTAACTTTGTTTTGATAAGAGCTATATACATTAATAATATAATACTTACTGTAAATAGCAGCAAACTGGAAAAGTGAGTGACAGTGAGAAACCAGTGCATGTAGACTTTTTGTTGAAACTGGTGTTTGTACGCCGATGAGTTTGATACTATTCTGTTGGTGTTTGTGGTACAAATGATTTGCTACGCTGCACAATATAAACTGATGTGGTGATTGCATTTAATTTTTTGAGGTTGTAACAGTGTTTCAACAATTGAGCAAAAGAGTAATCTGGATGGTGACATTTACTCTTACCTGGAAGGAATAATGATGTGTGTATATTGATTAGGTTTTGTCTGATATAATTCCAGATTTGCCATTTAGTTTTATACTTGATAACATTTGTGCAAGTTAAAAAGAACATGCTTGATCTTAAAACAGTAGATACAGTTTCACTCACTTTACTCTGTTAACTGCTTAATAATTGTTGTAATAATAATTGTAAACGGCAATGCAGACATCGAAAAATGCATGCTAAGATGAAATCCTACAGTTCATAGGTGTTGTAAATGCAGCAAGTTAAATACATCTAGGACGTTGGCAAGCATCCAAAGTTCCCACTTGTCCCTGGATGTGGATGTGTTCTCCAACTGTTCTTAGAGAACTATGAAAAAGTTCCTCCGGTCTGAAAACGCCTTATATTTGCATAATCTGACACAGTGACCATTTTAACAGACACAAATACTATGTAGTCTGAACCCGCCATAGCATGAACGCAGTGTTTTTACTGTTTGCCTCGCCATCGTTGCGAGGAATGATAAAATAACTGCTGCTGTCACCATTTTTGTTTAGAATCACTGTGCCGTATTTTGGTGTCTGATAAACCTTCAAACTTATGGATCTGTTCCTCCAGCTGGACTTCCTGGATCGTATGTCATGTCTCACCGGTACCTGAAGTGTGTGTTGTTTGAATGCAGGGCTGTTTTCAGTCTGAACGCCTGCTAAAGGCTGCAGGTACCTCATTAACAGGTAACAAGAGAGCGCACCAGTTGATGTAAGCTTTATGATTTGATGGCGGGTGTGGTAATACTGTAGTGGTGTGCCACAGATGGTTCTTTGTAGAGGGAGCTTTTTGTGCTTGGCCAGACGGTGGAAGACAGTGAAGAACATGCCACCAGATCTTGAGTCTCAAACATTCTCCCATTCATCTGATACAGTTCATTGTTAATACATTTACAAAATAAGATATAGGCTCCATTAACATTACAGAATAGATTTTGAAGTGTTTATTAAAAAAATAATAATAATACAGGCAAATAATACACATAACACACAGAATACGATAACATGACAAATAAAAATAATAAAAAAGACAAAATAATTATTATGATCCCTTCAGTAATTCAAATTATTATATTGACGGTACCAATACATTAGAAACTTAAATATATATGACAGGCAGAGCGTATTTTATATAGTCCAACTCTGCACTAGAGCATTTTTTCCCATTTCATGTTGTGCTGCTTTGTTATGGTTTGTAGCAATTATTTTTTCCAAAAGAAATTGGCTTCGCAATGTGTTTTCAATTTTAGATTCAGATTAGGAAAAACTTTTTTTGTTTGATTGCAAACGTCTGGGTATTTCCCCACTTTACGACAATTGTGTTCCTGCAAGCCAAATGGTGTAGCAGCTTTGTGAAGCAAACGGAATTGACAATCTCTGCTTATGCAAAATGTGTAATCATTATAGTACAGAACAAAACTTCTTGTGGATGCTGGATCACTGTCAGATTGGCGAGTCTATAACTTTTTCACCCTATGGTGGTCCAGACTTGACCAGCCGCATCAAACAAAAAATGCCTGTACAGTTTATCCTTTAATGACCTAGCGCTGCGAAGAGGGCCAGAGTCTCCAGCCTTAAACCCATTCACATTACAGAATAATTTAACTGAGCCACACCTGCCTCCTCCCCCTGGCCCGACTCAACACACCAGTTAGGATAGACTTGTTTGGCTTAGAATAGGCATTATTATTGGCTAACCTGTGATTTAAAAGATGAACAATGTAAAAGAAAGAGGTTTATGTTTAAGAGAGTGAGGATGTTGAACATTGCCCTTCCTCAACCTAAAACATGGCCACTCAGCGTAATGTCTCTTTACCCTCCTGCAGCCTCATGCATAATTAAGCACGAGTTGGCCCTTGATAATAAATGAGCGGATTTATAACCTTATAGACAGTAGTGTTCACCGGAGGGCTCAGAATGGAACATTGTGTTGATAGGACAACAGGGTCTCTTTGGCATGCCGAGATAGTTACCACTCTGCCTCTCTGCTCTGTCAGAGGGATGATGTATTCGTAGCTTACTGGCAGCACGAGCCTCCATCCATCTGTCTTGTGTCAGAGAGATGGATGAGCCCGAGCCGTGTCCTGTGGGACTTGGCGGTCGTTGGTACTGCAGTAGCGGAATGGTGGCAGCCAATCGGAGCAGCCCGCGACAGTTGGAGCAGGTGCGCTGGTTAAAATGTTCACTGAATGAGGGAAAACCTGAAAAGGACCTTTTTTAATATTCTAGCACAAACTCATACAGATCACTGAATTACAATCGAGGTCCAATCATTAACACAGTAACAGTCAAATGCAATTCAACACAATGTGCCTCGTGTAACCCAATCCGGCCCGATGGGAAGGAACTTTTGATCAGGTTGAGGGGGGGTGTAAACCTTTGATAATCTGTTCAATCAGAAAGTATTAGCGCCTAATAACCATGTAAACACTTAATCCAATCGTTTGTCTCTGGTTGGAATGAATCTATTCTTTCTTTTCTTATGTTTGCCCCACGTGGGGGGACATTAGGTGACGTGAACGAGTTTCCAGTAGGGACAGAAACATGGAGGCAGCAAAACTGCTCTGTGGCTGATACAACTTTTTTGTTGGAGACCTTAAAAGATTTAAGGATTGTTGAACACCTCAGTGGTCAAAAGGCTCGAAACAACAAGTTGTTCAAATAAGTGATTGAAAAGATGAACAAAGCCGAAGGAAAAAAAATTCTTCTTCTTCTTATGTTATGTTTCCGGCAGATTAGACGCTTCACAGCAGGTGGAACCACTGTGTCCAAAAAAGTTCTATTCTGATTAAATGCTTAGGCGCATAAATGTACATCCTATCGGATCACTTTGTTTAGCGTCCATGTTAACAGTTAAGTTGGAAGCTCTAATCAGAATGATTTCTTTCGGGTTGAAGAAACATTGTCCATGTAACCATACCTACTTTTTGAGAATACAGGAACTTAGAGCAACTTGTGTGTATTCTCAGGTGTGTTTCATCGGCAGAAGCAACGTGGGCAAGTCGTCTCTCATCAAAGGTCTGTTCTCCCTGACTCCTCAGGTAGAAGTCCGAGTCTCCAAAACTCCAGTGAGTACATTTTTATTTTAGTTTCAAGGTTTTTTATGCTTAGTATACATAATGTTATCTTATATATATATATATATATATATATATATAGATATAGATATAGATATATATATATAGATATATATATATATATATATATATATATCTATATATAGTTGGATTGATGATGTTTTGCTTGTTATTTTGGAGTGAAAGCTGTTTTCTACACATAGGAAGTCTCAAAAACTGAAAATATTTTAAGTCTTGTTTACCTATTCTTTGATTAGATTTTATTAAAATACTTAATTGCAAGAGATTTACATTGCATTATTTCTGCAGTCTTGCAATATCTGATACTTTTTATCTAAATCCTAAATTTTCCTAATTTTAGACTATATTATGTAAACAAAGTTCTTGTGCGACTGATAAAAAACGCACACACTGAGAAGTTAAAAAAAAGGTTTGGAAAAAACTGAGAATTTAAAAAGTGTAAGTTTTTACTCAACCTTGGGAATAATAGGACAAAATAATCTCAACTCAAGGTCTACTTTCTAGCTTTTTATTCAGTTTTTCAACCACATTTAATGGTCTTCATCGGGAGATGTGTAAGTAGACCCTGACTAACCAAGATTGAGCCAGATTTCTTTTCCCTATTGATGCCCACTGTGCTGTTACCCCTTACGTCTTGGTGTATGCATTTGATTTGACACATGTTCTTTGCATTCTTTCGGGACTCTTAGAAATAAGAATTATATTAACAATAATATTATAATAACAGTTATATTATAATAATACTTTATTAACACTTTTTAAAGCAAAGATACAAAGTGATTACAACATCCCAGGACTGAGGCAAATAAAATCAGATAATTAAAATAATAATAAAAAAATAAAATGTAATAAAACATCGAACAATAATATAAGATACAAACAATAGTACTGAAACGGATAAGACATGTTGGAAAAAAACTGTGCTAGCATTAATATAAAGCTAGCTGACTGGTAACCAGTGAAGAGAGGCTAAAATAGGACTGATATGATCTGAGTAGCTGTGTTTTGTTCCAGCTGACAGCCTGAGAGAAAGTGTTTTGGCTTTAAACCCTGAATACAATGAATTCCAATAATCTAACTGAGATGATATAAAAGCATGTATGACCTTCTGGAGATCAGGCCGAGAGAGAAAAGAGCTGCTTTCTGAGATGCTCCTCAGTTGATAAAAACACGATTGAACGACTTTTGTGACTTGTTTTCCAAATGAAAGGTCACTGATATTACACCCTGGTTTCTGCCTGCAGGTTTGACATTTGTAGACAGGGAGCCAAGATGGGTTTTTTTTGTAAAAAAAAAAATACACGTTTGAAGAGCAAAAAATAAAGATTTCAGATTTGCTTTCATTGAGCTGGAGAAAGTTTTGGGACATCCTGCACTTTATTTCTGACAGACAAGATAATAGCTGATTACAAAGTTGCCGTCTTACTGGTTTGTAATGGGACATAAATGTACGTGGACACAATGGTACTGAATATTGTGTTTATGTATATGTCCCTGTATCTATAGCAGCATGTATACACAGGTTAAGAGCTTCAGACACACCAGTGTCGCAGTGATCAGCTAAATAGTCTGTTTGTAAATGACATAAACAATGTCTGATTTAAAAATAAATAAATAAAATGAAGATATCAGCATATGATTTGTCTTGAATTGGACTCCTTAGAGTGTGTGCCTGTCTCTCTTTGTATTTCCTCCTCAGGGTCACACAAAGAAGATGAACTTCTTCAGAGTGGGCAAAGCGTTCACAATCGTTGACATGCCGGGCTACGGACACAGAGCACCCAAAGACTTTGTGGATATGGTGGAGCCGTACCTTCACACAAGGAAAAAGTGAGACATATGCTTTGGCTTCAGTTAGCTGCCAGGAGGAAGCAAGTGTGTATCTACACTATAGTCAGAGAGAATAAATGGCCCTCATAGCCCATTCGATTGATGTCTGGAGGGCCAACGAAAGACTCATTAACCATATGACAAAGTTGAAGTAACCTCCCTTTCACATGAGTCAGACTTCCACTACGCTGCAGAGGCTGGGAAGAGATTTTACTTGAAGACAAAGATTATTGGCCTTTTGGGAGGTGAAATTCATTCATGATGCCAAAAACAATGTGTTTAATTCAAAGATCACTTTATCAGAAAGATACATTAATGATTATCTGGCTGTGGTGAACAAATTTTTTTCTTAATTTCTAAATTAATTTTCAGCAATAAATCAACTTGTTAGCACATTTATAAAATAAAATGAGTGCATTTACAAATGCAAAGATGCAGAATTATAAGTCATCAGTTACACCAAACCTCTCAGTAGAAACACCGTACTCAGGGCAGATATCAACCATCCACTTACTCAAAACTGGGCCAGCAAGTGATAGAACATTCAATTCAGTTTTTATTTATATAGCGCCATATCATAACAAAGTTATCTCAGGGCACTTTTTCGAATAGAGCAGGTCTAGACCGACTCTTTATATTTACAGAGACCCAACAGTTCCCACCATGAGCAAGCACTATGCGACAGTGGCAAGGAAAAACTCCCTTTTAACAGGTAGAAACCTCGAGCAGAACCAGGCTCAAGGTGGGCGGTCATCTGCCTCGACCGGTTGGGTTGAAGGGGGAAGGGGGGAGCGGGAGAGAGAGAGCAGGAGGAAAGAGAACATACAGCAGCTCAATACAGCATAGATATGGTAATGGCATTGATGTTAACACCAACAGAAACAACACTAAGAGCAACACTAATAACAAGAGCAACAACAGCAATAGCAGCAGCGGGTGCAGAGCAGGAACACGGGGGCAGCAGGCGGCAGCAACCACAGACCCAGACCCCACAGCTCCGGAGGCAGAAATACCTGCAGAAAGCAACAGAAGGGGAGAGAGAGAGAGAGGAGAGAAAGCACACAACTACGGGAAGAAGTTGAATTAATAACAAGCATTGATGGGATATGAGGGCGTACAGATGGAGAGGAAGAGGAGGAGAAAGGAGCTCAGTGCATCATAGGAAGTCCCCCGGCAGTCTAGGCCTATAGCAGCATAACTAAGGGGGGGCTCAGGGGTCACCTGAGTCAGCCCTACTATAAGCTTTATCAAAGAGGAAAGTCTTAAGCCTACTCTTAAATGTGAGGAGGTTGTCCGCCTCCCGTACACAAACTGGGATCTGGTTCCACAGGAGAGGAGCTTGATAGCTGAAGGCTCTGGCTCCCATTCTACTTTTAGAGACTCTAGGAACCACAAGGAACCCTGCATTCTGGGAGCGCAGTGCTCTAGTGGGGTAATAGGGTACTATGAGCTCTTTAAGATATGATGGTGCCTGACCATTTAGGGCTTTGAAGGTGAGGAGAAGGATTTTTAAATTCTATTCTGGATTTTACAGGGAGCCAGTGTAGAGAAGCTAATATTGGAGAAATATGTTCTCTTTTTCTTGTTCTTGTCAGTAAACGTGCCGCAGCATTCTGAATCAGCTGGAGAGACTTAAGGGATTTATTGGGGCAGCCTGATAATAGAGAGTTGCAATAGTCCAGCCTAGACGTAACAAATGCATGGACTAGTTTTTCTGCATCTTTTGGAGATAGGATGTGCCTGATTTTTGCAATGTTACGTAAATGGAAAAAGGCAGTTCTTGAAGTTTGTTTTATTTGGGAGTTAAAGGACATATCCTGATCAAAGATAACTCCAAGATTCCTTACGGTTTCGCTGGAGGCCAGGGCAATGCCATCTAGAGAAACTATATCTTTAGATAATGTGTTTCGAAGGTGTTCGGGGCCAAGTACAATAACTTCGGTTTTGTCTGAGTTTAACATCAGAAAATTGCAGGTCATCCAGGTTTTTATGTCCTTAAGGCATGCTTGAAGTTTAGCTAATTGATTGGTTTCATCTGGCTTGATCGATAAATACAATTGGGTATCATCTGCATAACAATGAAAATTTATGGAGTGCTTCCTAATAATATTGCCTAAAGGAAGCATATATAAGGTAAATAGAATTGGTCCAAGCACAGAACCTTGTGGAACTCCGTGACTAACTTTGGCGTGCATAGAGGATTCATCGTTAACGTGTACAAACTGATATCGATCTGATAAATAGGATTTAAACCAGCTTAGTGCAGTACCTTTAATGCCAATAAAATGTTCTAGTCTCTGTAATAGAATGTGATGGTCAATGGTATCGAATGCAGCACTAAGATCTAGTAAGACAAGTACAGAGACAAGTCCTTTGTCTGATGCAATTAGAAGGTCATTTGTAACTTTCACCAGTGCTGTCTCTGTGCTATGATGCACTCTAAATCCTGACTGAAAATCCTCAAACAGCTTGTTGTTGTGTAGAAAGTCACACACAACTGATTTGGCGACTGCTTTCTCAAGGATCTTAGAGAGAAAAGGAGGGTTAGATATAGGTCTATAATTTGACAAAATCCCTGGATCAAGAGTGGGCTTTTAAGAAGAGGCTTAATTACAGCTACTTTAAAGGACTGTGGCACATAGCCTTTTAATAAGGACAGATTGATCATATCTAGTAAATAAGTGCTAACTAAGGGTAAAATTTCTTTAAGCAGCCTAGTTGGGACGGGGTCTAAGAGACACGTTGATGGCTTAGATGAGGAAATCATGGAAGTTAGTTGATTACGGTTGATGGGAGAAAAGCAGTCTAAATGTACAGGTTTTACAGTTGTTTCTAAGGTTCCTGTGTTTGAAGATAAGTCAGTACCAACTGAGGGCAGGAGGTGCTGAATTTTTCTCTAATAGTTAGAATTTTATCTTTAAAGAAGCTCATAAAGTCATTACTACTGAGGTCTATAGGATACATGGCTCAACAGAGCTGTGACTCTCTCTGTCAGCCTGGCTACAGTGCTGAACAGAAACCTGGGGTTGTTCTTATTTTCCTCTATTAATGATGAGTAGTAAGCTGCTCTGGCATTACGGAGGGCCTTCCTATAAATTTTAAGACTACCTTGCCAGGCTAAACGTGATTCTTCCAGATTGGTGGAACGCCAATTCCTTTCAAGTTTTCGCGATGTTTGTTTTAATTTGCGGGTTTGCGGGTTATACCATGGAGCTAACCTCCTCTGTTTTATTATCTTCTTTTTTAGAGGGGCGATAGAGTCGAGTGTTATTCGTAGTGAGCCTGCAGCACTATCAACAAGATGATCAATTTGGGAGGGACTAAAGTTAGCATATGAGTCATCTGTTACATTGAGACATGGAACTGAATTTAATGCCGATGGAATCACTTCCTTAAATTTAGCTACAGCACTATCAGATAGACATCTAGTGTAGGAATGTTTGCCTAATGGCGTGTAGTCCAGTAATAGGAATTCAAAAGTTAATAAAAAATGGTCTGATAAAAAGAATTCTGTGGAAAGACTATTAGATGTTCAATTTCAATGCCATAAACAAGAACAAGGTCGAGGGTGTGGTTAAAACAGTGAGTGGGTTTATGTACACTCTGACAGAAGCCAATCGAATCTAATAATGAGATAAACGCAGCACTAAGGCTATCATTTTCTACATCCACATGAATATTAAAATCACCTACAATAATTATTTTATCTGTTTTAAGGACTAAACCTGATAAGAACTCTGAGAATTCAGATAAAAATTCAGAGTACGGTCCAGGAGCTCAGTACACTATAACAAATAGAATTGGCTGTAGTGTTTTCCAGGTTGGGTGTGAAAGGCTAAGAACAAGGCTTTCGAACGAGTTATAATTTAGTTTAGGTTTAGGTTTGATTAATAGGCTTGAGTCGAAGATGGCTGCAACTCCACCTCCTCGGCCTGAGCCTCGAGGAATGTGAGTATTAATGTGACTGGGGGGAGTGGATTCATTTAGGCTGACATATTCATCTTGACACAGCCAGGTTTCAGTAAGACAAAATAAATCAATATTATGATCTGATATTAGATCGTTTACTAGAACAGCTTTAGATGAGAGATCTGATGTTTAAGAGTCCACATTTAATTCTCCTATTTTGTTGTACTGTTGCAGTGGAGGTTTTACTTTTTATTAGGTTTTTATGTGTAACTCTTCTTCTGTTTACTTTTGATTTAAATAATTTAAGTGGTCTGGGGGCAGACAGACAGGCATATATATTTATTAAAACAGTACTTAAATGTACGCTCAAATTGATTGTATTGTGTATGCCCTGTATACTGACTCTGCCCACCCCCATCTGCTTATTCAAGAGCTCCAGGTACTTTGGGCAGAGATTTTTCTTCTTTTCAGCAACACCATCAGCCAACCTTGGTAGCATGTGCAAAAAGTAGAAATTCTACAGCTGTTGCACATGTGCATATAGTTTTTATCAAATGGAATATCCACTTCTGTGTGCTCACTTGGTGTCCAGATGACCAGCTTGCAGCTCTGTAGACCCAGATGCATCATGGTCAATTGTGTCTGAAAGAAGGAATATGAAACCACAAAATTCTGTTCAGTATAAGTTTACAATACAATACAATACTTTAAATAATACAGCTAATAATCTATTTTCTTGAAAACATTTTTCATCTATCCATTCCACTGGGGAGAGTTAGGTACTGTCCATCACCCAAGCTTTTGATGTCACCATTTGGCCGACTCAGAAATTCTGCCAGAGACAGCCCATCTGGGCTGGCTCCCAACCAGGGATGGTCAGGGTGCACCACCAGGCCTCTCTTCTCCACAGCATGCTGTCTGCTCTCCATGAGTGTGATGACATCGCCATGCTGTGTTGCTGTATTGCCAGCGAAGGTTGGGTACAAATGCTCGTTTAGAAATTTTTTTGGATCTGTGGTGTTTCATTTTATCCATGCAGGCCACATAAAACATTGTGAACTTCCTGCAGGTCAGTGTTGTGCTGTGTTCAGTGTGACATAGTGTGTTAGTGTGGGCTGAAGCATGTTGACTTGGGCCTGCTGTGCTGCTGTCTATATCTGTCCTGTAACTTAGCTGATGAAGACCATTTGTCTGGAGCTGAAATAGTGGGGCCATTACTGAGGAATTGCTGTGGCTTATGAACTTATGAACATGGTTCTTAAAAAGGTGTGTGTGTGTGTGTGTGTGTGTGTGTGTGTGTGTGTGGGAGAGGGTCGAGAATTTGGAACCATCCATGGGTGCTTCAACGGAATACCCAGGGAGAATATACAAATTTATGCTGTGAACTTGGGCAGATTGAACAATTAAACAAAATTAAAAGTATCCTCATGACTCTGCCATAACAACTGCAGGCTACTCTATTTTTCTTGCTCTTGCTTTTTCATTAGTCATTCAGTACATTATTTCATTACTGTATTAATAATCAGTGTAATAAAGAAAGTAGGCTATACTCTGCCATTTCGACCAGCTGACAGTTTGTAACACCCAGCTTACTTTTCTACAAGCTGATTGGCTGCTGAAACAAGTGATGTGCCTTACGTTCTAAAACCAACCGCTGGCGATTTGACAAGCTGAGTCTCAGGCGACGCCATCAGCCGGCTTGAGTCGAGCTGAGATGGGCCAATTCACACTGCTGCAACTTTTCCCTGCGACGTTCTAAAACGGTTTCTTCTCGTTGCGAATCTTTGGTCTGAACTGGGCTTTAGGAGCAGTGGGCAGCCACTGTGCAGCACCCTGGGACCAACTCCAGTTCTAAGCCAGTGCCTTGGTCAAGGGCACTGACAGGTGAATTAACCTAACATACATGTTTTTGATGGTGGGGGAAACTGGAGCACCTCGAGGAAACCCAGGCAAAAATGGGGAGAACATTCAAACTCCACACAGAAAGGTCCTGCCCCAGCCGGGATACAAACCCAGGACCTTGAGGCGACAGTGCAAAACTGAGCCACTGTGCGATTATTAGGCAGTGAATTAATTAATACACAGTACAATTTTCAGTTCCGTGCATATATTAGTAATAATATTACAATAGCATCACGCTTTTCATGTACTTTTTTTACGTTATTTTACTGATCCTCCACAGAATTGTTGCTGCTGACTACAAGAGCGTCTTGGCCCTGCAATACATGAACAACTGTCTGAATGAACTGTCTGTATGACACCTGTTGTTGATGCTAATGCCCAAGCCTTATGATGAGATACGTGCAGGGTTAGCTGTTCGATCCCCGCTTCCTCCTGTCCACATGTTGAAATGTCCTTGGGCAAGACACTGAACCCTAAGTTGCTCCCGATGGAGGCCAGCACCTTGCATGGCAGCTCTGTCATCCATCAGTGTGTGAATGTGAGTGTGAATGAGTGAATGAGACCAATCTGCAAAGCACTTATTTGTGAAACTTGAGTTTACATGTGAAAACAAAATGACCTGAGAGATGTGTCAGTTCACAGAGGGAATGTTCATTTTCACATATAAAAGTTTGCATCCACCAACCTTCCACTCACCATCCTGCTTCTCTAACTTCCAGGCTAACATCTTACACCTGGTTAGGGAGTGAATACCGTCAGGGGACTCCTCGCAAATATACTCTACAAGAATACCAAGTCTGTATGTGTGTGTGTGTGTGTGTGCGCGTGCCTGTATGTGTGTCCGTGGTCCCAAAGCAGTGATTGATCATTAATATTTTATTTCTTCAGGCTTGGTGGAGCCCCTCAGGAGAAAAACACATTGTTATTATTCACACACATTCACCTATCTCACACACATACACATACACATACATGAACGCACACACAATCACATGAACACACTTACCCTCAACCACACAACACCACATGGACACATGAACTGTAAAATACTCACAGCACATACACACAAATACACACGCGCACACACACAGAGTCCAATTTGTCTCCTCGATGGTTGCGTTGGTTTGGACAAGGAGTCTCGAGGCACACGAATGTGTCCATGCTTGGACCATGTGCTTTGTCTTGTTTGTTGACACATGTATGTGTGTGTGTGTGTGTGTATCCTGTATATGTGTGTGTGCATCAGCTAGTCACTCTCGTTATTAGTGTTACATACCAATATTGAACCACTCTGAAACACTGCTAGTAAGTTGCTTTCCCTCTTCCCTCTGTCTTGCTACTGACATTCTTTTCTCTTGTGGCAGCCAGATTTTACTTTTTTTTTTTTTTAAATGACATGACTGCTTCACAGTTCATCTGACGTCCTCAGCATCAGCACAGTTGTGAAGACAAACTTTTACCCACCCTTATTGCAGTAATGGACTAAACCATGTGCACCTTTTTCAGAGGGGGGAGGGCCCCTGAGAGGCTCTAATATTGTTTTAGATGCAACAAATAATCTGTTAAACTATTTATTCAGCCAACAGTAATTTTAATTAGTTTTTGTATAATGCTTTCAAATTTGCAGATAAAAACAAACCTTTAATTGCAGGCTTTTTGAGATTAAACATCAGTGTTTAATCTTGTATTTTACCTTCAGGGTCATTGGTAATATAAGGCCACAACATTTAAGAGTCTACTTAACCCTAAATCCACTGTAGGTGGCTGTGTTATAATCTGGCTGTATACTGCGGCTTTGGGAGTCAAAAAAAGCTGATCAATGTTTCAGTGTCCACCAGATGCATGAGCAAAGCAACAGCATCAAGCTCAGCGCAGGGTCTATTTTTGCCGATAGGCCTCATGTCAAGGGAGTGTATAAAACTGCCTATATTTATTCACTATTGACATCAAATCAAAATCATTATAAATGTATGTTATTATCATGGTTCTAAGTTATGTAGCCAAACTAGTTGTCTTGTTGCATCTCATTACGATGTACAGTATAAGCAATGGAAGTATATGAAATGGAACTATAATCTCTTCAGGGTTTTTTAGAATTTAATATGGAGTCAAGTGAAAAATCATATAATACCACATTTCCACACTACAGCAGTTCTTATTTGTGCACACAGGCTGCCTCCATGTGGTGCTCCTCATAGCTGTTCAATGTGTGCCCGTTAAACCCAGTGAATGCTCTCGGAATTACGGCTCGATAATTATTTCCGCTGGCACATGATGATTTATTTCTGCGATTCATTTATATTTGGGATTGTTCCTAATACAGTATTGTCACATGTATCACAAAACTCTGTATGTATCACAAATGCTGTGTTTGGCACTGTGTGTGTGGTGACAATATGACAAGATGGTTGTGGTCTTTTGTGTGTATTATGAGATGAAATTGTGCAGGCCGCACTAGTTCCACAGTCATTTATTGAGGAGCATTTTGTTATATATGTCAAGGCGGATAATTCCACAGATTAAACTCCATCATCACCATCACCGTGTTGCTGTTGCAGCTGATATCCTGCTTTAGGATGTTCATATTGCTGAGAAGTTGTTTCAGTATACCTTTTTACTTCTTTAAAGTTAAAAGGTGTGACTTTAATTATCTGATCTATAAAATACCATCGTGTAAGTGTCTTTAAATGCCACTCGCCAGCCTTTCTATAACACCTTAAGCTCCAAATGACAGAGAGAAAAACCTAAAGACCACTTAGTCCACCACAAAAGGTCAATGACGCACATTCTCAGTACAATGAATACACATCATTCTACAGTAGATACCAGTGGAGGAATTTGATTAGTTTTAACAAGCTGAAAAATGGGAGATTATTTTTTTCAAATTTTGATTTAATGTCATTTGTATTGATAAAATGATCCACAAAAAGAAAAAGATTAATTTACGCTACATTTAAAAATAAGTTTGCTTTAGATTCAAGTTTTCATATTTTACAGATGCATTATCAGCACACAACTAAAGATGGTGCATCTGAAACTGAGTGATGAACCTCCATCAGAGTATAGCATGGTAAATCTACACACAGGTTTGGTCCAGCATGACCGAAAATGTTTCCTCCTCAGGCCTGCTTTCAAACCAGTTTACACCGCTCATAATGTTAAGCCACATCCAGGTTCATTCTGAGAACTTCGAGAAAGTTTGTTGCCATTTGCAAACACTCTGCAGGGCCTTATGTTTGAAAAATAATTTTAAGGAGGCCTGGAGGTCAGGCCAAGGTCAGGCTAATGAGACAGCAATGTACATGACCCTGACTTTTCAAAGTCATCAAAAACTAACTGACGAGAGAAAGTAAAAGACAGCGTGTGTGGGAGAGGGACTTTGCTGAGAACACACATACTTGGCATACATATATGCACTTCCATATGCATTCACAGTACAAAGCTCAATCTTTAAGGTGAAGCCAAGTGATCTGAGAAATCTGACTCTCTAACCCCAGCAGAGCAGCCTGTTTTAGGTCCATACCTTGCTACAAACATGGGATTATTCTAGCTGCCATTTTATCAAGTGCCAACACCAATCTAGGGCCAGACTTGTAAAAGTCAGCAGGCTTCTCTCACCATCTCATTAGCAAGTCTGGCACGTCCTAATAAGGAAAAGAAGAGCATACACTCACACACTGTGGCATAAGGTGCAAACCAAGAACTTTCAGAACTCTTTGTTAGCTGATAATGTCCAAGTCTTTCACTCAAGAGTCACCAATCCAAGGCATTATTGTATCATTTAATCAAAATAAATCACCACATGTAAGATATTTACAAGACTATTTGTGTTATACTTTGTAATGATGTTATACATTAGCAGGACAGAAGTCTCTAAAACAGCCTGAAGATGAGTGAATAAACAGTTAACATTAAGTTGACACATTGTCAAGCAGTTGTAAAATGAACACTAAACAGTGCTTAAGTGCACTAAAAATGTGCCGCTGTCTAATAGAAATCATGAATCCCCAGAATGCTAACTTTACAGGAATTAAGAAAGAAAAGCAGCCTTGTTTTAAGCTTGGTTTTTTAGATATTTCACAGGGTTTTGAAGGGATTTTATGAAGCCATAAAATATCATGCACATAGTATTCACTGGTGAGAGACAAGAGGCTCATTAGAACCAAATCAAACCATACCAAATCCAAATCCTATTTAGTTACTTACAAATGTCGCTGGCCAAACCTAAAGTTCTAAATAACTAAAACTGAAAGCTTGAACTGAAATGTAATGTAATGTTGATGTTGTTGAAGTACAGTGTGTATCTAACACAAGGTTTAGCTAACTTACTTATTTTACTTTCATTCAATGCTGGAGGTCCTGATTCAGAACTATTAAGTGGAAGAGCTTAAAATATTGATATTATAATATGCATGAAAGTTTTAACTGGGATATTCTGACTACTGTAATTGACATGACACAGCGTTTCATTTTGGCCTTTTGAGCAAGTTACTTACAGAGCTAATGTCAATTAATGCTAAGCTACAACTGATATTATCTGTCACAAAGGGAAAGGTCAGCAGCTATAAAGAGAATCCTGTTACCTGAATATTTGTACATTTTCTTTGCTAATAAAACAAAGCGAGGACAGATAAAAGATACTTGTTAGCCTTGGATCTTAGATGATCCAGGTATTTTGCCAACCAGGAGCTTGATCTCAACCCAACTCTTCTGAGGAGTTGGGAACACATGAGGTTGTTATACTGTTTTATTAAGTATTACAGTATTGCAGAGTTTATCTGCAGCTCCTAATCAAACAGCTCACTCTAGCTGTTTCTTCTTTTACTATTCCATACTCAAAAAGTGATCTGCTGAGTATGACCATGACTAGTTGTATAGACCTGTTTTTATTGAACTGTAGCACCACTAAAAAAGTATTGCTAAATTGGTGACAAATACAGTGCATTTCCTAATGATGCTTCACAAAAGCCTCCCCAGCTTCACCAGTGGAAAAGCAGCAGCAGGAAATGTTGGGTTTGAATCAGCAGTAACTTAACAAAGCTCCGATACAAATAAAGCAATCGCTAAACAGTAAAATAAGGCTGAATTAGAGTACGGCTCCGGATGCATATTTCTGTCCGAACCCGACCCGAGTCCGAGAGAGTAGTAACCGAGTCTGAATCAAACCCGACAGGCATTCTGTTTTTTATGTCTGAACCCGACCCGAGCCCAATGCAGTTCATGTAAGCTGAAGCTAATCCAAATGTCTCCATACCGTCGATTTCCCTGCATGGTTTTTGGTCGTTTTCTAAACTTTGTTTGATGTCCTCCATCCTTAGCTAGGCTACATGAATATTTACAGCCTGTGTGCTGCGTTCATGTGTTGTCACGTAAATAACAAACCCCAGCACTGGACAGGAAGCACCATGTCAAGTAGGCTAGCCTAGCCAACAAGACTGAACCCGACCCGAACCTGGACATAATTTCAAAATGTTTGTCCAAACCTGGCCCTTCCCATTGGATCCCGACAGGTCCTGTCGGGTATCTACCCTCTAATCTGAAGAAAATTAAACTCCAAACCACAGCCATTCAGTTAGAAGCTACAAAAGTACTAACAGCTGAACACAGAGACTCTCTAGTCACCAGCACAGCCGCACACGTGTTTAGCACAGTAACACAGTCTTGTTTGAGGGGAGTAGACTGCCACAGGTTGGCCACAGCAACCAAGCAAGAAAAATGGACTGTGGAAAAACATGGCCTTAGAAAGTGCTGAGGAAGCAAACAGGCAACTCTCCAGAGAGTGTTATTTAATAACAATTAAGCCAGTGATGAAATTGAGAACTTCATAGTGACAAATGACAAAGTAATAACAAAACTAGTAAAATAGGGCTCTTGCTGAGATGTGGAGTTATCATATATTTGGGATGGATATAGTTTCATGGATCTAGACACAGCTCATTCAATTTTGTAGAATATCATTTGTTTCCAACTCAGCTGTATATTGCTGGTATGAATGAACCAGCTTCTCCTGCTCCTTTATTATGAAATGACAGCACTTATATTGAATTGTAATGTATTGTATTGTGTAACTGCCATCTGCTTAACAATGTAAAACCCCCTGTGGCTTTCTTTCTCTTTGTCAAAACATCTGGGTTTTAATTGATTCTCTTTTTGTGCCATTCACTGTTCCTCAGCTTCCTACTTAGACTTTGTGCGCATATTCTCAAAGGTGAATTCATACAGATCTGTGTGTGTGTGTGTGTGTGTGTGTGTGTGTGTACAGCACTGTCACACTAATTGCTGGGTTCATGTCAGTACTTGTACTATAGGGAGCCGAGCGACAAATTTGTTTCTTCAGTGTAAAAAAAGCTCCAGCCTAAGATCTGAGGGGCACTGCTCATTGTTTCAACATCTGGTTGAGTGTTGCTACTTGGCAGCATTTCTCTGCGTGTGTGTGTGTGTGTGTGTGTGTGTGTGTGTGTGTGTGTGTGTGCACGCGTGTGTGAGTAAGCAAAACCACACAGATAAGTGCACTCATGCATGTGCACACATTAGATTTTGCCTGTCAATATATAGACACACAGTAGGCCCTACCTGCTGACTGATTTCTTAGTGTTTCACTTTTTCTACCTTTCTATTAGACACATCTACATCTGTGGGAGAAAAACATCCTGAAGAGAGGGCTGTGATCTTCTGTATAGTGGCATGGTTTACATACCTAATTTTGCCTGATCAGTGGAGCAAAAAGATCCCATTACTCTTCACTTCTCTCCAGCAGTGCCCTCTAGAAAAGTAATGCAGACACTTGTGGGATTCAGGTCAAAGAGATGATACAGTGTTTTCCTATTTGACATTTTCTACATTAGACAACATTTCAGTATGTTGTGTCTCGTCAACGATGTTAAGTTTGTCATGTCCTGTTTTATTGTGTAGTAACTCTTTCCTCTCGTTTCAGACCCTGACTTCCTCCCTTTGTGTGATTTTCCCGCCAGTGTGATTGTCTACCCCGCCCCTGATTGTGTTCACCTGTTCTCCCCTACCTCATGTATTTATAGTCTGCATCTCCCCTTGTCCTGTGCCAGTTCGTCTTGTTTTTGTTCGTCAACAGACCCCAAACCAAGCGTACCAGCGAGTTCTCTTCATGTCAGGTTCTATCTGTGTTCATGTTTCTCGATCCTCTTCATGAATGTTTTTGTTGTACTTTGATTATCCTCTTCGTGAGTGTTTTTTGTTGTACTTTGATTATCCTCTTCGTGAGTGTTTTTGTTGTACTTTGATTATCCTCTTCGTGAGTGTTTTTTGTTGTACTTTGATTATCCTCATTGTGAGCGCTTTTGTTTGTTTTTTGGGACATCTCAGTAAAGCTATTGTGAAACTTAAAGCCCTGGTCTCATGAGTCGTGCATTTGAGTCCGCCGGTCCTGTGTCAAAGTTCGTGACGGAACGAACTGGCCAAGATATGGACTCAGCCGACTCGAAAAGACTGCAGCACGCTCTCTCTGCACAGGGCACCATGCTGTACCAGCATGAGACTCAGCTAAACACCATCAGTCAGGGAGGCACAGTCACCGCGCAAGTAAACCTCTTGGCAGGACAACTCCACCAGGTCCTGGCGCACCTGGGTACCGCAGCATCGGCAACACCACCCACCGAGACTCCACCCGCGGCACCCACCAGGAGTCATGCAGCTGTCCCTGCTCTAAGGCTGGCTTCCCCGGAAAGATTTTCTGGGAATTCAGGTGATTGTAGATCTTTTTTAGTACAGTGTGATTTACATTTCATACATAATCCCGCTGCATTTGTTTCTGAGCAGGCTAAAGTGACGTTTGTAGTATCGCATTTAACTGGCAGAGCGGCCGCTTGGGCCACCGCAGAGTGGGCAAGGAACACTGAGATCTGCCATTCACTCGAAGCATTCAAAGGAGCCATGAGCAGAATATTCGACCACACTTCACCTGCCCGGGAGGCTTCTAGACTCCTGCTACAGATCCAGCAGCGTTCCCGGCAGGTGGTCGATTACGCCATCGAGTTCCGAACCGTGGCTGCCGATAGTGGTTGGAACACTCCTGCTCTAATAGACGCCTTTATGAACGGGCTTGCGGAGCCCATCAAAGACCAACTAGCACCTCTGGAATTACCACAGGAACTAGAGACTCTCATTGCCATGGCAATTCGGGTGGACAATCGCCTCCGAGAGCGGGAAAGAGAACGACAACGGACCGCACTTCTTCTTCCCCGTCGTCGAGGAGCAGCGCCAGGAATTCACTTCCCCGGGACACCGTTGCCTTCCTTATCCCCAGGAGCCGGGAGAACGGCGACAGTACCGGCTGCAGATGAGCTAATGCAATTGGGGAGGACCAGGATTTCACCCGTGGAGAGACAGCGACGCCTACAAGAGGGAAGCTGTTTTTACTGCGGTCAGCGGGGTCATCGAATCATCACCTGTCCAGTAAAAGATCGAGCTCACCAGCTATGAGGAGGGCGCTGGTGAGTAAGTCCTCGTTGAACTATCCTCCTCGTCCTATGACGCAGGTAACAATCTCTATTAATAATCAGAGGATAATTAAGGTGGTGCTAATTGACTCAGGGGCAGACGAGAATTTCATGGACCGGGAATTAGCTCGGCAGCTGCAGGTTAAGACTGTCCTCTTGGACACCCCAGTTAATGCCAGCGCTTTGGATGGTAGCTTGTTATTCCGAGTGACTCATAAGACTGAACCGGTGCAAATAACTTTAGAGGGGAATCATACAGAGATCCTACAGTTTCATTTATTCATGTCAGCTCAATATCCCCTAATTTTAGGGTTCCCATGGTTAAAAGAACACAACCCCCACGTTGACTGGAGTTCAGGCGAGATTAAAGGCTGGGGGGAAGAGTGTACACAGAAGTGCGGGATAACTCAAAAGGCACAACTAGACCTTTCCCAGAGCTTAATAACGACAGTTAATACCGACCATAACTTAGATTTCCCTGACTTGTCCATCGTCCCATCCTGTTACCATGACTTGAAAGAAGTCTTTAGCAAGACCAAAGCACTTTCTCTCCCACCTCACCGCTCTTTTGACTGTGCTATAGACTTGCTGCCTGGAGCACCCATTCCTAAGGGGCGTCTCTACTCCATCTCCAGGCCAGAGAGAGAGGTGATGGACGAATACATCACCAATTCATTAAAGGCAGGAATCATCCGTCACTCATCCTCTCCAGCTGGAGCAGGATTTTTCTTTGTAGGCAAGAAAGATGGTTCCCTCAGACCCTGCATAGACTATAGCCCTCTCAATGACATCACAGTAAAAAACAGGTATCCACTACCTTTGATATCATCCGCATTTGAACTGTTACAGAATGCTAAGGTGTACACCAAATTGGACTTAAGAAATGCTTATCACCTCGTCCGGATCAGAGAAGGCGACGAGTGGAAAACGGGGTTTAACACCCCTAGCGGACACTACGAGTATCTAGTCATGCCTTTTGGACTTTGTAACGCTCCCGCAGTTTTCCAGAATCTGGTGAATGATGTATTGAGAGATTGTTTGAATGAATTTGTGTTTGTCTATTTGGATGACATATTGATTTTCTCACCAGACCTTAAGTCCCATATAGGTCATGTTCGGCAGGTGCTCCAGAAACTGTTGGACAATCAGCTGTATGTGAAGGCCGAAAAATGTGATTTTCATACGGAATCAGTGGCATTTCTGGGGTACATCATCACTAACAACCAGATACAAATGGATCCAGCTAAGGTCAGTGCTGTGGCAAGTTGGCCTATCCCAGACAGCCAAAAAAAGGTTCAACAGTTTCTGGGGTTTGCCAATTTCTATAGAAAATTCTTTCGCAACTTTAGCACTATTGCTGCACCACTTCACGCTCTCACCTCTTCCAAAGTGCCGTTTCAGTGGAGCTCTCAGGCCGAGAAAGCCTTTCAGGACCTTAAGGGGAGATTCACCACGGCACCAGTACTCACAGTCCCCGACACTAAAAGACAGTTTGTGGTGGAGGTCGACGCCTCCAATGAGGGCATTGGGGCAGTGCTGTCCCAGAGGTCCGTTAAAGACAACCGGATGCACCCCTGCGCGTACCTGTCGCGTAAGTTAACCCCCGCAGAAAAGAATTATGATGTAGGAAACAAAGAACTATTAGCGGACAAGACAGCACTGGAAGAGTGGAGACACCTGTTGGAGGGGGCAGTGCACCCTTTTTTAGTTTGGACAGACCACAAGAATTTAGAATACCTCAGGAAAGCCAAGAGACTTAATTCTCGCCAGGCGAGATGGACTTTGTTTTTTAACCGTTTTCACTTCACCATTTCCTTTCGACCAGGTTCACAGAATGGCAAACCGGATGCGTTGTCCCGCCTTTATGACCCGGAGCCAATTGCCAAGGAACCGGAAACAATCCTTCCACGAAACCGTGTGGTTGGGGTGATTTCTTGGCAAATAGAATCTGACGTGAAGCAGGCAAATGTGGGGAGCCTGGCACCTAGTGGGTGTCCAAGTAACCGTCTGTTTGTCCCTGTGTCTTTACGCTCCAAGGTAATCCACTGGGCTCACACGTCCCTGCTCACGTGCCATCCGGGGGTCAAGCGAACCTTGTTTGTGGTAAGACAGAGATTCTGGTGGCCGGCCATGGAAAGGGAGGTGGCGGAGTATGTGGCAGCCTGTCCTGTTTGCGCACGGAACAAGTCATCACCTCGGGCCCAAGTCGGACTGCTGCATCCTTTGCTGGTTCCCCATCGGCCGTGGTCGCACATCTCGGTGGACTTTGTGACCGGACTACCACCTTCGGAAGGACACACCATTTTTCTAAGATGGTCCACTTCATCCCCTTAGTCAAGTTGCCCTCGGCCAAGGAGACGGCTGAGGTCATGATGTCTCAGGTCTTCAGGGTTCATGGCTTCCCCACGGACATTGTGTCGGATAGGGGCCCACAGTTTGTGTCGAAGTTTTGGAACGAGTTTTGTCAGCTCATCGGCGCCACCGTCAGTCTATCATCTGGATATCATCCACAGTCGAACGGTCAGACGGAGCGTCTCAATCAGGAGCTGGAGACGGGGTTACGTTGTCTGGTATCTCAGAACCAGGCTTCCTGGAGTAAACATCTCACCTGGGTAGAATACGCACATAACTCCCTTCCCTCCGCTGCCACAGGCCTATCCCCTTTCCAATGTGTCAACGGCTACCAGCCTCCTCTGTTCCCGGACACGGAGAAGGAGGTCACGGTCCCCTCGGCTCATGCCATGGTCAGGCACTGTCGCCGGATTTGGGCCGGGGCTCGGCAGGTACTCTTGCGGAGCTCGGCCCGGATGAAGGCGACAGCAGACCGGCGCCAACGACCGGCTCCTCTACAGTCCGGGCCAAAGGGTGTGGCTTGCCACCAAGGACTTGCCCCTCCACGTTCACTCCAGGAAATTGGCTCCGAGGTTTGTAGGTCCATTCCCCATAGCTAAGGTGATTAACCCTGTTTCTGTCCGTTTACGTCTCCCAAGGTCTTTAAAGGTCCACCCCACATTTCATGTGAATAGGGTCAAGCCGGTCAAGGATAGCACTCTGGTGCCCGCCTCCAAACCCCCTCCACCCCCCCGGGTCGTTGATGGCGGTCTGGTGTATACGGTAAATAAACTGCTGGCAGTTCGCAACCGTGGTCGAGGCCGGCAGTTTTTGGTGGACTGGGAGGGTTATGGTCCAGAGGAGCGTTCATGGATCCCGTCACGATTTATTGTGGACGATCAACTTATTAAGGACTTTCATGACGGTCATCCAGAGCTTCCTGGGCCGTCGGGAGTCGGCCCTAGAGGGGGGGGTACTGTTGTGTCTCGTCAACGATGTTAAGTTTGTCATGTCCTGTTTTATTGTGTAGTAACTCTTTCCTCTTGTTTCAGATCCTGACTTCCTCCCTTTGTGTGATTTTTCCCGCCAGTGTGATTGTCTACCCCACCCCTGATTGTGTTCACCTGTTCTCCCCTACCTCATGTATTAATAGTCTCCCCTTGTCCTGTGCCAGTTCGTCTTGTTTTTGTTCGTCAACAGACCCCAAACCAAACGTACCAGCGAGTTCTTCATGTCAGGTTCCATCTGTGTTCATGTTTCTCGATCCTCTTCGTGAATGTTTTTGTTGTACTTTGATTATCCTCTTCGTGAGTGTTTTTTGTTGTACTTTGATTATCCTCATTGTGAGCGCTTTTGTTTGTTTTTTGGGACATCTCAGTAAAGCTATTGTGAAACTTAAAGCCCTGGTCTCATGAGTCGTGCATTTGAGTCCGCCGGTCCTGTGTCGAAGTTCGTGACACAGTACAAGTAAGTGTGGTTCACCTCTGACACTATAGATTTTTAGTTTGATTCCATATTGACTGTAAAATATATTCAATCTACACTACTCCATTATGGTCCTTAAAACTGCATTAATTGTTTTTTGTTTGCGTGTTTTGCCACTTGGGGGCAGAGCAACAAGCTGTAAACACAACATACTGTGTTTACATGGACCCTAATATTCCACTAATAAATTAAATAATAGCCCAATCAATATATAACCTCCTCAATCAGGGGGTGGGGGTGTAAACCTTTGATAATCCATTCAATAGGAAAATATTAGCGCCTAATAACCATGTAAATGCTTAATCCGATCATTTGTCTCTGGTTGGAATAAATATATTTTTTCTGTGCATGTTTGCCCCATGTGGGGGGATCATTAGCTGATGTGAACAAGTTTCCAGGAGGGACAGAAACATGGTGGCAGCAAAACTAAACTGGTTCTGTGGCTGATACAACTTAAAAGATTATTCTGGCAGATTAGAGCGATCGGAACCTATTCTGATTAGTTCTATTCTGATTAAATGTTGTGGGCATGTAAACACACATCTTATCGGATACCTTTGTTTAGCGTCCATATAAACAGGGTTGAAGAAATATTGTCCATGTAACCGCAGCTAATGATATATGATCACCTTATAAATTTGAAATGGCGAACATTTTAGTAGTTGCCTATTTCCCCATCCAGCAGACACAGAACAATATTAGCATTCATTTAGAGTTGTGTTTGTGTCTACCTGATGCATGTAAGTCCAATATTCACTCTCCTTTTAGCTCTGCTTTGGTCTTTACCAACTCTTTAGCTGCTAAATGCTGCCCTATGTTCAGTTAGCTGCTAACTTTGTCTGTCTGCTGTTTAGTGCAGGTGGTGTACAGTGATTTATTGGAAATGGAAACAAGGTTGATGAGAGTGGTGAGACCGAGCTGAACTGTTAATGACAGGGCTGGACTGGGATGATAATTCAGGCTGGGAATCTAACGTCACCCAGGCCTATCTCCACACATTCACAACAGACCACGTATACTGTTACCGTTTAGTTTTTTCTGTTTACTGATTATGCCTGTAACATGTCTTTTAATTTTATTACTACACACAGAAACTGCTTCAAAAACATCCTAAATGGTAAAAACGGTTTCAAGAGTTCATCAATTGTACTATTTATTATTTCAATTTTTTGTGCATTTCCTCAGAGCTCTGACTGGACTTCTGTTGATCACGTGGCTACTACTTAGTAACTGGAGGTACATAACAGAAAAGTTTATCAAAAGACAGCTAGTTCTTGCTGTTTGTTCCCAGGTTTGAAGAAATGTACTCTGAAACTTCTCAACAGCAACATGTCTTTCCAAAAATGTCTTTCCTAATGAGCCGCAGACCTCACTCCTTGTTTTTCATAGATATTGTATTTTCAGTTAAAACTAGTTTTAATAAAAACTGCAGACAGTCAGGTCTGTGGATTATTTCTTGACAGACACATTACTATTGGGTTTTTCAAATGTCATTTTTCAATCATATTTTTATTGTCAAGACAATCCAATTATTACCCTACTTCTAACAACTCCAAAATGATTGTATCTTGTTGATTTAACGTGTGGACATAAAAATTGTACAAACAATAAACTGTAGTTTTAGCAGTAGTTAGCATTGGAGTCCCATCACCATAGTGGGGTTTTTGATTTGGCTACTGTCATAACTCTATTAAAACTTGATGTAATGGTGACTACCAGTTCAAAATAAAACAACGTGTACTTACAGGCTTATGGTACAATGAGTACTCATGTAAATATTGTCAGTTAGGTTGGTAGGGTCAGCATTAGTTCTGCCAAGGTGGGTAACTCCTGGGAATAAATCTCAATCCTCTGAGTTAGCCTCAAGAGATGATAAACTGCTGGCTCCACAAATGGTACAATGTCACAGACTTATCGTGATCAGATGCACACAGGTAATTTTCTGACCAACAAGCACTAAGGCTACATCCACACTACTATGTTTTGTTTTAAAAAGCAAACTTTTGCTACATTTACGCCTAACATCCACACTGCTCCATCGTTTTATAACCGCTAAAATGGAGACTTTTGAAAACGTTGCTGACCCGTTTTAGTTTGAAAACTCTGGGAATGCATTTTAGTGACGACGGGCGGACGGACATTTTAAAACAATAAATTGTTAGAAATCTAACAAAGAAAGAAACCAGCTACGGAGATACTTACACAGTCTGGCTATTGTTATATGACTGAGTGGTAGAAACTGGCATTAGTGTGTCTTTCACAGGCTAATATTTCCATAGCTGGGTTTCTGTAGAGGCTTTAACAAGGTTTACTAGATACAGCCCTGGGGCTTACTGCAGGTGAGGCTTTCCAATCAACACAGGGAGAAAACGCTGAGAGCTGCTCTACAGACACAGCAAAAATGATAAACATGCCTATGATTATAAGCACAGCCCTGATGGACATGCATGTAAACACAGAATGCACTCTCCCACACACACACACACACACACACACACACACACAAGGCTTCCAATCAACAGAAGTTCAGTTAATGCCTCAAGGACACAGAGAAATGAGAATAATTAATAAAATTAATATTGACCTTATTATCTACTCACACAATTGCTGCTATTTAAATACAGGACATAAAAAGAACAAATGTGATATTAAGATAAAACTGTAAATCTTAAAGATAATGCAATAAAACTGTAACCTGTACACATGTAAAAGTCACTGATACACTTATCAATGCACCTTCTGAGCATGAAATCCATATTTACATACTCCACACACTGAGAGGTACATTAATACTCACATCTCATACTTGCTATTATGCTAGAATATTATATATTGAATATGTTGGAATTGAGCATATTCCACCCTCAACTGGACAAAAAAAGGATTCAAATCTGAGGGTGAAATGCAGAAAGAACTGCTGTCTATGACAAATTCTTAATTATTCATGCCTTGTTGAGAATTAGGTGTAAACGTTATACATTAAGTTATTTCTTTCTTTGTGTAAAAAAGATTGTCGCAGTGTGTTGTGGTACCACTGCAGATAAAGTCAGCAGATGAGTGCACACAGTTATTTCTTACTGTATGTCAGTCATTTCTCACTCGTATTGCTTTCATTTTTCACGCAGTTCTGTTGAATAACGCATCTCTTGCGGCTTTCATGGCACAGAATAGATAATCAGTAACTAGAGGCGTGTCTCTTTCAGCCATCTGGCTAGCTCTCTCTCTAAATTTGAACAATAATCTCTATTTTATGTTAGCTAATGCATAAAAACAACAATTTGTATGAGTGCAAGCCGGCAGCCGGAAATTCTATACGGCTGCATCTGTATGTGTGCATACGAGCATGGCATCCTTGTGGTACTTGACCAATGCAGCAATTAATTCAAGGAAAACAGGAGTATAGTTGACCTATTTGCCACAAAATGACAACTAGAGGAAAAGCGCTGACAGCAACATGAGGCCATCAACAGTGCTACTCTTTACTAAGCATCTTTCTAAGCATTTTGGCTACCCGAGTGTCTAAAAGTCACTGTTGTACTGTCAGTTCACAAACAAATATAATGACATCAGCAGTGTTGGAAACTTTATAACAAAAAAAGAATGTATATATATAAATAATAGCAGAGCAGCAGACAAAGATTGTAGTTATAGTGGTAAGATGATAGTGAGATGAGGTGTGAACATAAGCACATGGCATTAAATTGATGTCATGTTAGCTGTCTAAGGGTGGCAACTTTTAAGAGTGTGAGCATAAATGAACACCTTACTGAAAGTGTGACTGACATTCCTGTAAATTACTATAACTGACCTCCAGTGATAAAAGGATGATTCCTCTGGATCCTCTGGATAGAGTTATATATATGCTGTCTTTTTTTATATTACTATGTGAAATTAACATAATCCAATTTGGCTAATGTTACTGGCAACCATTGTCATGGGTCTGAAAGCAAATGTTTTTGTCATTCATCTTTCATTAAATCGATTCTGATATGAAAATATCTCCACTGAGCGGTCTGTCCTGATCCCAACACAATAGAGCTTAAGTGACAGATGTTCTACTGTTAAATAAAGGTATTGTTTGTTAGTGTCACAAAAAATACAATTTACATCCGAATTTATTAAAGAGTAATTTTTTTCTCCCTGTAAAATCTGATTCCTCTCACTTACATATGGTAATCTTCATGTCAGCATTGTTTATACCAACATTCTTTTCTTCAAAAGCCACCAATGAAGACCACAATTTCCTACCTTACCTGTTCTCGTTTAATTTATTTAACTTTACTTGTCTAATTATCACTAGTTATTTAATGAATCACCACATTACCTGCAATAGAAAAAAGAAATTTGAACCTTTTAAAGGTTTGGTAGGCATTATTATTTTTGCGTCATTGGGCAAGAATTCCATAATAACCATTCAGCATTTTGTAATTCTAGTGGTCTGAGAGCAAACCTCTACTTCAGCCCCTCCTCTTGGCTCTGTTTTCAGGCTTTAGAAAATGTAGCCCGTGATGGGAGACTTTGAAATAACCTGTGATTGGCCAGGGAAACAGTGCATTTGTATTGGATTCTACAAATGCAGATGCGCGTGCACGTCCCTTCAGACAGTGAAAGCCTGATTCAGTGGAAGAAAATCCTGCTGAAAATCCTGCAACTTGTGATAAATGTTCAATACCTCCTTTGTCTACAGCGGCGTATAGTATAAAACAACATGTCCCGTCCCTGTATAGGGTGCACAGGTTATGCCTACCCTAGCTTTAAATACAACCTTAAAGCTGCTCTAATCAATATATTTGTATTGATTAGAAACGAGCCACTCACTCTGTGATGAACCCACAGAGAATTATTACCTGACTCCGCCAGTTGCCCTCAGTTCTAGGGAGATTTTTAGCATCTTTCCCCTGATTGTTTTGGTTTTATGGCCCACAACTTTACTGTTTTGGTTCACTCTCATCAGTGTCACCTTCAGCTGGAGCAGGCAGCTGTTTTCAGTAGAAAAAGCTCTAAAAACCCACTGTACACTACCTGCCCAGCACCAAACAGCAGACAAAATTATCGACTAGCTGAACATAGTGGAGAATTTAGCAGAGCCAGATATTTACCTCAGGAGTTAGTAAAGACCAAATCAGAGCTAGAAGAGGGTTAATATTGGACAAACATTCATCAGGTGGACACAAACATGACTCCAAATGAAAGCTAATGTTGGTCCATAACTGCTGGAAATCTGAATAAGTGACTGCATGCTAACATGTTTGCCATATCAACTTTATAAATG
This sequence comes from Macquaria australasica, assembly GCA_005408345.1. Classification (NCBI taxonomy): domain Eukaryota; kingdom Metazoa; phylum Chordata; class Actinopteri; order Centrarchiformes; family Percichthyidae; genus Macquaria; species Macquaria australasica. The sequence continues at coordinate 91,763 of SEMN01000179.1, read as the reverse complement.
ATGTCCATATTGTGTTTACAGCTTGTTGCTGTGCTCCCACGTTGCCAAAACATGTGCACGACCACTAAAATGAACATTCCTCTTCCTTTGCTCTGAAAGGAGAAAAATATCACCTGCGGGAGGGAAGAGTGTGAATAAAGAACCAAATGTCAGAGGAGGCTGGGTTCTTTGATAAGTGGAGATATTCACCACGCTACACGCACCATGTAAAGATAAGAATATCAGCGTAAAATCTAAGTTATGTCCAGCCTAGAATCAGCTGTCTGCAGCTGGAAACTTCACTAGCAATATGTGAACGTGCTTTATCAGAAAACATGCCACATTGAAATGGCAAAAGAACCTCCTCCTGTTACGGATAATGGTGAGAATGTTTCAACCCCAACTGAACAGGCTAAGATCAGTTATTGGTCAGCTGTGCAGTAACACAGCGAGAAATGCAGAGACAGGTTGTGTAGTGGAGGAAATGCTGCTTGGTAGAATCACTGTCATCAAAGATAGATTAGAGAACCTTAACAAGATGGAAGGGAAACATGTTGTTAACAATCAAAAAAGAACTCATCGCACATACAAACAAAGAATAACTTTCAGAGATCTAGTGTGCAGTGAAGTCTGAAATTTTATCATATTTGAGGAGACAATTTCCTCAAAAAAGTTTGCTCTCTACTGTTACTGTTTTCTATTGAGGTTTCAGTCACACTCACTTTTTGGTTTGTTAACAATGAATAAATGAGGAACTCCAGGGCTGATCAAAGAAGAGAGCGCCCCCTACAGAAATAAGAGAACATCTTCCAATAAAAGACACTATAATCTGGTATGTATGCATTTGAGTGTGTGTGTATGCATCTGTGTGAGTCCCTGTGTGTGGCCTGCTTCTTATTCAAAGTGACATTTTAAGCCGTTTAGCTGTCACTCAGCAGCGCAGCGGCACAGTGTTGATGACCACCCCTCCATGGGGGTTTTGGTACGACCCACTGGAGCTTTGCCTGTTAATAAGGGTCCTGCCATGTCCGGTGGGTGGGGGGTGGGGGTGACAGGATAAGTGGCTATCCTAGTGGGAGTGACACAGCTGAATAAGTCCGGAGTCTCTGATGTGATGTCTAATAAGATTTTAAAGGGGTGAAAAAAAGCAGTCTGGAAGCAGAGAGCCAGTTGACTGCAAGTCATTTGAAGCTCTTTTTGAAGTTTTCTGCAGTGACAGAGAATCAATCACGCTTCTGAACTTCTTCAGCCTGAGAGTAAAGCTGAGCAAGTATGTAATGCTTACAGTAGGCCTACTTATCAGGGTGTGGAGGTGGAAAGTAGACTAAGATATGAAACAATAGAAGATGTGAAACATTAAAGTAATTATTTCTGGTAAAAAAGACACCTGATAAATGTACAAAAGCAATCAAATAGTAAAGTGATTACTGTAACAACTGTCCACATGTGTTATGCTGACTACACATTAGTTACATCAGACCACTTACCACAATGAGGTAGTAACTTGCGTGGAATAGACTCCATCCTGTAAGTTACCATGTCAACATAACTGAAGGTGGAATTGCTGATGTTACAAAGTAACTTGCTTAAAGCTGGAGAAGGCAGAATCTGTGCAACCTAGGCAAAACCTTCCGCCTCTCTCTCTGCTGCCTCGTATCACTCCACTAAGCCCCTCCCACCAAACCCACAACTTCGACCGGCAGCAGAAGGAGTCGGTTCCCCTGTGAAACCGTATCCCTTGTAGGGCTCACTCTCCACGGCGTGAGCCTCACTGAGACCGCGGTCCCTCCCGCTGTGACTTGTTTTCTCAAAGACGCCCCTCCAGCGCTTCGTGGCCGCAGAGCAGAGCGCCCCAGGCTTCAGAGGCAGCTGCAACGCCGTCCAGCAGCAGGAAGAGAGGCTAGTACACCACACACACACACACACCACTGTCCCCCGTCAAAAGTTATTCCCCACTGTTTGTCATCATGCCTCTTTGCCACGGTCAATATGAGCGCCATGGCATTGAACGTAATGAGCCTAAAGCTCCGTGTGGAGCCGGGACGTGTTGTTTTGTACTATACACCGCTGTGGGCAAAGGAGGTGTTGGAAATTTATCACAAGTTGCAGGATTTTCCTCCACTGAATCAGGTTTTCACCGTCTGAAGGGACGTACACACACATCTGCTCTTGTAGCTTAGCCAATACCAACACACAGTCTCTCTGAAATAACCTGTGATTGGCTAAATTCTACTGTCACGGGATAGATTTTCTGAAGCCTGAAAACAGAGGCAAGAGGGGGGGCTGAAATGGAGGTCTGCTCTCAGACCACTTGAATTACAATATGCTGCACGGTTAATATGGCATTTTTGACCAGTGCCGTCAAAAGAAAACTGCCTACCCAACCTTTAAGTACTTGAAAAACTGCTCAGTAACCAAAGTATCTGCAGCTACTGTGAGGACTGTACTGTGTCCATGTTTGACAGAGGAACTTAGATCTTTTCACAGCAGCACCGACATCCTCCAAGTGGCAGTGGCAGCTAGTGGCACTCTGTAGCAGCAGTGTATGGAATATTATACCATTCAAAAAGGTGTACTTGAAAACAGGGTTTGTATCTGTAACCATAGTTTTGCAAACTTGTACAGTGACGTTTGTATCTGTAAGCTTAGTTTTGTAGACTTGTTTTCTGTCTGTGCATTCAGAAACAGGCTTGCAAACTCATTTTCACAAAAAATACTTACGCGCGTGTGGTATGTTTTGGACACAGGGTGTCCGCAAAGAAGGGAGGGCGGGATCTCCAGCTTCTGACCAATCAGTGTCTTTGGAATCGCTATGCAAAACACAGTTGGCTAGTCAACACTGTCAGTCAACCATCGTGCTCAGTCGACATAGAGCCATGTAAAGAGATCCAACCCGGAAAGATGGACACCGCCAGGCCTCCGTGACCACCAGTAAGTCAACAAAATACATAAACTTGTGTCAGATGTAACATTAACTTTTTTGGAAAGGTAAAAATGTTTAGAAATATTTTTTAATAAAGGGGCCTAGTCAGCTAGCTAACGTTAGCCAGCCAGCTAACTAGCGTTAGCACAAAGTACACTTTTGTTTGTTTTTCACTGTTTCGTGTTTCTTTTTCACTTCTTTGTAACATTTAAACAGCAGCAGAGTGACTCCTGACACTCTCAGCTAGTGGCACTCTGTGGCTGTTTTTAAAACCGCCTACTATACTATCAGTACGTACTGATTTGGCCAAAATGTAGCATGTAGTATGCAGTTTGCAAACAAAAGCAAAATCTGCAGTATGCCAGAAATACCCGGATGTCATACTGATTCGGAAAGAATCTCCAGTATGCATCAGACCAGTCTACCTCGACTATTGTGTCCCACAATGTAAAGTGGTGGAACGGTCACCATTGTTGAAATGGCAGACAGCAACACCAGCAGACAGCCTTACATTTACATTTCTTGTGTTTTGTTATTTTTATTACACTCAATTTCTCACCTCCTTCCAAAGCTAGAGTGAGGGTTAATTAACCAGGAGTGGGTAACAAATGCAGGACCTGTGACCACTAGCAATGACACACAACTGACCTGACATCAAAACACTACAAACTAGCAAACTGCTCATGCAGATGATTCTGTTGTCAGGAAAGGTGATGACCAACAAACCTTATGTCAATATGATGGAACAAGTTACCATTCACAAACAAACTCATCTACAGTATCACGGTTTGAGTGAAAAGTGTCGGTCTCTGATTTACTGTAATAAGCACATCTTCTTCAACCCTCTGTTGTTTTAATTCATTTCATATCTGTGTGTTTGTGTGAAATAGTTCAAGGCAACCCTTAATTCTACAGTAATATAAAACTAATGTGGTGTACTGTTTGAATATTGCTCATTGTAATTTATTGACAATTGAAATTCATTTTTTAAACTTGTATGATTAAAATATACTGATGCTTAAAAGGAGATTTGAATCGATTTCTTATTCATTCTGTATATCGATAGTAAACCACAGGAAACACTTTATCACAGAGCCTACTTTTTTCATGTCTTATAGATTAGCTGTCCTGCTTTGCAACACCCTTGCAGCATGTCACCACAATAAGAGAGGGCTACTATAAATAAAAACCTTTATCAAATATCTCAAAAAGCAAAAATACTATGTACATTCACACCAATATGGTTGTAAATGACAGGGTGAACATGTTTTACAGTAATTGCTAATGATTTTGCTTGAAGTCATTGGAAATGAATGAAATGTTTTGAGTACATTTACTGTCTTAATTAAGCTATAGAGGGTTCAAAAGAAAGAATAACTGACCCATAGATATGTGTATGTGAAATTATTGATGCAACCACACACACAAACACACAATGTGTTGGCTGTGGCCCAAACACAAGTAGAACAAATCAGTCTGTAAAACACTGAAGGCTTTATTGACTGACCAGTCCTGTATTGGTATATCATACCTAAAGCTACAGTAGTGGACATCAGAGCAGTTCATTACCTCTGCTTCCTGGGATTATGTGTCTTATAAGGACTAACGCTACCTTCTATGACTGGCTGTGTATGTGCTGCTGGCTGGTTGGACAGTTGGTTTTTGTGCCTGTCGAGCTGTTTGGACGGCTGTCTGTGTGCTTGGCTGGATGGCTGGGCAGCCTGCTGGACCACACCGCGAAACCAGTCTGTGACGTTAATCCCAGACAAACTTCAAATGCGTCCTGTGTATCAGGACAGTTTAAACTCTGTCAGTGCACAGATATTTACATGGCTCAAAGGGCCACAAAGCTATGTTTCTTTGCTGAAATTTTACTTAACTCAAAAGCACACATTTGAATATCATATCCTCTGTGTCACAAGAATAGACTGTACACCGACATGAATGTCTTTTACTCAACTTTAATGATCTTCATTAGCGTTACAGTGTACAATAGCATTGTGGGGAAAATAGTGCAAACTCAAAACATTTTCATCATACTCCGCAAAGTGACAGTCCTGTTTTTTGTAACAGTACAAGTACATTACTTTATACCACACCTATGGTATTCAAGCTCAGTTATTTGAGAGTACTTCTACTGTGAAAACAGCTGTTTAATGTCTTCTGTGGCTCTGCAGAAGTTTGGTCAACTCAAATAACCCTGGTGATGTAATCAGGGTTATGTGGAGACTACACATTTATAACAGAAAGCCTGATCCAAACAGGGACAGAGACTCCTAAAACATTCAGACTGTCAGCTTTTGCCTTGCCAGCAGACCTCGACAGCTAAGTCAGTCCATCGACCTGTCCATTCAATCCTTTGGTCAGAGTAAAAGAGAAGGATTGTTTGGGAATCGAAGAAGATTAGGATCTCAAGGAAGGAGAAGAATTAGGCTGAAAATAAACATTATTGCCCATTTTTATTTGCTACAAAATGAGGGTGTGGTTATATTATAAATATTATAGGTAATGGAGCCCCCTGCACCCTTGCTTGTGACACCTATTACCCTGTGTATAAAAACTTGTTAAAAATAGGCTGTTGAATGAAAGAAAAATCCAGAAAAAGTCATTAGGAACCATTTGTACTTTTTCCAGACCTTTTCTGTTACGGGAAAACTATATTTTTTTCTTAGGTACATGAGAATAGTGAAGATACAGCATGTGTATTGCATCCAAGTGATTAAGTTAAACTGAAAACCAGTCAGGTCAGTTATTTTTGGTTGCTTGTCATGAAAATAACTGCAATTTACTGTAGACAGGCTAATTGTTTTCCATGTTAGTGCCAGAAAGTGGCACAGCGGAGTTCATTAGCGCATGCTTGCAAAAGTCGGTGGCACTGGAAGCTTGCCGATGTACATTACAGTATATGGCCAAAACCTCTGTCCACATACTTTTGTGTACTTTTGGTCTGGGGCTGTTTTCATGGTTTGATCTAGACCCCTTAGTTCCAAAGAAGGGAAATCTTGAAGCAACAGCAAACAAGGATGTTTTAGACAATAGTGTGCTTCCATCTTTGTGGCAACAGTTTGTGTTTGTCCCTTTCCTGTTTCAATATAACACTGCCCCTGTGCACAAAGCCAGGTCCATTAAGGAATGGTTTCCCAGTCTGGTGTAGAAGACCTTGACTGGCCTTCACAGAACCCTGACCTCAACCCCATTCAACTCCTTTGGGATCAACTGGAACGTCAACTACATGTCTGACCCATGGATGTATTAAGATAGCTGGGTACTGCCAAGCCCCCGGGAAGTGTGCCGGGCTTTGAAGTCAATTTGACATAGTGGCCAAACCGTGTAATTACAACTTCCAGGTCCATCATGGGATGCACACTGGCTAAGAGACTTTTTCCCATAGACTTAGATTGTGAAAGAGACGTCTGTAAATCAGCGGATAATTTTTTTGAGGTACATCAAATTCCCAGTACGAACACTTAAACAGCCCTTATTTAAATTGTTATGTCCTAAAAGTTGTAAAATTCACTAATAGCCATTCATGTGAGTGAGCCTGAGAGGTTGAGTGGTTGGGAGGCGGGGCTAAAGGAAACGCTAGTGCGCTTGCTCTATGGGCCGCACGATGCGGAAGCTGGCTGGAAGATCTGGGTAATTTTATACCTGCAAGTCAAACTTTGTTGGCTTCATGTGCCACTGAGCAACTTTCATAGGAATGAACGGGGCCCCGCCTCCGACGCTGTATCCCGTTCTCGTTATACATCCATGGCTTTTTCTCCATAGACCTCCACAGAATCTGTAAAACTGTTGACAGGACACCCCCAACTACAAACAAGCAAAATTATTGCTCTTTGTATTATCAATTTCTAAACTATGAAGGTTTTTAATTTGCTAAAACTTTCCCAGAGTCTACAAAAGCTATTTTATCCCAATGTAAAGTCTGGGTTGAGCGGGACAGAGTGGGCGGGACCAGGAAGAGACACACTAATGCGCCTCTGAGGTGGTCTGTACAATGCAGAAGCAAATCAGGAAGCAAAAAACTTTTTGGCTGCACAAATGAACGAGCAATTTTCATTCAAATGAATGGGTGCCATCTTGAAGTCTGGTACCCAGCTCTTATCATACATCCATGGACACACCTTCACTAATTCTCTTGTGGCTGAATAGGAGCAAATCCCTGTAGCCAGGTTCCAAATCTTGTGAAAATCCTTCCCAGTAGAGTGGAGGCTGTTATAGTAGCAGATTAATAAGATAAGATAAAATAAGCCTTTATTGTCCCACAGCAGGGAAATTTTCAGCGTTACAGCAGCCATGGTTACCCATGGATTTGGAATCACAGGTTCAACAATCATATTTGAAGGAAATGTTTGGGTGTCCACATACTTTTGTCATGTGCAGTGGCTACCAATAGTATTGTGTGTGTGTGTGTGGGGGGGGGGGGACTAGCCTGACATCGTGAATGTGAATTAGTCTGGAACCTCTCAGTTCATTTTCGATTTCCATTTCCATCAACTGATGCAGACCAAAATGCCTCTGGACGGAATTGGATAGACGTACAACTAATCAGAGCAACAAAACATGTGACGTAGCACTGAGCGAAATCTGTACGGCAAACCCATCTTTTGTCACGGCTACTGCCGTGTCTCTAGTTTTCCCTTATGTTTCCTTGTGTTCCCCCTCCCTTGTGTGTCTCTCTGTCTGTGTGTGTAGTGTGGCGCTCCTTCCCTGACGCTCCTGGTTACAGTCTGATTACGCACACCTGCCTTCCATCAAGCTCATCATCCTGCAGTATATCTACTCCAGTTCTTGATCCACTCTTCGCCAGATTGTTCTTTCTACTTCAGTGGTAGTAAACGTTTCAGGCCTTTCTCCTGCACTTATCTTAGTGTTTTTTTCCTTGACTTAAAGTAATCGTTGTCTCTTTTTCCCTGTGCTCCAGGACCATAACCTGCCTGCCTGCTTGCCTGCTCTCCAGCCCACTTACCACTCGCTACCTCCGGCCAGCCCACGCCAGTCTCCCTCATTCTTCCACTCAGCTCCAGCGGTTCCAGCCACCTTCCTGGCCTCTGCCTCAGCCAGCCACCTCTATCCCCCGCAGCCCTTCCAATAAACATTCACCCACTAACTGAGTCTGTGTCTGCACTTGGGTCCACTCGACAAGCATAACATCTTTCTTATCAACAAAAGCTTTAAGTGCAGTTGTTTATTCTTCTGTTAGAGAAAATATACCATCCAGTTTGTTTAATACTGACGCGATAGCGGATTCAGAACGTTCCACATCAGCTGCAGTCATCTTGGTTGTTTTATGAAAACTCCTCAAAGGCATTACTCTATACAGTTATTGTATCAAAGCCACCCTATATTAGAGCTCGCAGGACTGGACTGCCCTATAAAAGTTCCCTGAATCATCACACAAAAACACATCTCAAAAACTGGCTGGATTTCCCTGACATTAGCAGGGATACTCATGGTCCTCAAAGAATGAATTCTGACACCCACCCCCCCAACCTTTCATCTCACACCACCATCAGATACTTCCATTTCTACACAAAAATATCATAGATACACAACCCCCTCAACAACATTACCAGGACCCTGAGAGGAAAGGATGCTTCCAGGATTTCCATTTTGTCAAGTATTTCCCAGGTTCTTATTTTCTGGCTTAGAGTTACCAGCGACAGAAGCAGCAGGGCTGGATAATAACCGTCCAGACATTTATTTGTTCTGTCTCCGTCTCTCCATCTCTGCTTCATCCCACTAAATGACCTGTCATTTCTTCTTGCACACACACACACACACACACAATCTTCACACTCACATTGAGCGTGTCTTTACTCAAAGCCTTTGTTTTAGCTGTGGCATTTCAGTGACATATATTAAAAGAAAGAAGAAATGATACCTGAAGAACATTTTGCGTGCGTCACTCTCTCTGTGTGTGTGTGTGTGTGTGTGTGTGTGTGTGTGTGTGTGTGTGTGTGTGTGTGTGTGTGTGTGTGTGTGTGTGTGTGTGTGTGTGTGTGCATGTTACACAGAGTGAGAAGAGAACAGAAAGGGAGAGGATGCTCTGGGGATTCTTCTGTACCTTAAGTAAGTGTCATTTTCTCTCTCCAGACCAACCAACACGAAGCCAATTAGCAACTGCTCCTGCTAAACATAGACTGGCTGACTGCTTTACTTGCTACCTTACAACAACATAGGGGCAGCCCTCCTAGTGTTTTTTTTTTCTTCATGTGGTGGTGTCAGTGTTAGACTAATATTAAGTAAGACTGTTATTGTCCTGTCATTAAAAATCTGACCCAGTTCAGTCAGTGTTGGCAAAATGAGTTGACACTCAGACCACTCTGCCTCTCCACTGTCTCTCTGTTGGACTGATTTATATACATGTTATATATCTGATATATCTTTTTATATATTAAACTATACTTGTTATGTATTTCATAATACTATACTATATTATACTATATGTTATACCATACTATATTTGATATGTCATATTGCTGTACTATACTGTATATTATGTTATACTGTATTATTGCAATTGTTAAATTATTAAATCACAAAAGAAAACAAAACATCAATCATGTGATCCACTTCCTCAATACACACACAGTTTTTGTTGCTGCGCAACACGTTTGTTACTCGACCCGTGAACATGAAACTTTTCATAGGGGTGGCCAGATGGGGCCACTGAAAATCTTGGGGCAGCACACCAAAACCAAAAGCAGCAGAAGATGTCATAGTAACATTGCATGAACAGGGACTTTTTATTTCTCTTCTGTGGCAGCGAACACAACACACGGCCTTTCAGTAACTATTTTGCTGCAACCTGAGCTTATCTAGACACTTTATGGCTGACTAAAGGAACTTAACTACCACTAATAGCATGCCTTTTTCTGTGGCTGCGGCGACATGCGGGTACTTCACTCACACACCGGGAGAGACTATTTTACAAAAACAAACCTGCTAGACTTCGTCACATACACAGGATACCCACAAGGCCACCTTCCTTAAAGGGGGAGGCTCGACCTCTGAGCCTGGGTGTTCTCACCTCACTTGTTAAAAAACGTTATCACTGTCACTGAAAAATTACTATATTAATTTATATAATTATTATGTGTGTACCTTGACAGACAGAGAAGGGACATGGATCGGACATAGGGATGGAAGAGGATAGGAGACATCAGGGAGGGAACAATGAGGAGAAAGAAGAGAGGAGGCAAGGAGAGGAAAGTGTCCAGGTAAGGGGAGCAGGAGAAAGATGAGACAAGCTTCCAAAAAACATCTGGATGGGACCCAAAATACTAAGGTTCAAGCCTTGGTTGTACTATACTTCAAATGGTAAGTTTCAAGTACAAAATTACTGTGTATAAAAAGGAATTAGAATAAATAATAAATAAAAATATTCTTAATGAATTTATCCACCCTTTCATAGGAATGTTCTGTTGCTTATGTAGGCAACATAGACATGCTGCCAAGATGGATCACTGGATTACCGTCTGGACTATTTGGACAGACACATGGCAACTGAACACCATAGGGACAGTATTAAATCCCACACCATGCTGGCAAAAGGTACGATTTTTCAATCATCAAGATTAATTTTGTATTTGGAAGAAAAAGAGTTTTATATATTTCTATTTATATGTTTTTACAAGTTACAATGCACACAGATTCCTCAGTTTTGGTTGCCTTCGAGCCTCTTGTTGTCGTAGAGCATGAAGCTGTCGTAAGGGCCTTTAAATGTCTGTACCAGCTGACACAATGAGAACAGTCCCATCACATCAATTATCCAGTGCTGTTGGACTGTGCTATTTGTTATGGTTTCATTATCATCTAATATGAAAATATTGCAAAAATAATACATTCTCTGCTGCACTTAAACTACAAGTCTCATTTCATAATTGATGAAATGCTGGAGGTCCTTGCTGTTGTGGTGGAGGAGCCCATCCTCAAAGCAATACAGGCCTCTGTGGCCATGAGGCTGATGAGAGCACAGATGTTCAAAAACAAAAAATTGATGTAACTACAAAATGGATTTTCTAGACCTCGTCACAGTGCCAGATGGGAGGGCAAACACTATAGTGGCTGCAGTTAAGGGGGTGCTCCAGAAAAAGAACATCCCCACACACAAACTGTTTGGGCTGAGAACTGATGGAGCAGCAGTGATTCCTGGTATGAACACAACAACAAAAAATCAATTTTGGGTTCTTACTAGTTTACATTATGTGATACAAATAAGCATTTGCTCGATTGAAACAGGACGGCATAATGGGGTTGCCTAACAGCTGCAGGATGCGTTCCCATGGATGGGGTCGGCTGCTTGTGCTGCACACCACCTGGCACTGGCAGGCAAAGATGCATCCATCACTGTGCCATACATTGATACATTTAAAGAGCACCTGCAGCAGCTTCACATTTATTTTGCAAATAGCTGCAACAGGACTGCTGTCCTGTCATTTTACTGTGAAGGTAAACTTAACAAAAAATGTCAAATGTCAATAATCATTTTAAGTTAGATTACATCTGTAGTACAACTCTAGAATTGCCTGACTTAATCTAACTTAGGAGGTCAAAGACACTCTCTGGCTGTCGCAGCACCTGTGTTGGCAGCATTAGCTGAGGAGGTGGAGGTAAACCGGTGCCCGTTGGCAAAAGGGCTGTTAAAACTCTTCCAAAGAGAGCAAGTCAACTTTCTGGCTATTGAATAGCAGGTATGGCTACAGCTATCTGGAAATATTGTACATTTTAAAGTACAGTCACCAATATTTAATAATAATGAAATTACATTAAAAAGCAAAAAATAAAAATATATAAAAAAAATAAAAAACACAGAAACGAAGATTCTTTCTGTGTATTTAGTTCCCTGTGACTTTGGCTTCTATAAAATCCATTAAAGATGACGGTGATTCCCAGCCCCCTGGTTCTTTCTTTGAAAAGCTACACCAGGACCTAGATGACCCCAGAGGTCTTGGTGCCTTCAGCATCAGGGATGAAGAGGAGAGGGGGAGGAGAGGACAAGAATGAAGATGGGGGATGGCCAGGGAGCAAGTAAGATATTCATTTCAAATGCTTTAAAGACTTATGTTAATGTGTAGGTAGATTAAAATAAACACACGGCCTGTTGCTTATTGTAAATTATGTTTTCATTAGTATTTATTATATTTTACTTATTGTCTATTCTTTGCCTAATTAGATCATGGATGCCTACATCGATGGTCTTCAGGACAGCCTGGTCTGGTTTTCAGTGTGCTGCAAAGCATTTCCTCCAGGAACCAGACAGCACCGTGCTGCAAGAGCGGGCCTCTTTCAAGCATCATGTTCTGATTGGATATGATATAAGGTATGACTGAGTTACTACACACATTATAAGCACATTGTCATATAGTCATATAGGAGAAAGGTTGGGGAGCATTTGGACTAATCTCACACCACAATTGCTGTTGATGTGTTTCAGGACATGGATCAGCAGTCAGTTATGGGTAAGCTGGCCTCCCATGTCCCAGCTCTACCCATACCTCAACCAACTTGTAGCCATTGCACGCACGGTTCCTCTGTGAATTGTGAGAGGGACTTTTTTCACCATTAATAGAGTAAGAGCAATTGAATATCTAATTTATAATACCTTCTCTTATTATTCTTTCTCTGCTTGTAGGTAAAGACAGACCTAAGGAACAGACTGCAAGGAGTGCACCTAGCAACCTGCATGTGGCTGTCTATTAATGGGCCTCCTCTCATGACTTTCCATATCAATGGAGAGGCCCAGAAGAGTAAAATGCTCCAACAAATCCTGCAAGCTTTGCCATAAATGACCCCCCCCCCCCAACTCAGTAACATTGCCTCACAATAATTCTCTCGTTCCACAGGAAACACTGTACTGTACTATAGTATACTATATTATATTTCTGTTATGTTACTATATTAATACAGACAAACACTAAGTATCATTACTTAACCAGGCTGACAGAGAGTCACAGCTCTGTTGAGCCATGTATTCCTATAGACCTCAGTAGTAATGACTTCATGAGCTTCTTTAAAGATAAAATTCTAACTATTAGAGAAAAAATTCAGCACCTCCTGCCCTCAGTTGGTACTGACTTATCTTCAAACACAGGAACCTTAGAAACAACTGTAAAACCTGTACATTTAGACTGCTTTTCTCCCATCAACCGTAATCAACTAACTTCCATGATTTCATCTAAGCTATCAACTTGTCTTTAGACCCCGTCCCAACTAGGCTGCTTAAAGAAATTTTTACCCTTAGTTAGCACTTATACTAGGATATGATCATCAATTCGTCCTATTTAGCATAAAAGCCACAGTCCTTTAAAGTAGCTGTAATTGGCCTCTTCTTAAAAAGCCCACTCTTGATCCAGGGATTTTGTCAAATTATAGACCTATATCTAACCCTCCTTTTCTCTCTAAGGTCCTTGAGAAAGCAGTCGCCAATCAGTTGTGTGACTTTCTACACAACAACAAGCTGTTTGAGGATTTTCAGTCAGGATTTAGAGTGCATCATAGCACAGAGACAGCACTGGTGAAAGTTACAAATGACCTTCTAATTGCATCAGACAAAGGACTTGTCTCTGTACTTGTCTTACTAGATCTTAGTGCTGCATTCGATACCATTGACCATCACATTCTATTACAGAGACTAGAACATTTTATTGGCATTAAAGGTACTGCACTAAGCTGGTTTAAATCCTATTTATCAGATCGCTATCAGCTTGTACACGCACGATGAATCCTCTATGCACGCCAAAGTTAGTCACGGAATTCACAAGGTTCTGTGCTTGGACCAATTCTATTTACCTTGTATATGCTTCCTTTAGGCAATATTATTAGGAAGCACTCCATAAATTTTCATTGTTATGCAGATGATACCCAATTGTATTTATCGATCAAGCCAGATGAAACCAATCAATTAGCTAAACTTCAAGCATGCCTTAAGGACATAAAAACCTGGATGACCTGCAATTTTCTGATGTTAAACTCAGACAAAACCGAAGTTATTGTACTTGGCCCCGAACACCTTCGAAACACATTATCTAAAGATATAGTTTCTCTAGATGGCATTGCCCTGGCCTCCAGCGAAACCGTAAGGAATCTTGGAGTTATCTTTGATCAGGATATGTCCTTTAACTCCCAAATAAAACAAACTTCAAGAACTGCCTTTTTCATTTACGTAACATTGCAAAAATCAGACACATCCTATCTCAAAAAGATGCAGAAAAACTAGTCCATGCATTTGTTACGTCTAGGCTGGACTATTGCAACTCTCTATTATCAGGCTGCCCCAATAAATCCCTTAAGACTCTCCAGCTGATTCAGAATGCTGCGGCACGTTTACTGACAAGAACCAGAAAAAGAGAACATATTTCTCCAATATTAGCTTCTCTACACTGGCTCCCTGTAAAATCCAGAATAGAATTTAAAATCCTTCTCCTCACCTTCAAAGCCCTAAATGGTCAGGCACCATCATATCTTAAAGAGCTCATAGTACCCTATTACCCCACTAGAGCACTGCGCTCCCAGAATGCAGGGTTCCTTGTGGTTCCTAGAGTCTCTAAAAGTAGAATGGGAGCCAGAGCCTTCAGCTATCAAGCTCCTCTCCTGTGGAACCAGATCCCAGTTTGTGTACGGGAGGCGGACAACCTCCTCACATTTAAGAGTAGGCTTAAGACTTTCCTCTTTGATAAAGCTTATAGTAGGGCTGACTCAGGTGACCCCTGAGCCCCCCCTTAGTTATGCTGCTATAGGCCTAGACTGCCGGGGGACTTCCTATGATGCACTGAGCTCCTTTCTCCTCCTCTTCCTCTCCATCTGTACGCCCTCATATCCCATCAATGCTTGTTATTAATTCAACTTCTTCCCGTAGTTGTGTGCTTTTCTCTCCTCTCTCTCTCTCTCCCTCCCCTTCTGTTGCTTTCTGCAGGTGTTTCTGCCTCTTGAGCTGTGGGGTTCGGGTCTGTGTGGTTGCCGCCTGCCTGCTGCCCCCGCGTTCCTGCTCTGCACCCGCTGGGATGCTATTGCTGTTGTTGCTGTTATTAGTATTGCTATTATAATGTTGCTCTTAGTGTTGTTTCCGTTGGTGTTAACATCAATGCCATTACCATGTCTATACTGTATTGTGCTGCTGTATGTTCTCTTTCCTCCTGCTCTCTCTCTCCCGCTCCCCCCCTCCCCCTTCAACCCAACCGGTCGAGGCAGATGACCGCCCACCCAGAGCCTGGTTCTGGTTCTGGTTCTGCTCGAGGTTTCTACCTGTTAAAAGGAGTTTTTCCTTGCCACTGTCTCCTGGTGCTGCTCATGGTGGGAACTGTTGGGTCTCTGTAAATATAAAGAGTCGGTCTAGACCTGCTCTATTCGAAAAAGTGCCCTGAGATAACTTTGTTATGATATGGCGCTATATAAATAAAACTGAATTGAATTGAATTGAATTAACCGCATTATATATTATTCTGGTGTGCTGTTTGTTTACATATATATTAGACTTGCTGAGTTGCTGGTATTAAATAATTAATTCTAGTTTTATATACCTCTTATTTATTTTTTACTTCCCCTATTCATCTGAACGTATTTTTGTCTTTGTGCTGCTTCAACAAGTGAATTTCCTCTGTGGGCATCAATAAAGGCTTATCTTATGTTATCTTAAATCTTTGATATGATGGATATGATGCAGTTTGATTGATCACAAATTTAACGTTGTCTAGAGGAAAACCTTAAAGGGGAAGTTTGAAAAATAACCCTGGTGATGTTGAGTTGCATTATGGGAATTGCAATATCCAGCATTTTCAAAGCTTGACTCATCTTACAGACTAAAAGTCAGGATATCTCGGCCTCTGCTGCTTCGATTTTGACCGTTCTTTTATAATCTGCCTCTCCTACTTAGTCCTCCTACTTCTTGGAAGTGCTATGCTAAATCGCTGAAGTACCCCCTTAACCTGACCTGCAGAGTTCATTACACCCCACAATGTGTAAGTGCTGTACGTAACAGAAATCATACTGAGATAACTTTGATGACAAAGTTATCTCCACAAAAGAGATGCAGTCTACAGTCAGCCATGAGACAGGAGTCTTTTGTTATTTTTGGAGCATGTCACGTTTGTCCATAGGTTGGGACTAAAGAAAAGGCTCGAGGGTCATAAAAATCAAAAAGGTTTATTCCCTTGTGCTCAGTAAATTTAATGGAAATCTGCAGATTAAATTACGAAATAACTTGTGTGCAGATCTGTATGGAGTTAAAATAGTCTCAATATTATTTGTAAATGTGTATTCCATGATTTGTAACTGAAAAACAAGATTTGTAACTGAAAAAAGAATTTGTAACTTAAAAACAAGATTTGTAACTGAAAATAATATTGAGACTATTTTAACTCCATAGATCTGTCCCTTTTGCCTGAGAGTGGTAATAAAGCAATAGAGTGTCCAAAATTGAAATGTTTCATCCGCTGAGGAGCATGAATGGGTTCTGTAAATTTCAAGGCACCCTGCCTTTTCGATGTTTTTGGCTAGAGGGTGCCAGTTGAGTATAGATCAGAAGGCTTGGCCATTGACTATCAATATATCTTGGACCTAAGTGTTGAATGGACAGACAGAAACATGGGACAGCTCAGCCCACCAAGAAATTAATTGATCCTGCGGAACATGATTTATATCGAATTCCATGGTTAAATGCCACAGTGTGGCAAAAAGTCAGGGTATGGAAGTAAGGCTCTTGTTTCCCATTTCAGCCCAACAATTATGTTGGCTCTTTCCCTGACCAAATGTTGCAATCATAATTTCCAGTAAGTGCACAAAGACCGTGTTTGATTTAAGACAACACTACCCTGTCAAAATTCACGCACTACGCAAGTAAGTACATAGTGTGTTACATGGAAGTGTACTAATGGAAGTATCCAAATTGAGACACAGCATGTGTCTCATAGTCAGATCGGTTTTGATACTAACACCAGGAAAGATTAAGGTAAGGGAAATTATGGGTAAATCAACAATGACTCACATGGTGCAGAAAATGTCTGCAATGCTGCACTCTATGTGTTAAATATTACAGGCATGTTGCTCTCTTTTCCACTACTGTTGAGTTTTTTGAGACTCAACAATGAACTCTGTTTAATTCTAAAATACCCACAGTGGGCTTAGAGGAAATTCAGGGTCACTGTTAGTGCTACAATTAAGTCAAGGGGTGTATCTGTAAGGTTCAAATATGTTGAATACCAAGTAAGCACTGATTTGGTGACTTGCAGATCAAAAGAGGCTTAAACATCTATGTTAAAACCAGGATAAATATGGTTAAAAAGTTTGTTTAGCAGTGTTTATATGACTATATTTCAGTGAGAAGCAGGTCATACTGCACCTACATGAATAAATCAGTGATTATATACCTAGGGAATAGATTTTGCATTACTGAAAAAAAAATTATAGTTCTCATTTTCAGTTGATTTATCATCAGTTACTTCCTGAGTGTGACAACCAAGTTTGAGCTCCAGCCACTGCCAAAGAGGACTGAATTTAAAATGCCTGTCAGATGTGTCTTCTTTCTTTTTTTTAGTTTCAGACATGGTCATAGCTTTTCCATCGCTGTTTGGTTAATTGGAGACATCTTACATCCGCGAGCCATCATGTTTTCAAAGCGTGATCAGGAGCACGGTGATGAAACTTTAATTTTTTTTTTAATAAAAACTACTTGTGTTCCTGTCAAAAACCTCAAAGATTTACCACATGACAGAAGAGAGAGACAAGGAGGGCGGGGAAAAAGAGTGGCTAGATGACTGAGAATTCCTCTGTGTGTATGAGTGTGCGGAAGTGTGTCTGCGGGGGGTTGGTAATGTGGGGGAACTAAATATTCTTGTGGTTATTCTCCCGTAGGGAAAAGGCAAGTCTATGAAGTGTGTAAGCTGCTCAGAGTGTGTGTCTGCGTAAGTGTGTGTGGGTGGTGGTTGTGATTGACAGGCCGTGACGAAGTACCTCTCATTCCCATCTGCATGCTGAGCTTCCGATCCGACAGAGCTCCGGATCAATCACAAACTTCCAGGATGGGAATGTTGAGGAAGCAGGAAAACACGACTCGCTTCCCTGGTTTTACACAAACTCAGACAGACAGATAGATCGATCCACAGCCCCATCTCCACTGCTGCTTTAAAACGACACCAGACAACTGCACTGTGCTGAATCCAAATGAACCATAATTTTGCCATAACTAAAGTTTACTGCATTGCACAATAATGAACAAATGGTATTTTCCAGTGAAGCACACCCATCAAAATGGGAGTATGCAAGAGGCAATACCTATCCTGACTCTACACTTCAACAACAGGTTTTACCCACTTTCAAAACATTACAACAAAATGTGCATGAAAATGTGAGATTACAGAACAGTATTTGTTGAAGGAAGGTTTGACATGTGTTTGTTTTCTTACCAAGAGTTAGATGAGAAGATTGATACCACTCACATTGACTGTTTATAAAGATGGACGACATGACAGCTCCCCAAAAGTGAAGCCAAAACATCTCCATCGCGCCCTGGTGGCTGGCTGCAGTATATGTTTTAATTAGTTATTTGATGCTATTAAAAGGGGGTGAGACGTCATGACTGACAACTGTGAGTGCTCACGATTGGTTTGGGTGGGTGTATGGGTGGGACCTTGTTACCATGGCTCCACCGTGGATCACTACTGCACAGACTCTGGCTCCAAATGACATCACCAGCGCAAGATGTCAGCGACTGTATCCGGGGTATTTTGGCTTCATTTTTGTACAGTGGGAGGAAGTGGAGACGCGTCCTCTATCTTTAGTCTATACGTTAAGCATGAAGCTAACTGCACGTGGCTAAATTAGCTTAGCATAACGCCTGGAAACGGGGAAACAGCTAGCCTGGCTCTGTCCAAAGGTAACAAAATCTGCGTACCAGCACTTCTAAAGCTTACTAAATAACATAATCTCATTTTTTAAATTCCTATGTAAACAAATTGTAAAAATAACAGTTTGACATTTTTATGGTTATGTACTGGACTATTTCTAAGCAGGCCAGTAACTTCCTGGAGTCATTGCTGGTTGCCGCACAACCGGGCCAAAGAAATAGTTTGGTTACATTTAGACAAAAGCCAATGTAACAATGTAACCAAGGCTGCATCAGGGCGACATTGAGACGTGGTGACTGACACAGGTAACATTTACTCAAGTACTGTACTTAAGTACAAATTTGAGGTACTTGTACTTTACTTGATTATTTTATTTTCATGCCACTCTCCACTTTTACTCCTCTACAATTCAGAGGGAAATATTGCACTTTTTACTTTACTACAATTACCTCAGAGCTTTAGTAGGTTACTTTACAAATTACTCAGCAACGGGAAATAAGAGACTATTGCCCACATCTTTACAGAGACCTGGCTCCACCACAACATCCCAGACCAAGCTATTGTACTTGACGGGGGGACCGTGTTCCGCACTGACAGACTCCAGTAAGACGAGGGGAGGCGGACTCTGTGTTTACACTAATGATGCTTGATGCTCAAACCTGGTTAATAAAACTGAATTGAATTGAATTGAATTGGTTAAAGTTGACAATGTTTCCCAGATGTCGAGCATATTATCTGCCCAGAGAGTTCACGTCTTTTTGTTGCTGCTGTTTACATTCTCTCAGATGCAAATTTAAAAAATGCACTACGGGAACGGTAACGCTTTATAATAAGGTCCCTGTAGGAAGCATTCGTTAGTTAATAGGTAAGGCCCCTATTATTCCCTATAAGATGCTTATAAACATTATTATGTGTTAAAGTTAAGACTATATAAGTGCTAATAATAGCATCATAAACACGTTTATTGTTAGATTATAAGACATTTATAATCACTTATAAGAAACTTGTTAACAATTGCTTAAGAACTGCTTAAGAAGGTTAATAAAAGCCTTATGAGTTTCTTATAATTGTTTAAAATAGTATTTCAAAGTCATCTATTGAGTCTTACTGACTTATCTATTCTGTCATTGTTAAACCTTTACTAAGCTTTTTTTGTTGTTTAAAAATACTTTATTATTCATTTATTAGCAGTTAACTATGATTTTTGCAGCTACCTGGCTTTAGTTTTTCTGTTTACTTACAGGTATGCATTCACCTCCAAGTAAATTTTGAATTCACATACATTTCTATAGTAACACAGTTCTATTTGCCTCCGGAGCTGTAGAGTCTGGATCTATGGTTGCGGCCACCTGCTGCCCCCGTGCTCCTGCTCTGCACCCGCTGCTGCTATTACTGTTATTGCTCTTATTATTAGTATTACTATTATAATATTGCTCTTAGTATTATTTCTGTTGGTGTTAACGTCAATACCATTACCACAACTATTACTTTACATCCCTATGTGGAACTGTATTGTGCTGCTGTATGTTCTCTTTCCTCCTGCTCTCTCTCTCCCTCTCCCCCCCTCCCCCTTCAACCCAACCGGTCGAGGCAGATGACCGCCCACCTAGAGCCTGGTTCTGCTCAAGG
Source organism: Macquaria australasica (assembly GCA_005408345.1). Classification (NCBI taxonomy): domain Eukaryota; kingdom Metazoa; phylum Chordata; class Actinopteri; order Centrarchiformes; family Percichthyidae; genus Macquaria; species Macquaria australasica. The sequence goes on along the minus strand of SEMN01000179.1, from coordinate 71,390 downwards.
TTCCTACCTGTTAAAAGGGAGTTTTTCCTTGCCACTGTCTCCTAGTGCTGCTCATGGTGGGAACTGTTGGGTCTCTGTAAATATAAAGAGTCGGTCTAGACCTGCTCTACTCGAAAAAGTGCCCTGAGATTACTTTGTTATGATATGACGCTATATAAATAAAACTGAATTGAATTGAATTATTTCTGAATATTAGAAACATTTAATGTTTACAGCTAAAAGACCAGCATTAAGGTTTAAATACTTTTAATACATTTCTGTATACAGTAATATCTCAGCTTGTGTCACCTGGTGACATCATCATTGCAAGTCTTAAAGCACTGATTTTGCACTAAGGAGGACAGCTTGTAGCTTTATCTCAATAGAGTAGCATAATGCACATTCTGTTTTGGGTTGAAATTTTCCTTTAATGCTATTGAGTGCACACCTGTAAGTACAAAATAAGATTTCTTGGTTGCAGAGTAAATGCAATTTCTTTTTTCCACTTTGGGCTGCTGGAAGCAACATCTAAGGGCTTTTGTGCCTTTCAGGAGGTGGTTTTTCAGTGCTAGGAAGGTGATTAAAGATCAGTGTACTCTGACCTGACCATCCATTTCGGTGATGCCTCCTATCACTGTAAACTGTCCCACAGCAAATCACTCTGCAACCTCTTCAGAAGTAAAGCATTTGGGGTGACCCTGTTGTCAGGGCTCTGGGCTCTCCGCTTGATGTAATATAGAGGAAAAGCAGACTCGGAGAAGATGCTGTTTAGACCTTTCTAGGAAATTATTTGCCAGTTATACTTCACTACTTCTGTGTGACTCCCATTGTAGCCAACATTATGTGAATTTAGCTGCTTCAGTAAACCCCTCTCATGTGGCACTTACTCCCCGTAGCTTAAAACAAACACCAAAAAATGATTTGCAGCTGCTAATTAACCCAGCAGGTCAGATGAAAAAGTGTTAGCCACAGAAATGAATGCTGGGATACCACCTGCTGCTTAAAAGCAAATACAGTCCCAGAAGGCTGGGCCCTCCCACAACGTATTAACTTTCATCAATCTATGGTAGAAGAGGTTAATGATGAGGGTTAGATGTACCACACCATGGTCTTAATCTACAAGCTGTTAGTCAGATCAGTCAGTCTTGGCAGCCTGGGTGGGTGGAAAGTTCTTTGTGTCAGTGACATCATAACAGTTTTTCGGGAACTGGTATTTGGATCAATGGGATTTTATGGACAAAGCATTTTGAGTCAAGCAATGGATTACCAACCGGGCAAAGCAGGTAACTGACTCTTAGTTTGTCTGTGTGGCAATTACTTTGTGGGAATTTAATTCATTTTAAATTTGTTTGGTAATGTGCACCTTTAAAGCACAGCAAAAACTCAAACGGTAACTGCCCTGAGGTGTCGCCTGCATTTTTACCCAATCTTGAATCCCTGTCTTATAGAGGTCAGCTCTGACATACAGTAAACTACAGTAAACCTGGGAAGGGGGTAGTACTCTTCCAGGATGGACAGACATGCAATAGATGCAGCATGTTCAGAATAGACCAACATAGTAAAATTACAGTGTGGACACTCAGGATGACAAAATTATAAATTATTAATCATCATGGATCTCTGCATCAGTTATGCAAACCTTCAGTGGTAGAGGAATAGTGAATGAAAACAATGTTATTAACATTAGTTGACCTCATGCAACACCTGTGAATCAAAAGATAATCTTCAATATATATTTATATTATATGAATGCCACAGTCACATCACCCTGCGCCATAGTAATTTTTCAATGAGACCACAAGATGGCAGCCTTTAGCTGTTTTTAACAGAAGGACGTTATTGCTGCATTTGCTGGCAGCTGTGCAGCTCAAGTCCACTGGTTTTCTGTACAGGTTTTCATTTTGATTCAACATCACTGTTTTTGAAAAAAAAAAAAACATTTAGATATGGACCATTACCTCCTAGTGTAGATGTTAAACCTCTGAGGGTACTTTTTAAGACAAACATCAAAGGTAACTGACCACTGCTTTGTTCTGTAGATTGTGTACAACATCCAAGGCACACAAATAGAATGAACAATGTCTGACCTTCAACTATTGGACTGTTGCAGATAAATGTTAGTAATGTCACAATATGGGTCTGAGCAGAAAGGTTTACTTTGACTTTTGACTCATTACCCACTCAGTGGGTCAGAGAATGCTTACATTCCTTGGGAGAAACAGTCAAACTCTGTTGGCCACAGTTTTGTATGAGTAACAGTTGTGACATTGAGGTGTCTGGAAGCACTTTAGGCTTCAAGCGGTTCAGTCTTTGTCTCCTGGAGCTAAAGTTTTGTTGCTAAGCATTGTAAGCCACAATACAGCTCTCTGGCTGGTACAATATGTGTGATCTGGAACAATAAAGTGATTGACCATCCCCTCAGGAAATGTCAGGGCCAGGGAGTTTTTCAGAGGACACAGTCAAGGTGAAGACTGGTCAGTGATAACATAATACTTTGCAATATGACAGCAGTTTTTGTGATATTATTTTCTTTTTATTTCAAAACACAATACTTTCTGGAAGCAAACACGTCTAAAACCTTGGTTGGTGAATCACGACTTACAAAAAACATTGAAGAATCTCTCCAGCACTGACCCCAGCATGGGTTAAACAGACACTATTGTGTAATGAGGGGGTTAGAATGGTAGACCAAAGCCACCAAGTCTCATCAGGAACTCATACGATAGAACTGAACAAGTTATCTTTTATTGATCCCTGTAGGGAAATTCATTACCTGCATTTAACCCATCAGTTAAAAAAAAAAGCAGATTCAATCATGCATGCTGCATGGTCAAAAAGACAGAAAACAGCTATTCTGTGCAAAAGGAAATGAACAACTTCCTCGTGCATAGTATGGCAGCTACGTCAGAAAAGAAACTGTGTAGTCGGATGTAAATGACGTGCTCAGTGCAACATTCCCACAGAGCTACAGCTTCATGAGAGACCAGATACTGCCTACTACTTTGTATCTATATGTGTGAATGCAGTGTAACCATAACTTATAAGCCCTAACCCCCCAAGGGAGGGCAGCTGTATGGAAAACACTATTTGAAACAGACTTAGATACGACTGGTCGGCAACAAACATTGCCAATATAAAAACGATCCAAAAAGGTTGGGATGTAAAACTGAAAATGATCACACCTGAAATGTCAGTAATAACCCCTCAACTATGCGCACAACTATGGTAACTAAGGTAGATCAATGTTGAAACAGGAAGCCGGTCTCAAAAGTGTGAAAAGTGTGAGATGTTTACAATGGACATTTTTGGGTGATCATTTTACCCTTCACCTTTGTTTTCTCTGCACATCCATTTGTTTAACCTCTGGGGTAACCTCTGTTTGATCATGTGACTGCTCATGTCACTTGCCCCATCAAACTCAGCAATTACCTTGGTCAGTACAATCTTATTGTTACCAATACTAATGGTAGCCAAAGTTACAAAGATACAGCCAAGCTGTATAACAACAGAGTTATCCTTTAACCAGCCAATCAACATGCAACAAATTACTGGCTTGAAGCACAACAACAACAGCTTCTCATTTCTATGAGCCCATGATTCACACCGCCACCAAACTAGGTTAGGGTCTCAGATGAGGCTTGTTACTGTATCTCTGTGGCATTTCATCTCAGTTTATAGTGGAAATGATGGCCAGGCGCTGGAGTTAACCTAAAATAGATGTGTTGGGTTGCAAAATGCACCATGTGCAAAAATTTAGGAGTTGGATCAAATTTTCTACTCCGGTTGTTTTCAGGTCAGGTACATGTTTTTGAACCTCTAATTCAGCAGTTCATAATGCATAAACAAATATATGAGTTAGTGTATCATACGTCTTCATTGTCTTGTCCTGCATGCATGCTTATGCATATTTTCCTTACTTTGCTGAAAGCTAAAATGCTCCACTAAGCACACAGCACTTTAATAAAGTGAATCAAGATGTCAAATATTTGATATGACAACCTCCCTGAACCTGGACTCCAGCAGATCTCACTGAAAACATTCTCCCAATGATGTGAGAGGTGATCTGCTATAAATAAGGGTTCATGTTCATTAAATATTTTATGTCCCATGTGATTGACTGTTTCATTCCCATGTTTAGAAGTCAGAATGAACAACCTTATATAGAATGTGTGTGTTTTTCAGGGATTTAATATTAGCTAGACCAAGTGTCTGCCAGTGCTGGCGGTCGCTGTGTTTTCATAACCAGAGGAGAGGAGTAGTAACTCTCCCTCTCTGTTTCTGTCTCTCTGACACACACACACACACACACTGCATTACTGCAGTCAGTGAGTGTTCAAAGATGTTACATAAAAAACGTATTTTGGCTGATAGGCATCCCATCTGACAGGCATGTTCAGGGTTAGTGGAAGGTCAGATGGTGGAGAGGTTACAGAGGTACATACTGTAACAGGGTTAGATACATCACATGCTGACCTTTTATTCAAACTCATATTGACCAAACGCACTCATTCAACCCTCTTTAACTTTGTCCACATTCTCTGTTGTTGCAGCTGCAATATTAAATGGTTTGCTCTGAGATTTTGTTTACACAAAAGACCTTTTTAATCCCATTTTATTTCAGGCTTTTGTTGCAGGTTATAGCATCAAAGTCTCTGTATGATGATGCAGTTATTGGGTTACATACATGATATATATAAACATGAATATCTTTTCAGAAGCCTCCCAGTAAAAGCCACCACTTTAACACCTGTCATGAAAAGTGACATGAAACAAAAGTGTAAAGAGAAATTGCCATTATGAGATAAAAACAGACTCTTGGAAAAATGAGTCTTCTTGATTATGTATTGGCCTGTGAAGGCTGACAAAATGGCACTAGTGCATAGCAGTACTGTGACCGAACACATCGAGTGCAGACATTAATGGAGAACTGACGTCCTGCCTTTACCATCATTGTAAACAAGGTGTAGGTGTCTCTTACTACTTTAAAGTGTTATTGTATTCCTTTAGACTACAAGTGACTTGTTGCAAAAGTATATTTAGTACAGGCCTACAGTAAATAAACTTTATAAAGTAAAGGTATGTCCCTGGCAAATGGTGGTGTGCTACAGCAGAATATCAACACACCTCTCTAACTGAAAACAGACATTTGAATGTTATTTTAAAATTCCATGTGTCCACATTGTAAGCCTGAGATTTAGAGTCAGACTTTGAGCAGCCACTTCTTGCCACACAGAATCTCCAATTTTACTACGACACAAGCAAAAGACCACACACACCCATTTTCCACCTACATGGAACGGGTTCTGTTCCGGTTTGCGCACCTAATTTTGAATCATTCAAGGCATTTTTACCAAAAATAAATTGGTTCAGAACCAGAAAAGTTGGTTCCCAGCTGGAACCAAAAAATAGCAGGTTTTCCTTGACCTGAAGTGCGAACCGTGACATCATCAGTGGGCGTGTCCTGTTCTACAGGTTGTAAAGAGAGGATGGAGAAGGCAACAGTGGTCTATGGTCTACTATGGTAACAGTCTTCTACGTCTTCTGATCATTAATAGTTGGTCCAAAAACAAATATCTGTAATAACAAAAGCTTGCAGGTAATCAATGCGATCTGCCATCTTGCTCCTACTGTTTACTTCTGTTGTGCATTGTGCAACGCATTCCATTGATGACGCATCCTTGATTACAATGGTTCCGCTCAAAACTGGTGGAAACCGGGGCTGGTTTGTTAGATAGAACCAAGGTTCCAAGAGTCCTGAACGGAACCGGTTCAAGAATCAGAACTAGTTTGGTGGAAAGAGGGCAAGAGAAACCTGAGATGCTACATGCAGTCAACTCCATAATACAATCTAGAGGTCATGGTGCCAAAACTCAAATAGCCTCAGCCTCCTTGATCACACTGTGTCCCATGATGGTCGATGCTGCTTCACGTTTTCCACGTTCATCAGAATAAACATCTGACACACGTAAAAAAAAAAAACTAACTCAAAACATTTGTGAAACCCTGAACTTTTATCTCTTTTTGATTTTCTCTGGCATAAAACTGGTCACAGTTGAAGACATTTAGCCTGAAAGAAAATCTGTTTTCAAGAACCTGTATTGGTTGAGCCTTACAAAGACAGACAGGGATGTGGTGTACAGGGGGTTTGAGTGGCAAACTAAATATTTAGTTTTTTGACTCACCATGTGGCTTTTTGATTCAGCATTGCACATGATCAGTTACTCTTGTATCTGTAAAGTCATGCAGTCTGCCTGTTAGACAGCTTGTTACACCTTTAACCCTTAGAACTCTGCAATAGAAATGGTCCACCAGTGCCTACATTGGTAATTCTTCTTATTGGAGTATCTTCAAGTCTTCATATCTCTAAAATCTCTTAAAAATTTAAGTCAATAAAGCATAATGACTGATACAATTATTGAAACATAATGATGTCATCAACTTGCGATACGAGTGTACAATGTGATGATGCGAAAGACAGAAGCCTCAGCTTTCAGCTGCAAAAAGAATGAATGCTCTAACTATTATGGTTTTTATTTTAGATCAATTTAAACAGGATTGTGCAAACAACGACCTCCTCCTTCAAAGATGATTTTATGGACGTCGAGATTAGGACCAACAATTGCACAGCAATCACACACACACAGCATCCAAACAGGTGTTTTTAATCTCTGCTGCTTGCATTCACATTTTTTTTACAGCTAGTAGACAGTTTGAATATTATTGACCAACAGGAGACACAACTCATGAGTTAAATAAAAACCTGAGGTGGAGGATGTGTGTGTGTACACACAGGCTCAATGTGTATGTAATGTAAATGTAAATTTGATCACCTTTATGCAAAATAAACTAATAATAAATCAGCATTAGACCAGACAATACAACAGTGGGAGCCACAGTAATGGGATATTTCAGGTGGGATCAGCAGCTTGTTAAGGCAGACTGAGGCAGGTTTGACTGCAGGTCTTACAGCAAGCTGAACCAAATTCTCTGCTCAGACTTATTGCCTTCTTAAAATGAGATCAGGCTGCAGGGTGTGAAGTTGACGCAGCTGCTAAACAACCTGTACTGATGTTTACGTTTGTTATATAATGTGATTTCACTTGTAGATTATGACAATATGCTGTTATGTAAGGAGGAAACTGAGAACCTTGAGTGAACAACAACTTGTATAAATTTCAGGTAGTGCACAGTGGGTTTATCAGGACTGCTTTCTGTGGCTGACAACAGAGCTAAACCCCAAAATGCTCCATAAAGCTGAAGGGGACTGCAGAGTCAGGTGATAATTCTCTGTGGGTTTGTCACTACGAGTGACAACTTTCACATCACTTGTAGTCATTAAATCCATTGTTAACATAAACATATTTATAAGTGCTGCTTTAAAGAACATTGTGTGGAAGAAGAAAAGCACAAATGTGATGTGCTTTTACCTGGGAACATGTTGATATATCTGTTCAGCAAATCACTGCTGTAATAGTCATGAACTGCTGATGGGCCCTCTAGGAAACATGGGCCCAGGTGGGACCGCACCCTTGACCCCCGTCTCTCACAAAAAAAAAAAAAAACATCTGTTAACAAAACCCAGCTGACTGATGCAGGGCTGTTTCTGGTCTGCATGTCCATCAGTGTTAATTTTGGCACCCAGTTTTGATTTAGTTTAGTTTTGATGAAAATGTTTATTAGTTTTAGTCAAATTTAAGTCATTTTGTTATAAATTTTAATTTTTATGTCTTCTGAGCGTTTTGAGGCGACAGGTGTCATATTCATTGCGGGGTTAGTGGAAAAGGCGCTGTTTATGTGTTCACACTCCCAGTGTCCATAGCTGCTTGTCTCTGACTCAGAGACAAGCATTTGAAACAATTTCTGTTAAATATAAATTATTTTGGAAAGCTTTAGGAAGCTCAAGCTGCTTGCCACATTATACGTTATTTTGCCAGAGTCTGCATTTCACCGAAACTCTACAACAGAGGTGGTGCCTGCAAAGTTAGCATGACCCACAGTCAGACCTGTCATATTAATGGGAATAAGACCCAGGTTGAAGAATACCAGAATTTTCCTTAAATATGTTGCTTGGACCAAAGTGTTAGACACATAGACCAACCAGCTGATGCCGTCATCCCTGCTGCTAGCAGGACAAAAACGCAATAATTCACTCTAAGTGGCTGCCAGTTCTGATTACATTGCCAATGTCTGACTCATGGAACTTATTAAAAGCCGTCTATCGGCCAGAAAAAAAATGTAAGGATTGTCAACTGAATTTGCATTATAAAATCTTTATCATATCTTATCTGAAATTAGATTTGCAACTTCCACTACCACATCTGTCGATTTTAGCTCACTGAGCCAAATTATTTTGCACAATATCATTTCAGATTAAACTTTGGTTTAAATGTAGTTAAATCCAATCTGCAGTTTGTTATTCTAAAGTCAGATTTGGGGGATTGGTTCCACTATTTCCTTCAACTGAGGAAGCCAATAAAGTGATTTTTGTTCCATACATAATATAACAGCAGTAACTGTAACTGTGAACATTCCAGTCCATATTTTTAAAAGAGGCCAATCCCTTTCTAATGCAGCAAGCACATTATGACACACAAACACACACACTTATAACATCTCATTCTATTGTGTTATAAGCAGCTGACACACCCAGTACCCCAATTTCCCTCCAGTATGGTCGCACTCTCTCTCTCTCTCTCTTTCTTTCTCTCTCTCTCACATAGACACATACTTGTACACACATGCACACACACAGATCATAAGTCAAAAAGGGTTTGAATGGCAGGAAGGGAGTGGGATTGTTAATACTGGACTTTATTGTAATATATGGTGTGAACTGCTTTCTGTGCCACTGAGCTTTATCTTCACATCTCTCTCTCTCTCTCTCTCTCTCTCTCTCTCTCTCTCTCTCTCACACACACACACACACACACACACACACACACACACACACACACACACACACAATCACACATCGTGTCTGCCAACATCTTATCTTCTCATCAGCAGACCTGGGTAGCACCGTTACCTTCCTTCCCTATTATGGAGGGACTTGAGGTGTGTGTGTGTGTGTGTGTGTGTGTTGTGGGTGTTTGTTGGAGCCTCTACAACTGTCCCACCTTTACTTCCTGGAGACTAAAACAAAAACAAACAGAAATAAGGAACTTAATGTATAAAAAATAAAAAATAAATGAGGCCACTTCTCATTGTATGATTTATTAGGATTGGAGATTTTTTTTTAATGTGAGTTACACATTAATGGACTTCTTGTTCCAAAATAAATCCAAACATTAGAATGATGTAGTTTAAGTAGAGGAGCAACATGGGGCACCTACAAATATATTTTAAATGTATGCTTTAATCTTAATCTACAACTCTGAATCACAAAAGATGTTTGGCACTGATCTACAGGAAATGTCGATGAAATGAAATGAGTAAACAGTATGTTCAATTACCACACCTTTTTGTGTGTGTGTGTGTGTGTGTGTGTGTGTGCAATGTGAAGCACCAATCTGTTTTCCAAATGTGCTACAAATATATTTCATTATCATTACAGGCTAAAAGTTAATAGACAATGCCCCCTGGTAATCACTTTATTTGGTTGTAAGATACAAGATAAAAAGACAGAGCACACGAAAACATCATATGAATACAAAATAGGAAAAAAGAGTATGCAAGTTTAAATGATTTAAAAATAATATTAAAACAGTTTAAAAGTAAGTTAAAATATAAATAAAAATCTAAAATGTATTTAGACTTGACATGTTTTCCTCACAGAGTTAAGTTGAGAGACGGCAGAGGTGATGAAAGTGTTTGTTTCTGTTAGTTTCAGTTAATGGAACTCTAAAAAGAGAACTGAAAGGTGAGTTCTGAAACTCTGAATGTTGGAGATCGGAGATGGGACACTGCATAGACTCTGCTGTATTTAAAGCAACATTATGCAACTATTTAACCTTAAATCATTTTGATGGTAAACTGACTTGTAATAGGGAGAATGGCACCTCTTTCATTCACACTCTGCGCCCCAAATGCCTGTTCTTGCACTGTAACTTGGGTTGAGCAGGTATGATCTCCCGCGAGAAGTGCATAACGCTTTACGGCACTATGTCACACATGGGTCTAGTTCGGTATTCTCAGTACAGACATCATGGCAGAGGACGCTGACAGAGGAAGCTAAAAAGAGAAAAAGAGAGAGTTACCAAGTAAGAGGCCGGACAAGAGTAAATCTGGGACTGGCTTTTAGTCGTTGGTGAGAGCTTCGTGAAATGCTGCAGGACAGATACCGAGCCGGCTATCTTGTTGTTGGACTAGTAAGTAATATTAGCTGGTTTGCCATGTCTTGTGTTGTTGCACTTGCTTGATGTTTGGCTGTGTTAGCAAAGTTGTCCACTCGCTAGTTTTTGATCATAAGCCAAGTCAGCCCACCAAATCCAAATCCTTTAGCTGGTTAACAGATGAACATGTACAGCTGTCCATGATGGTGAACTGCACTCCGAAAACTGTAGGGGGCACAAAGTCGCACAAAATACCAATTCTTGCATAATGTTGCTTTAACAACTGTTTGTTAAAAAGGAACAGGCAGACTTTTCTGTTGAGTACCAGTGATTTTGCTGCAAACATTTACCACACTATTTAGAACTGGTTTTTTTTTTTTCAGTTTGGCAGTAAAAGAAGAATACCAACAGAAGGAAAATGTAAGAACTGATTCAATAAAAGATCAATAAAACTATGACATTAATAGCAGTAAGTTTCACGTTCGGGCCCTTGATTGGGGGGCTGAACAAAATGTTGACTTCACTTGGTTTTACTCATTGCCAGTGCAGCAGCCAGAAGTTCATCTCTGTCAGAGTCTGAGCACACAAGGATATAGAAGTTGAGTTAAGTAGTGCCTTAATTCAGAATTAGTAAGTATGTCTGGCTTTTCACAATATGCTTATCTTAGGATTTTCTCTGTAAAAGCCCTCACATCTCATTCCCGCAGCACTTGTACTATTAAGTAAAGTCAATAAATCACTGTTCATATGGTTGAAATCCTCAAAACATAATCCATGTTTGACTTTGTGCTCAGTCACAAAATCTCTTGATGTATTACCAGAACTAATAACTTCATTCAGGGACAACATTGGATGACATTTGGTTTCCTGATCACACTATAGCAGAAGAAACGGACTGATCCTGATTTGTAACAAGATGTGAAACAAATAAATTGTGTAACAAGTGTAAAGGAAAAGCACCAGAACAAGTAGTTTCATTTGAATGAGTAATGACCTCATCACTTTTTAAATCCAAAAAACATTGAGCAAGTTGTATAAACCTCTAACTCAGTGTCTCTTTCAGAGTGGGGTTCCACTTTTAAAGGGATTAGAAGCCACAGTGGGGTTTTTTAATATATCACTGGGCAGTCCTGACCTTCCATCATCACATTCCAGGCAGCCATTTGTACATCCTGTATGGAGTTTTACAGGCTGCCTGTTAAGCATTCATGAGCATATAAACCTTACTCCACTTTACTGACATTAAAGACAAAAATCACCTGCTAGAGTTAAGATTGACACATCTCAAATGAGACAGGAGTCATTAAGAAACACTGCTTGATGGTTGCATTTGTCTCCCCGTCTTGCTGTTGACATAGATTGTTGCATCATTTAAGCAATGATCAAAACCCCTGAACCCTAAACTCAAACTCACTCTTGTGGCTGCAGTTAAGGATGTAAAAAGGGTGAAGCATGAATATAACAATGGGTCATCAGATCAATTATGAAGCATTACAAACTGAAATTGATTACCCCAAAATTATCTCATGGCCCCCTGTGGTTGTCCCTACCCCCATGTTAAGAACCAAACTGGACACCAAAAAACAATTGTAAAATTGGTAAACTTCTTGAGGGTCAGTTCCCCAAAATGATATTGGGGGGGGGGGATCCCCTAAAGTGGTATGTAGCTTTGAGGATAGTTTTTATAGTAGAGGATAGTGCTTTTATTTGCCCAGATTTAGAAATTTCTGCCTTCACGTCAATGCCATAGATGTGAATGGAATTTTTCGGTCAAGAGCATAACAAAGAAAGAAGGTCCACACAGCAACAATTTAAGTGAACAAGTAATTTATTAAAGATAACTCAACATAAGCAATCTATGATGTGTGAAGTCAGCAGTCAGTGGCGAGGTGTGGGTGTTGGATGCTATGAAACTGTAAGTGCTAACCTAAAACTACCTGTAACATGACCAAAGGATAAACTAAACACAACCATCCAAAAGTTGGGTGCTTGAAAGGTACCAGTCTACCAGGAGGGAGAGGGGGAGCCATCTTGGAACCAACCAGCTTATAGGATCCCAAGCAATCCCTCAATTAGGTCAGAGGGGCCAGGAATTCAGGGAGAACCTGAAAGAGGGAAGCACAGGCAGGTCAAAACAGGTACTGTCATATGACTCAGGACCGTCACAGTTTACCTTGCGAGGCAGCTGGATTGGCAAGATCACACGAGATCACACGAGAATCCATCTTGCCAGGCTTGTGGCCGAACCACAGTGGTTTGGACCAATCAGCATCCTATGAAGAACTACTGGCAGCTTCAGGCGTGGTTTAGATGTGACGACTGCGACTGTTCGTTCCAAAACAACAATGGCGGCTCCTGAAGAGGTTAGCGTAGATGCTGCTATAGCATCAGAACTGGAGAGTAGTTCTTCATTGAAAGAAGAGCAAAGAACGGCACCGAAGGTTTTTCTCCATGGAAAAGATGTTTTCACTCTACTCCCGACTGGTTGATCTGATTGGTTGAAGTTAGCCAATGATAGACGTGATAGACAGATGGTTCATCCAATCACCTGCCAAGTATTTTTTGAAAGTGCCTACCTTTTCCAAACCGTCTCCAAGGACAACTTCTCAGATGGTTCTGTATAACAAACCATCTGGCACATCAGGTTACGTCACAGTAGCACAAACAAAATTTCATTCACCTCCACTGTATTTGGGTGGAGAAATCTCAGAGACAGATATCTCTAACCTGAGCAAATAAAACCAAAACTATCTGCAAAGCTACATACCACATAGGGAACATATGTTTCTTTACATGCATAATTTAGGTTTTGACTTCTGTTTTGTTAGTAGTCATTTTGATTATGTCTATGGTTCTCAACATAGGGATAGGGACACCCACAGAGGCCATGAGTTGTATTGGGATGGGGGCAAAAGTTTCACAAGTGGGTAAACTTAACTTCTTTACAGCCCATTAAAATATAATGCTGAAGTTCTGAAGTGCATTATATTACTATAGGACTATAGGAAAGTGTTGGATCAAATTAACATACATACAAACTTGATATTTGAAGAACTCAACTGCATCTAGACCACTTAAACTTCTATGTGATGAATGAAAACAATAGCTCAACCTTGGACACAAGGTCAGAATTAGCGACTGCACTCTGCTGAACTTTTGATAACAGTAATAATAGTAGTATGTGCTATGTGCTGTTTGTAGATCAGGGGTGGATTGTGAAACAGATGCAGGATGGCAACAATATTCCTGTATTCCATGACTGTGCAGCACTACAATTTCACACCAGCGTATTATCCACACTGTAGATAAGGAAAAGCAATTCTGATGGATCCTATGTTAAGCTAAATCCCTTGTTACATTCTATAGGAGTCAACTACAACACTGGTAAAAATGAAAAGTTCATATTTTGCTTTGGAAAATGCATCCCTTAGAGCTTTAACCATTGTACATATTTATCATTGTTCCTAAAACTGCTATAACTTAGGTATAAATAAAGGGACAATAGATCTCAGCAACATTTTAGTTGGTATAAAATCAAATATTTATTCATAGTAGAGTACCAAGTACTTTAACTGGAAGACTTGAGTTTAAATGCCTTGCTCAAAGGAACTTTGAGACTTGGTCACAATTTGATAGGAATGATCCACTGACCTTCCAGTTAAATGTTGAAGTCTCTTACCTCTCTGCTATTTGCTACAGCTGCATGTTCAGTAACATGCAATGTCCACGCAGGTTTGTGTGGAGTTTTACAATGGACCACACACTTCATATAACACTGTACTGTAACAAGCATCTGATAGCCCCCCCTTTAAACAAATGTGATATTCTGACATTTGAAGCTCCCATGGAATCTAACTGACATTTCCTTCACTTTGAAAATTATGTGAAAGAGTAAATGAAAGTGTGTGTGTGTGTGTGTGTGTGTGTGTGTGTGTGTGTGTGTGTGTGTGTGTGTGTGTGTGTGTGTGTGTGTGCATTAGCTAGGTTGACATGAGAGGTGATGGTGGTTTAACAACTAGCATTCTACATCTGGAGTGGATTATAAAGTATATCAACCTCTGGAGCAGCACGTCCTCTGTACACACATACAGACACACACACACACTAACCTCTGAACTGCTGCACTCGGAGCAGGAACGTGAACACACACACGTGTGGTGCCTGAATGATTGGCATGCTGGACTAATCTGTCTCTGAGGGAAGTCCAACACTCTGTGTGTGTGCATGTGTGTGTGTGTGTGTGTGTGTGTGTGTGTGTGTGTGTGTGTGTGTGTGTGTGCGTGTGTGCGTGTAGAGCATGAATCAGGCTGAAGAGCAGAGACAGATAGTGGAACAAGAGGAGACAGGGAACAGGAAACCTCACCTTTCTTTCTCTTCCATGTTTGACTGGCTATCATCATCAAAATGAGCGCTGTGCTCATGTTGGATTTGAAATGGCTGTGTGTGTGTGTGTGTGTGAGAGAGAGAGAGAGAGAGAGAAAGAGTGTATGCAGGCGACAGTTTGAGGTTTCTGTAAAACCTGCATAATCCACATTTTCAATAACATAATGAAAGATCTTTATATGTGTAAATAAACAAACTGCAAATGAAGATTACATATATAACACATTCTAATGCTGATGCTGATACCAGACAGTGGCCTTTGTTAATCAACATTCTTGTTTGTACTTGTGCTCTTGAGGATTTGTAAAACGTCATCAGTCACGGCCCAAGTACTGTCCCAATTCAAAGTCAGCATTTAGCCAAGTACGCTTCAGAAGTGTTCTTGCTCTCCCTTTTATCTCAGATGCTTTGGAAGCTGACTTGTGTGAATTTGGGGTTATCCCATCATGCATTTGGCAACAACCAGCAATGATGGTGAAGGACAGGCAAACTGTTCTGTTCAAATTTTGTTGGTGATTCAAAAAACTGTTTTTGAATCACCAAAGGTGATGAGAAAGTTTAGATTTAAAAAATGTGGTTGATTTCTCAAAATAATTCCTACTTGAAAATTTACTGCAACCCCTTTTCTACCTGAGTGATATACTGATTGGTAGCATATAGTGGGTTTTTAGGGTATTCACTGAAAACAGCTGCCTGCCGCAGCTGGAAATGATGTTGATGAAAGTGCTGAGTGTGAAGCAGAACAGTAAAGTTGCTGGCCGGAAAACCAAAACAATGAACCAAATGACGCTAAAAGGTTTCATATAGCTGAGGGGAGATGCAGAGTCTCCGTGGGTTTGTCACAAAGAACGACCACTTTTACATTACACATAGTCATTTGACTTATTATTAATATGAAATATTGATTACTGTAACTTTAACATGGATGTTTTTATCATGCAGTTAAAGTGTGTACTTTAAACTGTGTACCCGATCCTTGATATGTACTGGTCTTGCCAAGATTCAATAAAAATTAATGTATATAAATGAAAATGAACAGTCACTGTAGTGTATGATATTACATTTAATTTTATTGTAAATATACATTATAAGCTCTGTATCAGTACTGCATCATACCCAGCAGACAGGGCCTGACATTCGGTGAGTTTGTCAGGTATAACTGCTGGGTTCTTCATCCCACTCAGTAAAGGCAAACTGTTAGATTGAAAACACTGAAGTTCAATTTAAAAGCTGATGGATGTTTTCATATTTGCATGACGTTAACCTTCATTTGTACTCTGCGGTCTATGTAGCCGCAGGGAGGACGATTCACTCCTGGAGAATGTCCAGGAAGGAAATGAGCAGGAAACAATAACATGGTCAGTTTTTGATAACATAGTTGAGTCATAAAGACTTATGACTCAACTATCCAGGATCCTCTGAATTTGGGAATTCACTTTTAAACAAATATGTTATTTTTGAAAAGCATTACAATGACAAAAATCAAACCCAGAAGAGGAATGAGCAAACTTGAAGGTGGTGAAAAGGAAAACATGAATTTTATAGTGTCTTAAAACAAAAACCTGCTGTTGCCAAGTGTGGGTATATTTCTTAACTGCAAAAAGTGAAAAAAACAAAAACAAGTGTTTTCAGTTACAGTGGCCTCTATGAACATCTCTTTAGAATGCCACTTTTATTACGACCGTGGAAGTGAAAAAAGAACACCAAAGTGTGGTTGAAACTGCTGTTGGCCTTTCTTCTTCAAAATGACAATGCAGGTTAGAATGTCAGTGTTTGCTATCATATGTATTACCCACAGTATATGATTAGCTGTAGGTACACAGAGCCTAACATTTAAGTATAAATAATACTAATCAGTTTACATGGAACAGTCCACCATTAGGTACCCATTGTTTTCCAGAGAGAGACAGCAATATCCAAAAAGACAAAAATAAAATGTGCATTCCTTATTATGTATCATTGTATTGTCGTCTTATAGCATGGGAAACTACAGAGCAAGGTGGAAAATTTGTCAACTAAATGTACTCAGACCTCACAAATCCAACAGACACACACAAAGCTCTTGTACGGTCTCATCAGCCTAAATGATCAGAACATGTTACAGCTGTCTAATTGAAGTGCTTTTATATTTTCCACTTTAATCTCTCAGGTATAAAAGCTCTTCATTTTGTCTGCGTTTGACTGTCAGTTTCACAAATATGAATCAATTGAAATCAATAGAAGGAGAACCTGGGTGTTTCTAAAAGTACAAAATCTAGTCTTCACACTATGAGCAACACGCATTTTACCTTTAGCTTTTACCTTAAAGCCCAGATTGGGTTTTTTTCTGATACCGAGGTGGATTAAGAGCAGAATAACCTCAGTATAATAACAGACAAACTAAGTTAATAATATACAACATCCAGTATACTTTATTTTACTCATATACTATACATGATACAAAAATATTGATCACAGTGTATTTTCATGGAAAAAGATTGAAATTGCAATGAACAGAGGTTGAAAAATAACATTTAATAAATTATATAATCAATATTTGACATAAGAATACTGAGACATAATTAATACAAAACCCCCAAAATATTTTAAAACAAATTATTTAGACAATACTTTAAAACAAGTGTCGAGTGTTGACTCACTGTCTCTTTCAGTCCTTCCTTCAGTTTCTGGGCTCCGATCAGCCTCTCTCCCATTAAAACATCCTCATAGCCGATTCAGTGCATTTCCCACCTTCAAATCATCAGAGTTTCCCATATCTGCACTCCAATCACAATGGTTTCCCCATGTTAATCAGGGTCCACACACTTAGCTGCCATCACAGCTGATGGGGATACTCATGACCAGGTCTACAGGGGATGGGTGATGAATTGTACTTGTTAAGTTTGTTATCTCCTCATTAGCATCTTGTTAGCGTGTCATTAGCCTGGCGGTTAGTCCATCCGTCTCCAGTGGGACGGTACGCAACGACACACTTCCTCACTGAAAGAGAAACCTGGTTCACACCTTCGCCTCCTTACCTCGCAGGGAGGCCTGAGACAACTGCAATGAAAAAAAAAATTAAGCTTCAAAACTAATTACATAACAGCAAAATGTCTAGAGCAGGTCATGTTAGGTAAGTAAAATACAGATAAAATGTTTTGGTTTTGCAGGATTGATTCTCTTTCACAAATATAAAATGGTCAAAGTGTGCAGGAAAAGATGAAACAAAAGTTCCTCTGAACTCATGTACTGTGTATCAGCCAGTTTTGATCTTACCGAGGCAAGTAGAATACAATTGCTAAATCATTAGATATCTTGTTTGCAAAGTTGAAATATTGACCATAGACCATAGAGCAGCACTACATGAAAGCTCATGCAATGTCAAAAATAGAAAGGGATTATCATCTGGAGAGCAGTAAATTTAGTAAATTTAGCTGCAATCTGCCCATTTGATTTAGATATTTCTTCTGTCCAAGTTAACAATTTGGCTTGATTACAATTCACCCTGAGGGGAATATGAATATCGAGCAATTCAGAGACATTTCACTGAACCCCACAAATGTCAACCTCAAGGTGGCACTAGAAGAAAAGACATAAGACAGAGTCATTTTTCTAGCCACTTGAAGAATTGAAGTCCAATATATTTACAGGCACAACATGAACATTTTTGATGGAGGTACTGTACAGTATATTGAGGAACAATGTCAACTCAAGGTATGCTGACATGAAAAGGCACCATTTCATTTGTTTCCAAACTGATCATATTTGAAAATATAGGCCTATTCACTGCGATGTAACTAAAATAGGATGTCCAGGATGTACTCTCTCTCTGCCAAAGTGTGCTTGGGATTCCAGCCTCCACAACACTTAACATGAAAAGCATTTCAGAAAATGGATGGAATAATGGATAGTTTTAGCCTGAACTAATTAAAGACCTGTCAATAAATGCTGAAATTGGTTTGGTCTGTCACAAATTACAGATACTGCTGTTAGTAAATGAAGCCCATTATCCTTTGATTAAAATCCATCATATGAGCCACCTATCGTATGATGGCATTTGTTTGATGGCACATTTATTGTAGACACATTGATTGCAATGGTTTGTTAATGGAAAGCAGTCAACGTGAAGCCAGATTCCAAAGTAATGTTGAGATCTGATTTCTCACGAAATGAAAGATGTACTTATTGTCCTGTATTTTAATTTGGTCACTTATAGTCTACATCCATGATTGTTGGATGTGGTCCACTGTTTCCCAGGAGCCTGCAGGTTTTCAGTACAGCCACACACCGCTGCAAATGATTGTGAACCATTGCTGCTGTACAAAGACAAACACTAACTACTTTATTGTGTGTTCCAAAGGTCAAAGGTTAAAACTAAAGTTTATATTTCCTAGCAGTAAAATCCACAGCCTTCACAACTACTATGTGATTTACAGCCCATGCTTGAACCACCACAGCTTTCACCAGAAAAGGATGTCAAAGTTGAATAGCTGTTTTATAGTTTCACTTGTGATGCAGTTATTGTTCTTTGGCATCATGAGAAAGTGTGGTCTAAATACTATTTCAGAGGGTTTTTAACCTAAAAATAATACAATTAGGTTAGGTAACTGTGACTACTTGTTCTTTTTTGTTGTTGTTTGTTTTTAGATATGGAAATTAGTATACATGTAAGTCAGTATTGGTGTCAAAATAACAGCTTGAAGCCCAAAAACATTATTGGCCATCAGAAACTCATATCTGGTTAACCCAGCCCAGAGTCAAGGCCTGATTGTCCAGCCTTCAAATGATTACATGAGGAGTGGATCCATGGAATTCCAAGCAACACATGAAGAGTCCTGTTTTACGTAGTACTTACGCACCTCATCAATACAACAAAGGTTCTGGGACTGGCGTGTAATTGCCACTGCTATTCTGGCTGCACAGTGTGTCACTTGGTGGATGACAGAATATTTAGTCATGGTTACTTAAAGAGACCTATAAACCCATGATGAAATACATAGAAGAGTTCAAATAGACACACACGCTCACGTTCAAACACACGCTCACAGTCACATAGACACAAGTGCCAGATCCCAGACACTAGATTCCTACCACTAGGTTACACTCATAAATCACTCTCAAACAAGGTCACAAAGGGTCAAGACTGGACGGAATGGATGGATGTGTGTATGTGTGTGTGTTTCCTCCCGTGTGGGGAGAGGAAATGGTTAAGTGACAGCTAGGAGAAGTCATTAGCACACTGAGGTCTTGTATTACTCACCGGGTTTACTGCAATAACCACCTACCACTACTAAACCAGTGCTTTCCTCTGGCTAAACACAGCCACTAACATCATCAGAGTGTGAATGTGTGTGTGTAATAGTAGGGGTTTGACTACTCTAGGATGATACAACCACTGAAGTATAACAAGACCCTTAGCCACCAAATGCCTTGCTATAACAGTAAGATAGACATAATCTATGCTAATTAGGTTATTCATTAAAACTGGTGCATAAATGAGATAATTATTCTATGCCAACACACTTGGCTTCACATAACACGTAGTGTAATATGATATTACAAATACAGCAATGTACACTACAAGAATAAGACAGTATCATTGTGTGAAATTGATTTTCTGTAGAGTGTAGATATTATATATGGACATACTTTATATGGCCATGAAACACTTCTTGTTGTCAATATCTGCTATAATAATCTTCAATATCTGCTATAAAACCCTATAATATTCATAGGCTTGTTGTTTTTGACCGTATCACTGGCCTATTATAGGCTATATTAATACTTATTGTATCTCTGTCATCGTCTCATAAGTTGATACAGTATATACTCTAGATACCGATGAAATATGCTGAGTTTGAAAATGAATAGATGGATGGATAAATGGATGGCGGCTGGATGGAAAAATGGATAGATGGATGGGTGGCTGGAAGACAAAAGGATGGATGGGTGATGGAAAAATGGGTAAGTGGATGGACAAATGGATAAATGGGTTGATGGATGGGTGGATGGATGGATGTACTGTACAAATTGATGAATGGTTGGATGGATGGGTGGATGGATGATAGGTTGACAAATGGATGGATGGATCAAGGAATGGATGAATTGGTGGATGAATGGGGATCTGCCCTGTGTTGCTGATTTTTCAGTGCTCTAAAAATGTTTTCAAGAGATTATAGTGAGTATACGTCCATAACCTTTTCAATACAGTGATACAACAGCATGATTATTCAAATTTTAAAAGATGGAGGTCGTTAAACACTAATGAGATGAGACAAAACCGTTTTAGAACGTCGCAGGGAAAAGTTGCAGTGGTGTGAACTGGCCCGTCTCAGCTCGACTCAAGCCGGCTGATGTCGTCGCCTGAGACTCAGCCTGTCAAATCGCCAGCGGTTGGTTTTAGAACGTAAGGCACTTCACCTGTTCCAACAGCCAATCAGCAATTACAAACACTCAGGCTGTTATAGCTTTCTCAATTAAGTATAGCCTACTTTCTTTATTACACCGATTATTAATACAGTAATGAAATAATGTACTAAATGACTAATGAAAAAGCAAGAGCAAGAAAAATAGAGTAGCCTGCAGTTGTTATGGCAGAAGCATTAGGATACTTTTAATTTTGTTTAATTGTTCAATCTGCCCTCTTTTCTCTTGTAAAACAGTCAGTCATGTAACTTCTTTTATCTATGGGCTGTAGCTCGCCTATCACCAAGAAGCGTCGCGTTATCATCAGCCGTTCCCCTGGTGAAATGCTGTCTCGATAGTTAGTGTTTTCTCTGCTGATTAGACGTGACACTAGTGTGTGAAATACGGGGCTCTCGGACCCCATAATTAACAACTAGGACCGCCGAAGACGGCAAAATCAAATTTTGAGGGGGTCTCTGGTTACAGGTGCCGGTTGTAATTCTGCGGCACAATAATACATTCTGACTCTGCGGTTCCGCTGCTATTCATGATGTCGCTGTATAAACTGTGAATCTTTCAGAACAGCTCACCGGTGTCAGAAAAGCTCACAAGGTCAGTTAACAGTTAAATCCCGGTGAGTTAATGAAAGTATCCACACTGTTACAGGTGTGCGTAATTGTACGCATAGTTTTAGAGAGGTGTGAGTGCATGCCTATTGAATTTGTCTGAGCAGGAAACACAAGTGAAAATGATATATATATATATATATATATATATATATATATATATTTATATATATATATATTTATATATATTGAGTATTTTGCACACTGCGTGACACCAACTCCTCTGAACGACGGAACTGCTCCGGGAATAGACGGGAGGAATTGACAAAAGAGGGGAGATCTCCTGTCTCAAGTTCACAGCATAAATTTAATAATAATAATAATACATTTTATTTATCAAGCGCTTTTACAGGTGCTCAAAGATGCTGTACAAGATAAAATAGATGTCAATATAAAATCAAGCTCTAAAAACTACATTAAGCACTACAACACAAAACAGCATTAGACACATTAAACACTGACATAATAAAACAACATTAAACACTAAGACACAACATATAATCAGGCTCTAGACACAACATGATCACACATTAAAAGCCAGTTTAAAAAGGTGAGTTTTTAACAGGGATTTGAAGGTGGGGAGATCAGTGCAGTCTCTGATGGGTTTGGGGAGTGAGTTCCAGAGGGGGGGGGGGGCAGCGACGGAAAAGACTCTGTCACCCCAGGTTCGGTGCTTGGTCCGCGCAGGCAAGGAGAGGAGGTTGGCTTCAGATGAGCAGAGGCTGCGGGAAGGGGTGTAATGGTGGAGCAGGTCTGTGAGATAAGAGGGGGCCTGGTTATTAAGACCTTTGTGTGTGAGGAGGAGGATTTTGAATTGAATGCGGTGTGTGATAGGAAGCCAGTGTAGGTTTTGAAGGACAGGGGTAATGTGGTCTCGGGAGTGGGTGTGGGTGAGCAGGCGGGCAGCGGAGTTCTGGATATATTGAAGTTTATTGAGGACTTTGGATGATGAGCCGTAGAGGATGCTGTTACAGTAGTCTAGTCTGGATGTGACAAATGCGTGGATGAGGGTTTCGGCAGCAGAGAAGCAGAGTGAGGGGCGGAGACGGGCAATGTTCTTAAGGTGAAAGAAGGCAGTCCTGGTGATGTGGTTTATGTGATGATCAAATTTTAGCTGGCTGTCGAACATTACTCCAAGGTTGCGGATGTGTGGGGAGGGATACAGTGTGCTGTTGCCAAAAGTGAGGCTGAAGTTATAGGTGGTTTTGGTGCGGGATGTGGAGCCAATGATGAGTATATCCAATTTATCGCTGTTCAGTTGGAGATAGTTTGTTTGCATCCATGATTTAATTTCAGTGAGACAGTTGGTGAGTGTAGAGTGAGTCGTGGTGGTGATGGCTTTTGTGGAAATGTATAGTTGGATGTCATCAGCATAGCAGTGGAACTGGAGGCCGTGACGACGGATGATTTTGCCAAGGGGGAGCATGTAGAGGATGAAGAGGAGGGGACCAAGCACCGAACCCTGGGGGACGCCTTGGGACAGAGGAGCAGTGGAGGAAGTGCAGTTATTGATGTGGATGAACTGGTGTCTGTTGGTGAGGTAGGATTTGAGCCAGGAGAGTGCAGTGTCTGTGATGTTGAGAAATGATTCCAGGCGGGAGAGCAGGATGGTGTGGCTGATGGTGTCAAAGGCTGCAGAGAGGTCGAGGAGGATGAGGATGCTGAGGTTACCAGAGTCTGAGGAGAGGAGGAGGTCATTGGTGATTTTGAGGAGGGCTGTTTCAGTGCTGTGTTTAGAACGGAAGCCAGATTGAAATGGTTCAAAGAGGTTATTGGAGATGAGGTGAGATTTTAGCTGAGTGGCGACAACACGTTCAAGGATTTTTGATAGAAAGGGGAGATTGGAGATGGGCCGGAGACAGTCCTTGATAAGTTTGGATGGTATAGGGTCCAGAGTGCAGGTGCAGTTGTTCATTCCGGCCATGAGGGATGCATATGCTCCCTGGATATTCTGTTGAAGCACCCATGGACGGCTCCAAATTCACGACCCTCTAGTTTTTTTTATGTTTTGCCATTTCATCAATACTAAAAATGCAACTGTAGCAAGCAACTCACTTAAACTATCGTCATTCATATTTTAAGACGCTACAAATTATATCCAGCTGCAAAAAACGCCTGAAAAGCCGGCAGTTATAACAGAATTATAAAGAGTCGTTGCTATGGAAATGATACGCCATCTCATCTCGTCGCTTTGGTGTAAACCAGCACGTTGCAGGTAGTTGCAAGTTTCAACTCATCTCGTCGCGAATCTTTGGTCTGAACTGGCCTTAAAGTAAAAAATGTTTCTCTCCTCAGCAGGAATTTACCATCACCAATAACAATATACTTTTTTTCAGGTAGAGGAAGATAACGGCAGAGAAAACCAGGAATTTGTAATTTGACCAGAAGACAGTTTTGGCAAACACTGGTTCAGCATTGCACTTACCTAGACTGGCTTGCTTTTTTTCTTTTTTCTTTTTTTAAAATATTTTGTTTAAGGCTTGAATAAATGTTATTAAATTAGTGTAATGAAGTTTTACACCAATTATGGCAGTTGCTCAGTAACAAGAGTGTAATCACCTGTGCACCTATCGCTCAGTATGTTGGCACTGTATTCACTTTCTGGTGGAGTATGTGCTCCTTTCACACTGTCAAAGACTGCAAGTATGTACACCGATCAGCCATGACATTATGACCACTGACAGGTGAAGTGAAGAACATTGATCACCTCGTTACAATGGCACCTGTCAATGGGGGGGATATATTAGGCAGCAAGTGAACATTTTGTCCTTGAAGTTGATGTGATGGAAGCAGGAAAAATGGGCAAGTGTAAGGATGTGAGCGACTTTGACAAGGGCCAGATTAAGATGGCTAGACGACTGGATCAGAGCATCTCCAAAACTGCAGCTCTTGTGGGGTGTTCCCGGTCTGCAGTGGTCAGTACCTACCAAAAGTGGTCCAAGGAAGGAAAACCGGTGAACCAGTGACA
Organism: Macquaria australasica; assembly: GCA_005408345.1. Classification (NCBI taxonomy): domain Eukaryota; kingdom Metazoa; phylum Chordata; class Actinopteri; order Centrarchiformes; family Percichthyidae; genus Macquaria; species Macquaria australasica. The sequence goes on along the minus strand of SEMN01000179.1, from coordinate 46,779 downwards.
GGGTCATGGGCAGCCAAGGCTCACTGCTGAAAAAGTTAATGCTGGTTCTGATAGAAAGGTGTCAGAACACACAGTGCATCGCAGTTTGTTGCGTATGGGGCTGCGTGGCCGCAGACCGGTCAGGGTGCCCATGCTGTCCCCTGTCCACCGCCGAAAGCGCCTACAATGGGCACGTGAGCATCAGAACTGGACCACGGAGCAATGGAAGAAGGTGGCCTGGTCTGATGAATCACATTTTCTTTTACATCATGTGGATGGCCGGGTGTGTGTGCATCGATTACCTGGGGAAGTCATGGCACCAGGATGCACTATGGGAAGAAGGCAAGCTGGCGGAGGCAGTGTGATGCTTTGGGCAACGTTCTGCTGGGAAACCTTGGGTCCTGCCATTCATGTGGATGTACAAGTACACCCCTTCATGGAAACGGTATTCCCTAATGGCAGTGGCCTCTTTCAGCAGGATAATGCGCCCTGTCACACTGCAAAAATGGTTCAGGAAAGGATCTGCTGCTAATGTCTTGGTGCCAGATACCACAGCACACCTTCAGAGGTCTTGTGGAGTCCATGCCTTGACGGGTCAGGGCTGTTTTGGTGGTAAAAGGGGGACCTACACAATATTAGACAGGTGGTCATAATGTTATGGCTGATTGGTGTATGTGCTGTTTTGTCCAGTCTGTGTAGGTTTCAGCTGGTCTTCAGGTCTGTCCAAAGTTTAAGGCAAAGTTTCTATATCTTTAAGTGCTGGGTACTCTCCTGCTAAAGGTGGCATTTTTAATCAGCAAACAGCAGATGGTACTGAACCCCCAACATCCCTCCTTACCTGCATGTGGCTTGGTGAAACCTCCTTCCTTTAAGGAAACACTTATTGGGTGACTCGTTACATTCGCAGGAACACTTTGTTTTATTGAGTGGCTGGTGCCTCGGACACGTCTTGCTACACGTGCACTGACAGGTCTCCTTATTGAAGACGTGGTTCAGCGGGCAGGAGGGAGCAGGTGGGATGTTGCAAATGCACTGGCAGGTGTTGCGGTCGAGGTATCGGTTAGGGCCGCAGTCTTGAGTTTGATACCCACGCTGACACACACACTGACAGGATTCCACGTCCAGGTCCTTATCTGGGCCACACACATCTGCTGAGAATATGTCTGTAGAGATGGAAGGAGAGGGAGACACACAGGTGGGGTTTGTCTTAAATGAGACAGAGAGTGTAGTGATATACAGTGTTAATGAAAGAAATTCTCTTCATGTTTCTTTTTACATTTTCTTATGCTTAAAGTGGGGTCAGAGTTCCCCATCATAATGAGTCAATGTTATTGTAATTGTACTTAAATGTAGCTGTATTGTTGTAATAATTAGTTACCATTTGGCTGTGCTTGTTTGTCACACTCTTTGCCTTCATTTTGTTTCTATTATGTCGTAATTTCAAGGTTCAATTATTTGTCATTTTACAACACAGGGTTGCACAATAAAATGAAAGTTGTAGGCCCCTTCACGCTACACACACAAATATATATAATATACAAATATGTAAAATTAGAATAGAATAAAAACTAAAATAAAAACAATTTATACAGTTATATACATATATTATACCCAACCGGTCGAGGCAGATGACCGCCCACCTTGAGCCTGGTTCTGCTCGAGGTTTCTACCTGTTAAAAGGGAGTTTTTCCTTGCCACTGTTGCATAGTGCTTGCTCATGGTGGGAACTGTTGGGTCTCTGTAAATATAAAGAGTCGGTCTAGACTTGCTCTATTCGAAAAAGTGCCCTGAGATAACTTTGTTATGATATGGCGCTATATAAATAAAACTGAATTGAATTGAAAAGGTATACATGCGCCGCCATCTTGTTAACAATCTAACAATGTCTCCAATGGTGGCAAGTATTTCTATCATCCTGTCTTTTCCCAACATTCCTCCACTGTCAAGTCATGGCCATAACTACTGTCTGAAGATTTAAAAAAATGTACGCTCTCCCTCTGTGTGAATGGTATCCATGTCTCTTTCCCTTGTTTGAATGTTTCCTAGTCTCTCTCACTCTGTGTGAATGATGTCCATGTCTCTTTTCCCTCTGTATCAACGGTGTTCTTGAGTTTTGCCTCTTGTGTGTATGTCTGAGGTTGTGTGGTTCAGTTCCAACATGTTTTGGCAGCATCTGGAAATTGCTCAACGTCCTCCCTGATACATGTTCTTCATATATGTATGTGCTATATCCACCTAATATTGTCCTTCAGATTTTCCATATTGTGATTTTACTATTGTTATTTCAAATAATTTTGTCATGGTATGAATTACATAGTACGTGCATGCTGTATGTGTAGATTAGAGGACTCCAATGTATAATCTAAGCAGCAATTTAAGCCACGCTATCTATGTTGTCCAACCCTCTGAAAATGCCTGTATTCGCTTTCTGGCTGAACTTGGCTTTTTGAGTTTTGTTTTGTCAAGTTTCATGTGTGTGTAATGCACTACAAGACCTCACATATTTTTTCATAACGATATGATCATCCATCTTCATCTGTACCTCCTTATTCAAACAACATTCATGTTGTCATGCTCATGCTGTATGTCAAGGTCATTTCTATCCTTTTCAGACATAACACATATTTTGGAGAGCCCTGCCACACAGAATTATTTGTGTAATATTTCCTAATATTAAGGTCTGTTCTACTGGACCAATGATATGGTTTGTCAAACCTACTTGCCAAATTTCTGTTTTATGTCCTAATCTTTGAGGGGTAACTTTGGGGTCTCTCTCCATCATGAGAAGTGTCTGTGTTGAGAAGCCTGCTGCTCCTTACAGTTGAAATTAAAGATGGAGCAGCAGATTCAGAGTGATTTACGGGGAGTCAGTCCACAGATCAATCAAGTAAAACAGATTGATTAAGATATCTGTCCTTGATATACTGCACAGCACCATCCAACTCACAAAATGTTTTCAAATGTGCATGATTTTTCTAAATATAATTAATGTGCTTAACACACAAAAATGAGTAACTATGTTTTCCCACAATGAAAAGACAATATAAGAGTGCAAGGAAAGGCTTTGGACCAATAGTTCCCAAAGTGGGTGGTGCTGCACACTGGGGTGCTTTGAGGATGGGCCATGAGTGCCGCAAGATTTATCATATCATTGTTAATTTATTGTTTTTAATAATGTTTTACCACATAAAAATCTGCAACATTTACATTAACTACGTTTTATGTTACATTTTCAAACATCAAAACAGAATAAAAAAGCAATAAATATAAAGATCACTCAATTAAAAACTTTGTTTAATATGCAGTTATGCCACAGCATGACATGACAACTGTTGTCAAGTAACACAACACGCTTTCTGACTTGGAAGTTTTTCAGGAGCTTAACACCAAAAATGGTGACCGTCAGAGCAAGCGATAGAAAGATTTGCTACTTTTTATTTTGAGAAAAATTAAAGAAAAACATTAAATATTAGTTAAGTGTATTTAATTACATTCATTGTTCATTTAAAGTTAAATATTTATCTGTAAATCTGAAGAGCGCCTGTTGGCTTTTATTCAGCCAGTGATTGAGAATGGACCTATATAATATAATATAATATAATATAATATAATATAAAATAATATAATATAATATAATATAATATAATATAATATAATATAATATAATAGGGGTACCATGACAAAAAAAATCCTTTGAAGGGGTGAAGGGGTAAAAAAAAGTTTGGGAACCGAGGCTTCAGAGGTTAGGGAGGGAAGATGGACAGGTACATTAACCTTCAACACCAACAACAGGAGGAAAGTTTAAAGTTCATCTTCCTCTGGGCACTATGACTTTGCACAGCAAATTCCATGAAAATACAGCCATTATTTTTTGAGAAACACATCATTTCCTAAAGGCCATTCTAATTTTACCCCATCAGCCATTCTCACACTTTTAATTCTGAATTTTATTTTGAAATCAAATTCAACACTACAAAGTATCTCCTGCTGTCTTTCACAGATCATTTGTTTTGGCCCTGGAATACATACTGTGTAAGTGTGTTTGTGTCTGTGCATTTGTATGTGTGACAATCTGTGGAATCTGCTACTCTGGGGTCTCCGCATTCTTCTGTTTCTCATTTGTTTATACAGAGTGTTATCATAGCCAAACACACACACCAAGGAACACACAAACACAAACACACACACACACACATACACATACATACTCTCAACAAACACATTGCAGTCATAAATACTCCTCAGTGAACACATGAACATTCTCCTGTCACAAAGACTAACATAGAGAAAGATGGCTCTACTAACAATGTGTGTTTGTTTCAGTGTTTGGTATGTGTGTGCTCAGTACAGGCCATGGGGACACGTCATCAGCTACTGCATTTATTTGCATTGTATAGGCTGATGTGCAGTATTGGCTTTTCTAGCTTCACAACATTTTTGTAATCTGACCCTAAACATCTTACTTTTTTCCGTCAGGTTCGCTCATATAAGTGTTCCAAGTTGGACTCACCAAACTCTCTTAAATGCACAAACGTGTAATTTGCTCATTTCAGTGAATGCCAACTGTTCATAAGGACGTGTGCATTTGTGGGATTTGATCATTGGCATCATCAATGCCCCGATATATCGATATATTGTTATCGGAATTTGTTTGTAATATTTATGTTTGCAAATTACCTCAAACCTAGTTTGGCATTTCTGTACTGCAGTTTCTTATTACTTATCAGCCAACATATACACTCATACCAGTGTATCTGCAATAAGCTAATATCAGCCACAAAATCACAAAGCTCTGCTGTCAATGCTGTGTCATCTCAGAGCCGTACCATTGTAGGGTGGAAATAGAGTCCACAGATATGGTCGAGAGAAAACATTCCATTCCAGGTGATGTTACACTGTCAGATGATTGTTGATCTTGAAGGAGGCCTGAGGGCCGAAAAGTTATCTGAATAAAAGAGAAATGCATATGGACCCAGAGTGTGCGATACTTTATTCCTACTCAAGTCTACTTCCAGTGATCAGCACCTCACTACAACCCTTGGTGTGCATTACTTTTCTATTATACACTGTCAGGTGCAACAGGCGATTTTTCCTTTGGATAGTGACCTGCATAAGGACCCTAAGGCAGCTGTTGGGGAGTGAGAATTTACCTTACAATTACTGACTTGTGTTAACTGTCAAGCCAAAACACTCACTTTTTTTTTTTTAGAAAAGACAGAAGAGCTATATCCAGTGACCTTTGCCATCCTCACCACGTGTCTCAACAGTTTCAGTTAGGTTGGAGAAATGCCGCTTAACTGAAAAGACGCTTTGCTACATGTATACAGCTGGTTGATATGCGCAACAATGCACTTTACTGATGATTGGCTCTACAGATGAGGCCCTCCCCCATCACCTGTGACCACTTTTTTCTTTCAGTTCTCTCGTGTAAACATTACTTTAATGTATGCTGTAAGGAGAACTTCCATTAGTTGTTGATGCATTGAGCTGAAAGAGATGAATTTAAGGAATGCAGCCAGTGCTGTGTAAAGAGCAGCTGATGTCATCATAGTGTTTCCACATGAAATGCTGTTTTCCTGTGTACTTCATTAATTTAGGTCTATGATTTAATCTTTTTATGTTTCACATTAGGTATAAAAGGACATGCAAAAATAAAGATGCATTCACATGACCACACACACAGCTTCAAATAGCTCTGCCATCTACTCTACATATTACTAGTCTTGACTTTGTTGGCAGTGGAGGGTAATTTCCCAGCTATTAGACCTACTTTATGCCTATTAGCAGCTGTAATTGTTGATTTTCTTCCTCTTTTTCCAGGCTACTGGAGAAAAAATAAGCAAAGCGTTTCCTCTATAATGTTTTCTGAAAGAATGACCAGAGTTACAACATAAATCTGTTTGCGTGCAAATGTGCAAACACTCACCAAGGTGCTGTTGGGAGGGTCTTGGAGGGGGCAGTGGTGGAGGAGGGGGGTTGTGGTTCACGTTGGTGGTCATGCTGGCACACCGACACTGACTGCTGCTCCAAGTCTGACCAGGAGGACACGTCCTGTTGGCTATTGGACACCTTCAACAGAGAGAGAACGGTTTACAATAGACACATGAGATGAGAGGTCTTGCTTAGTTAACTAAAGCAGCCCCAGAGGTGGTTTTCTGACTATATGCAATGAAAAATCACACATCCTTCACATTGTAGTTTATCAGATAGTATATACTGTAGATATTGTACATCTATTATAGATATTGTAAAGGCTGAATCACAAGCCTCCAGTACTTGCCACCTGCATATCATATTGCTACTTGACTATGATAATGACAACAACCATTTAAGCTAAATTGTTGATTTGAAATGCTTTAATTTCAAGCTCAACTAATTTCCAAGCTTCCAATAAAACAGTCCAGCAGAATGGTAAGCAAATGACTGCAGCAAACAGCCATGGTTGCACTGCAGCCAAAATGTATCTGGCTACATGTTTAGGGAGAGAGTTGTAGGAAAGAGACCTGAGGTTAAGGTACTGCGTGAGGTGAAAGGGGCCGGTGCTTCAAAACCAGTACTCCTTCTTCTTGGAGTCATAACTTTGTCAAATCTGAACACACAGGCACGATATACATATTTTTAGGTTTGGTGTGACTTGCACTTCTTGAAGATATCATTATCTCTGAGGTCCATAGCAAATAAACGCTTAGATAAAGATTAAACTGGCTTAGAAATCATAGAAAAAAACGGTCCTTATAACTCCAGAACTTACCTGAGAAATTAAGTTTTCTTCAATATCAATAGTCTAGTAATTCAGTGGTAGTTGTCTTTACATCCATGAGTACAATGCAAACAGGAACTTCTAATAGCTATTTCAGCACATTTTTAATGATTCCAATTTGCCAAAATGTAAACAAATATAGGCAAAAAACAAAACAGGCATACGTTGTAGAGGATATGGGGGTGTTGGGGGTGCAATTGTCTCAATTTTGTCTGAGGTGAGCCCACAGTGTAAGGCTTTGAAAATCCCTGGTGTACATAGTAGGGTGACTCTGAGAGGATGGCCTGATAATAGCATGTGAAATATCCTAAAAGGCTAAAACAGCAGGTACTGTTAAGCTTTTTATGTTACATCCAGTCAGAGAAATTTCACAGCTCTTTTGCTGAAGCATCTTGCATTACCTTGTAGAGTTCCACACATTCTCATTGGGAAATGCCTGGTATTGGTAATAGCACAGTATCATACTATCAAACACTGGGAGCTGCCCTCTTCAGATTCAGTCTACTACTGTAGACACTGACCTCTGCATGGGAGATTAGTGGAACCACTGGGATTCCAACAGCATCCCTGCAGCTACCCTTTTCATCTTTAACAAACTAACTGAATTGTTGATTGTATTAAACCTGCAATAACCATGAACACAACATTGATTTACCATCACCTTCTAAGTTGATATGGTGATCTTGTTAGCATACACTTATTTACACACTCAGCAGACATGGAGCAGCATTAACATTCATTTGGAGTCTGTGTCCACCTGACGAATGAGGGTCCCATATTCACTCTCTTGGCTCTCTAGCTGCTAAATGTTCCACTGTGTTCACCAGCTAGTCACTAAGTGTTACTGTCTGCTGTTTGGTGCTGAACAGGTGGTGGGTTTTTAGAGCTTTTTCTCTGAAAACAGTAGCCTGCTGCCGCTGAAAACGATAATATATGAGCAGTGGGAGTGAAGCAAAACAGTAAAGGACCAAAACCAGTGATAAAACACTTGTGTTTTATGTCTGCAAAATGTGCAAGTGGGAAATTGTTTGCTAACAGGTTACCCATAAGAGCTTATAAGTTGATGTACTACAAGGCCTGTTGCTGCGAGTATGTTTTGAAGTCTACTTTCTGGGAGACCCCTAGGAGATTGTTAATTATTTAAGCTACTTGCATTTCTTGTTAATATTTATTAATCTTTTTAATGCCCAAATCTCAGTTTATGTTTTTTGTCTTCTGTTGTCATTCATTATTGTCATTAATGTTTGAGTCCACACCTTTTCTAGGTTTAGTTATTGTCCTATGATTTGTTGTATCATTAAGAGCAACTTAAAGAAACAGGCTTGAAACCTTTAACCTGAGGGGGCAGTTAAGTTACTCTTTAATAACTGTGGCAGCAAAGGTCCAAATTCTCCAAGTTTCTGCAAGAAATCCAGGCTAATCTCATCTGAAAGATTAATTTTGCATGACCTTCTGTTTATAGTACAAAGTAACAGTAAAACCAATATCAACCCAGCCAAAAAAGGCATCATCTCTTTCTATCTGATCTGACAGAAACTGGGCACTTAAAGCTGGGGTAGGCAAAATCTGTGCAACCTAGGCAAAACCTTCCGCCTCTCTCTCTGCTGCTGAAGTAGAGGTCTGCTCTCAGACCACTTGAATTATATATACAATATGCTGTATCAGGGAGAGCCATCTAGGTAGCAGGGAAAGGACCCAAATGCAGACAGGCGAGGAGACTGAAGCAACTCAAAGGTTTATTAAACTACAAAAATAAACTCACAAAGCTCAGGTACTGCTACGCAGGGAAACACCAGGAACACGACACGAATTGACGCCCAACAAACCATCATCAACCTCAGGAACATCAATGACTCTACAACGAACAAACGAAAGGGACCCGTATATATAGGGAAGGAGACAACGAAGGAAACAGACACAGGTGGGAAACGAGACACAGGTGAAAACAATCCAAACTGGAGGGAAAACAAAGACAGGAAATAAAAAGGCACACAAGGAAACAAGAACAGGGATTTCAAAATAAAACAGGAAACAAGACAAAACACACAGAGTCCTAGGGATCATGACATGCTGCATGGTTAATATGGCATTTTGCCCAATGATGCCAAAAGAAAACTGCCAACCTCAACTTTAATTGGTTCAAGAAATGGAATTTCTCAGATCTGTATGTGTGTGAATGTTAACTCTCTTAACCCACTGCCCATGATAAGCCATTTCAAGGATTGTGGACAAATTAACACCTTGATCTAAGGAGGATTTCTTGGGTCAGCTTCAATCAGACGGTCAGGAGGGAGAGGGAAGTATCAAGACGATCTATCTTTGATGATATGTCTCTGGGATTTTTACTTCTTCATGTCACTGTGTTTGGAATCAGAAATGCTTACATAAAGCGGCAGGCCTTCTAATGCTGCATTTATCCAGCTTTAGAAATGTACACAGTTCTTTATATGTTTATAAAGAACTGTCTTTATTCTTTGTATTGAGCTGCTGTATGTTCTCTTTCCTCCTGCTCTCTCTCTCCCGCTCCCCCCTTCCCCCTTCAACCCAACCGGTCGAGGCAGATGACCGCCCACCTTGAGCCTGGTTCTGCTCGAGGTTTCTACCTGTTAAAAGGGAGTTTTTCCTTGCCACTGTCGCATAGTGCTTGCTCATGGTGGGAACTGTTGGGTCTCTGTAAATATAAAGAGTCGGTCTAGACTTGCTCTATTCGAAAAAGTGCCCTGAGATAACTTTGTTATGATATGGCGCTATATAAATAAAACTGAATTGAATTGAATTTATTATTGATGCAGCAGAACCAAATGTGGAGATTATGATTGCATTAATTAAAGTGCAACAGTTTTTCAGCAATGCTGCTCTGCAATACATACTAAGAAACATTTTGCTTTTCTCCAGCAATGATGTTTTAAAGACATGCTCCACCATCATAGAGCTAATACAGATGTGTAAGAGTTGAGGACTTAAACGCCTGGGTGCGGATGCCCTTTGCATTTTAAATGTTATGGTTCAACTCTTTGTTGAACCTAAATGTCCTCTTGTAGTTGGGGATGATCACCCTCTCAACTCTGAATTTAGACAATCAGGAAAACTTTGCTTTTTTCTGTTATAGTAGCATCATAGCTCATATTTTGCTAAGGACGTGTTCCCGATCCAACTTCTAATCAAATGGTTTCCATTGATCTAACTAGTCATTGCTCCATTTCATCCCCAAGACACCTGCTTTTGCAAACACTACTAAAAACAAGGTCATGCAATGCGAAGAGGAAGTTCGCTGTAAATTATCTCACTGGTTGACTTTTGCTTCTTTTTTTCCCTTTTTGCCAAGATTATATTTGCTACAGTGCCACTTTATACTATTGCCTTGTTCACTGGTACTGAAAACTACAATCTATCCATTGTAAGCATTAGTCTAACTTACCATAACTATCATACAGCTCTCCTGGTTAGCTAGTTATAGTAACCATATTAGCCATGCCAGTGGTGTGACTCTAACGGTTGGTGGTCAGTCAGTCAGTCCACCACTTTGGTCCAGAAATATCTCTACAAATATTGGATGGATTGCCGTGAAATTTGGAACAGATAGTTATGTAATCCACAGGATAAATTGCAACAACGCTGGTGATCCCCTGACTTTCCTGTATCGCCATCATCAGGTCAAAAGTTTAATTTGTCCAATACTTTAGTTTATGACCAAATACCAGCAAGACTTTTAGTTTGGGTAAGTTCATTTGAGATTGTAAGAAAGGGGATATTAAGTCACAAACAACTACAAAATGTAAAGGTGACACAATAAAGTCCAAGACTTATTTTCATTGTGGTCTTTGATGCAAAGATGCAAAGATCTTCATAAGTGAATAATTCAATTTTCCATTTTTTGACATGAATCTGGATTCTTTTGGTTCTTTGAAGCTGATTTAAAAATCCATCTAGAACTGTTATCAGAGCAACAAATCCTCAAAAACCTGCAAAAGTGCAGGCTCAATCATGACCAAGATGTTTTGATACATGAACTAATTTTTAGATACAAATGGCTCACTTTCTTAGATTTGTAATTAAAGACAACCCTGTGTTGTATAATGATAAATAAATGAACCTTGAACCTTAAATGGATTGAATACGGTTTAGAATAGTTGAACTGATTAGGAGACTGAAGGAAGCAGATTGTAGACAAATAAACATCTCCATCAAAGACAGGCCTCGTGTTCAAATTCAGATAGGTGGAGGAGAGTCGCTGATATCTTTCTGTGGCTACAGCAGCTCTGCTGTTTGCTATGTTAGGACCACATGACCTTGGTATTTGTTTTCACTAGTTAAATTCTTCCTGTTTTCTTTTCCCCATTACTCTTTAATAATTTTTCATCATTTCGTGTCTCCTTTCAGTTATTCTTTCAGCTAATTTCTTCCCCACTGACTGCTCTTTACAATGCCAGGGCCACCATTTCCTACAGCCTCTACAGTCTGCTATTGTTGAAACTTCTAAAAATCATAGAGACTGTCATGATGGTCTTCTAGCTGTCTGTTGATCCAAGTAATACATCAGTGGATTATCATAATGCGATTATGAATGTGTGAATGTAGCTTTGGATAAGATGACTGCACATGCTTGCCTATTGCTGTAGTATTTACTGCAATAGTTTTGCAATGACTTATTGTAGCTAACCTGCAAGTACTAATCATGTAGCATGGATCAAAATAACAGGAAATAACTCAATAGATGTGGATTTTGAAATAAAACCTATAGAAGGCTGGGACATTCCACTTTGCACTTTAATGAGCAGCTATTAATGATTTAAGAAAATCACAACAGGAAAATGATGAAGCATGGAAATCTGCTTCACACACACACACACACACACAAATAACAACTTTGACGGATTACAATCATCCACATATTTGTTACATGTCTCTGGCCACTTTAGCCATTCTACAGGAAATGAGCAGGCTAATCAGCTGATGTGTCATTGTGAGTGTGAGTGGTTCTCTATTGAATCATGATGATGACAATGATTCAAAGACCCCTCAAATATCCATGGTCCCCAGAGACTGATTCTCAAAGGAACATGTCAGTATTTTAGAACCTTGGTTGTTTTCTCATAGATTTGGCCATCATTCATATCACTTATGATGATATTTTCACTCACCAGGTTAATTGCTGAGCTCTAGAACACAGTATCATCACTACAATAAAGTCTAAGAGGGCAGAAACAGATGTAGTCATAGGGTCAAAAAGGTTGTAACCAAACTTTCTTCTATCTATTTTATCTGATGTGAAGGTGAAATTAAATGTTACCACACCTGAAATGTAGGTTAGAGTCCCTCTTTGCATAAAGAAACTGTGTAAGTAGGGTAGGTCAAAGTTGGATCAAGAGGTTGTTCTGCAAAATCGAATGGATGTTGACATTGAACATTTGCCTTTGTTTTCTCTTCCAAATCAGTTTGGTAAAACTGCTACAACCTGCCTGATCATCTGACTGCTTACGTGTGATGTAGCCATATCTCCAGATCTAAGCTATGAAGTTGGCAAGTAAAACAATAATAAACAAAACTACAAAAACAAAACCCAGGCTGTACAAAACCCAAGTGCTCCTTTAATGCTTTTGGTGGCCCCTTGACCTGTGGTCTAGCACTACCATGTCCACTTGTACACAAGAAATATTAAAGTCTAAGAAAGAAATATTATAATCTAATGCAAATATCTGTAAATGTCTTTCCATTTTCCCAGGACAGATAGCATTGAAAGAATAGCTAAACTGACGCTATATTGTGGGGTGTAATGAACATTGCAGCCTCTAGGGGCTGTTGTGGATATGTAGAATTCTACTCTTGCTTTGCAAAAAGTGAAGGAAACAGTGTGCATTATTATTACATGAGTCTTTAATTTGAGCTTACAATCAATCAAAAATCAACTAGGGCCTGTGTTTGATCAGCAAACTAGAAATATGTTAGTATTATTATGTTCATTAAATGATTGGTTCATGTTTATAAGACATGACTCACAGAAAATTCTGTTGAACGAAATCAACAAATGTTTATTCAACCAGAACAAGATATTTCAAAACAATGATTCTGACATTGTTGGCTATTGCACATGCTTCACGCCCACCGGATTTTGAAAAACCAAGGAGGAAGTTGCTAGAAGCAGGAGCTGGACAAAGTAGGTGACTGTGTCAGAACCCATATTAGCTCATTCAATAAGACTGACTTTAGTAGTTAGACTAAGGCAAAACATTTTAACTTAACAAAAGCCAAATAAATTGCCTTTAAATATGAACATTACATTTCTTTAACAAATGTATTTGCTGTCCACATAACACAATCAAGATAGTCTAGTTTTACTTGATGTGATTGAATGGAAATATGGCATGATTAAATTACGTTCACCCAGTGATTAATTTTTTTGAGTGGTTGAATCTAATATTCCATTTCTTTGGACCCCAAAATAATAAACTTGTGGTAAATATAGCAAAATGGTGAAAATACAACATTGAGTAAAGAGCTGCTCAAGAAAGAGTTATGGCAGCCATCACGTAATTGAACCAGGAACAGCTGCCCCGTCAGGAGGTAAAGCGGGTCCTCCACTGATGACAGGGTTGTTGGTTCGACCCCCTTCTCTTCCATAAAAGTCACTCTCTCCCTTCACAGAGAGGGAAAAGTCATTGTCTCCCTGCCCTCTAATCATTTCCGTACAGTTCATTACAGCCATAGACAGGGGTATCTCTGCAATCAGTAAAGTCAACTGCTGTAGGATAAGGTTGCACAACATATAACACAAAAGGCTTTGTAAACCATAACATCTTAAGTCACTATATATTGCCGTTGTTGATCAATATCTACTCAACAAATATTGTCAAAAGAATTCTGATTATTCATGTTACTGAAAACAAACTCCAGCCTAATGCTGAAATTACTCCGGAAACCAGATATCTTGTTTGGATTTCCACAAACTGCCAAGAAAAATATACTTCCTCTGAAAATACTGTAGACACAGACACACACACACACAGTCAATTATATAAAACACTGTAAAGTGAAAATGGTCTGGCTAAAACGCAACATTTAGGGAACTGTTGACTTGGACACAGAGACAGACAGCAGGCGGTGTGTTTGCAGGCAGACAAATTGTTTGAAGTTGTGAAAGAGTCTGGCGATGAAAAGAGACACAGTGTGGTTTCAATTAGAGCTGCAGTGGCATGGACACAAACATACATACACACTGATGGGGGGCTGAGAGGAAAAAGAGGAAAGTGAAAGAAAAAGATGGAGAGAGGAAAAGACAAAGACAGAGAGATTTTTTGGAAGGAGGCTGCAGTGTGACCTGTGTGTTTGTCACACTTCACCTAATGTGAAACATACATGTGCTTTACGCTTATGTGTGTGTGTTCTTACATGTTGGATGATTTGTAGGTGTGAAAATCTCTACAATGCGTTTCCATTTCCAGCCTTAATCTGACACGTTGTGTTTAACGCCACTGCTCCGTATGTGTGTGTGAGTGTGTGTGTGTGTGTGTGTGTGTGTGTGCGCATATATTGTCAAATACCAGCACGTATCAACATTCCTCTAACGTCACAAGTGGTCCTACTCTCTCTCTCTCTCTCTCTCTCTCTCTCTCTCTCTCACACACACAGAGACACACACACACTCTCTACAGCATCAAAGCCTATTAACGTCAATGAAGTGGATTTTGTGAGCCATTACAGTATCCAGATAGAAAAACTAAACCACAAAATACTCAGTGAGAAGAATGAAACAGTAGATATTTAGGGAGCGAATAGAATAAATCTGTTTAATGAGTCCATTTAAAAGTCTGAAGTTGTCTAAATGCATATGATTCCCATTTCATTAATAGAACATCAGTTATATTATAGCAGATCATCATATTACACATCCTACCTGTTACATTCCAACAATGTGTCTTTCTTTATGCAAACCCACACATGCACAGTCTTCATTGACTAACCCTTCATGTCTTTCCTTGGTTTAGATTCATTGCAAAGGTCTATGGCACATATAAGTGCACATTCCATATTGAAAAGGTCATTACTCTCCAGTAGTGTACCCCACCCACACACACATACACACACAGGCTTCTTTAAGCACCATCTACTTGGATTTCATCCGCATAAGGATCTGACCATCGGTCATAATACTGCTAATTCACCTGATCTGAAAAATGAATGGGACTGGAAAAAGAGCTGAGCACGAAGTGGAGATTCCTCTCCTTTTATAAAGGTACAGTGTGTCTGTCTCAGAAGATTTCCTCCACATTAAGTATACTGTATATAACTATTAATAGAAGATACATAGACTGATGATCAGAATCCATCTTTCAAATTATTTTGACAACAAAAGAAAAATGAGACAATCCTGGTGAAAATCAGTGCAGTCTATAGCTGCATTTCCACTAAGCAGTCCAGTTCAGTTCAGTTCGTTACACATTAGAACGGTTATTTTTGCATTTCCATTGGCAAACATTGTGGATGGTACCAATAGAACCACTCCATTCCTCCTGTTTTTTCGTTACCCCTCTGTTGAGTTACCTAGCACACTAACCCGGGACTTTAAGGTGGAACTAGAAACACTGCAGTTCGTTGACTGGTCAACAGAATTGTTACTTCTTGCGTGACAAAGGACTCAGTGCACAAACCTGCCATTTTTCCTTGCTGCCTGCAGCCTTTTCTCAAATAAAGCTTGTTGTAATAAACAGCCACATCCAGAGAAGAAAGAACAGAAAACATTTGATGTCCTCCATTGTGTTCTCGTGTTCCTTTTTTTACTGTGTCGCGATATTATGTCATGCTACTTACGTGGTTGACGTGGTTATTACCATCCGGTAACAACCTCCCCTACATTTAACAGTACTGTCTGCGGTGGAAACGCAAAACAGATCTAGGATTTAGGTACATGTAGATATGGTTTCAAGGGTACTATACTGAAAGTGTTTGGTAGAAACGCAGCTTATGTGCTACTTTCAGCCTATTCATTCTCAGTGTCTTTTTTCATTCTACCACTAGGGGCACCAAATCAGAGATTTTCAAATTCTACACATAGTGACTTTAAAACACAAAGGTGTAGACCAGGACTTCTCAAAGTCTGGACCAAGGTCCGCATCCGGACCAAACAGCAAGTTGATCCGGACCCAGCCCATACCTCGTGTTATGAAAACAATACGTTATGAAGTGTAATGTTTTCTATTTTGAAATACATACATACAATATTGATCAATAAATTGTTAGTGACGTTGAATATACAGTGTAGCTGGACATCATTCACAGCGATCCTCGACATGAATGTGGTTTTAATGTGGCTTATTTCCCTATCGTTGACATCGTTGTCATGGCAACGTTAACTGCAGGAAAGAGTGCTGTGTGTTGTTGCTGCCGAGTTCATGCAGTAATGTTACACTGGAGAATTTGCTATCAGCTCCAAAATCACAGATACAGAATGTGTTTCGTTTTCTCTAGTAAACGATTTCTACAACTAGTGTAAATGTAGCTGTAAGAATATGACAGAAATAAGTATGAACTAACTGTCTGCCAACTGTCTGCTGCGTTTTGTTCTGGCCGAATCAAAGTTCTGGTGTAGACTTTTCTATTTACAGTATATCCATCTGACATCTGACCAATATGATGATAATGAGAATGAAGAAGTCAGTGGTTTTACATTACAATCTTATTCTTAGTTTGTTTGTACCTTGAAAACATTTAGAAAAAACTCTCCACTAAAGCCTAGGATAAGAATTCAATTCAATTCAATTCAGTTTTATTTATATAGCGCCATATCATAACAAAGTTATCTCAGGGCACTTTTTCGAATAGAGAAGAGATTCTAAAAATTGTTGGGCTTGACCAGTTCAGGGTTTAAGTTCATACAGTGTCTTCCTGGTTTGTAAACAAGACCCTGAGATATTTGAACGCCTTCACTTGGGACAGAAACTCATTCCCAACCTGAAGGGTAGCCCTCCACCGTTTTCTGGCAGAGTACCATGGCCTAAGCCACTTCACACTTAGCTGCAAACTGCTCCAGTGCATGCTGATGTTCAAAGGTCAGTGAAGCTAGTAGGACTACATCATCTAGATATCATTTTTAATTAATGGACTACAGTATGCAAACCAAGTATAATATATTTGCAAACAAGTCTCCTTCTAAATATGTACATTTATATTAAAGGTATCTGAGCTGCGTGCTTTAATGTTTTTTGGAAAATGATTAAACATGGACATGTTTCTGTTTTCAAAGGACACAGGTAAAAAAATGCACCATAAACCATAATCGGAAAAGTGTTTCCTTAAGTAACACCCCCTGTATACACACACAGCACAGGAAGCAACCTCCGTAACAATAACTCAAACACTCTTTGTGTGTGTGTGTTGCCAATAAGATCACCTCTGCTGGAAAAAGGAAAAGGCTGTTCCTGTCCTAAACACACACACACACACACAGCTCTGAGGAGACCAGAAGTAGACAGAGGTCTCCTTTGAGTCTGAATACTGTTTGCAAAGCTGACAGAACTGTCTGCAGGTCAGGTGCGGACTGAACAGCGTCAGTCCACAGGGACTTTTCCCGGTGGTCCGACCAAAGATGGCACAAACCAGTTAGTTCTCCGTTATGTCACTGATGTCGTCCACGAGAAACTCATTACTGTCATTGACTGTGAGTCATCAACTGGACAGTACTTCATGGACCTTATTAAACAGACCCTTGAGAAGATGGACATAGACATCAAACAGTGTGTTGGTAATGCAACAGATGGAGCAGCTAATATGCAAGGACAATATGGGGACTTCTCTGCATTGCTCACAGAAAAGTCCCCTAACCAAGTGCACATTTGGTGTTACTCACGTGTCCTCAACCTTTTGCTAACGGACACCACTGGGATTGTAGTGGAAAGTGAATCTCTTTTCTCACTACTGAATGACATTGCAGTGTTTGTTTGAGATCCCTACAAGTGCATGAAGCTATGGGAGGAAACCAGTGAGGACAAGAGACACCAATGGTTTGTTGTAATTGTTGAAACCCTCTGGTGGTCATCATTATGGCAAGAATTGAGAAAGATGTGACCATAAAAGCTGCCATCAGAAGCAAGGCCCAAGGGCACAAAGATGCACTCCTGAAGTATGAAACCACACTGGCAGCTTAAGTTTTTCTCAGGGTTTTTGAGCAGACTTCCTCTCTGTCTAAGTACTTGCAAACAAGTGGTATGGATATCATAACAGCACAGCGCTTGGTGACAGGAATGAAAGATAACCTGAGAAAGTGAACCCGAGCCTTTGAGGGTGCGAAGAGGGCAGCAGATGATTTTGTTGAGTGGGCCAGTGGCATTCTGGAGGAGCAGGAGGACTGTGAGTGTGAAGTTCAGACTGCTCTCCCAGAGAATAGAACAAAGTGAGTTGGTAGAAGATTGTTTGAACATTTGAGCTAACTCTGTATCTCATTCTCTTTTTAAAAAGTGCAGGCTAATTGTTGTGTGTCTAGCCTTATATATTTGTATGTGCTATGATTGGTGTATTCCTAGTGAGTTTTTGAGGGTGCACCCATAGCCATAGCATACGTTGAAAACTCAGTATTCAGATAGGCTACTTGTTGGACAGTCCCAAATTTTTGTATTTTGTAATTTGGATAACTTTCCTCCCAGATGAACATAGTGGCCACATTTATAACTAGTCTGGTACCCGCTACATCAACAAATAGGGTTAGCCTACAAAATTAGCAGTCTGGTGGTTTGCGTGAACAGGGTGGCCTGGAATGGAAATTCCAGCCCTGAATTATTGTTTAGAGTGATGCAATGATTATGAGTGCTTACTCAGGCAAGGCTCTCCTGATGATGCTGTGAACTTGTTTGTAGACATCCAGTTTGGACAGACAGCTGCACTGGGTGTGGTTGGCCACACTGATTGTCACCGGCTTGGTTCCTTGGGTGATGGGCACTGTGATCTCAAACAGCTGCAAAAAGAGCAAAAGAGAGAAGAGTCAGAGAGAGACAAGGCGAATCAAAGCAAGGTGCAAAAAGCATAGTGATGTGCACTGTGAGGAATAGCAGTTATGTTGCCTTCAATTAGATGTGAATGTGTTTACATGTTACAATAATGTCCCAACTGCCAAACTGGGAAGAAATTGTTTTTTAGTGCTCTACATGGTTACATAAAGTTCCCACAATAATCCAGTTGAACACAGTGGATAAAGATGTGCCTACTGGTTGAAGAATGTATAACGAAAGTGAAGCAGACAAGCAAAACATGAATTGCTCTCTAGACCAAAACAAAAACATTCCCTCTAGATTTTTACCAGCTACAAAAAATAAAACCGACTACATGTGGTGATGTTTTAGAAATAATGCATGTCCAAATATCTGCACCATCAAAAAATGACAAAGACATAAAGACATAATTGTTCACCGGAAAACAAAATGTCATTAAAAATAGTTTTTGATGCCAGCTGCAGTATAGGACTACTGAACATTGTTGCCAAGTTTCTCTGTGAGGATGGCCGCTGAGTTTTAAAGAAACTACCAACAAAATTAAAACTGATGACCTTGGTCATCCCTATAGTTCCAAATTTGTAGTATTTTATTTCAGCAGAAAGACTTGTATTCTACCTCACCACTTTTACGTGGAAGGTGATGTGAAACTGCCTCAATGCAACGTGAATAAGTAGTCAAACTCATGTCTGTCAATTGCTCAGTCAAAGAGTGTTCTTTCTGATCACAGCAATGATCAGTTTGTACCAAAGATGAGGACAAAATAAAACAAACTTGGTGCTAGTTGATCTTTCTTTCTGCTTTATAAATTGAAACACGTGGTTAATAACCACTGAAAACTATTTTAATTATTAAATTAATTATTTATGAAATTATTAAATAGTTGGAACAATTTTCCAAGTGATTAACATTAGCATTAGAGACCAATCACATTTGTTAACAACCAGCTGATCATCTACACTGACTAGATGGTTTGGCACTAGTATTCACTTAAGGCGGCATTAATTGATTTTTGGCCACTAGGGGGCAGAAAAGCATCAAATCAAGCTGACAGATACACAGCCACAAGTTGCTATGGCTAGCTTTTTATCATGGCTTACTTACACATCCAGCAGACACAGAGCAACACTGTCAACCTATTGTGTTATTGTCCAAATGATGAATAAGTCCAATATGCACTTTCATTTTACACAGTCAGCAACCCCTGAGAAACATATCTGGCTTTTTAGTTGCTAGATTTTTGACTTTCTTCAGCAGGACTCCACTGATATGATAATCTCCATGTCAGCTGGATGTGCTATAAAAACTTGATAAGGCGATAATATGTCAGGGCTCTGTGTCTGTCAGTGTAGCCAAGCTAATTTTGTTATTTTCTTTTATTTCTTTATTTTCCCTGAAACCCCTATCTTCCATTGTGGTGAACTTCCCCAAAATTTGTTCCCACCTGTAAATAGGTTCCCACCCTATGAGTTTTCTATAGCATACATTTTTGTACATTTGTACATTTTGTTCCCCATTTTAATGTTACACCGCAGAGCCCCGCTTCAGTGAGCATGTATGCTCAGAGCTGGTGAGTCACGTTTTCGAATGCTCTCTCTTTTCTTTTATATATTTCCTTTGTTCTTTGCTTAAAATTATAATACCGTGATACATACTGTGATGCAATGTACTAATGAATCTGTCTGTCTAGCCTCCTTTGTATAAACAACCTATAATTTTGATTTTAAACTGAATTACTCAAGCGCTGTTTAAGCTAATTAGATTTGAGCTAGCTGCACCAGGTTTGTTCGAATGGGCTCTTATATTAGTATGCTATGTATTTTAGCTTTCTGCTTCTTTTTTTGTGAAGAATAAAAATCCCACAGATCCTTAGTTCCAGTGTGCGTCTCACTCTCACACAACACAACACAGAATAGTGAGAGCAGAAATCCGTCTGCTACATCAGCTTGTATTGCAGTTCTTCTGCTCCCTAGTGGCCACAAATCAATCGATGCAGTTTTTACATGCATGTGTCACAATTAAATATTTAAATTCATTTTGTGAAAGTCCTGGAACTCACTTCGTCCCATTCAACTGGCCCATACTTCAATAAAGGTAGTCCATCAGCAACTAAGCAACTATTTCATACATTCTTTTAACCAGGACCCCTCAACTTGGAGTTCAACTTGAAGCTTGAATCACTGGGGAAATCAGCACGTTAAACTGAAAACAATGAGCGAGAATGTGAAGGATTGCCACCTGAAGAACAAAAAAGTAATAAGGAGCTGGGCTTGGGTTTTCACATGGCACTGATGAAGACACTTACACGAGGCTGTTGAACAGATTAGAACAGAAACCCTGAGAGCCACTTCATTCTTTCAATCACAGAGTTGAACAGCATGAATGGAAACTAATCAGTCTCAATGACTCCTATTCAAGACCCTTAAACAGCTTAAACTGTCTTCTCTCCCTCTCATCCTAATGAGGATATCATTAAAGCTGACCTTAGTCTTTTTGACCTGGTGAGCGCTCACCATGGTTACCGAACATGCACACATAAAGAGAGCTCTTTGAGATCACAGTGACCACCACTGGGTTGAGAAGTTCACCTGCACACATTTCTTTAATTTGTGGTGATGTTTTGGCTTCAACATCTGCAAAATTCCTCATACTTACTATAACCAAGGCCCTGGGACTGGTTGCACAAAACACCTTAAGTTTTCTCCTTAAGTATGACACTAAAGGCTTAATTTCTCCTTAGCTGAGGGACTTACTTATGGGTGTTGCACAGAATCCCTGAAAAGGCTTCCTTAATTATAGAAAAAAGTTTTTTACAGAGGTAAAATTCTACAGTTTCCATGGCCTATAGATGGTAAAAAAAATGGCAGAAGAAAAGAAGACAAGAAAACCAAACTGGTCAGAGGAGGAGAAGATTATACTTCTGGAGGAATACAATAAAAGAAAGCACATACTGAAAAGTAAATCTGATCCACAAATAACAGCAAATAGAAAACAACGAATGTGGGAGGAACTTGCAACGAAAATTAACTGTGGACATGAAATACCTCGCCCATTACTGACCGGAAAGGGCTACTGGAATTCCGTAGCATAAAACCGTAGAGAAATCATTCATTGCAAAGGGGCTGGAAGAGCACAGCTGTGGAAAGCAGAGTGATCCAACCCTAGACGGTTGGACAAATCATGAACTGACTGCCATTCAGATCTATAGTGTAAAATCAATTGTTCATTGTTAAGCGTATATCCGCTGGGTTCTCCCGGTCACAGAACACTCATTTATCATAAACTCTGCCTTGTTGCAGTTAAGATAGAGTCAGAGGTACCTAAAGTTTTTTTCCTTACTTTGGTTGCTAAGGTCTTTTGTGCAATGGTTTAACTAACTTAAGGGATTCCTTATGAATAAGACCTAGATAAGGAAACCTTCAAGAGAAGACTTAAGGGTGATTTGTGCAACTGATTTTATTTTAAAGAAACCTTAACTCAGACTTTAAGGAAAATCTTAACTTAAGGTGTTTTGTGCAACCGACCCCTGGTGTTTAGAGAGACCAATTTCCAGCAGAGGATGGAACCCCTCCACACGGCTCAAGTGTCTCTTAACAGTCCCTACTGTCCCTACATAAAACTGCAGTGTTGCTGTTGTTTTGTCCTCTACAACTGGGCAAAGGAAAATAAAAGATTGACAAACTTAAGCTTGTTGAGATTGTATGAAACTATTGTTTCATCCTTGAGGAGACTTGTTGCAGTAACAAACTGTATATATAGCATACTGCATGACACAAGCATAAGGGGTTGATTACTAAACCCACCGCAAGTTACCGTCATGGCACTACATTAGTTTAGTGGGGTACTTTCAATAAGCACTGCTGAGTCCATTTGAATGCACTGCTGTTAATTAACACCTGATGTTGGACTTGTGTTTTGGTATTTGTGGTGCTGAATGGAGAGCTCCTGTAGAAAGCACATCACACACATTCACTTTAACTTGCCTCAATATCATTTGTTTCTGTCTGATGTGGTATTCATTGTCATACAGCTGTTACTGAAATGATAAAGACAAGTTGTCTAGTATCTTGCATCTCTATCTGAGTGGCTGCTGTAGCAGTCATGTGCATCAGTGCCACAGTCTTTACACCTCATACTCCCAGATGTTAAATCACAAAAACAGTCACCTCTACTGCAGTGGTTAGTCTTTCATAAGAACACTGTACAAAATATATTGCATTAACCACAACACAAAAATGTTGCTGCTTTGCTGCAGCCCCATATGGAGAAACAATTCTTTTTTGTAACATCTAACAAACTGCTTCAAACCCTTAGTAAAACAGCCTTTGAAAGTGGGTGATTTGCTCCTTCCTGGTGACAGCACACTGTATAAGGAGCCAATGGCGCTGAACCTGCACAGGGCAAAACTCGTTTATCTCATCTTCAAACTAGCCACATTTGCTATTCACTGTTATTTGAAAGATGTTCATTGTGCCATGCTGAGGCTTTGTCTTTTGGAGTTTGTAGGGGCAGGCTGCCAGTTTAGCTAATCTTGTTTTCTCCTGTTTAATTTAGTTATGTAGGTAAGTAATTAGTTGTCATTGATTCTGTTATATTTGTTGGTTTTGTTACCTTCCTAGTTAGCTTTGTTTTGTTTGCTGTGTATCTAATGTATAAAGTTGAAATTTTGGGGTGAGGGTGGTTTCATAAAGTGCCCAAATGGAACGGTTCATCCGCTGAGGAGAATGAATGTGCTCACTATATTTGATGCCAGGCTGCCTGATAGTTTTTTCAGTTCAAATGGAAATTATGGCCTGATGATGGGGCTAAATGAATGGTTCGAAGGTCATAAAACTTTAGGATTCATTGTCTAGATACCATGAATATACACAGCAAATTTCTTTGACACCTGGCCATTAGTTGTCAAGATATCATGCTCTGGACACAACGTTGGAAGGAGGAACAGACCAGCAGACATTACCATGGTAGGGCCCCATACTAGTGGAACAAAAAATGAATATTTCTAATATAGCATATGTGAGGTATTAAATATATCACAGCCAACAATGACAAAACCATAACACACCAGGCACAACATAAAAGAGTGAAAGAAGGAATAAACCAGGGTGTTAAAGAGAAAGTGGCACATGAACATCTGCATGGTGAAAATCTATGACAGCACAGGTGTTGAACTAAACCACCAGACATACATAAACACTTAAATATACTTAGTCAGTCAAATAGTAAATTACACAGTTTATCACAACTTCTATTACCTGCTAAGTGTCGAAAACCTCTCAACACCTGCCAGCTGCTTGAAAGTGCTGCCAAAGCAAATCAGCGCAACGAAATTTTCAGGATGACGAAACAAACCACAGAAGGCTGTTAAAAGAAACAGCCACTTTTGACTCCTCACCTTTCCATACATCTATTTTGAGACAAATTATTGGAAATCACTTTCAAAACATCATTAGAATTCAGTAGAACTGTAAATTGTCTATCTAGTCTGCCATCATTTGAATGACATACTATGTAGCCTATGTAAATCTCCAAACTCTGGCCAATAGTCTGAGATTGCAGCCAAAAACAGCAGTTAGGAAAAACTAGTGGAGTGAAAGAATGTCTTGTGAAACCTCAAAAAGACTGTGGCTTAGCGCCCACAGCCTTGTTACTGCTGCCAGGCGAGAGCCTCTCAGCTTCAACCTTGGCCTCAACTAAACGGTGGCATGCTTCATGAAGTTTCTTGATTCTGTGGTCCAAGAACCATTCAAACACCATTGTCCAATTTTCAAAATATACAACAAGGCTGCCCTTTTAGTCTGTATTTTAAGTTTGACTTCTTTTTAAGATGTTTGCTTTTCCAACAAAAATGGTATGTTCTTTCTGTGGAGGACAAAACAACAATACAAAAAGACTTTCAAACACCAATGTACCAGTCAAACGCCTTGACCATCTAGATCTGATTGTATTACTTATATCAAGTAATAGTGAGTGGGCCTACAGTTAATATGGTGTCTCTTTTCACTTAGCACATGTCAATGTTAGTGTGTCTTACATATATCAATGGTTAGTACTGAACTGCAAATGTTTAAGCAAAACTTGACCTGTAAAGCTTTATTCATCAATGTCCTGCCACCAGAAAATCATTCAAACAGGCTGACAGAAACACGGACAAAATCATAACAACAGCTTATGTGTTAGCATGTTAGCAACACAATATTCACTTGGAATTGGGTTTGTGTTCACACAGTAGTCCAATATTCACTCTCCTTTTAGCTCTGTTTCATTCTTTACCAATGTCTGAGATATAGCAAAAAATAGCAAGCTCTTTAGCTGCTAGGTATTTTTTTTAATTTTTTTTTTATCTCAAAGATATTAGAGAAAGTTGTTGCCAATCAGCTCACTAATGTTTTGACTGCACACAACATTTTAGATATTAATTTCAACCTGGTTTCAGTCAGAAGCATTCCACTGAGACAGCTCTTCTCAGAGTCTTCAGTGACATAATTATGTCTTCTGATGTGGGTGAATGCTCTTTTTTGGTGTTACTGGATCTAAGCACAGCTTTTGATACTGTAGGTCACAGCATCCTGACTGAAAGGCTTAGGCAGTGGGTGGGTGTCTCTGGGAGCGCCCTGGACTGAATCTGCCCTTATATCTCTCGGACAGGAGTTTTTCTGTGTCGCTTGGTCCCTACATGTCTGAAACTGCTGCTCTTTCCTGTGGTGGGCCTCAGGGCTCTGTCTTGGGTCCTATTTTATTTGCTTTATACATGCTTCACTTGAGTCATAATATTAGCACATTCAAAGGTATTTCTTATCACTGGTACGCTGATGATATGCAGCTGTCTCTTTTAAGCCTGATGACACTGACAAACTGTTTTGCACGACTGTCTGATTGCCATTAAGGACTGGATGGCTAACAATTTTTTACAGCTGAACTCAGATAAGACGGAGGTCCTTATTGCTTCAGATAGCATAGCTTCCAAGGTTGCTCAGTGTATTGGGTCCCTTTCTTCTGCTGTACAGTCTAATCTTAGAAATCTTGGTGTTATGTTTGATCAGGCTATGTACTTTGATCAACACGTCAAATCATTGACCCGTACATGTTTTTTCCATCTAAGAAACATTGCTAAACTCAGGTCCATTGTATCTCAAGCTGAGCTAGAGATGATCATTCATGCTTTTATATCATCATCCGGCTAGACTACTGCAATTCCATCTTCACCTGCCTCAGCAAGTCGTCTCTGGATTGTCTACAAATGGCCCAGAATGCTGCTGCAAGGCTGTTGACCAGGTCCAGCAGGACAACTCATATCACACCCATTTTATCTTCCTTACACTTGCTTCCCATCAAGTTCCGGATTCATTTTAAGGTTCTTGTTTTTACGTATAGAGCCCTGCATGGTCAGGCACCAATGTACATATCTGACCTTCTCCATCCTTACAACACCAGTAGGTCACTGAGGTCTTCTGACAAGGGCTTACTGGTTGTTCCTCGTGCCCGGCTAAAAACAAAATGTGATCGTGCCTTTGAAGTGGTGGCTCTGACAATGTTGAACGCCTTTCCTATAGACATATGATCTGCGGTCTCTGTTGATGCCTTTAAAAAGCAACTGAAGACTTATTTATTTAAACTGGCCTTTGTCTAGCCTCGTGCTGTATGATGTTTGATTTTTGTGTGTTTTTAAGATCTGCTGTTGCTTATGTTTTATTACCTGTTTCTTTTTACTGTTTTTATGGTCTTATTTTTAACACTTATACTTTTGTGAAGCACTTTGTGATCTTGCTCTGTGAAAGGTGCTATACTAAATAAACTTTACTTACTCACTTACTTACTTGATTTTCTTTACTAGCTAGTTGCTAACTTTGTCTTTCTGCTATTTGGTGCTGTGTAGGTAGCATACAGTGTGTATATCAGTGCTTTATTTCATAGAAATGGCTCCCTACTAGCCTAACATTCCCAAACCAATTCGGAAATGCGACTTAGTCTGGAACATCAGTTTATTTTCGCTTTCCAAGGTGCGTTATCAACTGGCGCAGACCAAAATGCTTCTGGACGCAATTGGATAGACCTACAACCAATCAGAGCAATGAAACGTGTGCCGTAGCACTGAGCGATGGAAAAATGACCACAGCGTGTAGTGTACCAACCTACTTTCAAGAATTGAACAGGATTTACTAGTTTTTAGAAGATGGGAAGAGGAAGAAAAACAAGCTGATTCGAATGAAGAATCATGGGCATTAACAGCAGCAGATAAAAGGAATTGGGGGCGGACTCCTTCAAAGACGCAGACGGTTCTGAAAAAGTTGTGCCCCAATCTGCCAACTCCAAGTTGGACCAGAATATCCATCTCTGCACAGCAAAGTATTACAGAGGTAAGCTTGTTGTAAAGTGGTGTTAAATGGTTAAACTGCTTCTTAAATGTGTCATAATTAGACTTAACATAACATGGGCTCGAATGCCAAGTGTCTTATTATTATTTATGAAAATGCCTCAACAGTGCTCCTCTGTACAGTCATTGTATCAAACCTGCCCCATATTGGATAAAACGGTTGTGACTGAGGTCGGCTGGAAATCTGTCTGAATGGGAGGGGGACCAGGAGCATCTGCCAGAGCAAATAAAGCATGAGCTTACAGATTCGTCCGGTTCCAAAGCTAGCTCCCTACAACTGAATCATTTGATTCAATGTTAATGTTAACTATTGATTAACAGGTTTAACGTGTCTGTACTATCACTCAGCTCAGTGCGTGCCAAAGCATTAATATGGATCCTTTTCTCTCTTTTTGCCCACCCCCCTTACTTTTCTCTATTCAGCTGCTTATGTAATGTTGACAGATGTACACTCACACACAAACACCCATATACACACAAGTGTACACACCAAAACGCATTTGCACATGTAGGTCTACAAACACACATACACAGCCAAACACATACAGATACAGACACATTCTGGCAACAGTAGACTTCCTGCTCTGATTGAAATCAGCTTTAAAAGATCATCTAACAAAAGAGCTATCAGCCCAAACTGCCACTGCCAGTTCATTAAGTTAACACTTATGAGAAATGAATAAACCAGCTGAGCTGAAACAATAAGCTATTACACTTAGCCAGTTCATTAACAACAGCTCTGGAAATGAACTAACCAGCTGAAAGAGTTCACCCTCTGTTTCAAGGCACAGCTGAGT
Organism: Macquaria australasica; assembly: GCA_005408345.1. Taxonomy (NCBI): domain Eukaryota; kingdom Metazoa; phylum Chordata; class Actinopteri; order Centrarchiformes; family Percichthyidae; genus Macquaria; species Macquaria australasica. Next base: position 18,894 of record SEMN01000179.1, on the reverse strand, counting down.
GGTGACTGAGGTTTATGTAAATACTGCTGTATGTTCTCTTTCCTCCTGCTCTCTCTCTCCCGCTCCCCCCTTCCCCCTTCAACCCAACCGGTCGAGGCAGATGACCGCCCACCTTGAGCCTGGTTCTGCTCGAGGTTTCTACCTGTTAAAAGGGAGTTTTTCCTTGCCACTGTCGCATAGTGCTTGCTCATGGTGGGAACTGTTGGGTCTCTGTAAATATAAAGAGTCGGTCTAGACTTGCTCTATTCGAAAAAGTGCCCTGAGATAACTTTGTTATGATATGGCGCTATATAAATAAAACTAAATTGAATTGAAATACCTTAAGAATACATTGTATCACAAGGAGCTAGTGGTTAGACTGACTGTGTGTTATTTAAAGCTGCAACAGGCAGTCATGATGCCATTTTCATCAGGTGCAAGTCCATTTTTTGCCACCCTGCCCACCCTGCCAACGTTGAAGTTGTGTTTATGAAGATCACTGGTACAGTGCAATTTTGGCACAATTTCGCATGATATAACTCCGTTTTGACCTTCTCAGATCCTCTTGCAACTACAAAGAGATTCAGAACACACAAACATAGAAACGTTATTACGCATGGAAAACATGATGACAGTAAGATGTCCAGAAATGCTAAGTCAACTTAAAAAGAGGTGGTGTATATTCATATTCATATTTGAAACTCCTAGACAACAACAAGTGTCCTCTGAGCAAAACTCTTTACAGGATTCCCAAACTTCCAACACAACCCCCTTTAACGTATGATAATGTATTCTTTCTAATCCCACCCTGTATCCAAGTGCGCCACAGGTGCACGAGGCGAGCCTGGACAGGAAATTACCAAAAGTGTGTTTGGCACACCTTCGACACACTGGGCAGGGTGCACTTGACTGCGAGTGCGCTGAATAAGAGAAGACGTCATGGAATCATCAAATTAAAAATAGTATCAGCCCATTACATCACACACTACGTTGTGTGCAGGTGAACATTTTGGTGCAAGCATGGCACAGACAGCTGTGTTTAGAAGGATTCTCTGTAATGTCCTCACTGTGTACTCATGTTTTGCACTCAGCTCCTCGTCCAGCTGCAGGAAGACGTCATACTGGGTGATCTTCTTCAGGAAATGTTTATAGAAAACATGTTCTCTGATATGTACAACATACAAGATTCTGTGAAACACTGCTGCGGGTCAACAGCAAGCAGCAGCACTTACTGTACACCAGAGTAAACATTAGCATCTCATCCAAGACATCAGCACCAAACTACCTCTGGCACGCCTCAGCTATTTTGTGCAAGACATCATCAACTTCTGGTGGAGGATTGTGCTCTACTTTAGAGTGACTTTAGAGTTTTCATAACAGTGCTGTTGAATCATGAAGCAAATCTTTGTTTATGTGCCCTGGGTGTCAGGTCTCTCAGCTGCTTGCTCATTGCTCCCAAAAGAAGACCATTTTCATCTATTTCTTTAATATTTATACACAGTATAGACAGTTAATCAAAGTGGAATCCAACCGTGATGTCCCCAGCTTCATATTAGGTTACTGTTTTGGCAGAAATGTAGAAGTGGGAAAAATGGGAAAACTCTTTGGATGATTTGAGTGCAAATATCTTGTGGGCAATGTTTGTCTATTTTTGAAAAAAGAATTCAAATGATTTAAAAACATTTTTCATTTCATAGTGTGGTTAAATGCCTATGTATGTTTTCATGGGGATTATGATGAATGAAAATCCTTCTTCTTATATAAGTAAGATGACCTGTCTCAAAAGCACTTTAACTGGCTGAGTTAATGTGAATCAACCCAACAACACTTGACTAGACAGCATAATGGTGTGCTGTCTGAGCAACACTTAGTTTCTGTTTTTAATATGCTCTTGCTACTTTCTTTTACTACAAGCTAGTTCAGTAGCCATGTGTGCCTGCCTGAATATGTGCTCAACAAAATAAAGTCTCATCACCATACATCTGTCATTTCATTCAGTAGAAATCACTTAGTGGTTTGGATCTGTTCCAAACATTACCACACATTTACCATGTGGACCACATAATACTTCCTCTTTAACTATTCCTGGCCACTCTGGTTGTCTCTCTAACAGCATGGAGGTAATGAAATACAAAGGTGCCTTCATGGTCCATAATTTGGAAATACGGAATAGAAAACATGTTTGTGGTGCATGAGAATGTCGGTCTGTTGGTTCACCACTTTGGTCCAGACTGAAATATCTCATCGATTATTGGATGGTTGTCCATGAAATTTTGGTACATTCATGTTGGCCTCAGGATGAATTGTAATTACTTTATTGATCCTCTGACTTTTTATCCAGCGCCATCATTAGGTCAGAATTTCACTTTGTCCAATATTTTTGTTTTTGACCAAATACCAGCAGAACTAGTGACATTCCCATCAGCCTCAGCAGCACATTGTGTTAAGTACTAATTAGCAACTGTTAGCATGCTAACACACTAAACTAAGATGGTGACCATAGTTAACATTACCTGCCGAACCTCAAAAAAAAAAAAAAAGAGAGTAGTTCTCTCACTGACAAAAACAGCTGAAAGTCTATACCAAATATATACCAAAGTATATTTTGTTACACCTGTCTGTCTAAATTTGTCACCTTTTTGTACTATGTTCCATTGCACTAATAAAGAAAGACAGAAAAACTGACCCGCTGATCATTACATTGTCATTGTAACAATGTTAGCATGCTGATGTTAGTATTAACAAAAAGCATCGCTGTGCCTAAGTACAGTTTAGTTTTATTAGTCTTGTTTTCTGTCACAGACAATTCTGAGTTCATGAAAGTGGCATTTTGTGTTTCAATTTTGTACAAATGTAAATGCTGGCCTTATGGTGGCACTAAACAACAGGTCAGGGGTCACCAAAAACATGAGGGAATATCCGCTGGGGATAAATCCACAGCAAATTCATAATCTGGCCAGTTGTGCTTAAAGAACAATGCCATGTTGCTTTTTCATTAAACTAAGCAAACTGTATTAAAATCTCAAAATTAACTTATAATTGATTTATTATTTTACAGTGACACATAAAGCAACTTTTAGGGCTGGTTTAAACAAGCATCGGTCAAATCATTTTTCAGCAGTGATTTATGGTCCCACACAACAGGGCAGCCTCAGGAAGAGCCCCTAACTGAGAGCGAAAACATGCTGTAAAACTCAATCTGACCACACACACACACACACACACACACACAGTATTCCTCTGGTCAGACACATAACAAGCCAATTAAAAAGCAGACCGCTGGCTAGTAACTCCTTCTCTTTAACCACAGTTGTACTCTGGGGACAAACACACACACACACACACACACTCCAGTGTACTCCAGAGCTCCTGCAGTTGCTGGGGTAACCAGCTGACACATGAACACTCTGTATAAGGCTGATGTTTCTGTTTGTCCTCAGTCAGTGTGATTACATGCACTTAATCACGTAACCAGGTTACTCAGAGAAACCAGGTAATGCAGGTAATGAGAGTGTCTATGTTGGAGCAGACTAGGGGACTTGCCGACAGACAGACAGACAGAGCCAAGTCTCACAGAGTGAATGTTAAGACTTCTAGATTTAGACTTCTAGAGGCTACTTTGTGTTAGTTCAGTTTTAATCTCATTTTAAATATGCAAATGTATCACTCTGTGTAAATCTCTCTCCTTTCACCCAGCCGCTCAGCTGCTGCTTTCCCCATCTGCAGTCTTTTGGCATGCACAGGCATACAAGTAAAATTAGAAAAGTGGTTACACATATATATTGCCAAGAAATTGTCATTTTCCAGGAGAAATCTAGCTGGGGAAATCAGGTTTCTCTAATCCCCTACACTGATTACGATAACCAGGTTTCAGGACAGTTAAAACATCAGCTTAGTGATGTTACGTTCGCAAACAATCTGATTCTTTTCAACGGCTCTTTGGTCCAAATGAAGGGAACCAGGTCATATGTGAGAGCTGTTTTTTTTATTGTTGTGAGCACTGTGCATGCACACTGCTCAAAAGTACCTTCATGGTGTACTCATAACAGTCAAAAAGTTGAGTGTGGAACGCTGCACACTTGTCACCCTCAATGGTCGCCATCTTGGCTACGTAGCGGAAGGGGAGGACCACCAATCTATGAAAATGGCGGCTGCAGTTTAATGTATTGTTTTTCCTTCTGTTTATATAATTTCTGTTCTTTAGCTCTTACGTTGGTCTACAACTGCAAAAAACGGAATAAACGGCATTAGACCATCAGTCCAGGCTTGCATTTTTTCAACTGGAATGCTACAGTGCCAATAAAATGTTTTCTAATATTAATTGTTGTATGAATTGCATTCAAGGCAAGGCAACTTTATTTACATAACACTTTTCATATAGAGGTTAAATTCAAAGCAATAAAGAACAATGAAAGGAATGGAGCCATGAGATCCGGCTCCCTTCAAAGAACCGTAATTCCCATCACTACATCACCTTACCGGAAAAAGCCGTCTGTTAGCTGGTTAATGAAGTACATGCAAATGCACTGACTGTGGCAGCAAATACATACAGTAGACACACAGTACAAGCACACACACTCACACACACACACACAGGCACCGCCCTCAGGACAAACTTACAACATTGTGATCACTGAACAGCCAAACTCTTTTAGCCATGCTTGAGGTGTCAACAGAATGACCAACCGTTGATGTTGCTTTATGGTGATAATTATTTAGGTCTGGCTATGCGAGACTATTCAAGCTAGTTAATACGTTGAGTACATGCGGACTGAGTCACACTGTTAACTAACTACACAGTGGTCAAATGAGCTGTCATTTGCTAGTAACATTAGCTACATGAAAGTAGAGTAAAACCCAAACAAATAGCTCCAAGGTGAGAACCTTGCAACAGTGGTAATAACTGAATATCTCCATTCTATCAGTTAATTATTATACCACTGCTAGGTTTGGTAACAGTGGCTCTCCCACTCATTCATGTGCAAAACAGGAATGATCAGGCCACCAGATTCTAAATTACAAGTTCAAAGTAAAAATTAAAGAAGTTAGAGCCATGCATTAGACCTTTTCTTATGGAATTTTGTGTTTTCCAAACTTCTCCATTTCAAGGATCTCATATTCGTAGATCCATATTTGAGCACATAATAAGAAGAACAGGAGAAGAAGGAGAAGAATGTGCTTACAGTTTTGCTGAGGTAACCAGTGGAGATATTCCTGCATTGTTTGTCTTCAGAGTGGCAGCATCCTCCACATCTGTAGACGGACACACAGGGTGGTTTATAGAAGATGTTGTTCGGAGCCCCGAACTCCCTGCCCACGTCGACACACACTTCCCTGGGCATGCACTGAGTCTTCCTCCACTCCGACTCTATACCTGCACACACACAGAAAGTCAGACCACCACTGCAGGCATGCAACAGGTCTTTTTTTTTTTCTCAGCTGCTGCACACATGGATGGCAATGCATGACACACATATATCATACACAAACGTGGTTTCTAAAAGTGTATATTCCAATGTTGCCAAGTCAGAACTGTGGTCAACAGGGATTTCAGATTTTTAACCCACAAGTGTACAACTTAGATCAAGTCTGAGGTCATTACCAAAGCGTCAGTACATCAAGGTGGAGCCAGTATGATTGGCCACGACTGATGATAGTATAGTATGATAAATGATTTATTCCTAATATAACATGTTTTCATGTAATACCCTGCATGTGTAGGCACAAGAATTCCAAAAGTATACTCTCTCAGCACACTGTGTACAGAAAATATGATTGCACTTTGTGGAGAGCAAAATAGAGCTAACACAAATTGGGCCTAGAGTCACTTTTTGCCACTTATTACTAGCAACCAGTGTTGTCAGATGTCAAACTTTCTCAACAGATGCTCTTTTCTGCTGTGAGGTACTGGTATTATTGGGTCATCTCAGTTCTGACATTAATTCAGTAAATTCATTATCAAAGCAACAGTTGTTTGTTAGATAGGTGAAATCGTTTGCTTGACTTAATGCAGTAATGTCATGGATGTGTGCTGCCAGTCAAGGACCTCTTCATGCATGCAGCTGGAGAGCTCTGTTGACAAGATTTGACATAAGAATAAGCAAGCATAAAAGTAGTCACTCAGCTGTCACCAGAGCATGAGCTCCTTAAACTCAAATCTGTAAAACCACAGGTTTAGCTGAATTATAACCATGCCTTTTTAACCTTATTGAATGGGTCAGTGCCACAGCCTATGTGAAACTATAGGTGTGGGACAGGAACACTGCTGTTTTGATACATTTTGACAATACAAAGAAGTACATATTTTGTATATGGATGATTACAATGATGCAAAATGGGCAACAGGTGCAGGTAAATGGACTGTATTTATATAGAGCTTTTCTACTGGACACAGCACTTTACAATTTTGCCTTTCTTTCACCCATTCACACACTCATGGCGCCGGAGCTACCATGCAGGGCCTTGGCTTGCCCATCGGGAGCAACTAGTGGTTCAGTGTCTTGTTCAAGGACACATGGACCGACAACCCTGGGATTAATGGATGACTCTACCTCCTGAGCCACATTTATGTTCAAATATCTGATGTTAATGTTCAAAACAGGAGCACTGATTATCTGAGACAACCTCATCCACATGTATTAGTCTGACACCAAATAAACAGACTAAGTTTGATAATATGATGCATATGGTTCTCTGAGTTTAAGAAAAATGAGTTGCAGTCACTGAAAGGAAAGTCCACTGTCCAGTTTAAATTAAATACAGTCTGCCTACTATGGGGCTCTAACTGATGCAGAAACAAACATTTTATGACAACAAAGCAAACTTTAATATCTCAAAGGCCACTCTTTAGTTAGTTAAGTTAGTTTATTAGTAAATTCTATGACGGGCCCTCAAAAGGACAACAGCCCTGAATGCAGCACTTGGTTTTCCTTGAGGGAAGCATTTATTTAGATTGAGGCTGTGATGACCTAATTTCTATTTTTGCAAGTCTGAAAACACATTATATTAAAACAAAGTGCAAACATACTTTTCAGGATATCCAAGTTGAGGTAGGCAGCAGCGAATGTTGCCTCTTCTGTATCAGCCGCCGGCCTCAGTCGGCGAGGCTGTGGCCGCTGAGAGAGCTTGGAGGCTGAGGAGGCAGCAGAAAGCTTGGATCTACACTTCAGAATGGCCCAGTATGAAGGATAGATGAGACTCATCAGTTCATCGACACTGGAGGCTGAACGCAACTTCTGCTCCATGTCTGGCTTTGGTGGAGAGTCCTGAAAGAGACAAGAGACACCTTCACTGAGATACTGCTGTTACTATATATTATTACACAACTTGAATACTCAACTCTGACTGGCAAGAAACACAGTCTGTTGTACCTGAAGAACACATCACAAAGTCATTGTTTTGCAAGTCACAAGTAAGTCACAAGCCAAGTCCCTAGTCAAGTTTATTTATTTAATGTTTATTTGTATAGGGACAAGTATGTAGTATAAACCAATGTCACACACCACAGCATATATAGCCTAAACTCATTTGCAATGCCCGTCCCTAGATAGGCCTTTAAAACACATAAAACTCAGCAACACATAGACAGTGTACACAAGAGACAGTACAAAACACAAACTCAACAGTAGGCACATACATTAAATACAGAAATAAATACAGACAGAACAATACAAGACACAAACTAATACAATAACGCACCATAAAACAAGAAGCACCAGATCATTCATGACTACATGGCTGATACCTCTTTAAAAACTGTTTCAGTTTGAGTTTCACATGATCCCAGTCAGGGTCCAGTGTGAGGTCTGTAGGTAAGGAATTATGTTAATCCCCCAAACAGAAAAAGCTGTTTGTCCAAATGAGGATTTACGTAAGAGCACCTTACAACTCCTATTGGATGCTCCACGTGTTACTGAGCCTGAAGCTCTGAGTGGAACCACAAGGTTACTGAGCACCTGGGAAGCCTGGTTATGTAGGCATTTATAAATAAGTTAAAGCAAATTCAATAAAATGCAACCTTAACACATTTAATTTGACAAGTCCTGTGTCAAGTCTGGAGTTAAGACAAACAAGTCCCGAGTCAAATCTCAAGTTATGAACAACAAGTCCCAAACAAGTCTGTTACACAAGTGTTTGTTAAAATAATGTCATTCCTACCCTAAAATATCCCACTGATAGAATAAAATAACAGAGGCCATGAAAGTGTTTTTCAGATCTATTTGTAATATGAATTACTTTGATAGTCCTGACAGATAGCATATAGCATATTTTGGTTTGGTTTTTCTATTTTAGCAAATAAATACGCAAGTAAGTGTTCTTAACTACTGAATGTTAAATAAATATTACTCAGTCCACGATTTTCTGTTTATTTTAGTACAAAATAGTTAATTAGAGCTCTACTGTGAGGACGGAGAACTATTTAACCTATTAATCGTTACCGAGGTAAATGGGGCAATTAATCCTAATATTGATTTTGGTGATATTGCACAGCTCCAAGTACCATCACCCCCAACCTTTTGTGGTGCTTTATGTAATCTGCTGTGGACATTCGTGATCACCAGTGGACAAATCCTTTTTTGAGGATGAAATCTTCTCTAGTGCCATCAAAGTCTACTGATGATTCAGTTTAACTTTATAGAGTATATTCATGCACTCACAGGCATATGCCCATTAGATTTTAATCAACATTTTCTTCCGGCGCCACCCTCAGGACAAACTTTACATTTTATCTCTAGGCTCTAAGAACAGCAAAACGTCTGGTTTGTTCTTTCCAACACTTTTATATTTTGCAGTGTAATGAACATTACAGCCTTTTAGGGGCCACTAATGCCAAATTTCCCTATAATAACAGATCAATAATAAACTTCAACTTTAAGTAGAAATGTACTGGCTCTCTCTTGGAACTACCTTTCAGTAGGTGGATGTGATGACTTGTATTAGACAGGCATCACAGGAATCAGATCATCTGACAGTTCATAAATTCAGCTGACTCCATCACACACACACACACACACACACAGGCCCTGGGGGAGCAGAGTGTCTGAAGTGTGAAAACAGAGAGAGAGGAGAGCTGATTCTACTGTCTGGGTAATTCCTGTGGTACATGGTCCTGCACAAAAATAAAGAGCAGTGAATGTTTTATGGATCATTTCTCTACAGTTCTAGTTCATATAGAGTGCGGCTGTGGCAATTCCCACCACCTGCTGTTTAAATGTCGATGTGTCTTTGGGCAAGACACTGAACCCCAAATTGCTCCCGATGGTCAGGCCAGCACCCTGCGTAGTAGCTTGCTGCCATTGGTGTGTGAGTGTGTGCGTGAATGGGTGAATGAGTGGACAAAACCTTGTAAAGCACTTTGTAAAAGCGCTATATAAATGTAGCCATTAACCATTTATGGAGTGCATCCTAAGTTATTTTACTCTTAATTTATATTGCTTAGAAGCATTGAAAATATACATGAAGTACATTTACATCAGTTATTAGAGGTAGTCATAATTCAAGTCACAAGTCTTCATTAGCAGACTACAAGTAACGATGTAAGGAATTTAGGGATCTGAAGACTGCTGGCCACAGCCTTTATTAGCCATTATTGCAATGACACATTACTAGTTACACTTCACTTGAACATTACTCTTTTAAATCTATTTTGTAATTGTTTTGTAGTAGCTAAGACTGAATCCCTTGAAACCATTTCAATGGCTTGTTTATGCTAAAAAAGGGCTGGTACCATATGTTCATCTTTCTGAGGTGGCCAAAGCAGTACCACAGCTTTTTCTTTTTAACCAAACAACTTTAGGGGCTAAATACTGCAAATGTAATACCATGCACCAGTCAGGTTTCCACAGTGACTATAGCATGGCCAGTTTGGCAAAATAAACCTATAAACTTATCCAACTTTGGTAATGCATGACTAGTAGCATACTGCTATAGGCTAAGGGTGCAAGACTTATCAGGCTGTATTAATTAAACATGCAAGGTGCACCAGAGGTCTGCACCAGGCATGAAACTGAGATCATGAACACAACCCATATCTGCATCTTTAAGGCCCACCCTCACTGAGCCCAACATAAATTTGAGACCAAAACCTGAGTGCACCCAATGTGCTTCCACACCTAACCTCTGTGGTTAGGTTAAAACCATAGGATTTTGTGATAGTAGATTTTAGCATGATTATAAAAGCTAAACTACTATTAAATCCATCTGCTAATTGTGAACTGTCAAGGAAGTGATCTTATAATAATGAATGAATAAACATGTATGCGTGTCATCAGGATTTTCCCTGGTGAGACAGTTAAAAGCAGTTAAAACAACTCCATCGGGGGGATATTCCTGTACAGCTCATGGCATCACTACCCCTTAAAATAATGACGTCACGATGAGGTCTAATCGTCAAAGACTCTTCACATTTCTTCAACTTCCTATTGTGCACTATGTCAAATAAATGAATTCAATTACTCTTTAAGCCTCTTTTTCTATTAAGCGTCTCCTGATTTAAATGAGATAACATACAAGAAACAATTAACTAAAAACTAAAAGTTTCACTAAATATTTAATTATACTCTATTTCAATTCCCCAAAACTGATAGATGCTATACTGTATTATGACCATGACAAGTAATAATTTTATTTGGTTTTCAGCCCATAACACACAACAAAATCAAAAGTCTAAAGTCAGGTTAGCCACCTGCTCATTAGTCAAGTCAAACTTTATTTATATAGCACATTTCATACACATGGCAACACAATGTGCTCGGTGGTCATTCCAGTAGCTGGTAGTGCGAGTTTGTATGGTTTATCCTTCAGAGATTTTCCAGCACCTGCTACCAGTTCTCTAGCCAAGGGTGGGCCTGTGGAGTCAGATGGGCAGAATGTTGCCCATTTCACCTTCTGTTTGAGAAGGAGGACCACTGCTAAGTGGAGATGGGTGTGGAGCAGGTCAGGGACTTGTGATTAGTCCCAAACTTTGCCCAGGAGTCGTCTGCCACAGGAGGAGCTGGAGTACGGACAATGACATTTTCTCTCGTGCCAAGAGTGGCGTCGGACCATGGGATGGTTGTTTCCAGCCCGGTTGCAACCGCGACAAAGGAGTTCAAGAGTTGCTCGTATCTATTGAAACAAGAGAGATCCTGCCCTCCAATTGGGTGATATTTTGGCTCAGGGCAGAGCAGCTGCTGCAGGTCAGTTGGAGAGAGGAACAAAGGCATCGTAGGCTAGCACCACCTTTCAGTTGGCATGCACAGCCAAATAGCTGGATCTGATGACTTGGTGGTCCAAGAAATACAATAGATGGCTGAAAACAGCCCAGAATAGATAGTTGTGTTGCTCAACAAACAAACAACAACACCGGTAGGTAACAAAGAAAATTGATGGTTCTATGCTGTTCTTCGATCCTATCCTCTAGCTAGCCAAGAAATGTAACGTTTTGCCTAAGGGGGGTCATTTGTTGAGATACTTTACTCTGAAACAAAGAATTGGACTGACAGACCTGAGACTGTCCGACTGACCACCATGCCACAAGCATTGCCAAAATGTACATTTACTCAGAGAGAGTCCATTTAAATGAGTGTAAAATAATAATTTATTTGACAAATGTGTAGCAAGTGTATGTGAATGCTATCTCACTTCCTGTCCTTCAATACTATTAGATAAATGCCATTGTACTATTTATGATAAACAGCAGTTTAACATCCACACATTCACTCTGACAAGAACAATATGATTGTGTGTATGACTGCAAGCAAGGCCGTCTCACACACACACACACTGACTGGCCTTTGTATTAGAGGCCAGTCAAATAGAGTGAGGGAGTCCATTGTATTTTACTGCCTCTGTAAGTCTGTTTACAGCCACTGCAGAGATAACACACACCACACTCCATTTCCTACTAGAAACAATGTGTTTATTTATGTGTTTCTATATGCATATGCATGTTTTGTGTATGTGCTTCTGTCTGCACAGATTTTTTTCTACATATGTCCTGTCTGGGTTTCCTCCGTCTCTTCATGCGTGTGTGTGTGTGTGTCCTGTCTCAGTTTCCCCTGATTCTGTGTGTTTCTGCTGGTGTGTTTGGACTGGTGTTTTCACACAAAAATATGCACACACATACTGTCCCTTCACGTGGGAAAAAAGCGTTTCTCTGCCGTCGCATCGGCTCAAAGAAGCAGAAACAAACAATTGAGAATACAACAGCTCTAAAAAAGGACCCTGCTGTCACCTGACTGAAGTAACCACATTCACCATTGTGGTCCTTCCTGCTGGTTTGACAATTTGAAACTGTTGTGGAACATCAACACTGCTGAGTCCACCAGACTAATCAAATCATTTAATATAGTTTGAGGACCCACCTACTGATACCATCTGGTTCTGCTGCTTTCTTGGTGTTCACACACTTGAAAGCCCTCCTGACGTCATGCTCAGAAAGGGTGATAGGATCTATTTGGATGCATCTGGTAGAGTTTAGTAACTTTACAGTGACTTTACTTTGCATTAACATCAACATAATATTTAACTTTTTCTACAATACAATGTTTGTTTTGATCTATCACAGCAATATAGGTCTAGGTCTACTGATTTTTCTCAGTTTAATATTAGTCAGTCTGTCGTCCTATCAGGGCTCTGTTGGAGAAGAGATTTGTTTGTCTGTGGGCTCTGTGTAAGTGACTTTATGTTCTGTCAATGAGTCATATCATTTATCTAGACATCTGGTGTGTTTTTATGTATTATGGCTGTGTGCTGCTTTCCTATAGTTTTGTTTTGTGCGCCTATGTGTTATTATCATGTGTGGATTTGGTCAGATTAGATCAGTGATTATTAACGACTGGGCTGCGATGCTGTACTGAACTGTGCAGTGTTGGCTAAGCTGCAACAGAAAGGGCCCAAATTTCTCACTAAGTGGTGAAAATTATTTTTCCTCTTTTTATTAATCGGTAGGCTATCAGTAAGAGGTCGTTATAGCCTTGTCTCTTTCTCTCTCCCGACACTATCCATGGTTCTAACACGCTCATCACACGTGTATCGCCTCAGCTGATCAGTTTACTTCTGAAGTTGAAATAAATAAATGAATTTATTTTTAATCAGAGGTGAACTCATCTGTAACCATGTCATGAGGCATGTCTACATGTCTTGTTCCTGTATCACCTTTATGTTTGTTGTTATGTTTGCTAGATAGATATATATATATATATATATATATATATATATATATATATATATATATATATATATGCATGTAGCAAACATAAGATAAGAATCCAGTCCCAAGGGCCACATCTTGATTTCAGCCGCCAACTCAGAGTGAGTGTCTCTATGAAACCACTGGCTGCCTGAAAGGTGAGAAATCAATCAATGCTTTGAAAAATGAGAGCATTTATGAGAGATGATGAATGAGCCAGAGCAGGAAAGGTCATTAGGGATTCATTCTGTGCTAACTATAAATGTCTGGAACAAAATTCATGCCAATCCATCTCATTGAGATATTTCACAGGATGAGTGAAAACTTTGTCCTACTGGTGGCACTAGAGGGAAAGTCAGGGGATCACCAACCTTCATAGGATTCATCATCTGGGAACCATAAATGTCTGTACCACATTTCACAGCAATCCATCCAATAGTTGTTGAGATATTTCAGTCTGGACTAAAGTGGTGGGCCGACTAACCAAACAACCAACCAACAGACAGACCACTGCTAGAATGGCTAATAAAAAGTATGCTGAGTACTCTTAGCTGAACCTAAGGCAAGATGGTAAAAGTGTGTTGATACAAGATCAAGTCACTTCGTTTTGTGATTATTTGCAGAAGAGAAGAGTAAAAAGATTAGAGGATATGAGTAATATCATCAGTAAAGTAAACAACTACTGCTGCCATGGAGTAGTAAGTTATTTGTTTCTGAATATTGATATAAGTGCTGCCTGTTTCTCTCTCTCTCTCTCTCTCTCTCTCTCTCTTTCTGTGTGTGTGTGGGGGGGGGGGGGGGATTGCACTCAGTACAGAGACAAATCTACTTGGCTTGGATTTTATCAACATTCAACTAGAATATACATATCCAGATAACAGTCCTCATGTGTTTAACAGGGAAATAGCAAGAAAAAGAGGAGCAGAAGGGAGAAACGAATAGTACAAATAAACTGCTCTTACGATCTCCGTACATCTCATCATTTGGATCAGATTCTTGCATAACTTAACTGTCATAATTGACAGTACATGGCAAATCTTTGTCCCACGGTAACCAGAAACAGAAGTCGCGCTCAAGGAAACGTCTTGCTCTGAAATCTCACGAGAGGTTGAGTTGTTGCAGGAAGTCGACTTTGTGTTTCTGGATAAACAAAAAGGATCTTACTCTTTAACAAAAAGGCCTGTCTCTGTAGGGATCCTTTCCATAATGTTGTCAGACACTTAGAATAACAGTCTGAACCTGTCAGTGGCAAAAACAAGCACTTTTAGAGGACAGATTTTGACGGTTGCAGTTGCCCCAAAGGATTATGTTGCAGCCATTGTAGCCCGTTCGCAGATGCCAGCAGAGATGATCTACTGGACCAATTCCAGTAGTTTAGTAACTATTAGTCTTTTAGACCCCAAAATTTGTAAAAAAATAGGGCCCAAGATTAAAAATACCAGAGTTGCCCATGTAAACTCATCAGAGTTTGATTAAAAACAGGTTAGGTAGAAAAGCACCCTTAGACACTGAACACATTAGACCTACAACAATAACAAGTTGCAGATGACAAGTTGGAAAAATCAGCAGACAGCAACAGGCTTGATACAAATGTAAACAGAAAATACCAGATGAAAAGTCAGACAGCTGTCAGACAGCATCACACATGACAAACACCTCAGGTGATATTTGTGATTATGAGACTCCCCAAAGCTTGAAACCAGAGAAAGACATTGTAATGTGTGATGTTAGCAGCTGACACTCATCCACGCTATCTGGGGGCTCTACATCTGAGGTTTTCCTGTGTTTTTATCCACACAGGCTTTATCTCACTGTAAGGCTCTGGGAAAAGATCCAGGATTTACATCCCAAGAGTTTTGTCTCTCTGCTGACTAGATTTTTGGAAGATTTGTTGCTGCTCACAAATCCAAACTGAACTGTCTAGCTGTCTAAACTCAAAGCGATATTGTACTTTAGTGCTGACTGTTTTTTAAGTTTACTGTGTTCAGATTGTCTTACATATCCAGATACATATTACAGTCTAAATGGGTTCAAAAGCTAATGAGTCCCACAGAAACCTTATTTATCTCTTTGCCTTTGGTCATTCTACACTGCTAAATCATCTACCATGTATCATCTACATCTATCTTAAGTTGATTACTTTCAGAATGTTAAAGCTAATGTTAAAACAAGACAAAATTATACAAATAACATATTTTGCATGACAAAAAAATCTTAACTTAAAGTCCACTTACTAGTTTTTCCAAGAACCTTCAACTGCTTCTCAGTCTTAATAAGAAGATGGAAGCTGCTCAGTTATCATGGAGATGGTTCAATTGTCATAATGTGACCTAAGTATGTATATGTGGTCATGTGACAGGTGGAATACGCAATTTCCATCTGCTGATGACATCCATGAGATGTGGTTGAAGTCCCTGGGAAAACTAGAAATTGGACTTTGAGTTAAGCAACATACACAGAACAATGTATAAAGAATAAGAAAAAACGTTCCTTTTCTGCTGCAAAATTGAAAACTAACACAAACAGCCAACTCACAGGATTTTCCGAAGAGAAAGCAGAGCCAGTGAAACATTGCTAGAGGAGAACTCTGAGCACAGATGGCAAAACACTCAGACACAGCAGACATCGAAAAGACCTGTCAGATACTTAAACACACAGCACATCAAAGAAAGGAAAGCCAACATGCTTCTTAAGACATTATATAAACCATCTAGGACACTGTAATAAAATATAGGTAAGGTTTTATATGCAGCTCACAGCCATCTATGATTTTGTTCACTGGTGTTTTTACTGTAATTTTAGTTCCTTTGAGACAATTAAGATCATTTTCTACCGAGCTCCTGGACCGTATTCTGAATTTTTATCTGAATTCTCAGAGTTCTTATCAGGTTTAGTCCTTAAAACAGATAAAATAATTATTGTAGGTGATTTTAATATTCATGTGGATGTAGAAAATGATAGCCTTAGTGCTGCGTTTATCTCATTATTAGATTCGATTGGCTTCTGTCAGAGTGTACATAAACCCACTCACTGTTTTAACCACACCCTCGACCTTGTTCTTGTTTATGGCATTGAAATTGAACATCTAATAGTCTTTCCACAGAATTCTTTTTATCAGACCATTTTTTATTAACTTTTGAATTCCTATTACTGGACTACACGCCATTAGGCAAACATTCCTACACTAGATGTCTATCTGATAGTGCTGTAGCTAAATTTAAGGAAGTGATTCCATCGGCATCTAATTCAGTTCCATGTCTCAATATAACAGACGACTCCGATACTAACTTTAGTCCCTCCCAAATTGATCATCTTGTTGATAGTGCTGCAGGCTCACTACGAATAAGACTCGACTCTATCGCCCCTCTAAAAAAGAAGATAATAAAACAGAGGAGGTTAGCTCCATGGTATAACCCGCAAACCCGCAAATTAAAACAAACATCGCGAAAACTTGAAAGGAATTCATGCCCACCAATCTGGAAGAATCACGTTTAGCCTGGCAAGTTAGTCTTAAAATTTATAGGAAGGCCCTCCGTAATGCCAGAGCAGCTTACTACTCATCATTAATAGAGGAAAATAAGAACAACCCCAGGTTTCTGTTCAGCACTGTAGCCAGGCTGACAGAGAGTCACAGCTCTGTTGAGCCATGTATTCCTATAGACCTCAGTAGTAATGACTTGCAGAGCTTCTTTAACGATAAAATTCTAACTATTAGAGACAAAATTCAGCACCTCCTGCCCTCAGTTGGTACCGACTTATCTTCAAACACAGGAACCTTAGAAACAATTGTAAAACCTGATGTACATTTAGACTGCTTTTCTCCCATCAACCTTAGTCAACTAACTTCCATGATTTCCTCATCTAAGCCATCAACGTGTCTCTTAGACCCCGTCCCAACTAGGCTGCTTAAAGAAATTTTACCCTTAGTTAGCACTTATTTACTAGATATGATCAATCTGTCCTTTTTAAAAGGCTATGTGCCACAGTCCTTTTAAAGTAGCTGTAATTAAGCCTCTTCTTAAAAAGCCCACTCTTGATCCAGGGATTTTGTCAAATTATAGACCTATATCTAACCCTCCTTTTCTCTCTAAGGTCCTTGAGAAAGCAGTCGCCAATCAGTTGTGGGACTTTCTACACAACAACAAGCTGTTTGAGATTTTCAGTCAGGATTTAGAGTGCATCATAGCACAGAGACAGCACTGGTGAAAGTTACAAATGACCTTCTAATTACATCAGACAAAGGACTTGTCTCTGTACTTGTCTTACTAGATCTTAGTGCTGCATTCGATACCATTGACCATCACATTCTATTACAGAGACTAGAACATTTAGTTGGCATTAAAGGTACTGCACTAAGCTGGTTTAAATCCTATTTATCAGATCGATATCAGTTTGTACACGTTAATGATGAATCCCCTATGCACGCCAAAGTCAGTCACGGAGTTCCATTGCTGTTCTGTGCTTGGACCAATTTTTATTTATCTTTTGTATATGCTTCCTTGAAAATATTGATAGAAGCACCTGTTAAATTTTCGGCCAGTTATGCAAGATGATGTACCCAATTATACGGACGATCAAGCCAGATGAACCAACTTACCTAGCTAAACTTCAAGCATGCCTTAAGGACATAAAAACCTGGATGACCTGCAATTTCTGATGTTAAACTCAGACAAAACCGAAGTTATTGTACTTGGCCCCGAACACCTTCGAAACACATTATCTAAAGATATAGTTTCTCTAGATGGCATTGCCCTGGCCTCCAGCAAAACCGTAAGGAATCTTGGAGTTATCTTTGATCAGGATATGTCCTTTAACTCCCAACATAAAATGTAAACCTTCAAGAACTGCCTTTTTTCATTTACGTAACATTGCAAAAATCAGACACATCCTATCTCAAAAAGATGCAGAAAAACTAGTCCATGCATTTGTTACGTCTAGGCTGGACTATTGCAACTCTCTAATATCAGGCTGCCCCAATAAATCCCTTAAGACTCTCCAGCTGATTCAGAATGCTGCGGCACGTTTACTGACAAGAACCAGAAAAAGAGAACATATTTCTCCAATATTAGCTTCTCTACACTGACTCCCTGTAAAATCCAGAATAGAATTTAAAATCCTTCTCCTCACCTTCAAAGCCCTAAATGGCCAGGCACCATCATATCTTAAAGAGCTCATAGTACCCTATTACCCCACTAGAGCACTGCGCTCCCAGAATGCAGGGTTCCTTGTGGTTCCTAGAGTCTCTAAAAGTAGAATGGGAGCCAGAGCCTTCAGCTATCAAGCTCCTCTCCTGTGGAACCAGATCCTAGTTTGTGTACGGGAGGCGGACAACCTCCTCACATTTAAGAGTAGGCTTAAGACTTTCCTCTTTGATAAAGCTTATAGTAGGGCTGACTTAGGTGACCCCTGAGCCACCCCTTAGTTATGCTGCTATAGGCCTAGACTGCCGGGGGACTTCCTATGATGCACTGAGCTCCTTTCTCCTCCTCTTCCTCTCCATCTGTACGCCCTCATATCCCATCAATGCTTGTTATTAATTCAACTTCTTCCCGTAGTTGTGTGCTTTCTCTCCTCTCTCTCTCTCCCTCCCCTTCTGTTTCTTTCTGCAGGTGTTTCTGCCTCTGGAGCTGTGGAGTCTGGGTCTGTGGTTGCTGCCGCCTGCTGCCCCCGTGCTCCTGCTCTGCACCCGCTGATGCTGTTGCTGTTGTTGTTCTTGTTATTAGTATTGCTATTATAATGTTGCT